>CM026082.1:29209136-29834136 GCA_014839685.1 Anableps anableps | reverse complement strand
AAAAATATGCTCAATTTTTACGATTTCAGCCAACAAATCTGATTGTTTTTCAGTTTGCATGATTATTCCATGACTTTCTAACATCAGTTGTGGTTATTGACTTAAGCCTTACTTGTGCCTCACTGAAGACCACAGACACACACACACATTATGTTTCTCTATCTTTGCAGGTACTTTCCATTAACTTACATTCATCTCTACTGCCTAACCTTGATCTTTACTCTAACCATTACCAGTACATACCTAACCCTAACAACCTTAACAACATCAATGAAGGACTTTGTCAGGAAATCTTTGGACCACTTATCACCTGTAAATATTTTGAAGAACGGACTTTGTAAATTATTAATTTAGTCAGAAGAATTTTTTGAGTTTTGTAAATATGTTATATTTTTGAAGTTCTTGTTATATTTGGAAGAGCTTTTTTTTAATTTTTTTATTTTTCCACATCTATGTTTAAATTATGTTGTTGTTTATTACACACAGTGTAAACATTTTTTTTTAAATGTTGCATTTTTTTATAATAAAAGATAAAAAAAAAACAAACAAACAACCTCCCCCTCTCCCCTTCCCCCCAATTCACAACTTAATCCTAAACCTAACCTCTAGCCCAAAAACAGCACTACTCATCATGGGGAGCAGGCTTTGGTCTCCACAAGATGCAGTTGGTCCCCACAGCATAGTATGTATTAGGAAAATGGTCCTTACAATGTATTAAGTACAAGGCCACACACACACATACACACACATACACACACATACACAGGTTATTCCTTTAACCCAAATGCTAATTCCTAATGTTAATCATTTAGCCATTGATTTCTCTGTTAAAACAATTCAGTGGAACTTGCATTTCCATTTTTCATGTGTTTTGATGCTAAATAAAACTGCATTCAGAATTAAAACATCTCCCTGAGCACACTATTGGAATAAAGAATTACCAATAAATTATTGCAGAAGCTTAACTTCATTCTGAAACATTGTTTACTTGTGGTCCAGTAATCACTTAATTTCCCATGGTGGATTTTATAGATGAAAGCCTTCTCACTTTGTCCTCGAACACTTTTGACAAAATCTCAGTGGAGAGATGGAGCAGTACTTATCCATGACAAGCCAGTGTGGGCATATTAAACAGTAACTGGGCTGCATCCTACTTTTCTTTGCTTGCTCATGGAGGATGGTAGCAAGCCGAGATGTGAAGGTTAAAGATAAAAAAAAGGGTTAAACTTACACTGCTTATAATTTGAGGAAGTAATTTGGTTATGAACATTCAGAATGGGATGCTGGCATTGAACCAAGCAGTAGAAATATTTTTGATGTCTTTGCTACAATGTTAAAATAACTTTCTCTGAAGAAAATATAAGATATTTTTCCCATAGTAAAAGACTAATTGCCTGTTATTCCAAATGCATGATGGGCGTTGTTGCTTCCACTGGTGTCCCAACTAGATAATAGGTTTTGGGGGTGGGCATTAATTTCATAGAAGATCAGGTTGGTGTGGATAATTTTTTTCTCCATAAATTAAATCATTATATCAGTTTATGTATTTGCTCAGGTTATGTTGGGTTTGAGTTTAACAATTGTTTGGTTGTTTCCTCAGCAGTGATTTTGACTTTGTAACCCATTTTGACCTCTTTCTTATTGTTGATTTATAGACACTAACATAACTAAGGGAAGGGAGGCTTGCAGTGCTTTAGATGTTGTTCTGGGTTCTTTTGGGACTTCCTGGATGACTTATTAATATGTTCTTGAAGTATTGTTGATAAACCAGCCACTCCTGGAAAGTTTCACTACTGTAAATGCCAATGGTGGATAAAAGTTCTCACTCCTATTCACAGGAGTCCCAAAGCTTTTGAAATTGCTTTATAACCCTTTCCTGACAGACGTCAAGGATTTTGCTTCTTTTCTTTTCTTGGATTTCTTTGGATCAGGCCATGACATGTTGATTTTTGAGATCTTTTAGTTTACTTCATGTTGTTACACAGGTTCTGTTTAAAGTGAGTTCTTTTGGTGCGTTCCGTTTGTAGTCAGAATTCTGAAATTCTGACTTCCCAGTCAGAACAATCAATCAGAACACCCTCCAAAGTCAGACCTCCCACTAGGAATGTGGTAGCAACTCTGATTACCCTCCAATTATGACTTGTAGAGCCGACTTCGTGTTTCAGTATGGCTGCTTCTCACATTAACAGTTGCAAGCTGTGGTGGAAAATTTTATTTCACAAAACACACATGTAAGAGTTCATCAAATTAATCTTACATGTAGTGCCTGCACTCTAAACTGAACAAATTAAAAGTGGTGAATACTTATGAAAAATAAAGCTGAAATACCTCGTAAGAGGTATTGGCAACAATGTCCTTCTTGGATGTCACCATGTTGAAATTCCGACTTCTCTGACTATATTAACTGGAACATCATCTTCATGTAAGTTTTCAATGTTTTCAGAATAGTAAATATAACATTCTGTACTTTCCTGATTATTTCTGCCAGTCATCTTGCGCTTTCCGCCACTGTACATGTGTGAAAAATTAGTAACGTAAACATAAATATGAAATAGGTTTATTGTTGGAAATTAAGCAAATCCTTGGAGTGATGGACGGCTTGGAAGATGATCAAATATACACTAAATGTTTTAGCAGACTTTTGCATTTCTTAACTGCTCAATAGGTCATATTACTTAGAACACTATCTTGGAAAATAGAAGCAGTTTCTCGTTTTGTGTTTCTTGAACAGCATCCCTGTTTCTATGTATCTTAAGGTAACTTTAGATGAGACTGTTGCTGTGTTAATTCACCAGATCCATTGGAACTCATCTGTCCTCTCTCTGCCAAGAATGGAGCTCCTAAAGCAATGCTTGCAAAACTCCATTATAGGCCATGCATATTACATTCTTGATATAATCCTCATTATCAAATTTATTTTAGAAAAATATTTTTAAAAACAATCAGTACGAATAAAGGACTGTTCAGTAACTCCCATATGAGATCTGCAAACTGTGCAGCAGTTTGGAAGATGTGATGGTTCTGTGATGTTTCAGGTCTTGTTGTATAAAAATTATAGGGAGAGTTGAGTTTAAATAGTTTTACCCTTAACTAGAAAAATTGCTGTTCCTTGTGAAACAGTTGTGAGAATGCAAATGTGCAGAAGGAACGCTGCAGAAGATGCTGGAGAGAGCTTAAAAAAGTTGAACAGAGACAGAGCTGAACAAACCTCAAGACAGAAAGACTAGAAGACAGCTGAATACAGAAAGACCAGAAGGTAGATGAAGACAGAAACAGCAGAAGACAGCTGAGGACAGAAGACAGCTGAAGACAGAAAGACCATAAGAGAGATGAAGACAAAAAGAGCAGAATACCGATGAAGACAGAAAGACCAGAAGATAGATGAAGACAGAAAGACCAGAAGATAGATGAAGACAGAAACAGCAGAAAACATCTGAAGACAGAAAGACTAGAATAAAGATGAACACAGGCAGATATAAACAGAGCAGAAGAGGTAGGAAAACGTGTGACATGCCTGTGCTCCAGAAGTATTTGAAAGAAAACTGTAAGACCTATGGCAATGACACTAATATTTCCTTAAAACAGACACCCATGACTATGTTTTGACACATAATTATTTATATAGAGTGAAATGTGTACCAACAGCAGCATTTTGTCTGTGAAAAAGCTTTAAAACTTGAAAAAGCAAGTTACTGGAGTGTACACTCCATCAACTAACGTCAGTTAAAGAATTCAATTCAGTTCAAATTCAATTCAAATTCAAAAATACTTTATTTATCCCAAAGGGAAATTAAATGTTAATGTAACTCATTTAGTCAAGGAGTTATTATAGATGGTAATGGCTGTGAACAGGAAAGATCTCCCGTAGTGGTCCGTTTTACAACCAAACTGAAGAAGCCTTTGACTGCAGAAACTCTGTTTCCAATGACAGTCTCATGAAGAGGATGGTCAGGGTTGCCCATAATTTTCTTAATTTTATGCAAAATCCTTCTTTGCATAATGATCTCCAGAGGTTCCACAGTCGTCCCCAGAACAGAACCAGCCTTCTTTATCGGGTTATTGAGCCCTTTTAGGTCTCTGGTTCTGATGCTGCTGCCCCAACAGATGATGGCAGAGGAGATGACGCTCTCAACAACAGACTGGTAGAAGATCTGCAACATCTTGCTGCAAACCTTGAAGGATCTTAGCTTCCTCAAGAAGTCCAGTCTGCTCTGTCCCTTCTTGTAGACGCTTCACTGTTGAGTCTCCAGTCCAGTCTGTTGTCTAGATGAACACCAAGGTATTTATATTCCTCAACCACCTCCACTTCTTCTCCCATGATGGAAATAGGGTTTGATCTGACCCTGTTTCTCCTGAAATCTAAAATCATCTCCTTTGTTTTGTTCATATTCAAGATAAGATGATTGTTTCCACACCATAACACAAAGTGGTCCACCAGCTCTCTGTACTCAGCTTCTTGTCCATCTCTGATCCACCCGACAACTGCAGAGTCATCTGAGTATTTCTGTAGATGACAGGAGTCTGACTTGTGCTGGAAGTCTGAAGTGTATAGAGTGAAAAGGAATGGTGAGAGTACAGTCCCATTGGATTTATTTATTTACTGGATCCATTCTACGATTGGATTACATTGTAAATCTGAAAATGACCAAAAGTCTGCATAAAACTTAAATCACAATTTTAGGAAAACCGCAAAAGATATAAAAAGGCTGAATCATTTGAAGACAGCTCAACATCTTGTGACTTGTTTAAAAGTTGAATGGAGTTTCTAGGTTGAAGTAGGCAGAAGTAGTAATCTGTCAAATAGCACAAAGTTTTTGCAGAATTTAGCAGAATGTTTGAGATTTTCCACATATTTCAATGGGGACAAAAAAGTTAAAATGTTTTTTTAAAAAACTATAATAGCTGAAATTATCAAAAGATATAGCATAAGTCTCCAGAAGAAGATGAACGTTTTGATATATGAATTGTTGAAATCGCTTGAAGTATGTGGAAGTAGTTACGAACCGAAAAATGTACAGATGATAATTTAATTTATCATTCTCACTTGATAAATGAAATTATGTTCTGAAAACTTGTTTGATATTAAAATCAGCCTGAAGGTGTGAAACATATAGAACATATAGAAGCTTTCAGTTAGAGTACACCCTGAGAGTCAGTTTAGGATTGCAGCCAAAATGAGCAGCAGCTCATTATCTGAGAAGCTGCTGATGAGAAACAACATCCAGTAAATTACAGGCAGGAAGTAAATGATGGGAAGTGAATTGTTAAGCCACAACTAATGGATTTCTACTGATAGAGGTTAAACAGATACGTTTCATTGGAACAAGGTAATTATAAAACATTGCAGGGAAAGTTAAAGTTAACCTCATTTTAAACAACCAATTTCAGGTGCTTTATGAAACTTTTCTGCTTCAATAACAAATGCTGAAGTGAGCAAATTTCATGAGAGTGGACACTACCATGATGCAAGGGGCTCTCTTCCTCCCTCACACACACACCTTACAAAAAAAGTGTTGATAGGAAGGTCTGCTGTTGACAGCCACTCTGCTTTCCCAAGCAGCCGAGCAGAGGGGAGCCCTTAAAAGTCCTCCAAGCCAGGAAAGGGATCTTCTCATGATGAATCACCAAAAGCTCTGCATCCATCTCCTCATTCCTCCTTCTGTGAACCTCTCTGCTCTCCTCTCCTTCCTCTGCTCCTGAGGCGTAAAGCTTTAATATTGATTCCGCTGGCTAACGGCTCTCCCTGTGTCCCCTGTTAGAAAGGCTGAAGTATTTCTTCACTCGTTTAAAGGGGTGGTGACATCACTGTGTAAACTATTTGATGTAGTTGATATTGCTGCATATGTCAATTTTTCAAAGAATTTCATTTAAAAAAAAAAATAATGTCACCTTCTTGTACGGGATTATTTTGGCAGGCCAAATTTCCCTCCTCAGTTAAAGGTTTGGGAACCGTAATAATATGTGTCTCTGCCTGGTTGACTTCACTCTGATTGGCTACAACCATATTAGGGAAACTCTTCAGTAAAATGCGCAGAACATCGTCTCAAATTGAGGTTATAACTGCGTGGTGCTTCCCCATAAATGAACTTCAGCCACTCTTCTCTGGTTCTGTCATCCTTCGGGGGGAAGTGGAGACTTCCAGCCGTTTTTGAGCTCCCTCAGACACAACAGCTCTGCTTTTTAGTCGCCATCCTCTTCTCAAGTGGAGTAGCCAGACATGCCAGTGCGACTTAACCCTGAAATTAGCCGGTGTATCAGCTGGGGAGGAGGGAAGAGGAGGGGGAGAGCTGTTTGGTTGATGGTCTTCTCTAATTGGAGAATATGAATTAGTAGAAAGATAAACTGTTCTCTGGTACGGCTGTTTTTGAGCAAAGAAACAAAGCTGACTGCCTATGAGCAGGGCTTTTGATAACTACTCTTGACATGCACACGGCCTCATCAGTGCACAACAGATCATATTATGTCCCTACAAACCACAGAAAAATGACATTTGTTGTCATGACCACTTTAAGACTGCTTTCTACCAAAAAACATCTATTTTTTTCTGTTGTCCTTTGTTTTGTACAACTCCAGAACTCCCAAACAGCATAACTTTTAATACCAGAGTGTGTATTTCAAAGGCTAGATAATATTTGGAAACCTATGAAATGTTCCATGTTTGTGAGAGTGTGAGGAAACCAGACAGGAAGTGACAGCAGCTGTTCCACCACTGCAGTTTTGCCTCTGCTCTTCAGCCTGAGGCCTTGCCTAAGGCTTGAATAGGAGAAGTGTATTTGCTCAGTCTTTCCCATATTCACAACATCCTTGATTCACTTTGTTCAGTAAAAGCCCAAAGATTAGGAGAGATTCCTGCGAAGAAAAAGGGCTTCTTACAAAAAATAAATAAAATAAATATATATTATGGCAGAAGACTTGGTATTCCTTTTTAGATTTTAACTTATTTTCTAAAGTTCACATGTTTTAGTCATATCTTCCAGTTTCTAATTTTTCTTCCTTGTTTCTGTTCTCCTTCATTTGTGCTTGATTTTAGGCAGGGTATATAGAACTTGTTAACTTGAACCTAATTCATACTTCCTTGTCCACTAGTGTCCACTCGGCTGTAAAACCTGTGAAACGTCAATTTTGCCATCTGTACCCACCCCTTAGCATTCACTAGGACTCTCCACAGGTGTCTGCTTCACTATCCAGACTTTAGGTAGGTACAGAGAGCAGCAATAATGCTGCCATTCAAAGAGTGGTGCCAAACACATAGTACACAAAAAAGACTGAGGCTCTCTGATCATGAGCAGAGAAAGAAAAGCAACAGTGATGCTTGTTTTTTTAAGAAACAGTGTTGGGCAATCCCTAGTTTCCCCCACTTGAACAAGGTAGCTTGCTGGAACATCAAGGATACAAAAACTGCATCAACATTCTGCTGAGTAAGGACTTAATGCTATAGTTTCAACTTCTTTTCTTCTTCCTCTTTGCCCAGACAGTATACAAACCAGGACATTATCACCAGCTAAGAAACTGCAGTGCAAACGTTATAAGTCTGAGTGGAGTGCTGTGGTCCATGAGCAAAGAGTAGTACATGAGAGACACATAAAGACAGTTACAAAGTCAGCCTTCTGTCACCTGAAGAACATTTCCAGGATCAAAGAACTAATGTCTCAACAAGATCTAGAGAAACTACTCCATGTGTTTATCTTTAGTAGTATTTATTACTGCAACAGTGTTTTAACAGGTCTGCCTAAAAAAAAAATCAGAAAGCTGCAGCTGATCCAGAACACTGCTGCTCGTGTTCTCACTAAAACCAGGAGAATAGAGCTCATCATCCCAGTTCTTAAGTCCTTCCACTGGCTCCCTGGAGCTCAGAGAACAGACTTTAAAATACTTCTGTTAGTTTATAAATCACTGAACGGCTTAGCACCAAAATACATTAAAGACCTGTTGTCATTGTATCGACCTTCCAGACCAATCAGGTCTTCTGGTTCTAGTCTAGTTCAGAACCAGAACCAAACATGGAGAAGCAGCTTTCAGTTTTTATGATCCACAAATCTGGAACAAACTTCCAGAAAACTGCAAAACAGCTGAAACATCCTTCTGAATTCATTTAAATCAAAGCTAAAAACCCACCTGTTTAGAGCTGCCTTTGATCAGTAGAAAGTGGAACATTCGTCAGTATTTTCAAACTATATTTCCTTTATGTTATTTGCTTGATGATCTTTATGCTTTTGATGCATTGATGTTTCCTTGATGAGTTTAGTGATTTTCATGTATATTTGCTTGATGATTTTCATACGTTTCATATATATTTGCTCGATGATTTTGATGGTTTTGATCATCATACAGCAGCCTACAGTAGAGCACAGAGAATACTCCATTCTGTTTCCACATTGCAATGGAATCACGCATGATCTGGATTACAGTAAATATAATATAAATATAATTATTCATGTTGCATGTTGCATGTTTTTGGGGTTTTTTTTCCTGTTGCACCAAAATAAATATCTGCATTTTATTGACACAGACTCAATATTCTGTTAAATGATAAATAAGGTGGATAAAATTAAAAAAAAAACAAAGGACATCCTGGATCTGTTTCTTCGCTCTTCTTCATTTTTAAAATGTATTTTTGAAGTATCATATCGGGACTCGGTATTGGCCAATACTCAAAATCAAAGGACTGAGATTAAGTCTCTGGGTCAAAAAAACCTGCTCGGGACATCCCTATCAGGAATATTACCAATGTTTTAGGTGGTCTTCACTCGCTGCTTCCGGTCTGGATAAATTTTTGAGTCCTTTACTTTGCCTCTTTGCTGTGTTTTCTGTTGGGTTCATCACTGAAGGACTGGCTTTACAGCAACAGTAAGACTGTAATTCATGCTCAACAAGCACTTCACAGGAGCACTGTACTGCAGTCTCATTAAAGGAGAGTTGTAATTGAAAAACTGCACAGGCACCGATAAATGTTAATATACATGTTGATAAAGTCACCTCAAAAGCATGAAATAAAATCTTTACAAAGTTTTAGGAGAACCTGTACTTCATTGTTATCAGTGTAATCAGTGGAATGAACAGCTAATTCCTCAGACACAAGATTTGTGTGTGCACAGTCATTACTGCCTGTATACCTATTCAGACTTACTGTATCCTTTGGTCACAATCCATTACTAGGTTAGGACTGGTTCAAACCAGCTTTCCTCGCTCCACCTTAGTCACTGCAACCTTGTATGAATCCTGCACTTTGTTTGTCTAGTACAAACTAGACATTTACATGTGGTGTGTGTGTGTGTGTGTATATATATATATATATATATATATATATATATATATATATATATATATATATACAGACAATGAGGAACAAAGGTTATTGTGTGTGTGTGTGTGTGTGTGTGTGTGTATATATATATATATATATATATATATATATATATATATATATATATATATATATATATACACACACACACACACACACACACACACACAATAACCTTTGTTCCTCATTGTCTGTAATTTAATCAGACCAGACTTTCCTGTTAGCTAGCCCTTAGGTCAGTTAACTTTATCTTAAATATTTGCCAAATGTGAGAGTAATGAGATTTTTTTTCAACTTTCTCCACATTCAGAATTTACATACATTTCCAAAAATAATTGTTAATTTGCCTTTAACTTGTATTGCTTAGGCCAAACATTTTGGATGTCCTTCCATATATTTCCTCAAATAAGGGTTTTGTGAATTTCTCTTGACAGAACTGGTGTCAGGTTGAAAGACAACCTTGGGCACGGACACACAAACACACACATACATGTGCGCGCGTGCGCACACACACACACACACACACACACACACACACACACACACACACACACACACACACACACACACACACACACACACACACACATTTTCAGCTCTGCCCACATATTTTCTATGTGAGCTCCAAGATATTGCGATAGCTGCTCTGTAGCTAACTTTGTAGTATGCTAGCGGTCATTATCCCATTGGGAGACCTATTTGTGACCAAGCTCTAACTTTCTGGCTAATATCTTGAGATGTTGCTTCAGTAATTACACTTTATGTTCTTTTCCTCTTGATGGCAAAACACACACACAACATGATACTGCCAACAGCATACTTCACAGCTTGCATACTGTCAGACTTACAATTTACCTCCTTTTCTACAAATGTAATAGCCTTAAGGTCAAACATTGAAATTTTAGTTTCCCCTTTCAGATTTCTTTAGTTTTGCTTGTCACAGTTAAATGTTTCAGATCATCAAAAAAAGGTATCAGACAAGGATAGCCTGAGTCAACTGAAAATGTTTAAAACAATTATTTTAGTTCATGAGGGAAACCAAGCTGCCCCTGTGTGAAAAAGTAATAACCTACAAAACTAATAACAAACATATGCAATGAGTGGTAATGAGTTTTTCACAATCTGATTGTCTCTTCTTTGCAGAGTTATTTTAATTCAGAGACATTAGGGACATTTCAACCATAAGCAGCCTAAGATGATGCCACAGCACCTTGATAAGATTTAAGTCTGGATTTTGAATACACCACTCCTCAGCCTTCATTGTGTTTTCCTTCAGTCATTCAGAGGGGAAGTTCTTGCTTTGCTTTGGATCACTGTCCTGCTACACAACCTTGGAAAGCTTAAGTTTATGGACATTCTTCTGCAACAGAGCAGAATTTGCAGCTCCATCAATTTCAGCAAGAATAAGAAAGACAAAACAGTACTGGAATAAAGTCATAATAATATGAGAATAAAATCATATGACAAAAAATGTCATATAATTATGAAAATAGAGTCGTAATAATACAAGAATAAAGTCATATGACAAAGTCAAAATAATACTAGAATAAAGTCTTAATATTACCAGAATAAAGTTATAATATTTGGAGAATAAAGTAGTCCTTTTATGGGAACTCCTACACAAAAAATAATTAAAGAATACATTTAGAAATGTTGAGACTCTTGTGAAGTTATAGTTTGGTACCAATTTTACAAATGAGGAAATACATAATCTTTCAACACATCAACATTAAATTATTATCAATAGCAGGACTGTAAAGTGATTGAGCAAATGACTGCATTCATTTTGAAATAAAAACCACACAGACTTGCTGAGCTGGTCATGTTAGATCCTAATAACTCTGATGGAGATTTTTCTCATAAAATGAGTTTTTTTCTCATAGTTTTAAGACTTTTTGTCTGGTAATAATGTGTCCTTATTCTGCTAATGTTGTAACTTTATTCTTGCAATAAAAAATAAAAATAAAATCTTAGCCTGGCTCTCCTACTCCATCATATTTATATAACAGGATGCACACCTTCTGAAATGTTCCACTTTTTTCAGATAATCCACAATCCCTGGATCAGTAAGACGCTTAAATCAGACAAGTATCTCTCATCTATTTCAGTGTAACAAAAAAATCTAAAACAGCAAATATGAAAAGAAGCAAATACTTTTACGGGCTCTATTGTTTGTGATCCTTAGATGTGTTGAGATGCCGTTGGAAGATGTACTGAGGAAAAGGCAACACTGCGGCAGGTCGGAGAGATCCACTGAAGTGAATGGAGGGGTCCAGTTTATTGGTTCACCTACCTGTTCTTAAC
The DNA here is from genome assembly GCA_014839685.1 of Anableps anableps. Classification (NCBI taxonomy): domain Eukaryota; kingdom Metazoa; phylum Chordata; class Actinopteri; order Cyprinodontiformes; family Anablepidae; genus Anableps; species Anableps anableps. The sequence continues at coordinate 29,822,528 of CM026082.1, read as the reverse complement.
AGGCCAGGAAAAGAACAGCAGGAGACAGATCCAAACAACATGTGGATAAGAACTCATAGGAACAGCCCCTGCTTGACTAATAATGTCTCTCCTCCCAGACTCTGATCAGCAAATGTGTGCTGACCTTTGTTCTCTTAGATACTTTTATTTGTTAAAACTCTGAAAAGATTTGTCAGCATAAAGCTGTTTGTGCTGGTCTACCTTATAGAATCCTAATAAAATAAATTGAGGTTTGTGTTTGTCAAAAAATTTAGAAAAGTTCAAGCGGTGTGAATACTTGAGAAGGAGATAGTGTTTAAAACTTGGAGATGCTCTCTTCTAAAATTTGGATCTGGTCTTATGTTGTGTGAAGTATACAACTAATACAAAAGTGAATCTCATTGCATTTTTCCAAGCTTAAACAAAGTCAATCAGATCAAAAGTGGTTTTAAAAGCTTGAACAGGTGTCAGATGGTTCTGGGTGCATGAACATGCCTTTTTAAAGAGTGTTGGTTTCAATGACAGAATAAATGGTGCGCTGTATCCTCTGATCTAATTTCATGTCAAAGTGAGAAATAAAGGCGGGACGGGAGTCAATGGCATTGTAAATTTCAGCCACCAACCACTCTGCAAAACTGTTGATCCTCTACTTAAATTGTGTCCAGATGAAAAATTGCAAACCAAAGAAAATGTTTCTTTAAGTTATCACTGAATTATGAAATTATGGGAGAGTAAAGCCTCATTCTGAACTGACGACAGAGTTAGGCATTCACCGTGCTTGTTGCGGTTCTAACTTACACAAGGCAGCTTTAACATTATGACTTCAGAAGTTAGATAAAAACATAGGTCATGCTTAGTGGTACCTGGCAGTGGTCATACTTAAAATAGTTCATTCAATTTTATTGTCAAAGGTAACCAGAGTAAGAACAAACAACAGTTTTCAAATAATTATTTTTTTTGTTAAGGGATAAAATCAATCCAAGCCATATGGCCCTATATGTGAAGAAGTTATTGCCTCTTAGCTAAATCACACCATAACTACAGAATTTAAAAAAAAATATATATATTTTTTTAAAAAGCTCTGTTTAATTTCGCTTGTTGCATCCAGACCTGATTACTGCCAGACCTGTGGCATCAGTAAATCCCTGCAGAACAACCTGTCTGACAACATAAAGGACACCAAAAGATAGAAAGAGCACGAGGTCGAGTCACTGACAACTATCGGCCAGGAAAGGGTTAAGGACTCTTATCAAAGCAAGACCTTCTACCAACAAACAGTGTTGCCAGATTGGAAGTTTTTCCACAAAACTGGGTAGTTTTGATTCTGATTTTGCAGGTAAAATTTGCTTTTGGGCAGGTTTGGTATCAGTTTGGCGGTTTTGGGTTAACCATACTGAAACACATTTCAACTAATCAATAATCAGAACTGATGTTAGCAATACCTCCTGGTCTGTTTCCATCACTGATTGATCACCTGCCAGGGCGTTGACAATGGAGAACCTACGTCAGCCTGTTTTCCCCATCAGTATGCTCTCGTAAATATAGTGCTGCATCGCAAAGGCTGCAAAAAAAAAAATAAAAAAATAAAAAAAAAAAGGGAAAGAGCGCGTGTGCTCGCTCTAGGTTCGTAATCGCGCACTCTTCTTCACACAGTGAGTCTAAACTCCATCCATTCATCCATCCATCCATTATCTGAACACGGTTAACCTTGCAGGGTTGTGAGGGTACAGGTGCCTATCTCCAGCAGTCACTGGACGAGAGGCACAGAAGGTAATGTATATGTATGTTAGAACAGGATGAAATTTGTCTCGTGAGAATATGTAGTGTTTACTGTAACTTTCTGACTTTAAAATATCTCAGCAGATGGAAGCAGAACAACAAGAGTTTCACTTCAACATAACCTATAGCTGTGTTTCTGTATCTGCTGCAGTTTTGGTTAAAATATATTTGTTCTTCATTTAGTGAAGTTACTCACAGCAGGTAGAGTATCCAGAAGTTCTACTCAAGCAAGAGTAGTGATACTTAATAGTAATATTACTCAAGTAAAAGTAAAAAGTACGATGCAGTAAAACTACTCCTAAATGTAAATTTTTTCCAAAGTCACTCAAGTAAAACTGTGACTGAGCAAATTATTTACTTTGTGCTCAAGACACTTTGAATTTGAGTCATGGATTTGATTTAGAAATGGCTGTTCTTTGTCATTTTTGTGCAATAAAACTACTGATCTATAGATCGATAGACATATATATATATATATATATATATATATATATATATATATATATATATATATATATATATATATATATATATATAAACATTACACGTTTCTATCCCATGTTTTTATGACATTAAGGAGAGTACCAGCACTTATTTTTTTCCACTTAAAGCACTGGCTAAAGTTTCATGGACTCAATATTCTGTATTGTTTTTTCTCATTAGCTAAAAAATGTCACTACACAACTAACCATTTGCATCTGTAGATGCATCCAGCAGCAATACTTCTAGGTATGAAGGATGGAGCTTCAAACCTGTATTTAAAAAAAACACCTCAAACACTTCATGAGGACAGAAAAGAAGCCTTGTGCTTCAGTGTTTAAGATGACAGTTACCATGGTGACTAAGATTCACCAAGAAAAACTATCATTGTGCTTTGTAGCAAACAAACCATTGCTTATATTACTTGAACTTGCTATTTGAAAACTGACACGTTTTTCACTGCTGCTCTGACAGCTCTGAAAAAACTCATGATTTGTGACAAGAGGAACAATACAAAAGAAAAATTACCCTAGAAAAGGCATGCAGTAAGGATGTCAAAAGGTTACACTTCCAGTTGTCGTGCATGGTGACATGTTGACTGTGATGCCGCAGGGTGAAGACTTGTTGCTATCTGATGTATTGACATATCTGGAGGAGTCTCCAGGCAATCTGAGTAAGTATCACTGCGATAGTAGCCTCCCTGATGTTTGCTACAGGACTTACTGCCACCTGAATGGATGGTGAATGCACCATTACTCCATCCATTACTCACAAAGCAGAGCTGAAGAAAGAAGTAATTGCCCCCCTTACAGATTTCTTCTCCTTTTTCCTTTTGTCACACTTTAATGATTTAACATCATGGATAAAACAAGTAAATACATAATGCAGATATTAATTGATGATTTTATTAACAGGTTTTCCTCCAGGTCTGACAGCATTTAGACCTGGAAGTGGCTATAGTGAAATGTGTTACATTTTTGGAGATTGTTAAGTTTTATGCCCAAACTGAATGGTGAGAGAAACCAAAAATGCATTTTCAATTATGTTTGTCACTGATCAATGGAAGCATCACATCACGGTCTTACAGGCAGCAAGTTGAGAGACGAGATCCATCATGTCCTTCTCAGGAGAAGCAATTTATTTCGTAGACTAACAATAAAAAGGCTGCAGTATCAACAAAACCCATAAAAATATAGTAAGATACAGCTGTATAGCTGGCCTCGATCAAATGAAATCATCTGAAAATTGCAATTTGTACGTATTTAGTTTTTCTATGATTTTAATTATTTTTGATTCTCTGATCATTTTGAGTGTCACAAAAAGTAAGAAAGGAAAAAAATCAAATATGTTTTCATTACACTGTACTCTTAGAAAACCCATACATAGCCAGGTTTTCCAGTTATGGCTTGCAATCTAACTCACAATATTTTCTCTTGCACCAAAGCAATACCAACTTAGAAAAGGAACATAGGGCCTATTAACATAACATAAGAAAAAGCTGTAAAATGAAAGTTCATTTGTGGAAAAGCAGAGCCCAAGGAAGAAAAATGCTGAAGGAATTAACCTTTAATTATAACCGTTGGATGCAACGGTGGTTACAATTCACTCACATCTAAGTGATGGTGTGTGGTGCTATCACATTTTTCGTTTCATTTCCAAACACCAAGCAAAGACTGGGATGCACTGCTCCTTTTCAGAGCCTTTATTGCCACAGTTGGATCCATTGAGAGCAATTCAGATTCTGATTTGAACTCATGTCGCCATAGACAAAAAGCAGTAAAATAGCTCATTTAGTGTTCTATCACTGGCTTTGACTCACATTCTAAATGAAACACCTGGGTTAGAAAGACTTCATTCATCAGAAGACTCTTTAACTCTCCAGCTGGCAACATTTCATCTGTTACACATGACATGAAAATCAGAATCACACAGGACTTCAAGGAAGGGAGAGAATGGTCACATCATGAGTCTAAACACATTTACCACACACACAACAGCCATAGAGATTAGTCATCAAAGGTCAATAGATTTTCTGTTTGCTGCTTTTATAAGTAGGCATCTGTTCATGTTTCAGCTCAACCAATATGTCCATCGGTGTTTTTAAATTCTTTATTTTCTGAAGTCTAATTTAGATTTAGGACAATGACATAGGATCTAAAGGGAAGTCCCAGTCCTGGTCAGCTAATGACAGACATGTAGGGGGGTGTGCTAACCAAAAACACGTGTGTATCCAGTCACTATGAGTTGAGGGTGAATGAAACTAAAAAAAGGGTGGTCAAAAATTAAAAGAAATCATACATACATCATACTGACTGTATGTATTGTACCTTTTCAGCAAGTTTGCATGGGGAGATGCATTACTTGCAGTAAGGATTCTGTGGAGGTGCTGAATTGAATTATTACCATTGTACAATGGCCCAGAAGTGTAAACAAAATGCAAAAACCACAACACAACAGCAAAAAAACCACAACAGAGGTAATGCTAAAATGGAAGTTTAAGCTAGTATATTTATCACAGCTTCCGTTTTAGCATAATTTCCACGACAGCGTCTACACAGGTCTGCCTAAAATGTCAATCAGCAGCTGCAGCTGATCCAGAATGCAGCTGCTCGCTTCCTTACTTAAACCAGGAAAACAGAGCACATCGCCCCAGTTCTTAAGTCCTTCCACTGACTCCCTGTAGCTCAGAGAATAGACTTTAAAATACTTCTGTTAGTTTATAAATCACTGAATGGCTTAGCACCAAAATACATTAAAGATCTGTTGTCATTGTATCGACCTTCCAGACCACTCAGGTCTTGTGGTTCTGGTCTGCGCTGCATACCCAGAACCGGAACCAAACATGGAGAAGCAGCTTTCAGTTTTTATGATCCACAAATCTGGAACAAACTCCCAGAAAACTGCAAAACAGCCGAAACACCGAGTTCCTTTAAATCAAGACTAAAAGTCAATTTGTTTGGAGTTGCCTTTGATGATTAGTAACTAGAACATCATTAATTGCGGTCTGTATTCCAACCTCTCTTTGGGTTGAATTGTGGTTGAATTGAAACAAAAAAGTTTGTTTGTTTTTTCGCTAAAATGTGCTATATAAATAAACTTACCGTGCCTTTTAGAAATTTAGCATTATTACGGACACCTTTTAATTTCTTCAGCTTTTTGCTCCAACATAGAGTAATAGTCATACTCTTCAATGAAATCTCATTTTCACCCAAAACAGCCTAAAGACTTTGTTGGTGTCAGAATGAAACTTGTGACAGTTTGCAGAATTATCTCAAATCAGAATGTATGTACTCTATATTTAAACAAAAACTGCTGAATACACAGAATTCTTTCATGAAGAACAAAAATTATGTTATGTATAACAAACACCTAAGGTTTAAAAAGCTGAGTTTGCAGGTGAGCACAGCAGCAGTTCATCACATTTAATTGGTTCTCTCTTCAGGAAACCTTTAAGTGATTTGGTCCAGCTTTTCTAAAAGAGTGTTGCTACTGCTGTGGTCTTTGTAAGACTAAAAATGCTTCAAAAGGAAAATTAATGCTTTTGTTTTTTTAATAATCTTTTCTATTATTCAAGATATGATTATAGTTAAGATTAATTATAAAGACTCTTACTCATATTGATGATGAACATGAAAACATGTTTGCATCACTGCATTGGTTAGAATATTTAATACTAGTGTTGCAAAGTTGTTTTTATAGAAACCTATGCAATAAGTTGGAATATTATTGAAAAGTAATTTATTTCAGTAACTCCCTAGGTGAAATAGATCATACAGATTAATTCCACACAGACTGAGGTTCTCAAGCCTTTATTTCTGGTATTTAAGTATAATGATTTTCTGTTTACTGCTGATAAAACACAGTTAATTTGTAATATAATCAACCAAACTGGTCCATTGCACATAGGGCCAGGTTGGTTTGGAACCATCACTGGAATCCTGCTGTTTGTATTTACTAAGACTATCTTTGATAAAAACAATTTGTTCAATAATCTGAAATATGACAGTGTGACAAAAAAAAAAAAAATCAAAAACTTAAAAAATCCGATAGGGTGTCTGGTTTGGAAACCTCCGGGTTACATCTTCAGATGATGTGGTTCTGTTGATATCTTTAGGCCATTACCTTCAGCATGCACTAGAACAGTTAACAGTCGAGTGCGAAGCAACCAGGAAGAGTATCAGATCCTCTTGAGTCTGAGGCCATGGTTCTCAACCAGAAAAAAATAGACCACTCTTTCTGGGTTGGTTGGGGGTTAGTCTTTGCATCAAGTTGAGGAGTTAAAGTATCTTGGTGTCTTGCTGAAGAATTATGTTAGGATGGAGTAAAAGATGGTTAGACAGATTGGGATCTTGTCTACAGTAATGTGGGCATTGGTCTGTTCTGTCATAGTAAAGAAAAAGTTGACCCAAAAAGCAAACAGTCTGTCAAGTTCCAATGCTCACTCCCACCTCACCATGAGAGATGGATCATGACTGAAAGAAAGAGGTGACAGATACTACATCTGTAGGGTAGCTGGGTTCAGTCTTAGAGATATGGTAAGTAAAAAGTAAGTTTTATGTCTGTGAAAAGCACATTTATAAAGTGCTTTTCACAGACATAAAATCACAAAGTGCCATAGAACAAAAATCAACACTGAGCGAAGAATAAAAACAAGCAAAAGAAGCACAATAAAATTCATGACATAAAAGCCTGGGAATCTAAAAGAGCTTTCAGTTGGTTTTTAAAAGCTTCCACAGAGTCAGCAAAACAAAACTGAAGAGCCAAATTGTTCCACAGTCTTGGAGCCACTGACTGAAAGGCCCTGTGTCCTTAAGGACACCTGGAGTAAAAGATCTTTTTGAAAGATGCCACAGCAGGATATTTCTTCTTTTTTTTAGCTAGCCTGGTGAAATAAACCAAGATCAGGTCCCACTAAGCAAACTATCTAGAAGAGTACTTTTTCTACTCCAGGTGTCCTTAAGGACACCTGGAGTAGAAAAACTCCAGGTTGGAGTAGAGGGTGAAGCTCCTTCACACTGAAAGGACTACGCTGAAAAGGTTTGGGTATCTAATCCAGATGCCTTGTGGAAACCAAGAGATGCTGAAGGGACTTTATATTCCTTTCGGCCTGGGAACGCCTTTGGATCGCCCAGAATAAGCTGGAGGGTATCCCTGGTGAGCGAAGTGTTTAAGTTTTGTTCCTGTTACCTGATTCTCGATAAGCAAAAGACGATGAATTGACAGATGTAATAATAATAAAGCCCCTTTAATGTTGCAGTAGATAAAACAATTAGTGTGATCATCGGTACAACCATCCTTTGGTGCTGAAAAAGAATGGATAACATTACATCTTTTAGGCAGGTTATTGTTTCTAATACGACTTTCTGGCTGTTTGGATGCTGTTTGTCTTAGAGAACATTTTTATTACGCTCTATATTGCTCCACAGTGTAAATACTACTTGACAGATTGTACTTTTACAGAAGATAGAGTTCAATAGCATTTTATTAAATGTCAGTGCAATTCCAATCCTATTGTTCTTTATTAAACTCTTCTAGATAGTTTGCTTAGTGGGACCTGATCTTGGTTTATTTCACCAGGCTAGCTAAAAAAAGAAGAAATATCCTGCTGTGGCATCTTTCAATAATACTAATAGCACCACTGATGATTGCAGCTGATTTATATGTTACATGATGTAAATTATGTAATAATCATGTAAATGTAACTAAATGACATGTATGTTCTGCATACAAGCATAAAGAAAATCTCTCCAGAGCTGGAGGAACTGTACATCCTTCTGACTTTAAGCTGCAATAAGTAAAGTTCTTATAGAAAAAGTCCTACATCTTTAACTGTAAAGTAACTTTTCCTGTCAAGTGTGTTGTTGATGCCCACATGGTTACAGTAGGTGAAATTCAACAGGCAAATATGATGCTTTGCAGGAACATTACCAGTACTTGACAGACTTAGATAGGTGTTATTATTTGGGTTTGCATAAGGCTGGGTGGTTGCATAATGCAATTGTGATGCAACATTGAGACATGCAGATGAGAACCATGATGGCAGTAAGAGCACCCACACACAAGTTCGCACACAGTGGCTGTTAAGACATCGCCCAACATGCAGAAGACGGTACAATGCAATCACCCACCTTCATGCAAGCCCAAAGTGTGACCCATAAAAAACTCTGCCAGGAGCTATTAATGCTGCTGTGTCTGATGAACTTCACTCAGTGTTTTGACAAACTGTTTGGTGTTCCAGCAACAGCCTTTAATGCATTACCAACTTATAGTAAAATCAAAATACTCTAATATCATGCACAATTTGCAGAAATGCAAGCAATAGTAATCATAGCATAACAAATACACCATATAATACTTGTCCAAGACCAATGTTTCCATATAAGTTTATCAGTCTCACCTGTTCTTTGTTTCAGTAATCACCTTGCATGTTCTGGTTCCTTTTGTCCAGTGTCAGATCTCCCTTCCTGTTTCCATGTCTGTCATTCCTATTGTGCTCTGGTGGTAGTGAATGGATGGTTTCCTTGCTCACCAGGCTTTTTCCTCCACTTTTCAACCAGTGTTTCTTTCCTATGCAACTTTTGGAGTTTTAAGTTTGTGTACGACTGTGCGTTAACTTTCCCAATCTCCTACCATCCTTCGGAGTTTGAGTTCTCAAAACAGTAGGAAATATAACACAGGATCTCTTTGGAGGGTATTTTCAAACCAAGTGTTTACCATAGCTTAGCTGGGTGAGTGCAAACTACAGGTTTTTCACAAAATCAAATCATTGCTAGTGTATTCTGATGGTCTTTGGTTAGAATGCATATTAACAGTGATGCTGGAAGCTACTTGCTATTTTTTGTGTTTTCACTAAATAGGCAGGTATTCACCAAGTGAGCCTGAAAATGTGTTTCGGACATACACTCATGTCTGCCTCTGAAAAGAACACATGTTGAAGAGTTACTCCAATCTGAGGCTTAATGATGATTTCCACAGGAGAAAATGAATGTGAAACAAGGGACACGCTCACTCTCTTTTTTGCGACATTCTTTCTACAATTTACAAAAAAATCACATCATTGAAATCTATTTTAATCCATTTACCTAACATTTATTTTCTAAACCCTTTTATCCCCGTTAATTTAGGCTGGCAACAAAAAGAGGAGGGAAATTAAAGTTTCTCACATGCTGCTTACTGTATGTACTCAAAATTTTAACAATTTTAACAACTTAAGATTAGTATTAATTTGTATTTCAACTTTGATCCCTCCTCATGTTTAAGCTCCGAACTGAATGAAAGATCACCTGCTCTCTTGCTGAAAGTTGCAGACAAAAGCTTTGTCTCTGTCCGAAAGCTGATGGTTGAGCAATTATGGCAGGCAGGCCTCTGGCACTGCTAAGCCTCACAGTGTCACGTGAGGGCCTGGTAGATGAGAGTGGATGGGTGTGAAAATGGAGACGGTTAGCACCTCCACATCTGTCAGCTGGGGTGGAAAACTCACACCTAAACAAACAGGTGGAGAAAGGCAGGAGGAGAGTGATGGCGGGGGGGGAGAGAGTAGAAGTAAAAGATGTCACATGTCATAAATCTGTTGGTAAATATGGGGAATTATGCCTAATGGTGTCAGGAAGGTAGGAGGTTTAGTTTAGGATGAACCTTAACCGGCTCTATCACATGTTGCACAGCCTATAGAAGGAGATACCAACGCTGAGGAGTATCAGCCATAAATTTTCTGCTGCTTCAAAAGATGAATAAGTTAGTGAACAATCAAAAGTAACTGTTATACAGCAAGTCAATAAGTAATCTGCCTCTCTCTGCCTCTTCTACTATTAATTTGCATTATTTGCTGTTATTTCAACTCTGAACTTTGTTATCGCTCTGATTTTATTTCTCTCTATAGAAGCTGCATCTGGTCGTGTGGTCGTTGTGTTAGCTGCGATACCTTCCTGGAGGAGGGCATTGGCTGAGATACTGCTACCAACAACTAAACATTCCCTTTCTCCTTCTCCTGCTGCTAACTTTTTACTTTTCATTAATATAGTAAGTACTGCTACATGAGCTCTTCTGTTTTTTTGGGGTGTGGGGGGTGTGGGGGGGTTCTGTGTGCACCTGCTCTGTCCTCTCAAACTCCCAGTCGGTCGTGGCAGATGGCCACTCACACTGAGCCAGGTTCTGTTTCTGCTGGAGGTTTCTTCCTGTTAAAAGGGAGTTTTCCCTCTCCACTGTCACTACATAAATGCTCAGTACGAGGGATTGCTGCAAAATCAACAACACAATGCAAGTGATTGTCTGCTATTGCTACATGCTCAACCAATAGGGGTGAATACTAAATCAATGATTGGATGCAATCTGCTGCGTTTCCTTAGACAGAAAACTTTTTAAACTCATTTGAACTGAACTTGATGCACTGTTTGATAACTAGGATTTCTTGGAATGTATGTGTGATTGAATTGAAATGACACGTATTTTACTTTTTCAGCTACAGAGTTACTCCATTTAAAATGTGTTACTGTAACTATTTTAATGATTTTATATTAAATGTAACTAAATATGTGTTTAGTAACTTTTCAAAGCATAGAGGCCTGGTGCTGTAAATTCAATTGGCTACCTAATGAGTAGATATGAGTTTTTTTGTTTTTTTTTTCCATTAATCACAATCTTATTCCTTTCAAAGATATGTTTATAAAAGCCAATTTTTATATTTAACATCCATCACCCTCCAGTATGAATGCTGGAATGCAATCAAAAAATGAGGATGATAGAAAGAAGACTCACATGGCAATCGGGTTCTCTCATCATATCAGGATGTAACTACTGGTGTTTTCTGTCTTTAGCTGTTGAATATTGGTGCTGTATTATTTATCAACAAACAGTTTCAGTTTCACTTGCACTTATTTTATCCACTGCTTAATCATGTAATGTCATCTCCAAGGATGGACTTTTTGCACTTCAACAGACGGTTGCTTAATACTTTGCTGCCATAAATTCATCTATAATTTCCCATATGACAGTGTTTTTGTCACGATGCAACTTACAAGCAAAATTATTCATAAGATTACAGCTCTATTATATAGATTCATTTTAGATACATTTTATTATGTCTTGTGAAGTTCTTTCCCCTTTTGGCTTATATTTGAGGGGAAAGATGTTTTGGGCCATTCTTATCTCGTTATACATCTCTTAATTTCTCTGCACCTTGGACAATATTACTGTATGTAATAAATGTAGTCCTTGAATCTTCAGTCAGCAACATTATACAATATTTAAACAAAATTACTTGAACAATGCAACAGTGCCATTAAGTGGTAATCTAACCGCTATGATGAATTCATCATGGTACAAGCAAAGAATGAAATAAAGGTGAACAACTCAGCTTTTTTGTTTTTGTCTCTCTTTATCAATTTGCTGTTCATTGCTCTCTTCTTTTCTTTCTGTGGTTTAAATGCTAACTTTGCTTCTTTTGTCTCAATCAGCTCTTCACCCTCCCTGCTTCAACGCCACTTCTTTCAACCTAAAGTGTCCTCAACAAACCAAGCTGTCCACACTCCAGTATTTCTTTACTTAACATTGACTTCCACAGTCTAATCGTTGAATCATAATGTTGTAATATCATTCCTCTTTTCAATCTTATGAAATCATGTATTCAATCATGTAGAATCACGGCAAAGAGACTATCAACTATTGGAGTTTCTGAAGTGTTTATTCCTCATGTCATGGGTAAGGTGTTGGTCCCAACATACTTGAAAGTCCAGTTTGAGTTTAACAAACCCAGTCTTCATCCAAAGGATTTTTCAAGGCATGCCTCCCAAACAGCTGTCTGGTCTGTAAATAAATGATAAAGGAACCAAACCGATATAGCATTTTTCAAGTCCAATTTTGTCACCTCCCTCACAGAACTCCTCAGTGTGTAGCAATGCATACCTGTTTGTCACAATCCCAATTGTTTTAAGACTTTATTTTTCACAGGCCCTTGAAAACAAAGAGAGTAATCAGTGAATGCAGTCTGCTGTCAATTAAGTCACTTGTGAGCAAAACTTGGCTTGGCCTGGCTTGTGCTACCCCTGAAGTCGTTTTGAAAATGAGGAATAACCACACAGGATCTGCTAATGGAGATGAACCTGGCTGAGGCGGACTGTGCAAGAACCAGTTTAAGCCACACTATGGAGAAGGGGCTTTTATGATCCCACCAAATCATATTATAGAGTACTGCAACATCTTCTACTATATTTATGCTGATGACACACAACTTTTTATCATGTCACCACACGACCCTAGTCCACTACACTTACTGAGTCAGTGTCTCCATAATATGTATGAGTGGAATTTACTCCAGCTTAATGCAGATAAGACAGAAACCATTGTTTTTGGACCCAAAAACACCAGGTTCAAGATCAGTGCAACTAGACTCAACGGAACTAAAAACCACAGAGTGTACGTGAAAGCTGAATGCAGTTTTGGACCACAATCTAAATTTTGACAACTACATAAAGTCTTTTATTTAATCATCTTAGTGTTGTCCCCTATTGCTGGTTCATGGCTTTATTTTCAGTAGGTTAGATTACTACAACAGAGTCTCTACTGGACTCTAAAGAATCAATCAGGTTCATCCAAAATACTACTGCAAGAGTCTCAACCAACATGAGGAAAATGGATCCTGTCACACCAGTTCTTAAATCCCTGCACTGGGGTCCTTGTTTGCTAAAGAATACATTTTAAAGTTATGCTGATGGTCTATAAAGCACTAAATGCTTTTGGGCCTATGGTGAAACATTTTATTACAGGGTAATATTATTATGACTTTATTAATCTGGTGGTTGTGTCATGCTATGTTGACTCTGTGTGGCAGAGCTTTTACCAGGGGTGGACTGTGGAGAAAAAGTGCCCAGGGAGTTCCTGACAGACTGGCCCACCTGCAATTCCTTGGTTGAAATTTCAATGAGAGATATAGGCCTATAAATTTGTATATACACACATTGTTACAGTAATAATGTCACAATTTTTATTCCAGTACAATTTACAGCAACAGCATATATGTGGATATGCAGCTCCCATTGGATGCTATTATTATGAGTTTAATCTTTATGTTTGAGCTTGGCTCAAACACAAACAAACACTACATCTCAGCAAATAACAACCAATTATCAGTGATTGCTTTAAAGCTTGGCCAATTAAACTTGGCTGCCACTCCCAGATTCCACCAAATCGATACTGAAATGAAGAGGGGCCCCTAAATTATATTCTGCTTAAGGTCCCATACCACCTCGGATTGCCCCTGCATGATGAGCTCTCTCTGCTGGATGCGAGAGACAAACAGGGAGATTTGATTTATGTTGCAGTATATGTGGCTTTTCTGGTTTATGACTGTTGAGTTTCAGTAAGCGTTACAGAAGCGTAATTTTGTTTTTATTAACCCAGGGTTTATGGGACAAGTTTCTCTGATCTCCGGTCTTCATTGTCAGCCAGCTGGCCTTGTAGCGCTTGTTCATGTGTTTACAGGTCCAAGTGCTTGACTGGAGCTGAGGACAGGTAGAGAAGGCAAGAGCGTGCTCTGTGACTCCAGGGCAGGTGCGATAGCTGCTCCATGGGCAAAACTACCAGTCCACTAACCCATTGGCCCAACTGGGAAATCCTCTAATGACCCGTATGCCAGTCCACTCCTGGTTTTTAATCAGGCCTGTTCAGGAGCATCTGATTACCATGTGCATGGTATTAATAAACTTGACTGAGTGATTTTCACCTTAACAGTGTCTGAATAAGTGTTGGGGTTTTTTCATAACAGGCCTAAAGACATTTAAGAGTTGCTTGTAAAGTATGAACCTTGTAGACTCATCAAGTCTTTAGAGACCTGCTGACTCAGTGTTTCCAAGACCAGAACGAATTAAGATCAGGCCGAATTTGTTTCTATGCTCCTCAGCTCTGGAACAAACTCCTTGAAAACCTGAGATGTGCAGAAACTGTTGACTTTAAATCAACACTGAGAATAGTTTTGTTTGCAGCAGGTTTTGATCAAAGACTAATGAACAACTGTTTCTTTCATGCCTTTAATACAGATATATTCGATAAATTAGAATATTATTTGTCTCAGAGAGAGACACAGGATTAAACACTAAAAGACAGGACCAAGTGTATTATTTATTGAAGGAGAACGTTAAGTTGTTGGCAGCAATAGTTCAGCTGATGCACCCCCTCAAGGGAGATGTCACAGTTGAACAGATTGTCAGACCAGGTATAGCTTCTATGAAGAAGAAATCAAAGAGGGAACATAAAGTTAAAAGCTGGAATAACAGTAAATAATGCAAGATTGAGGAGTAGTGGGAGAATGCTGCAAAGTGAGAAAAAGTGGTCAGTTTGTCCTCCAGTGGACTAAATCTATTGTAGTATAACTACAGAAATAGCTCAGGATAACCTAAGCCAGTCTAACTATAAGCTTTATTAAAAGGGAAAGTAGACAGGGTGTCTGCCTCATGGACTAAAACTGGGAGCTGGTTCCTAAGGAGAAGAAGCCTGATAACTTAAGAATTGTCCTCCCATTCTACTTTTACAGTAAACCTATTGTTTATAACATTATGATAATATAATCTCGCATAATTTCATCTGGCCAACTGAATCCTTCTTTAGGTTGCAAATCGGATACATTGTTCTTAGGGTCTTCTGTTTATACCAGTCCAAATCTATTGAATGTAGATCATCAAATTACAGTTTTTCATTTTACAAAACTAAGTCTGAAAAAAATTCCACTCTGCAAACATTTTGATTTTGTATAGTTTGACTCTAACTGACAGAGTATTGTCGTACTGATCTAGCACGATACCTGAAAATAGAATACAAATAATTTCTGCTGAAGTGAGCCTTCCGTCAGTCTTCTGCACAGAAAATCTTCACAAATTTTGTGTAGAAGCAGAGATTTACAGAAGTTAGTAAACTGCTTTTTCTTTAGTAATATTAACAAGTTTTGTTTTCAAGGCCCATATAGCTCAAAAGTCTGTCAGGTGATGAAACATTTAAGAACACTAGATCATTTTTATCAAGTTAAGCTCAAAGAAAAAAAAAAAAAAGCTCAGCTTACACTTTGTAAAGCCTTTAGGCTCGTTATCTAACCAGCAGTGACACATTCAGCACATTTCCCTCTCAGGTGGTTCTGCTAACTCACGCACCTGCTCTCATCACGTTGCCAAGACTTTGTGTTTGACAGTTTCAGTTTCCTGCAATGCAGATAAAACATTTAGAACATTTGTGAGTTCTTAGAGCCATCCATGCATGCACTAAGTGTACTGAGAAAGGGAACATGATTGTGACAGATAAAATACAGCCATGGGTTAGACTTTCCTGTTTTTGTATATACAGTACTTTATCTATCTATCTATCTATCTATCTATCTATCTATCTATCTATCTATCTATCTATCTATCTATCTATCTATCTATCTATCTATCTATCTATCTATCTATCTATGTCAAGTTTATTTGTTTAGCACATTTCAGCAGTTCAAAGTGCTTTACATCACAAAACAATCAAGTATACATCAAAATCATCAAAGTATACAGCAAAATTGTCAAAATAATTATACATCAAAATTATTGCGTAAATATCAATGGATCAAAATCATAAATATAATTATAGCAAATATAATTCAAAAATATTGATCAATGTTCCACTTACAACTAATCAAAGGCAGGTCTAAACAGGTGGGTTTTAAGCCTTGACTTAAAGAATCTCAGTGTTTCAGTTGTTTTGCAGTTTTCTGGGAGTTTGTTCCAGATTTATGGTGCATAAAAACTGAAAGCTGCTTCTCCATGTTTGGTTCTGGTTCTGGGTATGCAGCGCAGACCCAGAACTAGGAAACCTGAGTGGTCTGGAAGGTCAATACAATGTCAACAGGTCTTTAATGTATTTTGGTGCTAAGCCATTCAGTGATTTATAAACTAACAGAAGTATTTTAAAGTCTATTCTCTGAGCTCCAGGGAGCCAGTGGAAGGACTTTAGAACTGGGGTGATGTGCTCTATTTTCCTAGTCTTAGTGAGAACACGAGCAGCAGTGTTCTGGGTCAGCTGCAGCTGTCTGATTGATTTTTTTAGGCAGACTTGTTAAGACACTATTGCAGTAATCAGTGCGACTAAAGATAATCGCATGGATAAGTTTCTCTAGATCTTGTTGAGACATTAGTCCTTTGATCCTGGAAATGTTCTTCAAGTGACAGAAGGCTGACTTTGTAACTGTCTTTATGTGTTTCTGAAGGTTCAGGTCTGAGTCCATCACTACACACAGATTTCAGGCCTGATCACTAGTTTCTAGCTGTAATAACTGAAGCTGCGCACTGACTTTCGATCGTTCCTCTTTAGGTCCAAAGATAATAACTTTACTTTTGTTTCTATTCAGCTAGAGAAAGTTATGGCACATCCATGCATTGATTTGTTCTGAGCATCTGTTCAGTGGTCGGATGGGTTCAAAGTCTCCTGGTAACGTAATGTAGATCTGCGTAGTAATCTTATTATTTGTTATAATCTGAGCTAGTGGGAGCATGTAGATTAAATTGGAGGGGTTGTGGGATTGAACACTGGGAAACTTGAAACATGACTTTTGCCCATTGACACAAAGAAATCCCTGTTCTTTAGGTAGGATTCGAACTAATTAAGTACTGTATCAGAGAGTCCAACCCAGGTCTCCAATCATTTAACAGTGGTTTGATAACTGCTGTTTTTAGAGCCTGGGGGGAAAAGACTGGATGATAGGGATGAGTTTACTGTTTGAATCAGGTCAGGTGCAGAGACAGGCAGAACTTTCTTAAGGAAGGTTGTAGGTAGGATATCAAAACAGCAGAAGGATGGGCTTAATTGTTTCATAATGTCTAGTGCAGATTCACAGTCAAGAGGAGAGGGGGTGACAGAGCTTTTGTGTCAGAGGGGGATGTTGATAAGTAGGTAGGAGGTATAAACATCTTTTCAAACCAAAAGTAGAAGCTTTTTAAGGAATGAGATGGGGAAAACGGTGATCAAACAGTCTTAAAGCTGTTAAGTGGTCAGTGAGCTGCTACACCGTATAACAGTGGTCCAATGTGTTTGTAGGCACTTGATACACTGTCTGTATTTCAAACGTTCCTGAATGAGATTTGAAATCAGCAAGACTAATGAGGAGGGAGTCTTGGTGATCTTCCCCTATGTTCTTTCAGCCAGCTGTTTTTCAGCTTCTAATATTCAGGCTTGTGGTGGGACATAAGCAGAGGCCAGAACAAATGAGATCTCCATAGATAAATGGAAATATTTAAATTTTTATTTATATGTTTATTTGTTGACAAAAAAGGGCTCTATGTTAGAGCTGCATGATCTCTGTAACAATGCTGCTCAGGAGCTCATGACAAAACAACCATAATACCAAACTTTAAAAATCTTACATGTCGTTCAGTTCATCATATCAAAACTGAAAGAGCATAGCAAAGTAAAAACCAAGCAAGAAATGACCTTATCTAAACTTACTAGCTGAGAGCAGTAAGATGCAATGGTGTTATGTTATTGAGTTACAAAATAGAAGTAACTAATTCATTACATTTTAGGAGTAATCTGTGTAATTAAATCATTTTTGTCACAGAGTTTGTACATAAACTTTATGGACAGAATATCTATAGATACAGCCAAGGTCTTGAGTGGATCCCTTTGGTGGCCTCAGGTTTGGGTGTCTGCTTGTTGCAGATGATGTAATTGTGTGTAAGCAGAGGGTCACTAGTCTATCCCAGATCCAACAGAGAGAAAAAGACAAAACAATGCTCGAACACACACTTACATCAAAAAATAATGTACAATCATTTTCAATCAATTTGAATATTATTGAAAGTACATTCAGTTCAATAATTTCCTCAAAAAGTTAAACATTAAACATATAAATAAATTGCACAGAGACTGATGCTTTCAAGTCTTTATTTCTTTTGATAAGCTAATAAAACGATGACATTTAGGAGTAGAATATTACATCTGACTAACAAAAAAATATTTTAATACAAGAATCAATGAAAAATAAGTTTAATACCTTCTTAAGGGTTGTTATTTTCAAAAGTAACTTTCAGTATAATAAAATCTTCCCTTTGGTTATTGTTTTTGAATAGCAGTGTTATGAGATCTTGTGGCAAAAAAATCTCGCCCCATTAACATGCCACAGTATTTCTCATTATGCAAGAAAAATATATTTTACAATATATTTTCTCAACAATATATTGCATTTCATAAAGTTTAGATTTCTAGGTTATTTAAAGGGATCTGATCAAATTAAAGGTACTGCTGTATTTATCAACAATATTGATTAATAATTCACTGTAAAACTTACTTAATCATAGTATAAAATATATATTGAAAATTATATTGGAAAATATAACTGTATATTACAATACATGTTACATAAGCAATTGCTGCTTTTCATATATTCAAAAATATATTAAAATATATATTTACAAGCATGCTTTAATATATTAAATAATATAGTAAATAATAGATATCTTAATGTATTGTTATATATATATATATATATATATATATATATCTTCCAAAGCTAGATTATATTATGTAATATATTTTATAATATATTACCCAATATATTTAAGTATTTTTAGAATAATATATTTTGTCATATATTTCTGATATATGAAAAGCGGCAATTCCTTATATATTATTTCATATATTGTAATATATGGTCATGGTATATTTGTCAATATATTTTGACATATATAGGATAATATCTGAGTTTTTACTATTCTCTATGTCAAATGATTAAAAGACTACACAACACATATGCTCTTTAACAGTTAAAACACTGTAACAATACATCAAATGACAGGAAACATCTTAAAACAGAAATTCACTTTTATTTTAAAAAATACATTTAACAAGTGCACTGGTGTATTGCCAACACTGACACAGTGCATCAAGTAAACATTAACAAGGTATGAAAAGCACATTTATTAAAAACAAGAAATATAAAAGCAAAACAATCAACAAAACAATTTATGCAGTCAAATATTTTGTTTCCAATTAATTCAGAGTTTCACATTTAGTCAGAAATACAGCAAAACAAAAAATAGACATTTGATTATAATAGATGTAATGATTGTAACACGTCAATCATTTTTACATTTTCTCTTGGTCTTCAAAACACCCCAACAGTATATCATTTGACAGAGGTCAATGTTTAATGAAACTTGACCTTTTAGAACATTTAAATAAAAGTTACACTTTTTGTAACGTTACTATGCTTGAATGGAGTCACATTATGTATTGTATTATGAATTTTAATCAATATTTTGTTGTATGCTGAAATTATGAAGAGACAGATTAGATAGAGTTGTTCTCTTGTAGAACCAAATATTTTATGCTAAGTTACATTAAACTTTTATTCAGTAAAATTACTTAATTTTTTTTTCATTGTTGCATAAATTGCGATAAAAATACACAATTGTACATATGTACAGTCATTGTTTTCTGTGTGCAATCATTTTTTCAATCAGCTTTAAGATATCCATGTAACAGAAAAAATCTATGGCAACTACCTGGCTATAACAGTATAAGAGTAAAAAAGTTATATATATATATATATATATATATATATATATATATATATATATATATATATATATATATATATATATATATATATATATATATATATCTGTGTGTGTGTGTGTGTGTGTGTGTGTGTGTGTGTGTGTTAGCTTATGAATATGTATAAATATATTCTCAAATACATTATTGATAATATCCTGGTATATATTTTTAAATATATCATCAACTTTCAATATATTTTTATATATTGTTTTATATATTACTGTATATTTTGCAATATATTCCAATATTTGTTTCTTTCGTAAGGGATGTGTCTGACGAAGTGCTATCAAATTGCTATTAGCATGTGACTGTGTCTGGAGGAAGTTTAAGCTGTCATTATGGGCTCAGGACAGAAAAATGTATTATTTCTTATTTTATCTTCATTTGAGACTCATTTTAAAGTAAAAACTGATATGAACAATTGGTATGATTATTGTGAGAATACTGCTACTGGCTAACACCTATCACTAACAATGCTAAAGCTAGCATCTGCTTAATGGTTTTGAAATGAGATTAAATTAAAGGGCTTATGTCATTGCTGAGTCTAGACTGCATTTTAGGAAAGACTGAACAGAGATTATATAAAATGCAGTTTAAGATTTCTAAAACATTTTTGCATTTACAAAAACACAGAAAGGGGGCATTTTCAATGGTTATTTCCCATTTGGACTTCTTTGAAATTAGACATGCACTAACACTCCAGTATATAGACAAGTTAACTTTGACTGTATTATTGTACAGTTATTACAGATAGTTTAGAAGAGTGATTTAAACCTCCCATTTGTTTAAATCCATTTGTGAAAACAAAAAAAAGGAATTTCAATTTTTCCCAAAAATATAGATCTCGTTTTGTTCTTATTAATCCAGTATTATGTATTGTTTCCTGGCTTGTGCTGATGTATGGCTACACTGCTATTTTTGGAGCGTGGAAGGAAGCTCGAGTATGCTGAGGTAGCCAAAATGCAGAAAGACATAAAAAGGCCACAATCAGAAACTTAAACCATGGAGTTTCTAGCTGTGAGGCAACAGTGAACGCCATTTAGATGGGTTTTAGTGTCTTGCCCAAAAACACTTTGATCTCTGATTAAGTTTGTGGTTAAATCACAACCAGTCTACACATCACTGGATGCAAGGAACCATGCCTACCCCAAAGGCTGATTTGAACATGATTATGTACAAATACTCATTTTTCAAATTAAAAGAACTTTTTTAGGTAAAAATATGTCAGTACCCAATAGACTATAAAATCAGGCTAAAGGAAATCAATTTAGAAAACTCTAAATGTCTAGAGTATACTTGCCACTTCTTCTGGATAGGACAATACTAAAGGTCCAGCATGATGCTTCTTCTGTATAAATCAGCTCTGCAAAATATTCCAAACGTTAATTAGAAAGTTGGAATGCTTATGCCATCATTTTGCTTTGTTGAAAAGATGCAATGTTTTACCGTGGATAAGAAACAGTCATTTGTAGAAAAACAGTACTCATACATCGGGTTTATTCTGTTAGTAGTTTTGTCAGTTTGTAAAAGTTTATTTACCTGTTTCCCTTTCAGTACCTTCATATTTAAAAAATGTAATGACATTTTTACTATGATAAGCCAAATGTGTAACAATGCACTGCCCTAAATGGATGGTTCTCACCATTAGCTGATATTAAGTCAATAAATCAATGTTTAGACCTTTTATAAAACCAACCACACTCATTATGCTTTCCATATTTTCATTTTATCAGCTAGTCTTTTTCAAACACATTGCATTTAGACACTGGCTAACTAAACACAGTCTATCAATTGAACAGCTCCTGCAAGGCTTATATTTTGTGCTGAAGCATTTGAGGTTACCGTTGGTAACTACATGAAATGAATCCGTTATGAGGAAAATGATTAGACCGAGGCAATGAATACAATTTTCTACTGTTTGTTTTTACAAATATGGCTGGGCATGAGTGATTTGAAACTCTGAGACAGCCTTGACATGGAATATGAAAACAAATTCAATGTTTTCAGCTCTCTCTATCTTTGTATTTCTCTGTAGATTTGCTAGGCTGTTCCTGTGTTTACAATCGAAACATTTGATTTTCAAAGAAGCTGCAAATTAGATTTTGCACAACCCCACAAGGTTAAAAAAATGGAAGTATTCCTTCCTATTGGGGTACTAGACTGCCATGAAAGGCAAAAAACATTCACTTATTAAAGGGAAATGCATAGTTATGGGTATGAGCCTGTTAGAAGATTATGTGACCAGCGTCTTATGTTACAAACTAAAACATTAGTGGACAAAATGTCATTACTATATTTCTGTTGATAACTCACCGTGTTTCTTCAAACAGTAGCAGCATCTTGTTTCCTTATATGCAAAAAAAGAAAAATACACCAGATAAACTGTCAGAAGTTGATCATTTTCAGTAACACGCAATGCTTCATTAGAGTTTTGCATTCAAATTAGATACAACAGTTCAGACATTTACCTCTTTAGAATCATTATTTCTCAAAGAAAGAAATCTCTGAAAAAGATTCTGTTTTTCTAAATGCTATTTAAATGAGGTATGCATAATTTTTGTGTACAGTACTATGGAAATGTGATTCCCCAATCACAGATTTCTTCTGATTTAACTTTGATGATCGACATCTTTCTTCAATGTAAAGATAATACATTTTATCACTGTGTAATTATTTGAACATCACCCGGTAAGTGCTGCTATTAAAGTCAAGCAGACAAGGAAAGGCTTTCATTTCTGAGATTTTAAACAGTTATTACCATGTAACTCTTCCTGTACAGGTTTCATTTAACCTGTTCACCAACTAGCAGCAATAAAGTACGACATCATTACCAAGTAAAACATGACATATTATCCAGTAAGTAAAGGGAAACTGTACTGTAAAAGAAAGCCTCTCTTGTTGCTTAGATTTTAAACAGATATTACCATGTAACTCACATTGGATTGTATATTGTCATTTAACGTATTCATGAACTAGCAGCAATAAAGTACTGAGTAATTACCAAATAAAACACAATATATTACCCAGTTAGTAAAAGAAACTGTACTGTAAAAGAAAGCCTGTCTTCTTTGGTTGATTTCAAATAGGTATTATGTAACTCACTCAGGATTGTATGTATTTAACCTCATAAACTAGCAGAAGTAAAGTAGTGTAGTATTACCAACTAAAACACAACATATTACCCAGTAAGTAAAGGGAAACTGTATTGTAAAACAAAGCCAGTCTTGTTTGGTGGATAGCATCAAAGCAAGTTCTTTTATTTTCAGTCAACTAAGTCAGCTAACAAAAACTGTATGCCCAAAAACTAAGACAATGACTCCATTTATGAAACAAGACCATTACGAAAATTGGCATCAATGTAATCACTTCGTAGTCATGGCAGGTATCGTTCTGTATTATCTTATTTTTAGCATTGGCTCTAGTATAAATAGAAGTACAGATATAAAAGTTCAAATGTATTGTATGATTTACCTGTCAGAGGTAAATTAAAAAGTAAATACCAAATGAATAAAAAAAACAGAGCTCTTAGAAAAATAACAAAAAAACCCTCTTAATTTTGATTTCTTTCCTCAAGAGGTCCATTTTCCTCATTGCAAGTTTTCACAAAGCTGCTGATAGTATCCTCATCAGTAAACATTTGCAGTGGTCCAAAGTTTTCGCCCTCTGCAGGAATTATGACTTCAGCAAAAATAGCAGTAAAGGCAATCGTGTTTTGGTCTTCATTCACTGTGTTACAGCTGGGGCTCATGCTTCTTGTAAGCTTAAACTCTTTTAGAACAACATCCTCTGGATTTTAGACACCAGGAAAAAAAAGACAAAGTCATTAGACACTTTATGAATCACGTAAACAATCTTGATTTTATACAACTGAAACTGCGAATTTAATCAAATCTCTAAAAAAGCACAAGTAATAGGTGAATTGGATTTGTTTTTTCTCAGTGGTCAAAAAGGATTTAAACTTCTGGATTTACTGTTCAATGTTTGCATTTAAGTTAAAATTCAAAATGTCATTATTTGAAAACTAACTGGAAGAAAAAAGTGCCAAACATAAAATATTGACACTTGACATACTGTATTATACAGTGAAAGTCTTGTCTTTAAGAAACAGTAAGAAAGGGATTTTTAAAAATGAGCAAAGACGTGACACATAAGCGAAGAGATACATCATTCTTCAGCTGCTCCTCTACTGTAAGTAACTTTCAGCTAATAACATTTTGGAATCACCTTGTTGGTCATAAATCACAATTTTGGCTACTACAGGTGACGTACAAGGCTTGAACTGAAAATAAAAAAGGAAAAAGCAGTCCAAAGGAAGTGTAGAAGCAAGTTCAGCAATGGGAATCTGAGTGTTGCAGATGGGATTTACAGAAAGTTGCCAACAAATTTCTTAACATTTAACAAATTGCATATTAACATTTCGGACTATTTGATTTATCATGCCCAGAAATTGTGAATTTTAAACTGAAATGCCCAAAGAGTTAAATAAAGTTTTCTGAATCTGATTCAGAAAGCCTGGTATAACTAGTGATCATGGTAACTTAAAAGCACATCTGTGTTCTTTAATGCAAAATGTGAAGAAAATAGGGGTGACTCCAAACATTTTTCCAAAGAATTAATTTCACATATTACCTCTCTTTCCAAATGCAGCTGTATTGGCCTTTTGCTTCTTTCTCTATTTTTTCATTTCCTGTACTCCTCACATTCAGGTGTCTCGATCAGCTGCCTTTTCTTCATTCCTTAAAGACAGTAAGAAGCTGTTAGCAGTTTTCCTCATTGCATTTAGTTTCAAATTTTCTGAATGAAAAATTGGCTGAATCTCATTGGCACAATTCAGAAAGTGGTGAAAATATTCCCCTAAGAAATGGGACACTCCTTAAGAAGCATGATCAGTTATAAACAGTGCTTTAAGTGTTAAAACAATAAGTGCCGGTACTCTCCTTAATGTCATACAAATATGGGACAAAAACATGGGTGATATATTTTTATATAGCTCTGTCTATTGATCTATAACTCAGTAGTTTTGTTGTATAGAAATTACAAAAGAACAAAACCAGTTCTAAATCAAATCCATGAGTCAAATTTTGGGTCTTGGAGCCACTTTCATTAACTTCAAGCCTCACAGCATTATTGTGGACATGAAAAATAATGTTGAAAAAACACTATTTTCATTTTAGTCTTTAAAATATCAAGCTTTGCGTATAACTTTATACTTTTTGTCTGATGACATCATTTTCAAATCAGAGGTTGTGATCAGTTACTCAGTACTTGAGTAGCCATTTTACCAAATACTTTTTTATTCTTACTTGACTAATTTCTTAGATGGATACTTCTTAAGTGCTATTCTTATCTGAGGACAATTTTTGGGTCCTCTACCCACCTCTGCTTGTGGGTAATTCATGCTTCATAGTTTCTGCCATATTAGTTCTTTATTTTGTTAAAACACAGGAAAAAGTCCCAGTATGCACCAAACACTCGAAATAAGTCCCAGTACGCTGAGGGGTAAAATTTAGAAGTGGTGGTACTACGTACCAATCTGTACCGGCCCACTGAAAGCACTGGTTATAAATAATTTCTACTATGTATACAGTTGTGACCTAATATGTCCATATACATTCTTTAAACAGTTATTAATCCTGCTGTATGTTAAGGAAGAACAAAGATGTGACTTGAACTGCACCCTGTTGTGAAATCAATACATTTTTACATGTTTTTATCCAATGTTTTTAAGTGACTGCACCAGAGGAGCATTTATCACTCATCCATTGGTTTAGAAGAGTGGATTTGCTGAAGCCCAGCTGACTTAAACACATAAACTGCAAAAAAAGAAAAAAAACAGTCCATGAATAAAAAAATCAGTTTAACAATTCAGCCCTAAAATATTACAAGTTATTTCAACCTGGAGAGACTCACACTGAGAGGAAGTAGCAATTACAAAGTTTTATTTAATATGAATAAGTAAAAGTTCTTTGGCACTTGGACCCCAGCAGAAGATGTGGATGCTGGGAATTGCAATAAGCTTGGGTGAATATCCTAGGACTAGGATTAGAGATGTCTCCCCCCACCCCCCGGGGCCCCGGACACTGGTGGTGGAGGCCGAAGAGAGGAGCCAGGCCTGAAGGAGTCGAGAGGATGAGGATGGAGAAGGGGTGGAGATGGGTTGTAGCTTGGCTGAAGAGCAGATGGAGCCATGGATGGAGGGCCTTATAAAAAGGGGGACTTACACGATGATTGGCTACAAGGAGGTGTGGACTGATGCTGATGTGCTGGAGCTTCATGACGTGAAGGATGGTTGATGCAGGTGAGAGTCTTCCAGATTGAATTTATGCCTGGGCTCCATTATGTCAAAAGTTGTGATACATTCCAACTTTATTAGCAAGTTCAGCTGTGGGCAATAAAGCTGTAGTATCTGGGTAGATTGTAAAACACCGGTAATGTGCGAAACATTTTTACTGACTCTGCAACGTGGCGATGATCTGTAGCAATGATATGCAACATGATGATAATCTTCTAATACTGAGGAGTCTGCTAATTTTTTTTTATTTGGTTCACACTATCAACTATATTGATTGAAACAAGACAGATCAAATGAGGAGCTTAATCCTGCTTTAAAACCTAATTGTCCCCAACCTAAGATGACGCTTCCCATCAAAACAATTATAAAGTTCCTTAAACTTGGTGTTACAAAAATCAGTTTTCTAAAAACTGATCTCTTTGCATCCCTGGGAGTCAGAACCGTTAGCTTACATTCGTCAGTACATGTTTCATTACCCACGCAGCTTTTTGGTTACATACCAAATATTATGAGTTGCTTCACTGACAAGAAGAATGTTTGGATTATTGTCGCAAGGAAACTTTATCGTTAGCTTCACATGATCTCAGACTGTTTACTACCGGCACCATCTGTTTGTTACTAAAGACGCGCGTGTACACAAGATTTCATATATCTCGCAGGATTTTGCAATGTGGTCTTCCAAACAGTAAAGGCGAGTTTCAGTAAAACAGTAATTACTCATTTTAAATCTGTCTACACGTTTTTAATCATTGCCAAATGCTTGATTCAGCAACATAGATATAGAAAAAGCATTTTGGAATCTTTAATTTTATAGAAGTCAGTGTTTTTCCCTCTTTCTTAGCACATCTTTGATTACAAGAAGTCATATCGCCACAATGATAATAATAAATAATAGTAACAATTGTTAAATATGTTAAACTGATATCTCACCCTCTTCTTTAGTGAAATGACTGACAGTTCTTCAGAAGACTGCAGAAGGGGAAAACGCTTGGTCAGGTGGCTGCCAGCAGAAAAAATGTTGACAAGGAAAACGGTGTCCAGTGTGTAATTTAAAGATGAAATTTAAAAAAATAAGAAAAAAACACAACAAAGGGAGGGATATGGATGGTGAGTAAAAAGCATCATTGTGAATCAGACTGTCACATTAAGCTTTGATGTAAAAAAAAAAGTGAAAACATTGTTATATAGTTATTATAAAGTAAGATGTTTAGCATCTGTTTTGCTTTTTCTGAGCAAATAAAGTAAGTAAGGGAATTATAAGAGAGAGCACAATGGTGTCTCCAAGTCCCAGTCTGATGGTACATGAGAGCTTTTTCCTGCTTTCTGATCAAGGTTGAATGTTACTTGACTACAGTATGTTATATATTTCAGGAGCTGCAGAAAGGCAAAACACAGGCAGGGGCATCACTCAATCTGTCAGAGGGGGGTCAGTTTTCTCTTCTCAAGATCTTCCATTCCACTACCCTCTTGGATAAACGTAAAATAAACTTTATGCACTCCCAGGTTCTCTTTCTACACACACACACACACACACACACACACACACACACACACACACACACACATATATATATATATATATATATATATATATATATATATATATTGTCAAATAGCCAGATCAGCAAATAGCCAGATCAGCAAATAGCCAGATCAGCAAATAGCCAGATCAGTAATTTTTATGTTTTGTCTCAGTCTGTCACAGGGGTTGAGAAGCAGACAGGTGGACATGCCAAAGGAGGGGGTGACTGGTAGCAGCAAATTACTGATGATGACTGATGAAATTCAGACACACAAAAAAGGTAAAAATTTTACTTTTATTATATCTGTTAATTGCTTTATTTATAGTTATTCATGGTGTTTTGCTGACAAATACAACATTAATAAAATGTAAAGTCATAAACACTATCGTGTTGCAGGTATGTCATGGGCTATGTAAACTCCATAGGGTCAGTCAGAAACACTGAACTTCTACAAAATTGTTGGTCCCTATTCAGTTAAACCACCAATGTTGTATTCACAGTTGCCCATTTCTAAGGAAATATGTTTTGTTGCAATTTTGCTTATTATTATTATTATTATTTTTTTTTTTTTTTGTATGAACGTGTGTGATATGAACTCACCTGGAGAAGATGTTCCTGGGTCTTTGGACTTCAGAAAGTAAAACAGTCCCAATGGCGACCTATATATTTTAATTTTATTTTGTGAAAAACTGATACAAGAAGAAATTGCCTTCAATAATAAGAAAGTCAATCCTGGAAGTTCTGTGATCAGTGACTGCTGAGGTGCATAAAATAGTTTGTAATGGGTAAATTTACTGTACATTTTAGTTTTTAGTGGTTTGGAAAAGTTCAAGGCATAATATTATCAATGGGTTTTTTTCTGAATGGCCTGAATGCCTGAAGTTTCTGTTTTACATCTTTGTTCAACAGACTAATCCAGTGTCAGTTACATGGTAATAACAGTTTAAAATCTATGAAACAAGCCGGGCTTTCTTTTACAGTACAGTTTCACTTTACTTAGAGGGTAATTTGTTGTTTTTTAATTGGTAATAATGCAATATTTTAGTGGTGATACTGAATGAACAAGTTAAATTCAAACATACGATCCTGTGTGAGTTACATAATAAGAACTGATAAATCAACCAAACAAGACTGGCTTTCTTTTACAGTACAATTTCTCTTTACTAACTGGGTAAAATGTTGTGTTTTACTTAGTAATAATGAAGTATTTTACTGCTGCTGCTTTATGAACAGGGGAAAAACAAACATACAGTCCTGCATGACTTACATGATAATAACTGTTTAAAATCTACCAAAGAAGACAGGCTTTCTTTTACAGTACAATTTCCCTTGACTTACTGGGTAATATGTTGTGTTTTATTTGGTAATGACGCAGGGCTTTATTGCTGCTAGTTTATGAACAGTTCAAATGAAACCTGTACAGGAAGAGTTACATGGTAATAACTGTTTTAAATTGCAGAAGTTAAAGCTTTTCCTTGTCTGCTTAAATTTAATAGCAGCACTTACCTGGTAATATGTGGGAATTTACTGCATAAGCCGTTGGCAAATGTTGAGTAATTTAGGCACTGTTAGACAGTAATTTGATGGTAATTACCCTCTAAAATTAGTTTCAATTACAAAATAATACACTGTAACTTACTACGTACTTACTTGGTAATTACATCAGCAGCACTCACCTGGCAATATGTGGGAATTTACTGCGTAAGCCGTCAGTAAATATTGGGTAATTTGGGCACTGTTAAATAGTAATTTGATGATAATTACCTTCTGAAATTAGATTTAATTACAAAGTAATACGCTGTAAATTATTACATACTTACTTGGAAATTACATGTTTTTTAGGGGACTGTAAAAAAATTACCCAGATGGGAATTGTTTTACAAAAGAAATGCACATGTATTGCCTTCAGTAGTCAACTGCAGCAGCTGGTAAATTGTGTTCACTTGTTTGTAATTTAACCGCAGTATAAATCCAACTGTTCTATGTGTGCAACACACTATGCAGCAGAAAAGTAACTGCATATCACCCTGACCACACTGTTAACCCCATAAAACATGGTGGTGACAGCATCATGCTGTGTCGAGGCTTTCCTTCAGCAGAGACAGAAAAGCTGGTCAGAGTTCATGGGAAGATGTATTGAGCAAATTACTGCACAGTTCTGGAAGAAAATCAGCAAAAGGCTGCAAAAGACTTAAGATTAGGTCAAAGATTCACATTCTAAAAGGATAGCAACCCAAAACAAACTGCCATAACTACAATGGAATGGTTCAGATTATAGCATATTCATGTGTCAGAATGATTAAATCAAAGTCCAGACCTGAATCCAAATAAGAATCTATAGCAAAACAGATTTCAAAGATGATCTCTGTCCAAACTGAGTGAACCTCAGATATGTTACTGAACAGACAAGACTTTCAGATCTGCAAAGCTGGCACTTCTAGCTGTAACTGCAGTAAAAGGTGATTTTACAGATAAATGCAATTTTAAATGCAAATGTATTCCACAATGTTTATATTTTTAGCTTAAAAAATGAAAACATACTGTATGCTTTTCTTTTTACAATTTTGCAGTTGTATGTCAAACAATATCTGAAAAAATACATTGCAGTATGTGGTTGTAGTTTGACGAAATGAGAAAAAAGAGAAAAGGTAGGAACTTTGTGAAGCACTAATAAACAAGAAGGCATTAACATCCCATATTTGTTTTTTGATTTAACACCAAAAAGCAGAATGTTCTCAGTCAGCCTCTGCCTGTAGTCCGCCCTACTCCCATGGGTCAAAGTGTATTCTTGTCTACTCACATGCTTGTAATCTTGCCAAATACAATGCTTTTATGAAAATCAGGGTTAAATGAGATTTAGCCAAAAACAGGGTTTCAGTACTTCTCCAGGAACACACAGACCACTGAGCACAAAGGTGAATTCATATGATTGTAGTCCATGTAGTTACACACAACGTCTGACCTTTAAATGCAAACATGCACTCTGTGGGACAGAGTACATATTTGTTGGAGATCAAACTTGCAATCACTTTTGGAAACACAATATTTTTCAGTCCACTACCCTACATTTACATTCAGCCGACCATGCTGCTCCTATCCAGTTTATTAAAATCATGGTGAGTAATTCAGTCACGGCATTTTTTTTCAGGAAGTGCCTTTATCAGGTAAAAACACACAATGAAACAAAGCTAAACAAACTCACAACAGAAATGAAATATATTATCTTTAAATGGATGTTAATATTACATTCAGCTAAAATGTAAAAAGAGAATACTAATGACAACAAAAACACATCTTCTGCATGTAAATCTTACAAGTCTAATGGTAGATGTGAGCAAGCATCAAAGGGAAACTCAGAACATATTGATGGGAAGCTTGGGATCATTCACAGGTAGGCCATTACTTCAGTGCTGGATTAAATAACAAATGGTCAAAGTCAATAACTATGGGTAACCGTAGAGTTGGCTGAGAAGTTAGTATCCTCCCTGCAGTACATTACCTTTTCAACACCTTCAGCTTCAAGAAAGAGAAAAAGTTTGAACTTTTCAGACTAACTATTCAGAACAGTTTTCTTCCATCTTAGTAAAACTCTAGTCTCAGATATGTCATTTGCACTATATTGGCAAAAGTATTCACTCATCTGTCTTCAATACACAAATAAATTTAATTCCACTAACAGCTGACAATAGAATGCTTAGTTGGAAGAAAATACCATCACTAGACTTATTGCGGTTTATATCCTATCGTGTTGCCATGCAGGAATTCACTGAACTCCTAAGAGCGACTTATTCTTTCACAGATATTTGGAAAAGCAGACTGCATGCATAGGTGCTGGATTTTTAACATGTCTGACTATGGGAGTGGTTGGAACACCTGGGTTTATTGATTTAGAGAAGTGGATCCTTACATTTGGCAGTACATTATATATGCAAAGCATTACTTTAGAAGCTGTAAAATTCCTACTTTCTCTGTAATGGAATGACGAGCTGTCCTGGGTATATCCTACTTCCCACCTAATGATCACTGGAGACTGGCGCCAGCCTCCCAGTGACTCTGCAAGGATAAGCCATCATAGATCGGAGGTCTCAAACCCTAGTCCTCACGATCTACTGTCCTGCAGGTTTTAGATGCAACCCTGGTCCAACATAAATTAATCAAATGATTGAATTACATCTTCAGCATTCCATCAAGTTTGGTAAAGGCCTGGTCCAGAGCCATTTATAATCATTTAATTCAGGTGTGTTAGACAAGGGTTGCATCTAAAACCTTTAGGACAGTAGCTCTTGAAGACTAGGGTTGGGGACCCTGACATAGATGACAGATGGATGCATAAAATCATTATCGTATTTGCATTCAATGGTTATTTGTGTTGAAGTTTATAGTTATTTGGGCAGAAAACCTTGGTAAGTTACACTCTGTAAAGTACCATGCCTATGTGAATAGACAGCAAACCACTTATTAATATGTTGGAACACCCGCCAGCAGAGATCCTCTGGAAGGAAAATGACTCACAACTTAAACGTACGCATCAAAATCTACGGATATGACAGGCATTAAATGTCTACACTTTTATAAGATGCCATTGTGAGGTTTAGGCAAACAACTAGCCTGTAACTTAACTAATGGTAGCCTAGTTAAAGCTGCATCAATCCAACTTGTCAGGCCGCTTTAAGTCCATCAACAGAGGAGTGTGGAGAGTGGAGTTTGTATAGTAGATGCTGCTCAGTCTTTTTCCAGGTCTTGTAGTTGTGAAGATAATAACCTTTATTTAACCAGATACAAAACCTCGTTGAGATTTACATGCTGTGATGAGTGTCAACATTTAATACCCACCAATACAGCATTGCATCCCACTCATATAAAGAGTTTAGTTTGAGTTGTTGATGGGAATGTCATTGTTATGGACATTGCAAAGACTGTAATGAGTACAGATAGTACTTTGGTTTAATGAATATCAAAAAAGCATCTATTTGGACAGCAATGAACTTTTGCGGACTAGAGCTGTTTTGAGATGGTAGAATTTGTTCCAGGACCCGTTTTGATTAGCCAGTAGCTAAACAAGGAGCTTTTTCTCCCTCATCCAAATTTAACTTTCTAAAGGAGTAATCTACTTCATGGAAGACCCAAACTTATTATGCCCTCTCTACAGAACCTCAGTCCAAATCTTAGTTATCACCTTAAATCAATCCAAAATTAATTTAATCTTTATACTCCATGTGTCTCGCTGTTGCAGGAACAGCAAATATGGAAATCCCTGCTTATCAAAATTTATTCGCTATGTTTGTGCTCACAAACACAGAATTTGACTTCTTTCTTATAAATATGTATATATCCAGTGTTTTCAAAAAAGAGCAAGGCAATATTAAATTAGTACACATATGCATGGTATTGATCTGGACACTATGACTGTAAAGTGTTCATCAGAGAGACAGTCTGGGGGAAGAAACTGTCTCTGTAAAGGGTGGTTTTTGCAAATAATGCTCTGTAGCCCTGCCCTGAAGGTGAAAGTCCAAACAGTTTATGTCCAGGTTGTGTGGAGTCTGCAGTAGAGTTAGCTGCCCTTTTCCTGACGTGGTGCAAGTTCTGGATGAAGGGAAGGTGAGCCCTAATTCTTCATTGCAGTCTTGTCCGGTCCTGTTTTGTGTATGAGTCAAACCCCTTTGAACTAAAGACA
The DNA here is from genome assembly GCA_014839685.1 of Anableps anableps. Lineage (NCBI taxonomy): Eukaryota > Metazoa > Chordata > Actinopteri > Cyprinodontiformes > Anablepidae > Anableps > Anableps anableps. Next base: position 29,789,239 of record CM026082.1, on the reverse strand, counting down.
GACTGAATAATGGCCGTATAGAAAATGACCACCAGTTCCTGTGGTAGGTTGTACTTCTTGAGGTGCCACAACATATGCAACTATTTTGTTAAACTCACTCCACTCCTACTACCTAGGAGCATAATTAGAAGTTGGTAAAGGAACTATTTCTGTTTTTGTGTTCCTACTTTAAGGACATAAATAAGACTCATTACTGCTCAGCATGGGAGCTAATTAAAAACATGTTTGCCAACACATGCATGTTAAACATACAGGGCACGATAATTTGCTTTGTAGGGATTTGATTCTTACAACTAGGGCCCAACAGAAAGAAACAAGAATATCAAGGCCAATGAGCTCAATCATATTAAAGATTGAATAGGACTTCAAAAATTTGTAAACAATACAAATTGCTAAGTGAAGTCTGATGAATTGCGGAATAGAGATAAATTTCATTTGGCACAAAAATAATAATCTGGTTATATGTCTTCCTAAAGATCTGCAGTTTAGTACAGTTGAGACATGGAAGAAAGTCAAGAGTTAAGTATCAGGAAACAGTTTAGAATGAAGTATGCTTTACATAATATCAGCTAACTGTCAATAAGAGAAGAGAATCTGTGAAACTCTTACAAAAACGGATAGCTGTCGTTGAAGTTACAAGTAAATTTCAAACCTAGAATGAGCTACAGGGTGACTGAATGAAAGGGGGGGAACACGGGCTGCAGAGACAGAGACAAACAGGGAATTGGAGAGCGACATTTTCTTCAGGTTATATTTGGGATCTTTGTGACAAGTGAGCCCTGTCTTCCATGCATCAAATACAGTCTCAGCTGTCACTGTTACAATAGAAAAGGCAGCTCATGAAGGGAAGAAACCTCTGTGAGCTGCAAAGCCTCTAAAACTATAAGATGGTGCTTGGTACAGCAGGGATGATGGATACATGCACACACACACACACACACACACACACACACACACACACACACACACACACACACATATATATGTATACCACATATATACCTGTTCCTGATTTTTCATTGTGTTGATAATCCAGTGTCAACTGGGCTTGCATCTGCTCTACACAGCTTCATAGTGCAGTACTTTTCTCTTAAGGATAAACCCTATTGATCTCCTTTTATGATAGAAACTATCTTTATCTCTCAGTGTAATCAGTTCTTCTAAAAACATCTTGGTTGTAGTGGGAGCTTTACAAGTTTTTCAGTTTATAAGGCAGATCAATAGCTTTTCAGTAAGACGGGGTGGGATCTTCCTTCAAACAGCCTTCTCTCCTCTGGAGAATTTCTAATTTAGACACAAAAGTCTCAGAACACCACACTTGACAGGACTTCATCGAGCCATGTGCATCCTATTAATAATGGAGGTAAACTAAAACTAAAAATGCAACTACTTATACACATAAGAAAATAGAAAATAGGACATTTTATGAAAGTCTGTGTAATACCATATTTGGGAATGTGGGTATTAAACAAATATCTGGACAATTCAAATAACATAACTGTAATAAAACATTTTTGAAACCTAATTTGAAAATGTCCTTTTTTAAAATTGCAGATGAATTCATTAGAACACCCTCCCACATTTATGACCACTTAAAATGGCTTAAAGCCCATTAAGGTGTATCACACCAGTCAGGTAGACATGGTGAGAACATGGTTGATCAGCATTCTGACAAAGTTTTGCCAATAACAGAGATAACATTAAGTTAAAAGGTGAAAAAACAGCAAATAATGCAAAATTGGAGCATATTTGGGAAATGTAGCAGAGTGAGGGAAAATTGTAATTATGTTCTTCAGCAGCCTAAGCCAGTAGCAGCATCACTACAGAGATAGGTCAGCCAGTATAACTAAAGGTTTTATCAAAAAAGAAAGTTTTAAGCCTAGTCTTAAAAGTAGACAGGGTGTGTGCCTCACGGAGTAAAACTGGGAGCTGGTTCCACAGGAGAGGAGCCTGAGAACTAAAGGATCTGCCTCCCAGTCTACTTTTAGAAATTCTAGGAACCAGCAGTAAACCTGCAGTCTGAGAGCGAAGTGCTCTGTTAGGAACATCTGGACCAATCAGCTCTCTGATGGATGATGGAGCTGATTATTAAGGGCTTTATATGCAAGAAGGAGAATCTTAAATTCTATTCTGGATTTAACAGAGGGCCAATGAAGAGAAGCCAAAATAGGAGAAATATGATCTCTCCTAATTTTTATCAGAACTCTTGTTGCAGCATTGTGAATCAGCTAAAGGCTTTTAGCTGCATTTTGTGGACTTCCTGATAGTAAAGAATTACAGTAGTCCAGCCTGGAGGTAACAAATGCATGGACTAGTTGTTCAACTTCTGGACAGGATACTTCTAAACACAACTGCTAACATGCCAAAATCTGGGCATCCAAGCAAGTTTATCCTAAAAACAGACTGCAAGATGCTGACAGAAGACTCCAAAAAGCCAAATATGCTAGTATACTACCTACAGCTGTTTCTTGTAACTCCTGATATGAAAGTGAATGCCTGTAAAATCAGAAAGAGATTGTACAAATTAAATTTCATGACAGGCATGCTAAGATGATACCTTTCTCTCTATGGACATGATAAAGGCCAGACTGAAGTCTGCCCGAGAGAATATAGACAAGGATCAGGGGCCTCATGTATAAATGTATTGTACACAATTATAGGACAATGTTTTACTCACAAGTCAGCATGTATAAAAATAAACACTGCATGAATGTGTGCATAAATATACGTAAAACTTTTTCAGTCGACAATAACAAACTACAAAGCACCAAAACTCACTGAAATATGACTCCATTTAGTGTTATTTAACTCAAGGGGCTGTCATCGGCGAGGTGCTCCCCCCCTCCACTCCTACCTTCCTATCACTGAGAGGCTAACACTGTCTCCCTCTGAAGTACTCAGCCTCCCCCAACTAACTTCTGTCTATGAGAGGATTAACACCTAACCATCTACCTACTTCTTCAGTACTAGATCCCTAAGTCTGCAGAATATAACCCACCTCAGAATTCATAAGAGAATCTATTTAGCTGGTTTATTGGAGAAGACTCATCTGGATTCTCACAGCCAACATTTGAAAATCACATCCATTTTCCTCGTTGTGGATTAGCCAAACTAATAGCCTTAGGTCAGCGAGATTCCACAGAACACATTCATTAAATGGCTACTCTTCTCATCTTTGCAACTGGCTCTTGGAACCATTCCAGGAACAGTTTAGTGACTTATGCAAGTCCCAGTCTTTTCTTTTTCTTTGAAAAAAATGCCTCTTAAATACCTTTAATAGTCTGCTTTTTAGTTTTTTGTTGTGTAGATATATGAGCTTTTCTAATTTGATGGTTTTCTCCTTATTACTTTCAGTTCCCAAAAATCCATCTAGACATCATTCGTGTCCTGCATTACTGTTTCCTCTGATCTTTCTCTTTCAGTTAACACTAATAATATGTTTCACATTTTCTGTTTGTCCACATCCCTCACATTTATGATTGTTTTGGTTCTTTCCTTATGTGGGTGAACTGCAACCTTTTGTGCTGCATTAAACTAACTACTGGACAGGAATGAGCCAGTGCCATGACATGTTAATCATCTGGGAGGGCACCTGGGGAGGTCAAACTGATGTCAGGGGACCCAGTGCCCCCCCGGCCCCCTCTAGCTCCACCTCCGGGGACAGGGTTGTCTGCTCCTGCAGCTGTGCTCTATGTCACACAAATTGGGATATATAAAGGAAAGCCACATGCATGTGTACAGTTCTATAAATCTGAATTTTGTTTTGTGCGCTGCACTTCAGTATTTGTCACTATGCCAACTTTTAATGTGAAAGCTGTGCATTCTTCTATGCTAAAGCAGAATGGGACCCTACAACATAGCAAAGACCCAAAACATCCCAGTAAATCCACCATCAACTGACTTAGAATTAAAAAATACAAAGTTCTGCAATGGAAAGTCCTACATTCCTACAGTGTGGACAAGGATGTGGTCTAACAAAGTTGAAGATAGCTTTTGAAAGTCCAAAAGAATTATTACTCCCATTTTTTAATCACTTTGGAAATCTTTAATCCGCTCTAATTTGAGAAGTACAAAAGTTAAACTCTTCAAACCTGGACTGCTTTATTCTGCACTAAAAGTAGAATCTTTGAAACCCATTGTGATTTGTGAAACCTTAATTTGATTTGCGAGATTTCAATAAAGGGCCATGTTTCTGCTTTTTGCTGGTCCATCTTAGAAACTACAAAAATCAAACTCTTTAAACCTGGACTATAATATGATAGACTAATAGTAGAATATTTCAAACCCAATTTGTGATTTGTCAGACCTTTATTCTAAAGGTAGAATCCATCCTCTGTCTCTGTTATCTTTTTTAACATTAAGACAAATCATAATCCTCAAACTTCATAATTTCCTTCAATGCCCGAAATTATTTGTACACTTAGAGCAGAATTTAAAAAACTCAAAATTGTCTAAAACGTGTGTGTTTTTGTGATTAGGTAAGTGGCCTCTACATTCATTCCAGTTAAAAAAATTAAAACTATATGAATTCAAACTTGTAAACATAACTATGGCAGTAGTTTCTTAAACAGATTTTTGAGCAGCATTCCAAGCTCTCCTCTCTCATTCAACAATTAATTATTGTGAGATTGTTGTTTTGTTTTGTTTTTCTTTACATGACTATTCCTGGTGCTCTTTCTTCATCTTTTTTCAGTTGCTCTTGCTCTCTTACCTTTCCTCCATCTGGCTGCACTTAATGTGTTCCACAGCCTCAACCCTGCTTAGTGTTTTGACCTTTTCCAAAGCAGTTATTGTTGCTGGAATAACATGCATTGTAAATGAAATGTTTAAAAGCTTAATACTTACTCAGAGGTTCATGAAATGTTATTAAAAACATTTCATTTTACTTTCCACTAACATGTTCCATAATTTCCAGCTCTGCTTCTCCTTACATATGTCTGCTCTGAGCTACCATCTGCACACTGACATGCCCCCTGACCTTCACTAGAAATATCTTTCTTCATACCAGAGATTCTCTATAAGTTTTTTACTGAATTTTCATCATTATGAAAGTAATACAGAAAGCACTGCTGGTAACATACCATCAAAAACAAAATATGACTATGTATTTGAGGTCATTATAAAGATCCCATGTTCAAGCTGTCAATCAGGTATTTTTTGTCTAGGTGTGATATCATGGGAGATGATTGGAACCCACTTTTTTTAAAAAGTAAAATGTGGCATTTCCTTTTCAGAGACAATAGTTTGTAAAATAAAAAAAATAAATTGAAAGAATGTTATGTATGTGTTATGTCTCTTTTCAAAAGATGAAAAGTGGAAGCTCCAATACTCTGTTTGAAAGATTACAAGTAGTTTTACCCAGTCTCGTTCCTCACTTCCAGTAAGTGTATGAGATTTTCCATAAAAAAGTTTTGTAAGTGAGATAAAGCAAATAAATCCAAAGTATATCAAAAACAACAATGTTACTGTCATCTCTCTATATAGATTCTCACAAGATTGTGTAGATGGATTGAGTTTTTGTATACTGCTAAGTGTATGTATTTAATATAATTCAATTCAGCTTATTTATTCAGGATCAATTAACAACAAATGTCATCTTAAGGCATTTTACAAAAAGTCCATTACATCCATTCCAATTCCAGCTGCTATCTCGGCCAGGTCACTCTTGGAAAAGCATTTTTTTATTTTTTTTATTTTTTTTTTTTTATCTCAATGAGTTATTTTCCTGGTTAAATAAAGGATACATACACATGCAATTGATCCGAGTTAACATACAATGTAGTCAGGTTCAGCTCATTATTCAAACTGGTTAAAAAGTTTTCTAAGGACTTATTACCTGTTAAAGCTTACCCTGATCATGGCTGTGTCCAACACTGGCTTTAGTCCAAGTATTTTTTCATAGTCATCCCTGTGCCTCCGACATCTCCATTTCCAGGTTTTTTTCAATTCTTCCAGGCCATCACAGAAGTGCCTTTTTTGTTGTTTGTTTTTTTTTTTTTGTGGAATACCAAAAAGTGATTTACAGGGCTAAAATGTTAAGTTTCAGCAGCTGGCACCTGTATGATTAAACAGCAGAGAGAAATGTTATTGAAAATAAAAATTATTTAAATTGAGACTTCATTATTCATCATCCATCCATTTTCTATTCCTGTGTATCGGGAAGCTTGTGTCTGTCTCCAACAGGTAATAAGCAGGGTCCTCACTGGACAGGTCACCAGTTCATCATAGGTCCACATAGAGAAATGGTTCTGTCTTTACCAGGGATGGAGGTCTCAAGCTGTTTTTTTCCCTGTCTTGGGCTCAGTCTCGGATAGTTATGCCTCGGTCTTGGTCGTGGTCTCTCTAGTTGGGTCAAGACCGGTTCGAGACTCAATAGTCTTTGTCAAAATTATGAAACTTAATTCCCTTTTATCTTCACCGCAGATGCACAGCATTGTGAATTAAAAGCAGTGATCAGAGCGCAGCTGCGTCCCACCATCAGAAAAAAAAACATATAATGTTGTTATTGCTAACGACAGCGCAATCGTGTTGCATGTGAAAGTTTACAAAACCAGATGGCATTTGGTCCTTTGATTTAAAAGAGCGTGTGCCTTTTGCTGAATAAACACCTGCATCTGAACCTGTGGAGGCATACTGTTAATGGCATCCATGTTTATGAGAATGAGGCAGCTGGAGATGAGGCTGAGAACATTGATGCCTCAAGGGACCATGTCCTCTGGGAGCTAAATCCAGTCTGTGCCCCAGTAAGGTAAGCATGGCTCCAGGTAGACCTTTGAACAAGCCATGTTTTTTGCTGCCTACCAATAGAAAAACTCAAATAAAGTTGTCACCTCAATTCCAGTGAGGTGACTGGATTGTTTCCCTGCTGGGTCCATACACAAGTTTTTTTGCAGGTTTTTCAAGTATACTCTCTAAACTCCTGCACTTTGTATCATATTTACCTTCATAGCAATGTGCTGCATGAACATGCACTAACAAATATTAAACTCCTTTTAAAATTCACCCAAGTGCTATAAGCAAGGGCTGTCACAGGTAGAAACAGCTTTCACCAAAAGACTTGCAGCTGTGCTGGAAGACAACACCTTCTGTTTGATGTCCTCATACTGCTGGAGTCAATTTACTGATACGGCTTTCCTTCTCTGCTTTCTGGGCTTTCTACGTTTCACAATGTGTAAACACTGTTTCTATCAGAGAAAACAGAATCTCTAATGAATATTTATTGTCTATAATATGTTGTGGTACTCTGTTTTGATTTTGGGTTCTGACTTAGTGTATCACAAAGTTCCAGCACAAACTAGACTGATCAAATACAGACATTAGCACAGCTTTTAAGTTTTCTGTTTTTTAAATTAAAGCTTTGAAATAAGGTCCACCAAAATAACAAAGAACTAGGCTTTAATTCGTATTGACGGTTAAGGTTTAATGTGACTATGTTATACTGTCACTAAGAGAGGATTTTATAGCTAACCATATTACAGTATTTCTGTTTTCTCTTCCCTGGCCTTACTCAAACAAACAAGGCAGACTGCATAGAATAGAATAGAATAGAATAGAATAGAATAGAATAGAATAGAATAGAATTCCATTGCATTAATTTGTAATGCACACCACACAGCAGAGCTGTTGCCTTGCAGCAAAAAGATCATGGGTTCAAATACTGGACTGGGGCCTTTCTGTATGAATTTTGCATGTTCTCATCAAGCATGCATGGGTTCTGTCTAAGTGCTCTGACTTCCTGTCATAGTCTAAAACATCCATGTTAATCAACTGGTCCATCTAAAATTCCCTTAAGGTCAGTGGGTGTGGATGGTTGTTAGGCCAGTATCTCTCTCTTTTGCCCAGTGATGAACTTGCGAGCTGTCCAGGGTGTACCCCAACTCTCGCTCAAAGAATGCTGGAGATAGGCACCAACAGATATACAAATAGGTTTATGGATTAAACTGAACTGAATTAAGAAAATACTATTCAAATAAATGGAGTTGAATTGAACTACACTGAACTATCCAGAAATGAATTGAATGGACTTAGTTGACATTGAATTGAAATGAACTAAACTGAACTGCCCCTACGATGGACTGGCAACCTGTCCAGGGTGTACCCTGCCTCTCGTCCAGTTATCCTCCGCGACCCTGCAGGATAAGCAGGTATAGACGATGGATGGATAGATGGGTAAAAACTGAATTGAGCTAAATTGAACTAAATTCATTTCTGAATCAAAATGAACTATTATTAATTATGCTGAGTATATCTGAACTGAACTGAATTAAAATAAATCAGACTAATTTGAACTTCCTTCTCCCCAGTGACATCCTCCAGTGAGTTCTGGGGGATTTCAAGGTGTTTCCAGATAGAATAAATTAATCCCTCCAGTGGGTTCTGGGTCTTCCCCAGGGTCTCCTCTCAGTGAACATGCCCAGAAAATATTCAAAAGGAGGCACTTAGGGGGCATCCTGATCAGATGACTGAACCACCTCTACTGACTCGTTTCAATGCAGAGAAGTAGTGACTCTACTTTAAGCTCACCCTGGATAACAGAACTTCTCATCCTATCTACCCTCAGGAGGAAGTTCATTTCAACCACTTGTACACACGATCTTGTTCTTCCAGTCATGATCCATGTCTCATGGCCAAAGGTGAGGCTTGGAACGCAGACAGACTGGTAAATCAAGAGCTCTGCTTTTTGGCTCAGCTCTTTCTTCACCAGAACAAACTGGAAGAGCACCTGCGTCACTGCAGAGGAAGCTCAAATCTGTCTGTCCATTTCCCAGTCCCTCTTCCCATCATTTGTGAATGAGATACCAAGACACTTGAATTCCTCCACTTGAGGCAGAGACTGACCCCCAACCAAGAGGTGGCAGTTCCCCTTTTTCTGATCGAGATACAAGACCTCGGTGTCATGGTGGACCTGTCCGAAGTACACAGCAACACATTGCCAGTGGCTGTATTTTGGATCTGAGTCTGACAGAATGCTGCCTACTGGCTACAGTACTGAGGCAGCCAAAAGACATTTATTTTCCTGAGTTGATGACTCAAGTTCTATTTTAAATTATATGCATTCAATGGAACTCATAGTTCTTGGAAGTATTTGGAGGTGTGGAACATGTGGGGACTGCATTATAAGCAGCATATGGGATGGAGATTTACACAGACCTGCATAATAATGAGCCAGAGTGAGCAATGGTGGCAACTTTAAGGGCCCTGCATGGTCAGGCCGAAGTCGAACAGTTGAGGTCACGAGGTTGTGTGAAACCGCTCCCGCTGCAGTATATGTCATGGTGTTCTGTGATATGTGTGGTTTACAACTGTATAGTAAACACAGCGATCATGGCAGAGAGGAACAACTATTACATGTTCACGAGTTCAGAAGATGAGGAAATTTTTTTTCCATGTTATCAGGAGCCAAAAAAACCCCAACAGAAGGCTTCGGTGGGACATTCCCCATTGCACTGGAGCAATGAGCAGGGGGAATTCAGTGTTTTGGTCCAACAGTACGTACTTTTTCACAGCATTAGATAATTGCTCCTCAAAACTATCCGTCCCACTCTTTGGCTGAAAATCCAGCTTTTATATGCTGTTTTCCGCATATATTTTGCATTGTTACAGATTCAGACAATCATAGCTGTTTCTTGTAAAAGGGTTCGTTAACCCATGATTTGTTAACAGCAGTTCCTGCCGAAGAGAAATGTGAATACTGCAGCCTTTGAAAAAGAACTAACTGTTGAGAATTGACAAAGTTTGTGAGTTTTCATTGGTCAGAAAAATCTTTCTTCATCCTGTGACACCTTCCTTGGAGGGGGGCATCAGCTGAGCTACTGCTGGCAAAACCTTAATGTTCTACTTCTATAGATGATCCACTTGACCATGTCTGTCAGTGTCCAACCCTGTCTCTCTCCTAAACAAAGCTACTGGCTGAGCTTTTGCAGTGACTAATTGTATGTGCTCTCCTTCATCTTATAGCTTTCAAAACCATAACAGAGCTTATCTATTAAGATGTGTTTCAGCATAAGCTATTAACTTCTTACTTTTCTCTAACATACAAAGTACTCCTGGAGCAATGCTTTCTTATGTGTGCATGTTGTCTTCTCAAACCCCCTGTCGTTTGTAGCAGATGACATACTGAGCCACAGTGAACCAGGTTCTGCTACAGGGTTCTTCCTGTTAAAGGGGAGATTTTTCCTTTCCACTGTCAGCAAAGTCAGCGTCACAGTGCAAGCAATAACTGGAGGCAGTCTGCTTTGTTAATAAATTAGAATAATAAATTGAACTTGAGGTATTGTTTGATTACTAGGATAAATTGGAATGTATGCATGATTGGACTGAATTGACTTTTTTTGTTAAGTGCCTTAAGATGACGCATTATGAATTGGCGCTACATAAATAAACTGCATTGAACTGAATTCTTGATGCTGCACATTTAGCAGTAAACCACCATGCAGCTTGTTAGCTAAATTGAACCACAAAATGTGATAATTCACAGTTAATGCATAATTTAACAATTAGGTTAATTATATTTCATGTTGGGACATGTTGTTTTGGATAGCCTTTTCCTTAATAAAACACACCCTTCTATTATATTTACTCAGATTATCTGTCTGACATTAAATTTGATTGGATTGTCTGGCACAATTAACACAAAGAAAGACAATAGATTTTTAACAAAATAATGTGACCAATTTTTTTGTCATTTAATCTAATATGTTGAATCATGATAGTTCATAAAAATCATCCAACAGGTCTGTAGGTGTGCATAGGATAAAAAGGAAAAATAGATTTTGCATCAGAATTCAACCCAGGCCCTCCTCCTCTCTTTTCATTCTGCTCTCTCTTCCCTCTTTGTCCTTCTTTCTGTGGGCTCCGGTTTCCATCCAAATAGTCAGATCTATCCTCGTTTCATCTGGTTGACAGTGTGTTACTCACACACTGCAGTGCCAGAAGAGCTTGTTGAGTTATGCAAATGGCTACCAAGTGGCAAAGCTGCTTCAAAGCTGCTAAAACAAACACTTGTGCACATTAGGAGAACAAAGCATGCTGTGGGGAGAAGCTGTGTTCTTCCGTGCAAAACCATACAAAGGATGTTAACAGAAGTTTGACTTTGTCATCAGACAGAAACATGGAAACTGTCAGCAGCAGTTCTGAAACAGTGGAGTTGTTTTCCATTTGGAAGATTTAAGGTTAACCCATTAAGAGTCACAGTACAACTCTGTCGCATGTGTGCCTGAGAAAATGATCATACATGTTTTGTTCTATGTTGAAGAACACTGAGATTCAGTGTATCAGCAGCAATGTGACAGGCAAATGGAAAGCACACAGACACACCCCAAAGTTGTAAATAATAAAACTCAAAAAGAAAGCAGAAATTGAATGTTAATGTAAAATATACAAAATAAGAAAAACTTCCTAAAAACGTCATATATAACAGATCCAGATTCTACAAAAAGTCCAATAAGATAATGGTTATCTATACAAACTACACAAAGTGTAATTTTGTATATTTGTCTAAAAATAGACTATTTACAAGAAAACTGAGACCTGTGCAAAGATTATTAGGAATATAAACATCTTAATGTGTTTGTTGGGAGCAGTGATGGTTGGAAAGTATTTATTTTTATTTATTTAGGAGTAGTTTTACTGCACAGAACTTTTAGATTCTACTTCAGTGATATTATTTTAAAGTAACACAATTCTTACTTGAGTAGAATCTCTGGTTACCTCGAGTTACTTCACTAAATGAAGAATAAACACATCACCAAAAAAAAACATCAGGCAAGTTTCTGTGTCTGGTGAGACTTCTAGTTTGTAAACTAGCTTCATTATTCTGTCATATTTTCTATCTGCTGAGCCTGTTGTGCCATTTGGAGATCAAGTGCATATACAGTAAACAGTAGATATTGTCACTGGAAGTGATTTGCTCTGTTCTAACATGTGTACATTACCTATTCTCTATATTTCGTCTGTTTGATTACATTATTTTCACAAATGAAACCAGATTAAACAGCAGGTGAAGATGTTGTGCTTGACATCATGTATGTAGAGTTTGAAACTAGAAATGTAGATACACTGTATAAAAAGACACATTATCTTTCTATTTTCACCGTCTGATATTAAATCACTCTAAACTTCCTGTTTTTGGTCAGTTTGGATGTACAAAAATAAATTACATTTGCTAAAGACCAAACTATTTTCCTTTTTTCAAATTCAGAAGTTTACATACATCAAAGTATTTCATGATGGCTGAAATCCCCCAGAAAGCTGCTCTCATTCACAAAGTTTACAGCTTTCATTACCAAAGCTGAAGGTATAACTGAACAGTGAGCTATTTAGGCCACATTTGTATCTGTAGTCACTTTTAACCCTCTTACTACCATGTACTAAGCCCAGACAGGTTTTGGCATTGTTATTTTGCCCTTTAAACTGGTATTGCACTGTGAAAAACATACCAGTAATACAGTGGCTTAGAAAAGTATTCATACCCCTTGGACTTTTCCATATTTTGCCACATTATAACCACAAACATAAATATATTTCATTGGAATTTTATGTGAAAGACCAACACAAAGTGGTGTACAGTTGTGAAATACAAAGAAAATTATACATGATTCAAAACATTTTTTACAAATGAAAAACTGAAAAGTGCCAGATACTGAAAGTTAAAGTTTTCATGGAAAAGGGGAAGACTCACTGTACCTTTCCTAATAATGTTATAGCCATGAAATGAAAAAATGTTCAGGTCTCATATTTAGAATAATGCCCTACAGGAGGGGTTAAACAGCATGTTTTTCCTCTTCAGCAAAATCCAGATTAGCTGATAAAATCTTTAATCGTCCAGATTAATTAATTGTTATTTCAACTAATTTCCTGTATGATGGTCTGAGGGAAAACCTAGAGGTAGAACAGAATGCAGCTGCTGCGTCCTTTCTTGTCTTAGCTGTATCTCATTTTTTAAATTTATTTTACTTATTTTTAATACCTTTATTAGTCCCCCAAGGGAGAAATTATATTTTCAGTACTCCTCATCCAAGGTAGACAGGTGTCTGAGGCTGCAGCCATGTTCATAACCAAAACAAAATGGGGTGCAAAACAACAAAAACTTGACTTCATTTATGAGTCTTGAGGGTTAGAGTATGATTCTTCAGTAAATACTGGTATGAATAAAGTCAAACCGAATGTGGTAAACTCAAGTTTAAAGCAAAGGGAGATGAATAAATCAACATTACCAATTTGAGTCCTCATAAAGACAGCAAAACTGCCCATATGTGCCAAAAAAGCTGCTCTGTGTCTGATGCCCACACATGCACTCTCAGCAGTCATTCAGCATGTGCCTTGAAGGAAAATACTGTTGCCTTTACTAATGTTTGCCTATGACACACATAAAAACAGCATCGTTCAGTTTAAAGTTTTCAACTCTGTTAGCTCCACTCATAAACACGCTTATTTGAAAGTGTTCATACAGAGCACTGTGGGCAGTGGCGGTTCTACTCCAAATTTACCAGGGGGGTCAGGGTGTGGCCAATCTTTTTTCATAGGGACAGAGAACAAAATTATGAAACAAAAAATAACAGGACTGTATTTCATCGTTTGATAAAGTAAGTGAGCCACAGAACCAAAAAGCCACTTCCAGCTCCAGAGCTGCAGGTTGCAGAACCCTGAGCTGGCAGAGGAAATATCTATATGTTCTATATCTATTCAACTGAAGCAAAAAGTTCAATACCTTCATTTTTAATTTATTGCTCAAGTAAAACTGTAAAGGTGAAAATGAAATTGATCCAAGGGACTAATTAGCTATGGTTTCTGTGCCAGCACATATCATCAAAATAAACTGATTTAGTATTATCTCTTCAGCATAGGAGCCATAACAGGGACCATGATCAGTTCTACAGGGGACTGGCCCCTGTGGCTCCTGTCTAGAACTGTTATGAAAATGAGATCAGGTATTTGTGAAGGCCACTGAAAAACATTGATTGTGTTATCCTGAAGCCACTTTGGAACTACAGCAACTTATGGGTACACCTATTGTTCATTTAGAAGAGCTATTTGCACCCAAGCTTTAACTTCCTGGGTGAGGTTTTAGGATTTTGGTTCAATACATTCAAAAAATGTTCTTTCCTCATGATGCCATCTATTTTATGATGTTCACCACTCTACCACCCCATACTTCACAGCTGGAGAGGTTTTCTCAAATTTGCAAGCTTCTCCCTTCTTCCTCCAAAGGTGATCATGCTTGCTGTGGCCAAACACTTAAGTCTCTCCCATACTTCATATGAAGCCAAACAGTCGATGCGTGGTCATGTGGTAGTGGGACATTCATATTCACACACATCTCATACACGGCGCAGACCACCTGGAGGACACCCGTCCTTCTTCAGTATATGTCACGCCCTTACCCACCGGGGTTCCCACTCCGTTCTTGCATCTTTCATTGCATGCAGGTTTTAGCCATTTGACAGTCTGTGTAGGTATTTGGTGAAGAATCATACAAAATGTATATAATTCCTCACCGGATTGGATAAATGTTGCTCAGAAGTATTCATGTTGTCTACGGATACAACAACCAGATAGTGGAAGAAGACCTGAAGCAAAATATCAAAATGACTGTCCAAGCGCATGTCTGCATAAAAACACAGCCACAAACCTATGAGCACTCACAACACATCGCAGAGAGCTCTGTGCAAAATAGTTCGACCCATGTCTGGTGTCAAGAAAGTGAGGAGGACGCCTCCTGCAAACATGATGACACAATTTTCATCCCGTGACTGTCATTGAGAGCCAACTTCAACACTTTGGATGAAGTATGGAGAGCCTTTAAACTCTTGCTTTGACAGAGCACAGGACATGTCTCCAAAAATCTCCAGAGTTTTGTCTCAGATTTCTTTTGCATATGTTAATCTGGATTTTTATGTTGCTAACTCTCTTTCTTTCAGCTTCAGGCAGCGTTTTCACAAGGTCTTTTGCTTTTGTTCTGTGGTTGGTAGGCAGATTTTGTATTACTCTGGGATGCAGAACCCATCACTTCCTGACCTTATTGAAATGGTGGTAACTGTTTGAACAGATGAACATGGCCCATTCAAATACCTGGAAATTTTACCAAAGGATGAACCAGGCTTGTGAAGATTCACAATTCTCTTTCTGATATCTTGTCTGATTAGATTTTTCTATGATGTCACACAATAAAGAGGTTTGTTTGAAGTATTGGAATATCATACCATCATTTATCAAATGGGAATCATTCTATCAAATGTTTACAAAGTTATGGCATCACCGTCTGGCCTTTCCCAAACTGTTTACTCTTAGTGTATCTTTATTTCTGAATCTGAAGAAAGAAATACAAGAATCTCTAATTAACTTTCTCTCTCATTTTTGTGTCATTTAGCAAACTGAATTTTTTTTTTGTAATTCTAACTAAGCTAAAACAGGAGAAGTTCAGTCTGCTAAATGCAGGGGTGACCCTTAGCAGTGCAGTGGCAACTAAAAAACACATTTACTGATATATTTGACATTATCAATACAGAGTGGAAGTTGGTACCAGTTTGATGTGACAAACTGCAGAAAACCAACAGTTGAAAGATGAAAAAACCTGTGTGACAACATAGTTTTTGTCCTGCTGGGGTTTTGATGGTCCAAGACTGTTGAATGAACAACTCCTTTAAAGTGTACTTCACAATAATCAGTAAATATGCTGAGTTCTTCTTTGCTGCTGTCTATTCAGTAGTTTGTATTCTCAAATCACCATTATTGCATGGTTAATGATAAAATGTGGTCAGCATTTCTTGTATCACTGCAAATCCTTTGTAAAATAAAGCTTGTGACGCAGAACTACAACCATCTCTGTGCCTGCTGAATCAGATGTACTCTCTGTTGATGGATCCTCAGCCATTAACATACTCAAAGCTCAGAAGTGGTTGCTGACCAGAATCAGAGAACACATTGTTCCATCTGTTGAGGTGCAGCCATCCTCTACTTTACCCAAATTTACCTCTCAATTAGTGTGAAAAGCTTTTACTTATTGCAAGATGCGATGCAGACTCAAGTTACCAGGCAAAGTCTCAATGGAGTGCAGTGTGTCACAAGATGGAAATTGGTGATAATTAGAAGTCAGTAAATTACAAACTGAAGTCCATCATTCTACAGTGAGAACTACAGCTGAACTTCCCAACATCAGGCCATGAAATGCTCAGAGAAATTGTAAGAGATCTAAAAGCTCCATCTCAAATTATAAAGGTTTCAGTTAGCATGTTCACTTTTAAAGTAACCATGCAATTAGAAAAAACACAACACAAGCATGGCTCAAATTAGTTATAAACAGAAAGCCTCTCCTATCTGAAAAGAATATTACAGCTCGTCTTAGGTTTGCAAAGTTTCATCTTAATGAATCCTGCGACTTGCAACAAAGTCCTTTGGAAAGATAAGACCAAATACAGCCTATCAGAACAAACTCATCCTACCAACTGTCATGCTGTGGTGATGGGGACATGATGATATAGCCTTGTGTTGCAGTCCCCCTGGCCTCTCTGAATGGATTTTGCATGTTCTCCCCCATGCAGAGTTTTCTCTTGGTACTACAGTTTCCTCCTGTTTGCTGGAGACAGGCACCCGGACCCCAATAAACCTGCAAGGATGGACTGGGTAGATGGAGTGAATGGATCAATTGGTCATTTCCAGCATTCATTAAGTTGGCCATGAAAGAGTACCAGAGTCGAATGTGAGTTGAAGCCCAGGTCAAACTATTCATGCATCCAATGAATAAATGTTGAAAAAAGAGTTAAACAAATTTCCTCTACAATGGTCTGGATGATTAAAAAAGACATACTGCACATAACTAGTTCAAGTAATTAAATGCAACTTTGACAGATAATCCTGTGAATTGTTATTGAGTGGGAAGCTTGATTCAGACATAAAGAGTGTTGATTAGGGTAAAAAGACGTTAGGTCTTGTTTAGTCTGTGCCTGAAAAGTGCATAGAGAATGGTAATTAAACCAAAAAAATAATCTTGCCACCCAGGACTCATGTTTTCAGTACAAGCAGAGCTAAAAAAAATTTAATTTTGTAAAAAATGTTGATATTTTTGTAATTAATTTCAGAAAGTGAAACTCACCAACATATACCCCAATATTGCAGGTTTTAACTTCTTGTCATCTTCATGATTGTGGCTTACAGAAAACTCAAAAGTCAGTGTCTCAGAAAATTAGAACACTGCGAAAAAGTTAAAATACATTCAGAAAGTTGGAAAAAGGAAAAGTGTGGTGTGAAACTTTGCACCAGCAACAGGGATAGAAGCAGCCTTGAGAGGACTGTTAAGAAAAATCCAATAAAGAATTTGGGAAAGCTTCACAAAGAGTGGACTAAGGCTGGAGGCAGTGCATCAAGATCCACTATGCACAAACAAATCCTACATGTGGACTACAAATTTTGCATTCTTCATATCAAACCACTCCTGAACCAGAGACAACAGACGCATCTTACCTGGGCTGTAGAGCAAAAAAACTGGACTGTTGCTTAGTGGTCCAAAGTTTTCTTTTCACAAGAAAGCAACGTTTCCATTTCGTTGGGAAATCAAGGTCCCAGAGTCTGGAAAAACAGTTTAGAGGCACAGAATTCACATTGCTTTAGGTCCAGAGTGAACTTTCCGCAGTCAGTGATGGTTTAGGGTGCCATGTCATCTGCTGGTTCTGGTCCACTGGGTTTTCTGGAGTCCACAGTCGATGTAGCCATCTACCAGGAAGTTCTAGAGCACTTCATGCTTCCTTCTGCTGACCAGTCATTTTCCAACAGGACCTGGTACTGGCCTACAGATTCCAAAAGCTCGTCCAATGACTGTGGTGTTACTGCACTGGATTGGCCAGCAAACTGGCCTGACCTTTAACCCATAGAGAACCTATGGAGTATCGTCAAGAAGAAGATGAGAGACACCAGAACCAATAATGCAGATGATGTGAAGGCAGATATCAAAGCAATATGGGCTTCCAGAACACCTCAGCAGAACCACAGGCTGATCTCCTCCATGCTACACTGCATTAATGCAGTAATTCATGCAGAAGGAGCCCCAATCGAGTATTGAGTACACTGAAATGAGCATACTTGAGCCAATATCATGCGTATTTCCATTAATTCAACCTTCTGTTTCTCTTTTGTAAAAACACTGTATGCACACATATAAAAAACAAAAACTGTTATTTTTTTTATTTTGCCTTTTTTTTTTTTATAAATTTATATTTTAAATGTTTTATTTAAGGGCTAGGCAAAATTGAGGTCAAATTGTGTCCTTGTGTCTTTTCAGAAGCCTGAAATTTCTATTCAAATGATATGTTTTTATAGATCTTTGGATTTTGGATTGTCATTCTCTGTAAGCCACAATAATCAAAATGACACGAAATAAAGGTTTGAAATATTTCACTGTTTGTGTAATGAATCTAAATAAGATATGAGTTTGACTTTCTAAAATAAGTGACAAAAAATATTGAAATATTTTACAATATTCAAATTTTTTAGAAGAAGCAGTATATCATGTCATTGAACATTACTTTGACACCTAATTAAGAACAGACAGACTATGTAAAATAAGTTTCCTTTAGTTTGTGTTTTTTCCAGGTACAAACATTGATCTTTTCTTTTTTCTTTTCTCTTTTCTCTCTCTGGTTCCAAAGTGTCTGATCTGCTCCTGACTAGCAATCTGTGTGCTTTCCACTGTTATGCATTTTGTTCTCCTTTTCTTGGATCTGCTTTTCTCTGTCCACTGTCCTTTCACCTCAGGAAGATGAGGCAGATGGCCTCATATTCCTGGCTGTCACCAAGGTCTCACTCAGTAAAGGATGGAATGCTTTCTCTCTGTTATGTCAGGGGTTTTCAGCTAAAATAAATATAGACATTGCATGAGTGTGTCAAGACTGTTTGGCTAAACTGCCATTCATTTTTGCAGAAAGTACTAACACAATGTCTGATAATCATTCAATTATGTCACTTAATTAGAATGTTTTAGGAGTCAAATATCTGTATAACAAAACAAACAGCATTCATAGTCACTAGAAAAAAAGTTACAAGAATTCTCATACAGCCATTGCATAAACTAAGTACACCCTTGTTGGAAAGTAGCAGTCAGGTGTTGCTAATTAACTGCACTTGATTCATTGATCATCAGCAAGTGTGACCACTTCTATAAAAGCAGGCATTTTACCAGAGAAACTAAAAGTTTTGGTCTCTAACCAGCTGGCAACTGGTCAAGTTGGTCAAGCTGATAATCTGTTCTCCAGTAAATTTTCCTTTCCATCTCCAGCAAAAACCAAACACAGCTCCTCATGATTGTTCATTATGTTGGTTGAGGAGTAGTGATGTGAGGTTGTTTAGCAGAAACATGACATAGGGACATTGCAGTCACTGAGTCTGCCATGAACTCCTCGGTATACCAAATTCTTCTGACAGCTGAAGCTTTGCTCAAAGTGGATCAATAAGAGGATAATCATCCCAAGCACAGCAGAAAATGCACAACACAATAGCAGAAAAAGAAAAGAATCAACATGATGCTATGGACCATTCAAAGTCCAGAACAAACCTAATTAAAATGTTGTAGCAAGACCATAACAGAGTTTCACAATAAGGAAAGTCAAACCACATTAAAGCAATGCTGAAACAAGAGTTTACACTAGATGAAGTCCTGATAAAGTCCATAAAATCAAGTCTACTTCAGGTCATTGATTCTACAAGCTTTTAAATACTGAGTTAGGATTTTTTTTTTTTTTCTAATGACAGAAAATCATGGAAACTTTCTTTTTCCTTGACTGTGATGTACCCACTTAACATGGGGAAAGGCTGCATGTTAATCATGTTCTGTATGCATGTGCTTTCCTTTTTAAAACGTTATGTTGACTTGGATCTATTGTGTACATCAGTAGTA
Organism: Anableps anableps; assembly: GCA_014839685.1. NCBI lineage: Eukaryota > Metazoa > Chordata > Actinopteri > Cyprinodontiformes > Anablepidae > Anableps > Anableps anableps. The sequence goes on along the minus strand of CM026082.1, from coordinate 29,769,357 downwards.
AGGTTTTCTGAGTATACCTGCCCATGTCTCTTCTTCCAATGATCTTAATGAATATTAATGTTTGCTTGTATGTCGTGAACTGCGTTCTCTCTCTTTCTAATTGGACTTGTCAGTGTCAGGAGTCTCAGAAGAAATGTTGTTTCATTGACTATGTTGTCAAAGAGCATCAGAGCAGTTGTCATGTATGAACATAAACTCATGCCTGAATATCATCATGGGCATGGCAGTGATTTCATGTGAGTTTTAAGCGAACTTTTAAAATGTCACAAAAAAAAAAGAAAAAAAAAAAAAAAAAGAAAGAAAGAAATTGTGATTTAGGTGTATTTCCATCTATTGGTTTAGAGTGAATCAACCAGGCTATGTCAGATGTTGATGTTATGCATGGCTGTAATAAACAGGAAGTAGAGGTAGCAAACTAGCATGCACCACACATCTCACTAAATGGAGAGGTTTTCAGGAATACACTGCTATTGGGCAAGGCGTAACTGTTCTGTCATATCAACTAGTACTGGAGGTGTTACATGTTGTCTGGAGATGTAGAGAAAGAAATGCAACTCTAATGGATGCAGTAAGGAAGTTATGGGAGTAGCTGGGCAGACACCTACAGCTGATCAGTCATGTTCGCTACGTCAGAACTTATTCGGCAAACATGTTTCCATCTCTGCTTTAGCACATTAAATCTTTTCTTGGAAAAGCCAAAAACCACCTCAAGCGAGCGTAAAAAGTTTTTTGCAAAATGAAGGAATTTTCCTTCATTTTTGCAAAATTTTTTTTACCATTTCCATCAACCTTTTCTAAATGCACATAAAAAAAGTTGATAGAAACATGATTATAAAAGCGTACCTACCTCCCAGGTAAGGTTTCTTGCTGGTTTTTTATACAAAATTCCAGTAGTTTCTTGAATTGTCTTTCTAAATGGGCCAGAAAGTTAAATACAAACATGACAGATCTTTTAAATGATCAATTGTTTTCATGGCTTTTAAGGAATCAGCTTGTCCAAGTAGAAAAAGACAGCTAACCTTTATTTTCTTACTGTATAGGATGAAATCATAATAAACTTTTCCTGTTATGAGTCAGTTAAGACAACCAAAAATTAGTTTATTTATTAAATGTCAGAATAATGAGTGAGATAATTTCCTGTTAAACTGTGACTAGGGTTAGACATTTTAAGCATCCTTCTACAAGTTTCTCACTATGGTTGCTGGACTTATGTGTCATTCCTTATGACAGGTATGTTGGACCCAAGTCAGGTTAGTACAGTGACTATTAAAACAATTCACCACCTTGGATGGTTTTATCCTTTTTATAGCTTTTTACAAATCAGTCATAAGCAGTTAAATTTGGTCAGTTAAGATTACCAAAAACTTTGGTTGCTAAATATCAGAAAAATGAAAGACATTTTTCTTAGAGATTTGTTAGTGCCTTGTCCAAGTTTAGAAGTTTACATACACCCAGTAGTGGTTGCTGATATGGACGACATGGGCAGCTGCCCAAGGCGGCTTCTCATCTTGGTTGGCATGAGCCCCAGACGACCCCCACCCTGCACACAAACCTGACGTGCCCCGCTGTGTGCCTCTGGACGTGATCGCTGTGTGCAATGTGAACAAGCACAGAGGCGCTGCCTGTAGCATGAGAACACCTCCTTTCTTCTCTCCTGGTGACAGGCCAGCTAACCTTTCAGGTAACAAACAAAATGAGTGTATTTGTCTCCTAAACCTCAGATGCAAAAGTTAAAACTTCTCTTGTCTCAGTTTAGTCTAAACTATGGCCGCCACCAGCTGTCAGGAGAACGTTTAACGTTTAACTCTTAGATTAAATAAAATAAAGAAAAAAATAATTCAAATGTATCTCATGGATGAAGTTATTTAATTTGCTATAACTGTCTCTAAAGATTTCTTTTTGACTCATGTCTTTTTTTTGTTGCAAATACAGTAGACAAGTTCTGTCAATTAAACTTTTCATTTCAATACCAAATGAGCTGGTTAACATATTCATATGCTACTAAAAATACCTATAATAAAGTTCTGTTCTATAAAAGTGGGGCATGTAGATGAAGTTGTATTTTCTATTTCTGTGTGTAAAAGTTTTGATGTGATGATCAGAGTATTCTAATATGTAAATATCAGCAGATATCAGCTCTTGGGGCTTGTAGTTAATCTCAATAATTTTAACTCTTTAAGAATAATTTCTGTCATATATCACACTGGCTACATGCAGAAGAGTAGATGATTTTTCTTATGGCCATATTTTGTGCTGCTCCATTGCTATACTTTGTTCCATTGTTGCCTGTTTAGTTGCTTGAGAAACCTACTTGTAGAATGTTGAATACTATCAGACATCTGCATCAAACAGAGGCAGCCGGCGGTTCTATGTGTTGCACAAGGTGCTGTTTTTTCAACTTTGGCACCTGCCCCCCAAAATGTCTGTGGATGCCACTGATGTAGCCTGCTGCAAGATAGCCTTGCTATTAATTAGCAATGTAAGACGCTAACTGTTGTTTAGCTGCTTAGGATGACATATTTGGTTTTCAGCATAAAATATTATAGTTTTGAAGATTTAAATTTGTCTAAAACTCAACAACAACAACATGGGAAAGTAATACTAAAATTACTAATGACAATGAACTTGTGATGTAGCTTGGACCATGTTAAATAGCCATTAACTGAAAGAGGTGTTGTTTGGTCTCCTAGTCTGAATATTTGACAAATTGGAAGTATATGTAGGCCTGCTGGTTTTTGTCGTAGTTTTTAGACAGTTGCTATGTCAGTCTAACAGTCCTTCATCACTTCACTGTAGTTGGGAAAGTTATGTTAGCCTGCTGCAATTACTCTATTGCATTAGGCTGCATCTAAACAATGGTTTTAGAGCCATTTTAGATGCACTGACAACAAAATTTGGGTTGATAACCGATATTTACCAATATCATTTAGATTATATATATTTCCTTACACTTTCGACACTGTTTATAAGTGACCACACCACCTTGATTCTCTACTTCAGTTAAACACCCCTCAAACCCGTACTGCATCACACTTCCACGTTATTCACAAGAGGTATTTTCAGTGGAAATTTAAATGTGGCATGTGGGGGGACTGCATAGTCATTGACAAGGTGGTTGACTCAGCTAATTAACCAGCTAAAACCAGCATGTTAGGCTCCACACCAGCAAAAAGGAAACAATATCCTGCACAACAGGCACATATCCTGCACAACTATTCACATTAACACAGATATTTTACAAAGCTGACATGTTGTGAGTGTAATAACTCTTTACAAAACCAACTGCTATTTCTGATTAGAATTAGTGGGAGAAAAAAGCTGCTCTTAAAGTTTAAAGCAGGATGAAAAACATTGTCTTGTGATATTCAAAGAGCCACCAGAGTTGATGAATATGGTGATAAATGGTGTTTATATAGTGCCTATAAAAAGTATGAGTGACCTTTCAGATCATGTCAGGAAGGACATGTTTCACTATAGTTAGACACACTCCTTCCATCTTCATCAAACATCTTCACAATATCTTTGGTTTTCTCATGGGGCCGAAACACATTTCACATCAGATCATCTGGGATACTTGGAGTTCCCATGCTGTTCATATTGTTTATGAATCCTCAGGCATCTGGAAATCGTACCAAAGAATGAAACACACCTGCGGAGACCAACAACTCTCTTCCTCATATCTTGGCAGATTTCTTTGGATGATGAAGTGTCATGATGTTCCACAAGGAGGCAGAATGTTAGTGTTATTGCCTTAGGATACATCTCCATTTTACAGAAGACTACAAATCGATGACATCTTCATTTAAGCTTTCCAAAATTGCTTGAAGGCAAAGTAATCTTAGCATATGTACATTTTTAAAATCATACAAAAAAAATCTCTCATATTTGTAGCATTTAGCAAATAGAAATAAGTTTGGTAATTCTAACTAACCTAAAACAGGAAAGATTCAGACAGTGACTGAAAAAAGGTCAGGTGTATTTTTTTCAGTTAATGTAAATTTCAGGTTTTATCTGTATTTGTGGCTGAAAAACTAAAACAAATGCTAAGTGTTTAACAGATTGCGATATTTGATGTAAGATACACTCAAACCTGGTTCATCCTTTGATTTCTGAAGTTCTAAAAGTAATTTGTCTGAGAAAAGGTATGTGATCTGTCATTCTCCCTGCTGAAGAAAAGCATTCCCATTTCATGATATTGCCACCACCATATTTGATTATGGGGATGGTTTGTTCAGGGTAATTTGCATGAAGGACAAAAAGTTCAGTTTTGGTCTCATCAGATCAGAGCACCTTCTCCAACATGTATACTGTGTCTCCTACAAACTGCAAATGCAAATTCTTCTTATGTTTTAATCAGTGGATGTTTTTATCTTGCCACTCCTCCATTGTGAATAACCAGCTGTATGTATAATGTGATATATGAAATGACCTTCCAGTCGCCCCTGGAGAACAACAATATATAACCTTTTCGAGATGAACCCAAATCTGGCTTGGATTATCCCTGACAAACATGGAGGAAGATCAAATTTGTAGTGACAGTGACACAGAAATATCTTAAATACACTGTTTATCTCTCAAAAGGCTGTCAGATGAGATTATTTACAAGTCTTCTCTTGAGGCTGTTACTGCCTTCTGCAACAACAACAGAGCTTTTCTTCCATCCATGTTGGATCAGAACAAGCCTCAACTCTCAGATAAAAGACACCAAAGGCTGCAGGTTATGCTTACCCTTGACCTAAAGAGGGGGGAGCTCTCAGATTGTCTTTGAAAACTAAATCATGTCTCCAGCTCTTGACATAAAAAGCAAATAAGATCAAGAGGAGGAGGAAGAGGAAGTGCTTCTGGTGGCAGGACTGCTAATTAAAGGCATGGATTATTTATTTGCTTCGCTGTGGCATTTTGCCTGTTTGTCAAACAGCTGCAGTGGGCTGACACTGCCTTAGATTGGCTGGTTGCCTTAGACTGGCTGTATTGTAGACACATATGGTCACACACACAAATTCCTGCTCACAGATGAATTTTCTACTGCACACACACAGTATAACTTGATTCATGTCCATCTGCAAGTGCCTTAAAAACTGGAACTTATATTTCATGATCCATTATCCAGACTCCAGACAGATTTCAGAGAACTCTTGGAGAACAGTTTTATTTAAAATCACATTTTTTGCATGTAATGAATTAAAACTCAAGTTTCAATGCAAAAACAATGGAGTATTAAGGCCATTGTAGATAACGGAAAAAAATAACCACGGAGGAGTAAATTTCCACAAAAAAAAAAAAAAAAATCAATTTAATTAACTTAATTTCACATATAAACAAGAAAAAAACTGACTATTCTTTGATGTTGAAAAGTTGTCAAAGTTGCTAGAAAAACAATTTTATTTTTAAAGGCATAAATTTGTGACACTGAAACTAAGATGGTCTCATTGCAAAGTCTGAAATTTGCAACAAGAAAAGGTCAAAAGTTCTGTAGGGTTTAAGTGGTAAATTTATGAGATGTGCATCTGGATATTTTCCAAAGTATAAGTGGTAGATCCAGGCAGAATGACATCTCCTGCAGGCTCACCATGAACGCCTCAAACGGGGTCCAGAATACATGCCTGAGACAGCAAAGAAGAATACAGTGCCCCATGTTGTCATGACAAGGCTGAAAAATTACAATGTGAGAGTTCAAATGGAAGTTGCATGTAGGTCTGTTCCCCCAGGGTGGGTCAAACCAGGCACCATGTGTTGCATGGCCACGAGGCCCAGATAGAATACAGAAAAATACGTAACAAATGTAGCATTTTGCTACTCACTCTTATTATAAACCTTTAGGTCTGTCATGTGAGGTAAATAACACCTGGCCTACTGTGACTCTTTTGTGGAGGTCCCTGAATAATCTTTAGTAATTGATTTATTACTTACTGACTTATGTGAAGGAAAGAGTATGAAGCGCAGACAATTCACATAGTAAGTCAGTTTAAATTCTGTTGCGCCTGTGCCTTTTTTTCAACCTGAGGAAACAGCTAACTAAATAGCCTCCAACAGCTGTAAGTCCACATTTAATGCTGTACAAAGGCTTATTTAAATGGGCAGCTGATGACAATGATTACGACACATAAATTTTGATATCAAAACCAAAAGGATGATTTTTTTATGAGACTAAAACCATTTCTGATCCTCCTCTATCAACAGGTCCATAAAAAAACTTTGTCAATAAATACAGGAGAAAAGAATGATTTACTTCTCTTAACTTCATCAAAACATTTGTGAAATAACATTTATGAACTGAAGGAGCAAAAATCATACCACCACTGATGGGAGTGGAACTGGCATTAGCAGACTTGTTCTGAAATAAGATGAATATCCGAGAAGAATGCTGTGCTGCTGTGAAAACAGACGTGTAACAGCTCAAATCGACATGGTTCCTAAAGTACAAGTGTAAAACTGAACAAAAGAGAGTAAAAATCTGTCCTGATGCCAGTGAACAGTTCAAACCTCCAAGTATCACTGCTGTAAATGAATATCCATCAGTTTTCATGGAAGAACATAGAAATGTACCAATATACCTACAGGGTTGTTCTGATGCAACCAATCAGATTTCTCTTTGCAAGCCACATTAATGCCACGATTGAGTGTGTGACTGACTATATAAACTTCTGTGTGGACAACTTCATCCCCACCAAAACAGTGAGATACTTTCCTAATAACAAACCCTGGATCACCAGTGAGCTAAAGGAACTGTTAAACAGGAAAAAAAGAGCCTTTAGGGAGCGAGACGGAGAGTTATTGAGGAGAAGTAGCTCAAAGTCAAGATTACAGACAACAAGGAGGTGTATAGGAAGAAGCTGGAGAGTAAACTGTGAGGAACAATATCAGAGATGTGTGGTCTGGGATGAAGAAGATCACAGGCTTCAAGCAAAGGGAGAATCCGATAAATGGAAGTATGGACAGAGCAAATGAGTTGAACACATTCTTCAACAGGTTCAGTTCAGGAACAAGCTCACCATCCTCCCCTCCTGCCCCCAGGCAAACAGACATCCCACCCTCCTTTGACCCACAGCTTTCCTGTCACACCTCAGATGTTTTATCCTCTACCTCAGTCATGGACTCTTCTGCTTCCAATTGTTTGTCTTTAACCAAATCAGGAGATGCTTCTGCACCCTATGCCTCCCCCTCCCACTTTCCTGTTTCTAGAAGTCAGGTGAGGAGGCGGCTGGAGAGACTGAACCAGAACAAGGCTGCAGGTCCAGATGGTGTCAGCCCCAGAGTCCTGAAGGCCTGTGCAGAGCAGCTCTGTGGGATTCTGCAACACCTCTTCAACCTTAGCTTGACCCAAGAGAAGGTACCACTGTTGTGGAAGACATCCTGTCTGGTTCCGGTACCAAAGAAAACTCACCAATCAGTCATCAACAATTATAGACCTGTTGCCCTGACATCCCACATCTTGAAGGTCCTGGAGAGACTCCTGTTGGCGCACCTGAGTAAATAAACTAGCACATATTAGGACCCCTTGCAGTTTGCTTGTTGTTGTGGAGTTGGAGTTGAAGACGCCATCATACACCTGCTTCAACAAACCCACTGTCACCTGGACATAGCAGGAAGCACTGTGAGGATCATGTTCTTTGATTTCTCCAGTGCATTTAACACAATTCAGCCTGATCTGCTTCGTCTGAAACTCCAGAAGACATAGGTGGAGGACTCAAAACCACCTGGATCAATGGCTACCTGACAAATAGACTAGTTTGTGAGACTGAAGAACTGTGTGTCAAACCAGGTGGTTAGCAGAACAGGAACACCACAGGGGACTGTACTCTCACCATTCCTTTTCACTCTGTACAATTCAGACTTCCAGCACAAGTCAGACTCCTGTCATCTACAGAAATACTCAGATGACTCTGCAGTTGTTGGGTGTATCAGAAATGGACAAGAAGCTGAGTACAGAGAGCTGGTGAACTGCTTTGTGGTATGCTGTGGAAACAATCATCTCATCTCGAATGTGAACAAAACAAAGGAGATGATTGTAGATTTAAGGAGAAACAGGGTTAGATCAAACCCTATTTCCATCATGGGAGAAGAAATGGAGGTGGTTGAGGAATATAAATACCTCGGTGTTCGTCTGGACAACAGGCTGGACTGGAGACTCAACAGTGAAGTTGTCTACAAGAAGGGACAGAGCAGACTGGACTTCTTGAGGAAGCTAAGATCCTTCAAGGTTTGCAGCAAGATGTTGCATGTCTTCTATAAGTCTGTTGTTGAGAGCGTCATCTCCTTTGCCCTCATCTGTTGGGGCAGCAGCATCAGAGCCAGAAACCTAAAGAGGCTCAATAACCTGAAAAAGAAGGCTGGTTCTGTTCTGGGGACGACTGCGGAACCTCTGGAGATCATTATACAAAGAAGGATTTTGCATAAATTTAAGAAAATTATGGACAACCCTGACCATCCTCTTCATGAGACTGTCATTGAAAAACAGAGTGTCTTCAGTCAGAGGCTTGTTCAAATTTGTTGTCAGACAGACAGCTACAGGAGATCTTTCTTGCCCACAGCCATCACAATTTATAATAACTCCTTAATTAAATGAGTTACATCAACACTTAATTCTCCTTTAGAATCAACAAAGTACATTTGAATTTGGATTGAACTGAATTAAGTTCACACCATTCTATACAAAAGAGTCTCTTACAGGTCTAATCTTATTAGGTCTAAGGTTGTCCTAGGGTTACAGTGCTGTTTAAAAAGAATTCCCCCCTTACAGATGTCTTCTGTTTTTGCTTGTTTTCTCACCTCAGTATTTTAGATAATCAAACAAATGATGATTTCATTGATTAAAAGCTAAAATCTATCCATACCAATTTGCTCAAACTCTGGCCTGATTTCTACCAGATCTGTAGAATACAAAAATCACCTAAAAACATCCAGCTGCAATGATTTCTCTGGATGGTCACCAAATAACCCAGCACAATATTTAAAGCACTGCAGGCCTCACTTGCCTCAGTTAAAGCTGCAGTAGCGAGTTCTAAGACAAAAGATGGACTTAGCCTGAAAATTTGAACAAGCACACCTTTCAGCTCTCTCCCCCTTGGTATCTGCTGCCCTACAGCCCTTCCTCCACAGGTTCTCCTCCACATCGGAGGGTGCTAAGAAATTTAAAAATATAGTAGGTTGCTTCTCTGCCATTAGCACACCTGCAGCACACCAGCAATATGGAGCTTGAACAGTGGTATGCGCTGAACAGGGGAAGGGTGTGAGCAGCATGTACATGAGCATGACTGACAATGCTAGGACATTTCTCCTGAATCTGATTGGTTGTTTCTTACAGGGAGCGGTGTATTTCTACAAATGGCAGTAGGACCACTGGAAGGAGCCAGAGGAGCTTGATTTTTTTCACAGAGTATCTGTCTCCTATTGTACTATCAGGACATAGTGACAGCTTTAATAAATATAAAGTTACTTACTGCAGCTTAAGATCAGTGTTCATAATTCAAAATGGCATCCATGGGAGAGTTTCAAGGCCAAAACCACTGCTGACCAAAAAGAACACAAAAGTCCATCTCACATTTCACAAAAAAATCTCGATGATTCCCAAGACTTTGGAAAAATATCCTGTAGACTGATGTGAAATTGTCAACAGCATTTTTGACAAAACCCCCCTGCCTACCGTTAAATATCCCAGTGGTTGTGTGATAGTCTGGGGCTGTTTTTCTCCTTAGGACTGAAATGACTTTTCATAATTGATAGAGCCCTGAATTTTGCTCTCCAGCAAAAAATCCTGAAGGAGAATATATCCAGCCATGAGTTTATGATCTTAAGCTCAAGCACACTTGGATTTTACAGCAGGACATTGACGTAAAGCACATGAGTACAACCACCTTTGAAGGGGTTAGGGAAAACCAAAATGAAGGTTTTGGAGTGGCCTAGTCAAAGCCAAAACTAAGATGCTGCAGCTTAACCTTAACCACGTGTACTATTCTCTGAAATATTCTAACATGGCTGAATGAAAGCAGTTCGACAAAGAAGAGAGGAACAAATTTCTTCTATAGTGTTGTAGAAGACTCGTTGTGGGTCATCCAAACACTTGATGGGAGTGTTTTGGGGCCATTACTTTGTCACATAGAGCCAGGTTTGTTTGGATAGCTTTTTTCCATGAGTAAATTGAATATTCCTTCAAAAAACTGCATTTTGTATTTACTCAGACTGACTTTGATATACAGAATAACAGTAATGTAATAGTCTGTGAGGGATGGAAAGAATTAGGCTGACACTGAAAAGAATGAACATGGCACAGTACCACACACAGAGGGTTGTAGTTCTGATGTGTCCAGGGTTGTGGCTGTACAGTCATCATGCAGCAATCCCAGACTGTCCCAAAACCATGCTCTGCTTGCTAATGATTTGGCACAGCTCTCTCATCGTTCTTCATTATCATGCATTCTGTGCAATAGCAATTACTGTGAGTGATTTGTCGAAAGATATTTCAAAGCCACTACACACTAGCAGTTTTAAGTCTGTCTTGTTGAGTCCAGCTCCACTTTAACAGCAGGATTTCAGCAACATGATGGTCCTTCTGCAGCTCTGATTACTACTCACTGATTAATGATGAGCTAGAGAAGAGGATACTTTCAGATCTTTATTCCCATGTGATACCAGCAACAAATGAAAACATGAGTTATGACCTTACTTATCGTTAATATCTGGTAGAAAAGGGAACATTCATCTCATTAGCCAGCATCCATTTTTTAAAATGTGCTGTTAATGTTTGACTAGACAGAAATATTGAACTTGGTTGGGAATAGATGATACTGGAGATGAACTGCAAGGTCCCTTTTTAGTATCTGTGGGACATCTAGGGTGTACATGGGCTCCATAGAGGTACAAGACTGTGATATGAGGTCAAACTTGTTTACATCTACTTACCTTCAAGGTATTGGTGGAATAACGCTAATCAGCATAGAACCTACAGTATGTAGACATACTTTATGTACCTTGTATCCACTCTGTGTGACGGATGGTGACTTGCCTCTCAGACTTGGACCTGTGTCGCGCTGTAGGACATATGCAGACTTCTGGCTTGACTGTAACTCATGCCCAAAGCACGATCTGTCAAAGTCTGAACTCTGGTCTGGATCCGGACTAGCCAGGCCATTGGCTTCCTGCACAATTCCACTTGATTCTCATCTCCCTTCAGTGCTCCATCTGGGATTTCTCCCACTGAGCTGGATGCATTTCATCCTAGCCATTCAGTGAACAGAAGAAGGAGTTGTGAATGATCACGTCAAGTTTCTGTACAGTTTTAGAATTGCAGTCTGCTTAAGGTTGTAGTTTTGGCAATGGCAGTAAAGAAAGTGATGGCAGCCATTCAGTTCATGTCAGCCATGCTTCGTTAATACTGGCCTTGTTTAAGACATATTATTGCTGGCAAAGATGTTGCATGCGAATTCCGGTAAGCCCCATAGCATAGGCTCTTTCACAGTCGAGCTGGCACATTACATACGTCATGACCAAACATTAACGATTTGGTAAAATCAGATCTAATTGTTTAACACTTTAATAGAGTCCACATCTCCAGCAAGCAATCATTTCTCAATAGTCATGGGCCAAGACCCTCTGTATGAAGGACAGTATAGAGCAAGGGTCTGGTTTTTACCAGGCTAGATCCAGGTCGAACAGGCTGTCAATCTGGACCCAGGCCATGATGAGGAAAAATTTGACATATGAAAACTTAGAATATCATGGAATTTAGTAATTTGTACATTCACATAAATCTTCAAAGATCAAAGTGCCTTTAGACTGATGTGTATGACGCAATGAGTAACAGAGAGCTATGCAAATTTGATCCCAAAGTGGTTACATGTCATTACAAGACAAACTGGATTAATTGTCCTAAACTTTAGTGGGATTTTTTTTTAATGTAGACTTTAAATAAAATGCAGATCAGAGTTTTGTCCCCTGAAGATAGTACTGGCTTTATTTTTTTAAGTAGGAATCCCTTACCTTAAGGTATCTAAAAATGTCATGATTTAAAAAAAAAGAGTTTAAATTTCACAAACAAGACTTTTTCATAACTTTCATATGAAATTTGTGCTAATATTTTATGATACTCCAAAATAACCATGTGTTTTCTTGACCAAAACTGGGAAATGTGAGCACAATACTCTGGTACTGACGTCTCTACACTGGTTGCCTTGTCAGATTCACCAATAAGCCTGTAAATGGCCTGGTGCCTTCACATCTGTCTGACCTTCTGCCCTGTATGTCCCACCCTGTGCTTGCTGTTTTCATGGCCTTTTAAAAATTTATAAAGCTAGAAAAAAAAACTGTTGGTGCATATGCTTTTTCTTTTCATGCCCCATTTTTGTGGAACAATCTCCCTATAGCTACTAGGGAGGTATGCTCTGTGGAGGTTATTAAAGTGAAGGTAAAGACCCACTTGTTCACTCTATGCTGTGGACAGTTTTAATTCTGTATTATGTTTTACTGCTTTTATTGGTGTTCTTATTTCTTTTATCTGATTTTATACCATTTTTATGTTTTGTTTTATCTTCTAATAATTGTTCAGCAATTTGTTTGAAGGCACGCTATAAAGTAAGTTATTATTATTGTTGCTGAGACAGACAAGTAAATGCTGAATGAATTTCGTGTTTTGTTAGCATAGTAAACTCAAAGAGCTTTTTTCACAAGAAAGACATATTTCCTTTTCCACACTTTTCACTTCAAACAGACTCACACAGACTCTCCAATGTTTCTCTTCTGATACACACATTTACACACTGGTCAACTTGACTGGATGTAACACACTGTGCAGAAAGGACTTTATTGCTAAAGGACACTTTCAGATGTGGAATGTCGAAGAGGGAATTGACCCAAAAAGTATAGGAGGTTGCTCTCCCAACTCTTCATACATAGAGACTGTTTCAAAAATATCTGACTCAACTGTAGACTTGAGACCTTCCTCCTCACATTTTCTTTGGGCAGAATTCTCTTTGTTTAAAAAGAGATGAAGTTCTACATATCTGTAGAAATATACATACCTGCACACCTGCAGAAAGAAACCACTAAAACTATGATTGTTTTTGTGGTCTCTCTGTTTAGATTCAGAATCAGGTAGATGTTAAATGTCCAAAGAGTGAATAAAAAACAAACGCAAAAGATTACAGGAGCTTTACAAAAACATGGTTAACTCTGTGTAAAATAGGATTAAATGTGTGTTCTGAGTTTATTACACCACAAAAATATGTATTAATAATCACCCAGCCAAATTTGAATGATTAAAAACACATTTAAAATTAGGTCTTAAAAGTAATGAAAAAAACGTCAGTTTTCTCTGCTCTGAAAGACTGGGGGGATGCCCGATGGAGTCACACAGCCCCCAGTGGACAGGCCCAATGGGGGCTTGTCTGTGGGGAAACCACATCCATGCACAGTAACATGTTCAGCTTTCCATTACAGCATTTATCTGTTTCATTACTGATATCATACCCATGTTTATTATTGCACAATGGGAAAAAACGGGAAACCTTAATTACAGGAACTCCTGTTGTTTGATCATCAGCACAAAAACCTGAAACTACCAGAGATGGAACTAACGGATTACAGAGCCACATTTTCTCCCTCTGCACCTGGCTAATAGCTGGTTAGGACCGAGCTAATACCTGGATAAGAGCCCTAAGAGTATGTCTCATCCTGTAGCAGCACCTCTTCCCCACATTACATCATTTCCCCGTTTCTGTGTTCTGGGTTGTTCCTACAATTTGAGAATGTTTGTGGTTCTACCCACATGTAAAACTCCGCGTTGCTGCTGTTTGAGGAGCTGAAATATTTCCACACATGACCGTGATGCTTTGGACTTATTGATCAGAGATCAGTGAAGGAGCGGAAGGCTACTCTCAGCTTTATTTCGCATATGAAGGCAGCAGGTGGAAGAATTAGTAGCTCCTACCTAGCATGCTAGTTTAATTACTTTTAATTGTGTTCATGTTAATGATAATTAATTATATGAGAATTGGATTCAGTGTGAACATCAGCTCTAGACTATAAATAGTCATGGGAGGGCTTGATATTTACGTTTTGATCAGCACTCCACTAGTCTCCTCAGATGACCAAGTAGCTGAAAACCATTTATTTCATGAATATTATCACGCACACATCTGAAAAAAATACTGTGAGGGATAAAACTAGCTGAGGAGCTTTGTGCACAAAGATGACCTGTGGTTTAACAGTGTATGTTCTCTGATGGATTCCACTCAGGGAATGAGGCCAATATGTCATAATTACACGCTCTAAAGTTAGCTAACAGTTCATGGACATGACATGATACACAATATAAAATCACATATGGATTTGTAAATTTTATAACATTTAGTAGTTACTGTACATTTAATCACCAACACTTAGAATATTTAAGCTGATACCCTGCATGTTGTGGCATCCAGGGAAGATGCATGAACGAGGTGAATGAGGCATAATTGGTTAGCAAGCTAACAGCAAGCTGTGATTCATATGTTTTTATAGCTGGAGCAGCAGGGGCGGGGATATGCTGAAGGCATGAAAATGTTAGAATTCCCTTTACATGGTCTTCAAATGCAGCATTGCATATGATGCAAATAAAAACTGTAGCAAAAGACATGGACAGGCCTGGACATGTGCTGACTTGAGCAGGGGGGACCTTGCATATGCTGCAGGCTTTTAACCCATAACTGTGGTCCTAGTTCTCCTCAGGTTATTGACCAGGATCTTCAGTGTACTTTTGGGCTGATCCATGAGGTGAGATCTGCCACCAAGTGCCTCTCTTCGAGATTGATAGTCATCTTAATTTGTTCCTAATAATTGCTCTAACTGCTCATCAAACTGTTTGTCTGTTGTTCTGCAACCTATCCCAGCCTTGTGCAGATCTACACAGCTCTTTGGACGGTGAAGAGGTTGCGCATATATATACGTAGGCCCTGTTTACCTTTGCACTTTGCATTGAGTGCACATCTGCTTAACACAGTAATAGCAACCACACCCACTATACTGTTTTGTAAGCTGTCAAAGCAAGTGCATCTGACACAGGCAAACAAACTAAAACATTTGGCTAAGTAGAACCAACTAACCTTTTTTAAAACCAACACTTGTGAGCTTTCTTGGTGGTTAATTTGACTTCCCCAAAACATTTCTTACAATCAAATCCAACAGAGAGAGAGAGAGAGAGAGAGAGAGAGAGAGAGAGAGAGAGAGAGAGAGAGAGAGAGAGAGAGAGAGAGAGAGAGAGAGAGAGAGGTCCCAAACAGAACCCAAGTTGGTTGTTAGAGTTACCAACCATCTGGAACCGTCCAAACCTTCATTTAAAGTTAAGTCGGGTATTTAGAATCCAAGTCATTTGTGAAAACGTCCAGTTTATGTTTTTCAGAGATATTGATACTTTTGATGAAGTTAGAGTATATATCATGTAATGATGCTCCGAATTATACTTAATTCATCAACAAAATATATCACTGCAATTACTAATAGGTTAATGAATAAATCTGTTATTAATTATTTCCAATATAATCTTTTATTTAATTGAATTGATATATTAATGTAAATCTGAGAAGAAATATTTCAGATTTCTCTCATTTTATTTAGTAAAGGTATGTAATTAAGGCTTCCTGAATGTATCTTTCAGATATATTTTTGACTAGATTCGAGACTCGAGATTAATGAATATATTTTTTACTAATTCGACTTATAAGATTATTCGATGGGTCAATATCGTTGATACAATAGGTAGCTTATTAAAAGCTACATTTAATGTTTATCTTCATCATTCTCTACAACGCTTGACTTCTTGGTAGTCACAGAATAAATACCAGTAACATTGTCTCTTTGTCCCAGAACAGGAGTGAATATTATGGTTTAGATGTCTGGGTTTACACCTGACAAGCTAGTTTAACACTTAAGAGGCTACACAAATGTTGATGTAAGCACTTTTCATGTACCTTTACTTGTCACAGATTGGGCTTCACACAGCAATTTGCTGCCTGGTATGAGCACTAAAAGAAACAAAGCACCAGATTTCAAAATCTAAAGAGATCATTAACATAGCAGGCGCAACATATATAAAAAATATGGATAAAGACAAAACATTTTTGTCCTGTTGCATAAGCAGGAGATAAATTATTAAAGGAGGCTTGCTGCTGTGATGTTGTTAGCCCATTTCTCAGCAGAACTCATAATTGGCTGGGCTGCACAGTTTTACAATAACTTCAAAATATGCTCTGAAAATGGATGATACAACACTACATCAGTCTTGTTCTGCAACCCTTAAAATGTTCATATTTTGTCATCTTACAACCACAGATATCAGTACATTTCAGTGGGATTTTTTTGTTAGAGACAAGTATACAAAGTTGAGCATATCTGTGAAGTGGAAAGAAAAGGACAAATGGTTTTAAAAGGGAACGGTTGGCATGTATATGAATTCAGAGCCTTTTTCTCTTCAAACTCTAAAAAAAAATCTTGTCCAACTATTGGCATTCAGAAATCAGGGATGACAACAGTGTATAATTTAATCTCAGTATAAATGGAGCTGTTGTCTGAAGGCCTCAGAAGTTTGCTGAGTACATTAGAGGAACACAGCACATAGATCAGGCATAAAGCTATGGAGAAGTTTAAGGGAGGGTTAGTTTATGAAAATATTCCCCAAGCTTTGAACATCTCACATAGTCCTGTTCAATCCATCTTCTGAACATGGAAAGAGGAACCTACAAAGACCTGGACCTCCACCTAAACTGACAGGCTGATCAAGGAGAGCATTTACCTGAGAAGCAGCCAAGAGGACCATGGCAACTCTGGAGGAGCTAAGAAGGTCCACAGCTCAGGTAGCAGAGACTATGGACAAGACTAGTTGTGCACTCCCTTTATGGATAGTGGCAAGGTTGTTGAATTGTCAACAGAAAGACATGAAAAGTTGCCACAAGGGATGTAGGGGATACAGCAAACATGTGGAAGAAGAAGCTCTGGTCAGATGAAACCAAAATTCAAGATTTTGGCCAACAAACAAAACACAGTGCATGGAGGAAAACTGAAACCATGGACAAACCATTGCCAAGGTGAAATATGGTGGTGGCAGCATCATGCTTTGGGAATGCTTTTCTTTAACAGGGTTTTATGGGAATATTGATGGAAGTTTATACAGTATAATCCTGGAAGAATGGCCAGACAGTGACCCCAAATATACAGCTGGAGCTGCAATGGACTGGGTTAGATGCTGTCCAAACGTTTTTCCTTATGGACCAAAATCATTAAGTTGAAAGTATTCACATGCCACAAAAATGTTTCATATATATATATATATATATATATATATATATATATATATATATATATATATATATATATATATATATATATATATATATATATATATATATATATATATGTGTGTGTGTATAAAAGAAGACATGCTTTGAGTTGTTCCAAACATATTCAATTTAAGGAAGATTTTACACAGTCAGTTAATATGTCTCTCAAAGAAAATAAAAATCCAGCTAATAATTCTATGGCAAAACCAGAAAATAACTGTTTACAGATGCTTTACTAAGCCTAAGCTATTTTGCAAAAATTGAGTCTTAAAATGTGCAAAGCTGGTAGAGACAAACCCAAAAGACTTGTAGTTCACTATTATGCACTACTATGTGCTGGTCCATAGCATAAAATCCCAGTAACATACACTGATGTTTGTGGTTGTAATGGCACAGTCTATGAAATGGTTTAAGAATCCCACAGTAGGCAGATAAAGAGTTCAATCTAAAGCAGATTGTGATTGTTCCCTGTCTCATGACCTCTTAAACTATTGCTATAAAGATCCTAAAATTGTTCTTGTTAATATTTAATGTGCTTTGTTAGTTGATTTTCCGTTCGCCTTCTCTAAATGTCAGCACTATGTGGGAAGAATAGCACATTCTTTTTTCCATTTTCAGTTGCAGATGAAAGGAACACAGCATGATTCAGGAGAGGCTGCAGAACAATTTGTGCAATCAAGCCAGCTGACAACGTTGCCTGAGCCCAGGATGTGATCATCTTAGATGGGCCCCCACCCACGGTATTCTGCAGCAAGTAGAACATTAATTTAGATTTATCATTTAAGAATATGATTAATACAGCATTCTGTCTCATTCTTTCTTCTTCCATCTTCTCACTAATTCTCCTCTTCCCTTCTTTCCCCTCCTATCAACGCCATACTCTTTAGTTTTCCTCCTTAGAACAGGATCTAGATATTCCTCTATAGAAAGCTATCAGAGACATGCACACCTCAAAACAATACATTGTTTAATACATTATGTTTGATCATTTGAATAAAATTGGAAGTGTATATAACAAATGAATATTTTTTTTAACATATTTCAAAGTTCTCAATTTATTAATTAATAAAGTAATTAATAGTGCTGTAGTCAAGACCACCTAACCCAAGACTGAGTCAAGACCAAGACCAGTGCCCCAACGCTACATGACACAATAAAATGTGAAACATGATCAAAATTGCTTCTCAAATTGATCTGAGGATTCAGATTCCTATAAAACACCTAGATATTAATATCTAACAAGCCATTTTATCCCAAATATAGTTTTTTATTAATTGTTTTTGTGGTTGAAGTTCACAAGAAAAGCTGAATCATCTGAATTAAAAAAAACCCAGTATGTTCTTGCAGATAAAAATATGTATATATCTTTATAAAATATAAAATTTCAAAATATAAATGTAAAATAGCCATGTAGTGTTTTTACAAGTGTTGTGTGTATTGATAAAAATTTTAGTGGTATTTAACAAAATTAAAAGGAAAATGTAACAAATATTAGAGGAAAACAATGGCCTTGAGTTGCTTTGGCAGAAACAAAATTCCTCTTCTGCACCATTAAATATACCAATTAAGGCAACACACTAACAGTAAACAACACTCAACTATGAACATGAACCAAGGAGCAATAAGCCACAATAAGAATGGAGCACATGATGACTGTTCTCACCCTCTCTCCCGCTGCATGAAGCCTGTGTCAGTGTAGCAGCCAGGTAGCGCACAGAGCTACAAATGTCTGCCACCATAACAGCTGACATAAACAGAGAGCAATGAGCATGCACTCTGTGTGCTCTTATGTTCTTGCATTTTATTTATTCACTGATTAAATCAATATAATTTTAAATTAAATAGAATAATAACAGCTACTGCAGTGTGTGCAGAGCATTACAAAAACAGAACGGCTCCCACTGAGACTGGAGTTCTACCGTTCATAGTAAAGAGGCGTTCAAAACAATCGGATCATTACTATTACATGACTATGTTGAAGGCTTTGGTCACAACGTAGTTGAACACGTCAGTCAACACGTCCGTTCAATCAGTACCTTTTGCATCAAATGAAAGCAAGGTGGTAACAAATAAACTGGACACTATCCTGGCAATTTAGTGACGTTTCCACAGTTGTGGTCTTGACCAGCCTTGAAATAAAATCCAGAGTCCTCAATGTCTGAGACCAAGACAAGACTGAGTACAAATGCCCATCAAAAAGTGGTCTCGAGACCAAGACCGGTCTTGAGTACTACAGCACTGATAATTAACTTTGATAATCAAATTAAAATTTGCTTCTGTCAGACTACCCCAGGGAAGTTGTGGCCATAGTCCAGTAACTTGCCACCATCAGTGTGTAATGTGTGTGAATGGGTGAATTACTGAATGTAGTGTGAATCACTATACAAGTAAGGGACATAAAAGAAAATGTATATTATTTCAAACATAAAATTGTATATTTTTTGCTTCCTGTGCTGAAATGGATCATGGAAAAAAATTAAATAAAAATAAAGTGCTGCTGTGACTGGCAACTCAGCAGCCCAATCACCTTTTCTATAGTAGTGTTAGACCTGTTGATTGATTGTGGTTTGTGATTTATGACACAATTAATAACAATTTAAACTAGAAAAATATTTCTATAGTTATCCATTGAAGATAATAGTTTACTTGATGCATACAGCTCCAGTTATATTTCAGTTTTTACATTTATGAATATAATTTTGGGATATTTAATGTCATGTCAATTTGTGGCACGTTTGGCTTTCCATACTTACATACTTCTTTCTTAGGCTACTGCTTGTGTTACAAGTTTAGATGTTTAGATTTGTGCTTCAAATGTCATTGTCCAAACCTTCTTTTAGCAGCTGAGGTTCTAAGCAGTATTTTTCCATTTCATTCACCACTAGCTTGGATCCCGTGTGTTGCTGTGAGGACACACCTGGTTGAAATGTCAATCTAGAGAAAGTTACAAAATAGTACAGCCATTAACATTCACCATTCTCCAAATGTTGCCGATCAGAACTGTTCTAATTATAACTTTCACAAGTAGAGACACACAACTGCTGTCTGGTAGAAACGGAGTTTGATAGCATCGTTAGAGCAAGGGACACTGTTGGTGACAGTGAATTGAAGAGCGAGCCTAAGGTTGGCTGAACCTGCGGTTCCTCATATCACAGACATGGTTCCTTTTCCTCATATCAAGGTGATGGAGCAGCTGCTTGGCTCAGAGCAGAGGGACATATTGAGGCTGCATATTTTCCTCTATGTCTGTAGCACACCAAGCATTTTATATTTTACTGGAGCATCTTAATAATCTCAAAGTCAGAAGCTGTGTCAGCAGAAAAACCATTTTGTTCATGGGAGAGAGAGAAATAAATATATAAAAGTTTTTTTGTAACTTCAGTTACATTATTTTTATTCACAAACAGGCCTATTTTGAAAAAAAAAAAAAAAAAAAAAAAAAAAAAAAACAATCTGGAGCAATATTTTGATGGTTTGACAGCACAGTTCTGGGTCCCCTCACTACCTGGGACCTGGAACAATTATTCCATTCTTCCCTCCTGAAGAGGCACTGATTTCAATGCTTTATATAACCTTTTTAAGATATTCTTATATTTTATTGTCTATTTATTTTATAGCCTCTTAAATGAATAAAAATATTCTTCCAGGGACTGGTAGATCCAGTAGAATCAATGTCTTCACTCAGTTTTCATTCATCCAGTTCCCTGCTTTTTAGAATCTTTCAGAACATCTTTGCAATCATATGTTACAGCATTCTGACTGCATGCTGAAGTGTAGTGTGATCTGTGAGCCAATCCTTGCCGGCTCCTTATCAGATGCTCACAATCAATAACTCTAACAGCGGAAACCTGAATCACGTTTGGTTGTCAGTCATACACCGCCCGGATCAATCTTATCAGGAAATGGAGGCACGAGGTAAAGCCTCGCACAACGACAGGCTGGGTCAATAGATTCAGCTGATCTCACAGTTTAGACTCTGCTTTACAGATTTATTCACTGAATAAATCTACTCTGTGTCTTTTCCTAACTTTTCTCTGACTTTCACTTGTACATGTGGATTTGTTGTACTCAATCAGGTAAATCTAGAGCCTTTTAAGCTGATATTTTTGGTTGAAACCTCAAGATAAAATATTCCCTGCACAATTTCAAAGCAGCTAATTCAAACACCTGCCTCACAGCTACCTTCTTGTTGCTCTGGTTTTCTTTCATATCTCTCTCTGGGTGGATCTGCATTGGACACATTTCACCTCATACACTGCAAATATTTTTGCAACAACGAGGGGATTCTCTGAGAGCTGAGAGGCGAAACTTGGCATATCTCAGCACAGTGTGCCATGTGGCCTTAAAATAACTTAAGGGAGCTGGACACATGTAGGATAGAGGAGGAAGTGTCAGGAGAAAAACGTAAATATCTCCTGCAGGTGAAAAGTCGGGTTAGAAACTCATGTCCTTAGGAAATAATGAGAAAATTCTAGCGAAGACCTGCCAGGGGACCTGAGCTACATCATCCTTTAGGTGATCATCAACTACTAACTTTCTAGTTTTGGAATCACTTTCTTGGAAATAAAATATTTTAAAATTTCCATGTCAAAATTCTACTCTTTTCAAGACACGGTTTTCTATATTTCCTCAAACAGACTTTCTGAAGACAGATATATGATTCATTTATTTGTGTTTATAGTGTTTTTTATTGTGCAAATCATGAAAAAACACAGAGTTCAAACAAAAACATGCAAGCATGAGTTTGCAGCTGTAAGTGCTGTTTCATGGTACAGGGTTTAAATCTCAGCCTTTCTGGATGGAGTTTATAAGTTCCAACTGTGGATAAGGGGGTCCTTTAGTTCTCCAGTTCCCAGCCACAGTGCAGTCATATGCATGTTAGTTTAATTGGTCCCTGTGAAGGGTCTTTTCCACAAACTGGTTCTCGAGCTTGTTTAGTTGCACCACTTAAAGCTGTGACTTTGACTCTACTACACTTGTTTCTTTCTTAGCACCAAGTTTTACTCATTCCCAAGCTGGGAATGATCAAAGAACTGCTTTTTTCAAGCTGAGGTCGGGGACCAACAATTTCTCAAAATGTTGTGAGCATCATGTTTAAAACTCCAAAGTTAGTTTTTTTTTTTTTTTTTTGACAGTAGTGGGTACCACTAACTAAAAAGTCAGTTGCGCTAACCCTAAAGCACTAATACATATTAGTTCCACTAACACTAAAGTGCTACACCAACACAGTATTTAGCAGAAGCTAAGGCTAAAGAGCTACCTTCAATTCAAATTATATCTGCTATTGAAAGACCACAACCCTTGAGGACCAATTTAATTTTGACATTACAATTTACACATTCTATATAGTTCTTAGGTATTGCATTTATGTTTATATCTTGTTCTCTACTGTCCATGTTTTATTTTGCTCCAGTAGGCCTATGTTTTTTGTTTGAAATAAATTTTTTGGGTGAAAAAAGAGGGAGAATTTGAGGAGAAGAAACAGAACTGCTGCATAAACAGTCCTAACCCCCTTTCAAAAAGAGCATGAATACAAACGTCTAAATAGTTGATAACCAAAACGACAACATTGATGTGAAACTTTATTCAACTGAAAGTTTGTAAAACAGCCAAGTAAATTAGCTCTTTAGAATTTATCCAGAAAATAAAATGATTTAGGGGAAGCTAAGTGCCCTAAATGTTTTCAAAGTTAGCAAAATTGCTAAACAAAAAAAATTGCTCTGCTGTTACCATATTTGTGAAAGCGTGCCCACCACTGGTTTTTGATTTGTTTAACTAAAATAGAAACTGAACAGTTAGAATTTCAACATTTGCAAAATGCCAGATTAGTGTCTCATGGGTTCACCATCTCTTATCTTCCTGCAGTTTATTGTCATACGCTTTAAATCAGTCCATGCATTTACTTATGCTGTGGTTATACCTGACATTGCCCTCTTAATTGATAAATGTCATTTTGGACTCAGTTCCTAAACACTGCCTGTCTTTTAGCCTCTTAAACTGTAAGGGGGGTTTATGAAAATTGTTCTCCAAATGTCATGCCCAAGTCTAATTAAGTTTTTACCAGAAATCACAAATTCTCTCTAAATAATCTTGGATTCAAAACAAAGCTAACACTTGGGAGATTGCATCAGAAGTGTAATTATCACAGCCAGGGTTGCCAACAGCACCCGTTTTATCTGGGATGTCCCATATTTTTAGACAATTTGAGGTGTCCCGTATGGGACACTCTTTCTCCCTTAGCCTGCAGTTTGTATTTACCTACACTAGGTGGCACTCCTCTCTTAACGAGATTGTGGCTAAGATATAACAGCGGATGTTCATCTCCTCCTCTTTTTTGGTACAAGGTTTTGGACAGTTCTTGATTGCTTCCACTTTATCCACTTAAGGCCAGATCTCTCCTCCTCCCAGACAATAGCCATGCCTTTTTTGTGCCCACTTGCACTTTGAAGGGTTGAGGATTAATTCTGCTTCCTGGGATCTTCCCCAAGACCAGGGACAGATGCTGGACATGCTCTTCCCATGAATTGCTAAAAACCACCACATCATCAAGGTAGGCTTGCACTGCAGTGATCACAACCCTGGAGAACTTGGTCCATCAGCCTCTGGAAGGTGGTTGGTGCTACAAGCAGCCCAAATGGCATCACAGTAAATTGGGACAATCTAGTTGGCACTCTGAAAGCTCTGTAAGGCCTGGAACTCTTTTCAAGGGTAATCTGCCAGCAGCCTTTACATAGGTCAAGTGTGGTGATGTATTTGGCAGTTCCAATCTTCTCCAGCAGATCATCCACTCGAGGCATTGGATAAGCATCAAACTCTGAGATTGCATTGAGTTTTCTGACGTCAATACATATCTGCAGTAAACCATCCTTCTTAAATGCGATGATGACTGATTAGTAATAAGCAGAACATTGAACTGTTTGCTTGATGATCCTTATGATTTTGATGCATTGATATTTCCTTGATTTTGATGATTTTCATTTGCTTGATGATTTTGATTATTTGGCTGCATATGTGCTTGATGATTTTGATGTTTTTGATGATTTGCTGTATACTTTATTGATGTTTTTATGATCTGAAGCACTTTGAACTGCCTTGCTGCTGAAATGTACTATACAAATAAACTTGACTTGACTTGACTGGACTGCACCATTCTGAACTAGAAGGCTATATTACTCCAATACTCAACATTTATTTAATTTAAATTTGAAGTTTCCCCACCAGTTGCTGGGGGACCCTGTAAGGGCGCTGGCGAATATGTGTCTTTTCCTTCAACCGGATGTCATATTGAGTCAGGGTGGTTTTGCCTGGAATGGGCGAAAAAAGGGAGGAGACTTCTTTGAATATGTCCTGAAGCTATCGAACCTGTTCTGCTGCCAGGTGTGTTAATCTAGGAGAACCTTCTACCCAGGTTGAAACTCACAATAACGGGCATGTTAGTCATACATTGGTTTATTGGTTTAATATTTTGGTTCTTCTGCACCTCACACGAGTTGAGTTCTGCTTCTTCCTGGCACTTTGACAGTCGCCCCTGCATATCCAGTACAAACTGGATGATCCCTTTATTGTTTATTGTTTTTACATGCAGGTGGTGCCTCCCAGCTTTTTGGAGCAAATTCAAAGGCCCTTGGACATCCCACCCATACAGCATTTCAAAGGATGAAAAGCCGGCTGATGTCTGTGGAACCTCTCTATAAGCAAACAGGAGGAATGGCAGCCAATGAGCCCAGTCCTTACCACTGTCATCCACAAACTTCAGGAGCATCCTTTTTATCATCTGATTAAATTTTTCGACAAGACCGTCAGTTTGTGGATGATATAGTGTGGTTTTTATAAGAGCTGTTTGTAAAAGAGCTGCATTAGCTTGGAGGTAAAGTTTGTGCCTTGCTTGGTTATGATTTCATCTGGGATCCCAACCCTAGAAAACAGCTGCATCAAAGTCCGAAGCACCATGGGAGTAGAGATGGTACGAAGCAGAAAAGCCTCAGGAAACCACGTTGCATAATCAGACACAACCAAGATGTACTGATGGCTACAACTGCTTTTTATTAATGGGCCCACAATGTCCATGGCAATCCTACGAAATGGTGTGGAAATGATTGCCTCGACACTCTGCTGAGTGATTCTGAAGTCTGCATGTCAAAAGATGTCGGAGAAGTTTGCTCAGATACATCGTGTGTAAAAGAGACAAAATAGTAGATTCGATCCAAAATGGTCGACTTCCCATGGGCTTTGGACTATGGGTTCAAGATACTTTTTTGTAGGTCCTGATAACTTACACGTGTGCTGAATTTCATGATTGTATGATATGCCATGAAAGTATGGCTTGGAGCTGATTTAAAAAAAAATTTTTTAGGCGGCACTGTAGAGGGATTAGGCCACTCCCCCCAAATATTGAACTGCATTCATGTTGGGGGGTGGATTAGGATTGTTCATAGTGAGTTTGGTGCAGCTTGGCTGAAATATGTGACATTTATAGCCAAACATACGGCAATGTCATGACATATAACTTTGCCGCGCTGCCACGGCTACACCCTCCAGCGAAAAGTTTGTGTGCTTTGGTGTGAGACCAACTTGTTATCTGTCTTCTGACACAAGATCATCTTGATTAGATCTGAGTTTCCGAAGAGGATCTGCTAGGGAACCAATTGTGTAGTATATTCCTATACTTTCTGTTTACACATTACTTTCTATTTGTCCTCTCAGTCACTCACCTTGCTGTCTGTTTCACTGAGTCTGACCTGAAAGAAGTCGTCTCCGATCACCTTGAACATTCAAATTGTTGTTAATAAAACTTGTTTAACGTTTCCTGAGTTATGGTCTTAGTTCTGTGTCTGAATCATACTTAATTCATAACAATGATATAGAGTCCCAATACATGAAAGTCTGTCTGAATGCTAATAATAATAATAATAATAATAATAATAATAATAATAATAATAATAATGCTGACTGTGGTGTCCCTGTTTATAATTGGCCATTGGAATAAAGAGTAGCCTACATCTATGTCTGGTAAGCCTTTCACACATAAAACAATTTAAAGTGAAAGGGACAGACTTTCTGATTTCAAGGCTCTATTGATCACTGTTTCCAGGTAATTAGTCTCTGTTTTATTAATACCCTATTTAGGATACATGCAGCTTTTTGTACCCAGAAAAACTGTAAAGTGTCTAAACCCGGTGATGAAATTGTTCAGTGGTGCTTGTTCATTTTGAATCTATAAAAATGATTGCTCATGATGAAGAAAGAAAAATTCATCTTATGTTTTCTCTGAAAATGGAGCAGCTGTCACATCACTGCCATTCCAAGTCATCAACGTGACATTTGTGTCCTAATCATTTAATCTCTTCCTCTCTTCCCTTCCCCACCTCGGTCTTTCTGTATTGCCCACTTGTGTCTCTTTTAGCTGCTACCCCATTATAGATCAACCTTGTGGAGCCCTCAAGTCTTTCATACATATCACTTTTGACTAGTGAATCAATAACTGAATTACTTTTATGAAACCACACTAGTAGAAGTGATGAGGGCTCTGCGTCAGCCTCAAGCCAACCACTTAACGTTTCTAATCTTGCAGGCGGTTCTGTATGGATCAGCTGCTTTGGGAAGAACTGGAGGAACTGAGAGACCCGGATGTTTTTTAATTAGAAGCAGGAGCCAAACAAGCAATGTCAGCTGGGCCACTTATCAACGTTAGTCAGCAATAGTAGACGGGCGTTAAGGTCAGTGCAGAATGTGAAATTCTGCGAGTCATTTGTAAAGACCAAGAAAAAAAAAACATTAAGCAATCTAGGTCCAGGCTTTTTAGGCTTATGAACACAAATTAGAAAGGATGGCTTTTCTGAAACAGACAATACTGAGTTCTTTTTTTATACTCAACATAAGCTATCATGATATGATAAAAGATTATTTGAGTTAAAATTCAAATTCAAAATAATAATTGATCCCAAAGCAAAATTAAATGTTGTATCCCATATTACACAATTTCTTCAAAGGGTTGATAGCTATGGGCATGAAGAATCACCTGTAGCAGTCTGTGTTACAGCTAATCTGTAGAAGGTTCTAACTGAAGACACTCTGTAGTTGTATAATGGGCTCAGAATTGTCCATAATTTTCTTGATTTTTATGAAGAATCCTTCTTTGCACCATTAGCTCCAGTGGTTTGACAGTCGTACCCAAAGCAGAAAATGTAGACGTTTATGTCTTAAAGTGTAAGTACAGAATTTTGAAAAAAAACAAACTGAAGTTTATTTATACTCATCATCCCCAAAAATGTCAAAGCAGTCTTACTTTGAGGTTGGTGTGACTCGATCAAAATTTGCATAATGGCTGAAAAATATACATATGCCCCAACTATGCCCTGTCAATAAATGTGCCTTAGGAAGCAGTAGAGAAACCTCATTATTATTGTATCACGAAGGCTTTAGCATAGTTCTGGCAAGATGGTACAAAATGGTAACTGGCCTTCACTTTATGGCGCTTTATCAAGTCCAGAGGACCCCAAAGCACTTCACACTACATTCAGTCATTCATCCATTCACACACACATTCACACGAGGATGGTGGTGAGCTACTGGACAGTAACCACAGCTACCCTGGGGGCAGTCTGACAGAGGTGAGGCTGCCATGCACTGACACCACTGGACCCTGAAAATTTTATTGGGATCTAATGTAACAGATACACACAACTATAGAGTGAAAGGAAAATAATGTGTGGTTTTAAGTTTTGTTTAAACAAAAATATGAAAAGTGTGGCATGCTTTTCCATGGCCTGTATTTAGACCTCCTGAGTCAACCAAGTTTGCTTTAAATACAGCCACAACTCGATCTCATTCTTCTGTGTACTTTATTTTAAGCTAGGTCAAATTGGTTGTGAATCTCTAATTGCAAGTCTTCCCAGAGATGTCCAACTGAATTTAGGTTTGGACTTTGACTAGGCCAGTCTAACACATGAATATACTTTGATCTAAAATTGTTCCATTGTAACTCTGGCTGTATGTTTAGGTTCTTGCTGGAAGGTAAACCTCCACCCTACTATCAAGTGTTTTGCACTCTCCAATAACTTTTCCTCCAGGATTGTGTTAATTGTCCATTCATCATCCTAACAACTCTGACCAGCCTCCCTGTCCCTGCGGAAGCAAAGCATCCCCACAACATGATGCTGCCACCACTATGTTCAACTATTGGAATTATATGTGTATATTATCCAGCACACCTAGCATTTTGCATATAGACCAGAATGATAGTTTTCAAAAGAGTCAAAAAAAGTTACATTTAGTTCGCACCTTCATCCACATGTTTAGTCTGCCTACTATAGACAAACTGAGTTCTTATTGCTTTGATTTAATGGCTTTCTTCTTTTTACTCTCCCCAAACCAAGGTATTTATGGAAATCAGATTCAGTTCATTTCAGAAATACTATTTAAATATGGGAAATTAAATGTTGTCATAACTCATCATCCAAGTATCTTCAAAGAGTCTTTGTGGATTGTGATGCTGTGGGCAGGAAGGATATCTGGTAGCAGTCACTCTTGCAATGCACCTGAAGATGCTTCTGACTGAAGAATGTTGCTGTCTGACAAGTCTCATGATGGTCATAACTTGCTAATAGCTCAATATCCAGGCAGCAGAGACAATATTCCACCGTAACATATCCTAGATAACGCAATCAGTAGTTGTGAAGCACAACTAATTCATCTTATTTGCTTTTGTCGCTCCTACTGTATGTGTGTCTCGTTGTATGGTCAGAAAGCCGGGCAGAGAGATGGTGGAGTCGGGGATATGATTATTGTCCATTATGGTCAAGAGATGGTTTAAACTTCCTCCTTCTCTCTCTGCTCTTTGGTCTTGCTCTGCATATAGACCTTCTTTTTCAACTCCTCTGGTATTTTTTAAAATAAATAATAATAACAATAATACGAGCAAAATGCCTCCATCTGTACAGCATCCAAAACCAGAGGGAATAATTGTCCAAATATGCAATGACTCAAGCAAAAATAAAAGATACCAAAAAAAACTATGAATGAATGTGTACAAAAAGAACTAATGTAACAGAGCTATTCCAATGTGCTACTACCATGAGCAGTGCAATTCTCTTTATAGAGTTCCTGACCAATAGTTGCCTTTTGGATTGATTCTCCAACCTGCTATTTGGACCCATGCAGCTCCTCCAGAGTTATCATCGGGCTCCCAGCTACTTCTCTCAGTTGTGGTCTCCTTGCCCAGCTTAGGTGGGTGGCTATATCTTCATAGCTATGCAAAGTATTTCCATTTACAGATGATGACTTGAACAGAGCTCGGTTAAATGTTCAACCTTGGGATACTCTTTTATTGCCTAACCCTAACCCTAGATTAGTTTTCTCCACAACCATCTCCCTGACCTGTTAACTGTGTTCCTTGATCTTTGTGATGTTTTTTGGTCACAGGTGTTCTCTAACAAACCTCTGAGGCCTTCACAGAACAACTGGTTTTAGACTGGGATTAGATAAAACACAAACTCTTTTTGTGGATTCATTTTAGCAATTAGCAGGACTTTTAAACATTGTTAATTGCCCTGGATTTATTTGGAGGTGTCAGAGTAAAAGGGACTCAATATTACTGCATGTTGTGCTTTTTAAATTTTTATTTGTAAAAAAAAAAAGTTTAAAATTCATCATTTTCCTTCCACTTTAGTTTTGCACTACTTTGGCCTATTTCTGTCTATGGTTGTAAAGTGATAAGATGTGGAAATGTTCAAAGGATAAAAAAGGATATTTGGACTGCATTCCAATGTAATGGGGCACCATGCAAACAGCTGCTTTTTGGGATATTTAGAGGGAATTTCTACATCTATGCTGCACAGGGGAAGCAAAAATCTGAATAACTTGTTCAAATGTACACTCAGAGCTCTGTGAAAGCAATGAAAAACAAGGATTATCTTTTTATATTTTCTGTGGGGAATTTATAATACTGTTGCACATAAAAAAAACATAAAAATCTTTAGTTTTGGCTAAAATGTAATCTAATAGCAACCACTGAAAAGTATGTGGACTTTCTCCATTCCTTTCAAATATTACTTTCCATGTCTAGATGATTTCATCATAATGCTGCAAAATTAGATTGGGTCATGCAATGACAATGCAATGACTAAAATGCCACTTTGAGATCAGTTGTCCTGTGTGCCATTTCATGTAAGAAATGAGGGAGGCAAAATGTTGATGTTTATGTTTAGGAGTGTCCTCACATGTGCAGTTGGCTCAGCAGGGAGGAAGGGTTAGCTTCTAGTGAAGATGTCTGTTGAAACCTAAAGGAGAGTGTCTGAGGATTCACTGAATGCTCCATTGTTAGAAGATACAGTAGAACAGCTACTCTGACAGCTTCATAAACTCAGTAATTATAAAACAGCCTTTTTCGCTATACAGAGATAATGTGATTGAATGTGTGGATGTGTGGGCTCTCTCCAGGTACGCCAGCTTCCTCCTACAGTCCAAAAACATGACTGTTAGTTTAACAGGCCCTAAGGTATTGTGAGTGTGTGTGAGCATGGTAGTTTGTCCTCTGTGTTTTGTTTTTCCATGATGAACTGGCAATCTGTTCAAGGTGTATGCCACTTCCTGACCAATGACTGCTGGAGATGTGGCTTTGTGAAAAACTTTTTTTCCATTGCAATTTCTGGCTCTGGCATCGAAACACTGATTCTTTCTCAGCACTTTACTCCTCTGGACCAAAGGAAAGCTAATTAAAACATCATACTGTATGTTTGCCACTTGTGCTAAAAGCAGTCTGAATGCTGGGTGTATTGTTCAGGCTGAGGACTGCAATTTATGTTACTGTGGTTTTTGTATGTAACATTAATTGTAGCACAGTCTAGTAACTTTCATCAGTGGTGAACCCTGTCAAAACTAAAAGAGGAGTGAGCCAAAATTTCTACTGAGATATGTGCAAACTTGCTAACCAATTACAGAAAATGTGTCATGGTCAACTTATTTTTTACATTTTCTAAGGCTCCATCCACACAGGAGCGTTTTTTCCCCTAAAACATCTGTTTAAAAACCTGCATAACACAGAGAACCCTGAAATTCTATTTTTACTATCCCAGAGCTGTAAGTGGCGCTAAGTGGCAATTATGCTCCACTAATCTGGAACAAACTCCCAGAAACCTGCAAAACAGCAACACTGAGTTCCTTTAAATCAAGGCTAAAAACCCACCTGTTTACAGCTGCGTTTGAGTAGTAGTAAGTGGAACATTGATCAATATTTTCAAATTATCGTTGCTTGATGATCTTTATGATTTTAATGCATTGATATTTGCTCGATGTTTTTGCTATATACTTGACTGATGTTTTTACGAGCACTTTTTTAAAGCACTTTGAACTGCCTTGCTGCTGAAATGTGCTATACAAATAAACTTGACTTGACTTAAGCATGGAGTATGGGACATGCACATAAAGCCTCCACTCGAGGTTAGCGCTAAACACAACAAGATACAATGGCGACCAAAAAAAGCCAGAGTGGACTGTCTTTTTTTTCAGATGCTGCAGAACATTGAACAAGCTTCTGCAGCATTACAACCAAAAACATGTAATCCACCATAGGGGGGCGATGGTGGCAAAGGTGGTAGGAGTTCGTCCTATAATCAGCAGGTTGTTGGTTTGAGCATCTGTCTCCATCATTGTGTCCTTGGGCAAGACACTTCACCCACCTTGCCTAAAGAGTAGCACCTCCCAAGATGGCTGCAACCTCACACACCTGTCTACCTTGGATGGGCTGTACTGAAAATGTAATTTCTCCCCTGGGGGACTAATAAAGGTATTCTTGTTATGTATGACACTTGTCAGGTTCTGGGTTGAGCTAATATGTCAACATTTTTGCTGTCCATATAAATATGTGAGGGCTACATTTTCACTCTAGAACCCATTTCCAAAAAAAAAAAAAAAAAAAAAAAAAAAAAAAAAAAAGAGTGTAAACCTGGGGCATAAACGGTTAAAAACTTTCCTATTTTAGAAAAAACGTTCAATTGTGGACAGGGGCTAACTTTTGCTGAGAGATCAAACACTTCACTGAAGGACATGGAAATTAATGTCATTAACATAACCATCTAGTTTTTGAACAGAAGCTTATAAAATACTGTTTTTGAGATCCACACCCTTTACATTTTATCTCTCATGCTAACTTTTTTACACCTTTCCCGTGACATTCATTTGATGTTGATGGCATTAATTTTGCCTTGTCTAAAATTGGTTCCACTATTTTTTCTCCTGTGTGCAGGCAGACATTCAGTCCCGTTTCCAATGCCAGCTCATTGCAGGCATATCACAGCGGGGGATTGAGCTACACCATTAAGGTATTTATATTTACTACTCTTGTTCTTCCACTGATTATTGGAGTGCTTTGTGGAGCAGTTAATTGGGGACAAGAATTCATAAAAAACATTGACTCATTTGTAGCTTAATAAACTATCTTTGTGGCATTGTTTACTGTGTAATCAGGTGAAGTAACATGCATGGCAAGATGCAAAGGTATGCATCACATTTTCTTCAAGCAGCCTCTGTCACATTGTGGTAGAATTCTTGGTTGTCTTAAGGTCTCCTGTTCTGGGATCCAAATACTGTAATTAAATGTTATTCTCATTTGTCTGAAGAATATTTTCATGACCTCCCTTCTTTCCCTACATTCTCTCTGGCACACCTCACTCTCCTGCTCCTTGCACACCTCCAATAAAACTTTGACAGTAGTGCTGCAGTGTAGAGTTGCTTTCTGATTGTGCAAGCATCTTGTTTTATGTCAACAGTAGCAAGATCCTGTTTTTGGTCATGTAATGACATTTTAGGGTTTTGGAAAATTCTTTTATGAATCTTTTGCTGTGATTTCAGAGTGAACAAACTTGGACGACCAGACCTGGGCATTCACTACTTTGGAATGGCCTCTGCTTGTAGACTATTTTCCATAGTGGAATGGTGGATGTGAAATTTTGTTGAGACCTCTTTAAATCCTTTACGAGACTCTTAAGCTGCTGCAGCCTTCTTTCTAAAGGCGTCACACAGCTCTTTGGATTTCACCATGGGGTTCACACTCACCTTAGCAGTTGGAAACTGCTAGAAAGTGCTCTTAGAATGTCCTTCAGGTGACATATACTATAAGGTAAGCAGATCAACACGAGCACCATCTGCAATGTTGGTAAAGGTGACTAAGAAGTTTCTTGGCCAGTTTTACTTTACTTAATATTTATATTAAAAAATGAATCACTCATCAGCTGGATAAATTCCTGACATGTTTTAGAAGAAGGATGTGAAGGTGTACTTTCAACTGCCTCAATCAGAGGTGGGTAGTGTTGCAAAACATACTACTCAAGTTAGAGTAACATGAGGTAAATCTATTTTTGGTCAAGTAGAACTGAAAAGTTGTCATTGAAAACTGGAGGCTCAAACAGCTGGTCCACCCAAAAATTTGACAATAGACAAAAATCTTCTAAAAACCTCAGTTCATTATGCACTCAGATTCAGACTGATTTACAGTTCTGTGTTTATCCTTACACTGGCTGATACAAGTGTAATAGATATCAGCATTGCTTTTCTATGGTGTCACTGTTCTCTAACTTATACCAGACCCCTAAAACCATTTCAAAATATAACTGACTTTTAGCATTGCTGAAAATGCGCCAAGCAAAGCAAAATGCCTCTCCTTTAGATGGAGAGTAGAGCAACTACTGTCTTGGGATGTACTCACCAGTGTGTAAGTTTGCATTTAGGTGTAATTTGGTGAAGAGCAGTGTGTAAGTGTGTGTGTAAGTGTGCAGTGTGTAAGTTTGCATTTAGGTGTAATTTGGTGAAGAGCAGTTTCAGTTGTTTATACACTCAACGAATTTGATAAAATTCATGTTCTGACAACTCTCCAGTCCTCGTTCAGTCTTGTAAGACCAAAAACTCATCCGTTTTTCCAAAAGGGCAGGATCACTACTGTTTGGATTACTCAAAGATGATCACTCCTCCATTGCTACCATTTCCGCAGGTGGTCAAAGTTCCAAGCTCTGCTGGCGTTGTAGCGCTGGTTTTAGCAATTTTAACATTTAGAGATGATTCTGCTCCATTTCCACAAAGTGGTTTATAAAAGCCTGTCAGCTTTGGGATTTTCTTAATCACCTCTTTGTTGCATTCCTTTTTTTCTATTCTTTCTCTTCTGTGTTCTGCTGTCATATTATCTGTTGTCTGTCATTATGGAAAACCCACAACTGATGTTCCTCTCCCAGTTGTAAGATGGACATCAAACCTGAACCAATAACAATCTGGTGGCTGGTGCCCCCACAAGCCTTTGATAAAGTCTGGGCTTGAGTAGAGCACTGAACTAAATGAGGTTTAAAGAGGCCAAACTTATTTCAAAATGCTGAGTGATAATTGCTTCAGTGTGTACCTAATGTCCAATTTTAGATATTTTAAGTGGGGGTATTCTAATATATATATATATATATATATATATATATATATATATATATATATATATATATATATATATATATATATATATATTCTTCATCATTTTAATTATTGTTCATTAATATTTTAAAATATTTTCTTTAGTTATATTATTTATTGAGTTTCAGTTTCATAGAATTGTTTTAATTCATATTAAATATTCCTTTGTTCAAATAGTCTAAAGTTGTTTAAACGCATTGTAGAACTTTGTGTTAAATGAATTTTATGTCAGCAACACCACACAAATAATATTTATTTAGTAAGATAAATTTGGATTTTTAATCCTTTGACAATGAATCTGTTAACAGTAAGGTCTTAGGGTGTCCCACAAGTCCCACAAGCACCCCACTGAAGACCATGAAGCCATCTCCTGCCCCCTTATATGCAACAGGGTGATGAGACACTGACTGAGAAAACTGAAAACTACTTCTTCTGGGGAACTTGATTACTAGAATGCTAGAGAGGAGAGTTAATGAGCAGTTAAGTAATTTGGAAAAGAAGAGCCTTCCACCATCCAGAATACCCCCAGAGACCCCTCAGAGTCTACAGATAAAGTAAAAGCAACCCCAGACAGGGTGGGGAGATGGGGCCTCAGAAGTTAAGGTCAAACAGTTGGATGCCAGTCCCTGAGGCTGTTGGAGCCAACATAGAAGGAACTCAGGTGGTCAGCCCAGAAGCCCCAGAAACCATTATCAGAGCTTGGGAGGATGATGCTGAGGTCACAGGAAGTCATGTCAGAGCTCAGTAGGATGGCCATGAGGTCACAGAGCCCAGCAGTAAAACTCAGGTGGCTGAGTGAAAATATCCAGTGAGCAATAGTTGTGCAGACAAAAATGCCTTGTTGCTGTTACAGATCAGAGGAGAATAGACAGACTGGTTTCATATAATAGAAAAGTACCACCAGCTTAAATATCCACTTGTTCTAGCTGAGGTGAAAAGAATACCATCTCTGAACACGGAGCTTGTGGAACTTTGAAGCAGATGAGCTACAGCAGCAATAGATCACATTGGTTGCCACTCCTGTCAGCTAATAACAGGAAACTGAGCCTAATAATTGTTCCAATAATAATAATTGACTAGTAAAATGTTTCCTGATCTTATGAGCCTTGATTTTAGCTGAAACAGGGAGATAGTTGGTCGTATTTTGTGAAAACAGCAGCGAAGCATAGATTCTACCTGCCTTGTTCCAATAGTTCAGGTTAGTTGGTAGCATAATGATGTATGGGATATTTTCTTGACCCACACTGGGCCTCTAAGTACTAACTGAGCATAAATCATTCACCCCAGTAGAATCTTATCACACCTTATGACTTCTGTTACTTTTAAATTACTTTGCCAGAATATTTGTCATAATTTACCACCAAAAGGTAACATTTTAATTGCATTGATTGATGCATTGATAGTTTCATTCCTGGTATTGCTTTCTAATATGTACATATAAACATTTTGTGGAAATCGCTACCAATAGACTTTTTAAGTCACAAAAAATCTAGCACAGACACCAACGCCTATAGACTTGACAGGTTTCAAGTGAGAAACAACCAAGGAACTTGGAGAAGATTTACGACTAGTAGATTTTATATTTTAGAGTTTGTGAAAGATACACAGATAA
Organism: Anableps anableps; assembly: GCA_014839685.1. Taxonomy (NCBI): domain Eukaryota; kingdom Metazoa; phylum Chordata; class Actinopteri; order Cyprinodontiformes; family Anablepidae; genus Anableps; species Anableps anableps. The sequence goes on along the minus strand of CM026082.1, from coordinate 29,733,000 downwards.
ATGTTTCAATGCAATAAATCATTGTTTTTTTTTCCCTCTTTGCTACAATTACTCCTTCTTCCATCTCCATCAGCAAAATTTATTTGAAATCTGTTACAGTGGCACACTTTCACAGACTTTTGACTAATTTTAGCTTTTTTAGATTTCAAAGCTATGAAGTATAGTGAGATTAATTCTTTATTAGCCGGAGTTTGCTGGTTTCTATAGACATTCTGGTGCAAGGTAGTCATTTGTTTCCACAGTTCTACAAGTCTGAATGAACCCACACACCCTAGCCAGGACCCTTGGACTTTCTTGCTGCAAGGCAACATGGCTAACAACTGCAACGCCTAAGCTAAACATGATGGGCAAAAAAAGAAAAGAAAAAAAGATTGGATGTAATCCAGGAGCAGGTGTTAAAATGTGCAGGACATTTACTGCTGATTCTAATGAGTAATACTTGGCCTCGCAGTCTAACTCACACAAGGAGAAGAACCCCCAAATTAAACACAAAAGGGTAGGAGAGATGAAATGAAGCTTGAGAAAGCAGCCACAAACCCATCTGTAGCAGTTTTCATGACAAGTACCTCTGGTTGTCTATAAAACGCATCCATGCACTCTTTAGTCTTGATTTCTGCAACACAAAACAGGAACACAAATGCCGCTGTTCAACTCTTCATTTGTTATTCTCTTTTATATTGAGAAGTTCTGAAATGTAGACATGCAGACATATTTATTCCACTATTTATTTCCTGAAATTGCATTTGTATTGGGTAGCATAGTCTTTACCAAAGCTGAGTCCACAGATCAGTCAACCTTAACTTGGATCTTGAAAGTAAAAAAAAAAAAAAAAAAGAAGCTGATACACATTGCTCTTAGCATCTTGGACACCCTTTCTGCCTTAGTTATTTGTGGTAAAGATTCAACGAGATATCAAAAAGGTTACTTAAAGTTTACATGTCATGTTCGAAACATTCCTCACTGACTTTGGACAATGTTGATGTTGTATCATATCTCAGTTGCTGCAGATTTGTTATCTGCACATCCTTGAAGCAAATCTGCAGTTCCATCACATTCCAAAGATGCATTATCCAATTGAAATCTAGTGACTGTGGAGGCCGTTGGAGTACAGAGAACTTCTTGTCATGTTGAAGAAACCAGTTTGAGTTTATTTGAGCTTGGTAACATGGTGTATAAGCCTGCTGGAAAGCAGTCGTTCAAACATTGCAGCTATAGAGGGATGGACATAGACAGTAATACTCAGTTTCTAAGGCCCCAAAATTTGCAAAGAAAATATCAGTTTCATTTGTATGTCAAATTCACAACAAATCATCTCAAGGCATCATACAAGAAAAATATGTCCAATTTATTTCCAGTTATACAGCAAATCAAATTAATAGCAATACAAAACAACTATATTGTCAGAACCTGGGTTGTTTTGGGATTTGATTCTTTTGATTCTAGTTTTGATTATTGTTGTCCTGTGTTCCAGTTTCTTATTTTTATCAGATCAGCCTTGTTTCTGTTTTAGTTCAGTCCTTTCTTAGTTATTCTAGTTTAATTATGTTTATTTAGTCCTTGTCTCTTGTTATTCTTTGTGACTGTTAGATTCATTTTCCTAGTTCCCCCTGTTTACTCTCCCTCACCCCCTGCTGCCATTCTCTCTCTCTCTCTCTCTCTCTCTCTCTCTCTCTCTCTCTCTCTCTCTCTCTCTCTCTCTCTCTCTCTTTCTCTCACTCTCTCCTCAGTCTGGCTTCTGCTCTCTCTCCTGACACCTGCAACCTGTTAGCCAATCAACACCAGTCTATTGCTTCAGAATTCACACACTCACAATATTTTAATAAAAAAAAAAATAAAAAATAAAAACTCCTCTCCTGCTCTCATTCCTCACTGGTTCCTCCCATTATCTTCACATTTTTTCCCCTATCAAACCAACTGTTTTTGCTTCTGGATTCCGGTTTTGTTCTGCTCTGGCTCCCTGCATTCCTTGTGGTTTATATAAGTTTTTGTTATTTATTTTTTCATTTAAAATATCAAAATCTACTCTCTGTTTCACTCTGTCTGCATTTGGGTCCATCACCACAACCACACATCATGGCACATATAAATACTTGGAGATTTGGTTGACAAATCATGCTTTGATGTTCTCATTGATAATCTGGGGAAAAAATAGATTCATACTGGGTTTTTTGTTCAATTTGAGAATATTTTCTTTTCCCTTTCCAGCCAAAAAAAGGGCTAAAATCCTTTTTTTCTCTTTTGTTGGAATAAAGAGATATTTATTCATATATATTTTTCTTTCTCCCTACTGAAGACACTGTACACAGCATATTATGCTGTATTACACTCTTGGACTCACCATTGTACCTAGTATCAATCTTCAGGTTGGAAATAACAGGTATAAAACGGATGTGTGGCTATTTATTGAAAATCTTCGTTGGGTAATTTACCTACTTATATTTCAAACTTTTGTCATATAATTGTAGTATTTATGATGCCAGGTCTAACTCAAAACCTTGGTTAAGGGCGGTGTGGGGTCTTTTTACACTCGTGTTGTCTGTTTGCCATTTGAGGTTGGCAACTGGGAGGAGGAGAGGGCGCTCTGGTTGGAGCTTGGGCTGTGGGTGGGCTTGGTTCCTTGGGGGGCAGTTGGGGGTGGGGGGCACCGATCTGGTTCCCCCGGGATTGTTTGGATTTTTGGATCATGGCTCCTGGTTGTGGTGGCCAACCCTCTGGCCAGGGTGGCTGCCATGTTCCGGCGGGTAGTTGGCTGGGGGTGTGTGCCTGGCTGTTGGCGATGTGTGGTGGTGATCGGGGTTGTGGCTCTGCTTTGGCGGGGTGCTGGCCTATGTGGGTGAGGGTGTGCTGCTGGCATGCTTGGTCACCTCCAGGTCTGTGAGGTGAATGGTCTTTGGTGCGCTTGGCCAGGTTTCCTCTGCTGTTTCTTCCTACTGCTCTGCCCCCTGGTCTGGGGCCAGCCTGTGGTTGCTGTCAAGCGGGTGGGGTGCACCTTGTGGTGGCACGGGGGTGGCTGGCAGGTTGTACTTGGCCCCTGGAGCAGTGGGTAGGCTTGGATGCGGGTTCCTGGCTGGTGCAGGCTTATGTGCTATTTCTTGGGCAGCCTGGGGTTGATGGCGTGGACCGGGCAGCTTGGCGGGCTCCCTGGTTTCCTGATCTACTCGTCGCTCCATCGGGGGGGTTGTCAGCCATGCTGGTTGGGGGTACCACAGAGGGTTGTAGAGTGGACTGTGGAGGGATTGCATCCTTTTTCGGGTCTGGGGCCGCTGAGGTTTTGGTTGGATCTGTGGGCCCCCACACCTGCTATCAAATATTCTTAGGGGGGAAACCTTATAGAAACAAGTACACTCACACACACGGACACACACACACACACACACACACACACACACACACACACACACACGCACCACAAGTGTCTAGATTCAGGTGTTTGTTAGATACATTCTCAGTTGGGCACTAAATACATCTTGTATTACCTTGTAGTGTGTACTTTCTATTGAAGTTATAACTGTTATTATTATATATGCATATGTTGTTAGTTGTTGTGGATTCTCTGTTTTGTTTTTTTTCTCTTTTCGCTGGTCTCAAGGCAGACTTCAAGGATGTTGAGTTGTTTTATCTCTATGGTTTTTTTCTCTGCTCTTTTTCTATCTCCTATTTTCTCTTTAAACCTTTCTTCCATCTTTCTCTCTTTCCTTTCCCCTTTTTCATCTTTGTGTCCATTACATTTGAAACAAACCCAAAGCAATTTTTAATAAAGTTTCATATATATACCAAGGCGAACATCATGGCGAAAGCCGTAATGCTCCGCTTGAGAAAGTAAATGTGTTGGGCCTTATCTTGACATTCAGACAACAATTCTGAATGCCACACTGTCAGACAGGACACGTTAAAAAAAAAAAAAAAAAAAAAAAAAAAAAAATCCTCGGTTAAATGGTCCAAGAAAGAAAAGGAATCTGATATTAGCATTTTTTTTTTCCTTTTTAGTTCCACATCTTTGAATTTTAATTGGTGTAGTTTCACATTTTTATCATCTGTCCTTTTCTTTTGTATTTTTCTGCAGTTGTTTTGTTTTGATCTTTTACTTCTTAATATTTCTGATTATATTTTTTTTTACTTGAAGCAGTTTTAGACTATGTTGCCAGGATTCTCTGGAAGAATAGATGATTGATCTCAATAGGACCTTTTTGAATAATTAATAGCTTTATTAATATATTGACAGATTAGATTAACTGATCAGTCCAATCTGATCCTGAATACAGCACATGTCCCGTACACTATGACTGTGTCACTATCATTCTGAACCACTGATACAAGATAAATGGACCTTTCATATTGTTCATGCCATATTTTGACACTACCACACAACGTTTTTCCAGTCTGTTATGGTCAAATTTTATGGAGCTTGTTTTAATTGCAGCTTAAGTAATCTTTTCTTAGCTGTTTAGAAAGTGCAGTTGGTTAGTTAGGAATGTTCTATCTATTAAACAAGCCTTCCTTATTTGTCCAACTGCCACACAGAAGACGTCACTCCCTCTCCATTCATTTCCAGTGAAACTTACATGATGAGGCAACAATCACTTGACCTCCTCCAGCCAAGAGACTGACAAAATTTGTGCATGTGAAATTTTAACCTCTCACACAAAGATGTGCAGACATGGGCATGCGATGCAATACAAGAGAGTTAAAAAATGTTTCAACTTTTGTCACATGTACTGCAGTCACTATCTTATGACGTGAATTGGGTTTCAGAGACTTTGGCCTGTGCTATCGTTCGTCGCTCTCTTCGTGTTACTCTGAACAAAAGTGATATTACCAATCACTAAACTGATTAGACCAGTGGTGGGAAAATTAGGCCTCTCCCATGCTAAAGTGAGCTGGACAATACACCACATGGCTGTTTTAATCTTACACATTGTCCTTTGAGCACTACAAATATCATTGGTCTCAATGTACAGATGATTCCAAAACATTATCTCATGGGCCGTCTCCAAAGTGCAAGACCCCACTACAAAAATCTTTAGCATGTTAAGTCCTACTGATTCTGCTGTAACTATATCCAAAGAAGACACCAACTGACACCTGCAGATTATGACATCCAGCATACAGAGGAAAGTAACTTTTGGGCAATTTGAGCTGAGTTTGTTTAAAGGGTGAGCTAAAATTAAGAAAATATTTAACTTCCAAAGTAAGGATTCCCAGCCCTGGATAACAGAAAAACAAAATCTCTTCAAAGACTTAAGAGATTCTCAAACAATGCCCTTAAAACACTGTCCTCTGTAATAACTTGAAATGGATATTGCAATAAATCTTTACTCTGATTGGCTGTCAGAAAGTAAACAAGTAGATTCTTTTGAAAGCTGTCTAGGTTTAATAAATTTTTCACTTTGGAACAATTCCAGCAGAGAACATGAAGGACTTTAATAGACTAAATTCATAGGCTTTATTAGTGGTTCTGGCCAAGGTTGCTGTGTGATTCCTTAACTTTAAAAGAATAATTTTTATCTGATGAAGGCTGTGTCTCTCGCAATTCCATTAGAAGATTTTTTATTGGGAGACTTATCTTTCCCCCAGCCTGTAGAATATAATAGGAACATAAGTAGTCCAGCTAGTAAGAAGACGAGTCTGGGCGCCTTCGGGTATGTAAACACACTGCTGTGATAAATACTGTTTGGCTCCTGAATGGTTATAAAACTGAGATGCCAGATTGGCTCATATTTTATGATGTGAGCACACTCTGTGTACTACATTAAGAAATGAATTCCCTGCAGTAAGGAATTTACCGGCCATCTAAAGTCAAGCCTGAATCATTTAGTTGTAGAAGATCAGTTATTACAAAACATACAGCCCACATATCATCAGTGCTGTTGCCTCTGAAATTATATCACTCAAAAGTGGAGTAAACCAAATAAATTATGATAAGGCTTCTGATTTGCACAAATAATTGTCTTTTTTTCTAAAGGATGCAGAACACCGGTATTTGGCCTGGTTTTGGAATGCTTCCACTAAAGCCTTTATTCTTATAACTTTAACCTCAAACAGGACTTTTCTTTAAAGAAATTCTTTTTCAGTTCTCTTTATCGTATTTTGGCCTTCTGCTGACCTTTTTTCTTCTGATTCTTTATGATAGATTTCCTGTTTCATAAATTCTGATTATATCTAAAGTATGTTTTTTACAAGGTATGAAATGTAATTGAACTTAAAACCCAAGTATAGTGAGCTATGTGAAGGATGTGTTTCATCTTTCATAGTCATTCAAGCTCTATGACAGGATTACAATGAAGTCTAGATAAATGTACTGTGATGATGCTGAATACTAATATAAATCTTATAGATATGACAGCAAATGAATCAAAATTTTACAGTTGGAACAGTGGTTTACTCACAACCTCGTAGAGAATTAGTGTGCTCCAGTGATTTATACAGTGAGCCCCAGCCCACAAATAACTGAACCCCGTAATGACTTGTAACCCCATCTAAAAATGCTTATAACGGCATATTTTCTTAGTTAAAACATCAAATATACCTTAATATGCATTGATACGCACAATGGAAACTACTCCTGGCACTCCCACGAAAGCCTCCATTAACTGTGTTCTTCATCTCCGCATTTGAGGTTACAGTCAATTAGAGCCAAGGAAAATAAAAGCCACTCCTGGATTGGTTGTTTTGCAAATACCAGCCAACAGCATGTCAACTAGAATTGTGACTATGTATTTCAGCCTCCTATACTGCACTTTCTTTTGAATATTTTTTATATGTTCTACAGAAAAATCTACAAAGAGGCAAATGTCCCATGAATGATTTGGAGTTACTTTCCAACAGAAAATCACCAAATAGGTGAATCCATGAATACTGAACTCCTAAACTGTGGGGTGTCTACTGTACATACAGCGAAGGGTAATCCTAGCCAGATGTCAACTACAGTCAGGTAGAAGTAGCAGCAGGTGCTGTTAACTATATATGGGAAGCAGATATATTAGATTTTGAAGTTGGGGGTGGAGAGGAATTAACTTCTGACTTTAGGGAAAGTTGCAGTTGACTTTCCTGACTTCGAACTTGAAAATTCTGGCTTCCAAGTTCAAATGGAATGCACAAAAAGTGCTATACTTTTAGTGGCAACTTGAAAATAATTTCCTTTATGCAGTTTTTTTTTTTTAAATGCAAACAGGGGAACAAAATGTTTTTAGCAGTAACAATGTTATTAAGGAAGACGGAATTAACAACAGCTGAAACAGAATCTATGATCTTGTAGAGAAACATATGCAGTGTGAGAAGCAGAAAGCTGCTGCCAAGAGCCACAAACAGACCCCAAAGATGTCCCAGTTTTGATCCCCTGGTGTCACTAAAGCTCCCCAGAAAACGGTCAGCATTACTACTACTAGTACTGATCTAAGAGCAACATTTGGTGCAACATACACTCTGAAGTTGGAGGTTTAGTGGATTTTAAAAACGGTGGTCAAGCACCAGTCTGACCGACTGAAGATTTCTATTTCAGCAAAGTTGTAAATATGGAAGGGAAATACAACTAAGGAGAAGAAAAGGAGTTTGAAGCATTGAACCAAAAGAGAACAGAGAGCCACAGATTCAGCTATGATGACAAAAACAGAAAAAGATTAAAAGGAACAGTAAATAATGTCTTCAGCCAAAGTAAGAATCTGACAATATCTATAGTTAATCTCACTAGAAGTACCATTTATTAACAAGTAGTACTATCAATAGTTTTCCATTCTTACAGATAAATATTTTACACAAGCTTGAAATGGAAAAATGCACATTTTCAAGAAGTGAAAAAAGTTTTGCTAGGTGGCACAGGTGTAGAGCTTGTGACTCATATATCAGCCATCACAGGTTCAAGTCCTGGCCTGCTGACCTTTACCAAATGTCTTTCCCCTCTTCCATAACCCACTCTATTGTCAAATAAAAGCCACTAGAGCCAAAAAAAATCCTTTAAAAATAAGATGTTTTACTGTCTCAAACAAAACATCTCAGTTTTCATATTCAGCAAGGTTTAAAAGAAGTCATTATGTTTCAAATAGTTTAGAAATGTTAACTATAAACCAGTTGTGCCTCTGTGGAAGAATAATTCACTGTTGCAATTAGTAGACTACATACTACCTTGGTTTTATCCAAACGTTCATCACTGTGTTTATCTTTTCAAAAAAAATTTTTTGGCACTAGTAGCCATTATTTGACAGTAATCTAACCGGAAGAGCCCAGAGAGAAGGGGGTAAAGACATGTGACAAAGGAACTGAGGATGGGATTCGAACTCGGCTCTAACCACGGTGTCTTTTAAAGCGAAATTTGCCGCTAAGCACACCAGTCTGACTCTGCTAACTCATCTTTTCAATTGTGTTTGCAACTCTGCATTGTTGAATGCAGTTCAAGACAGTAACATGTGCTGCTTTAAATTAAGTATCCATCACAAGAGAGAAGCTTTTAGGTCAAAACAGGTAATGCGATTGATCTGCATTATGTAATATTAATGCGTTAAACTTTTTAGATTGATTGCATGTGTTAACGCATCAACATTGACAGTCCCTTTATATATAAGGGCTGTGAACGTCAAATATATATATATATATATATATATATATATATATATATATATATATATATATATATATATATATATATATATATATATATATATAAAAAAAAAATTCCCTTCTCACCCTCCATGGGTGGTCTTTCTCAACCTCTGAGCTCGGGTCCTCTACCAGAGGCCTGGGAGCTTGAGGGTTCTGCGTAGTATCTTGGCTGTGCCGAGAACTGCGCATTTCTGGACTGAGATGTCTGATGTTGTTCCTGGGATCTGTTTTAGCCACTGCTCCAGCTTGGGGGTGACTGCCCCGAGGGCCCCGATGACCACAGGCACCACTGTGGTCTTCACCTTCCAGGCCTTCTCCAGTTCCTCTCTGAGGCCCTGGTATTTCTCCAGTTTCTCGTGTTCCTTTTTCCTGATGTTGCAATCGCTTGGTATTGCTACATCCACCACAACGGCTTTCCTCTGTTGTTTATCCACCACCACGATGTCCGGTTGGTTTGCCATTACCATTTTGTCTGTCTGGATCTGGAAGTCCCACAGGATCTTAGCTCGGTCATTCTCCACCACCTTTGGGGGTGTGCCCCACTTTGATCTCGGGGCTTCCAGTCCATATCCTGCACAGATGTTTCTGTACACTATGCCCGCCACTTGGTTATGACGTTCCATGTACGCTTTCCCTGCCAGCATCTTGCACCCTGCTGTTATGTGTTGGACTGTCTCAGGGGCCTCCTTGCACATTCTACACCTTGGATCTTGTCTGGTGTGGTAGATCTGAGCCTCTATTGCTCTGGTGTTTAGGGCCTGTTCCTGTGCAGCCAGGATGAGTGCCTCTGTGCTGTCCTTGAGTCCAGCTTTTTCCAGCCATTGGTAGGATTTCCTGATATCAGCCACTTCAGTTATTTGTCGGTGGTACATCCCATGTAGGGGCTTATCCTCCCATGATGGTTCCTCCAGCACCTCATCCTCTGGTCCCCATTGTTTGAGACATTCGCTGAGCACATCGTCGGTTGAGGCTTTGACCTTGATGTATTTATGGATCTTGGATGTTTCATCCTGGACAGTGGCTCTCACACTCACTAGTCCTCTGCCTCCATCCTTACGGCTCGCGTATAGTCTCAGGATGCTGGATTTAGGGTGGAACCCTCCATGCATGGTTAGTAGTTTCCGAGTTTTAACATCCATGGTCTTTATCTCTTCATATATATATATATATATATATATATATATATATATATATATATATATATATATATATATATATATATATATATATATATATATAAAATAAAAAAATTCCCTTCTCACCCTCCACGGGTGGTCTTTCTCAGCCTCTGAGCTCGGGTCCTCTACCAGAGGCCCGGGAGCTTGAGGGTTCTGCGTAGTATCTTGGCTGTGCCGAGAACTGCGCATTTTTGGACTGAGATGTCTGACGTTGTTCCTGGGATCTGTTTTAGCCACTGCTCCAGCTTGGGGGTGACTGCCCCGAGGGCCCCGATGACCACAGGCACCACTGTGGTCTTCACCTTCCAGGCCTTCTCCAGTTCCTCTCTGAGGCCCTGGTATTTCTCCAGTTTCTCGTGTTCCTTTTTCCTGATGTTGCAATCGCTTGGTAATATATATATATATATATATATATATATATATATATATATATATATATATATATATATATATATATATATATATATATATATATATATAGTCAAATATGTGATTTTCTTTTGTACATTTGTTGCAATACACATTTTAAACTTCATTTGTAATGGTCTTAGAAAGATCTTAAAAAGTCTTACATTTGAGTTGGTGAAACCTGCAGAAACCCTACAATCGATTCATAGTTTTCTACCTAATGAAATCCAGCTGCCTGCATCAAGTCACTGACTTTGCAAAAATCACTTCTCCTTGCAAAGTTAACATAGTAATGATGTGCTTTACAGGAAGGGTCAGAGCAGACTCTACGTGCTGAGAAGGCTGAGGTCTTTTGGAGTACAGGGGGAGCTCCTGAAGACCTTCATTGACTCTGTGGTGGCATCAGCCATCTTCTATGGGACTGTATGTTGGAGCAGCAGCTTATCTACAGCTGAGAGGAAGCAGTTAGACCAGCTCACCAGGAAGGCCAGCTCTGTGCTAGGATGCCCTGTCTATCCAGTGCAGGTGGTGGGAGACAGAAGGCTCTGGCTAAAAAAACATCACTGATGGACAAAGTCTTCCACCCCATGCACGAAGCTGTTGCCGAGCGGGAGAGCTCCTTCAGTGACAAACTGCTGCATTCTAAGTGCTCAAAGGAGTGTTATCATAGATCCTTCCTCCCAGCAGCTGTTAGACTTTATACCCATCACTGTTCCCAATAAAATCAATAAGTGCTGCTGGCATTTGCACAATCATCTCCTCTGTTCTTACTCATCTTGAAATAACATTTCCGCTGTTATTGCACATCTGTTTTTCTGCACTGATATACTGTATTGTAAATATTCTGCATCTTTTTTCAATGTTCAATATACATGCACATTATGTACATTCCAGGAAAAAGTGATCCAACTCAGTTGCACAGCCCCAGGATCATGAATCTGATATGCCTAATTCTAATAACTGCACAGCACTTTCTGCTAGAGTCTTTTACAACATATAATTATTATTATTGTTATTATTAAGCTTGTTTTTTAAAAATGTTTTTTATTCTTTAAGAACTTTTTGTGTGAAACTTTATATGTGTTGCTGCTGTTAACACCTGAATTTTCCTTTTGTGGGACAATAAAGGCTGTTTCTATTCTATTCTATTCTATTCTATTCTATTCTATTCTGTTCTGTTCTGTTCTGTTCTATTCTAAAGAACCTGCTCCTCAACCAGATCACTTTGGTTCCAAGCTGACTGCCTTTCTATTAACTCTGGGTCCCAACACCAGAGTGATAATTCCAAATTTGCTGCCTTCAGTCCTAGACTGTCTCAATTCCGGCCCCAAGCCGAGTGCCTATTAACTCTGGATCCCAACATGAGAGTGCTAATCCCAAATTAGTTGCCTTTCAGTCCTTGATTGTTTATAAAATATCTCTGCAGAGGGAGAATCCACACACAATGTGCCTGCATGATGCAATATTTCTCATTTATTTACATGAATTACAGCATATATAGTGCCCCAAAGTCCCTCTCTTTCCCAAATGGGTGATCAGTTTACAATCTATTGTCAAATCACAGTTGTTGTTTATTTATTTCAAAAGGGACAATGCACATCACTGTTGGGCACCCAGCAATGAGGGATTGAAAGCTGGTATGGCTATTGATTCAACTTTTATCATGGAATCATTCTGTTTGGCCAGAAAATGAAGTGCTTCAGAAAGAAGCTCTGTAATGTCGCGGGACCCCTTTAAATTCCCAGCACAATTGAGGAACTTTCTCTCTTGGGACCCGTTGCTCAGCAGGGCAACATTGAGGAAACTGCTTACTTCTCCTACAGGCAGAGAGGAGGCCCGTTTCATATCTCAGGAGCTTTCGATCCAAAATACAGGTTTTTCCAGACTGCTTTCAATAACCGGACGCCAGCTGGCTCCTCTGACTGGGAGAAGAGGAAGAAAATTACCCTACTGCTTGAACCAGAGCTAAGAAGGCACTCCAACCTTCCAAAGTTGAGCTATGCTAGCCACACATAGCCACTGCTAATCATTCCATCTGTTTATAGAATCGGAGCTGAGGAGGAGATTCTGGACCGCACCCATTTTCCACTGCCAGCCTTTAATGGTAAACAAATCAATGACCAGCGCTCCAGCCATCCTGGAGCTGAAGACGCAATGCTGTGAGGCTGTTTGCCATTGCTAAGCGCCCAAGCGAGCCTGCCTGACAACATTTTCAGCTGTTACCCTGTTCTCGACAGCCATAAGCTCATCTCAACTGATAAAGTAATTATTTAGATCAAAAATTACGAAGTCAGGGCACCATTTTTCTATTAAAGAAAAAAATTATGTATATATTATTGCTAAAGAGTTCAGTCTCAGATATTATTTATCATATGTGCCTGATAAAGCCTAGGTTTTAAGAGGACTTGGGATTTTATTTCAAGATCAGTCAAGACCACAACTGGGAAAATATCACTAAATTGCAAGAACATTGTCCAATTTATCCATTAACATTGTTGCTTTCATTGGATGCAAAATGTATTGATTCAAATCCAAGCAATACATGTTATTGCTTCAATCAGTATATAATTGCTAATTACATGTTTGTTTGTTTTTTTTTTTTTGTTTTTTTTTTTTACAGTTGTCACCCATCCCCACCCCCTTTCACTTACGCGCGGCACTTCAAGAACTCACTCACTCTGGGAGTGGGAGATGTTGTCTGCCAACATCTAACCCAGATACCAAACTGACTCCGGACCAGATCCGGTCTAGATGTAGCGTAGGCTTTGGAACAGATCCGTAAAATGGACCCAGATCAGAGTCCATTTGCACACCAGAATGGATCCAGAACAGATAAGGATAACGGATCCAAATCAGACCCTATCTGGATCCACTCATTAAGCAACTCATCCAGCTTGGATCCATTCACAAAATACATAATCCGGCCCAGATCCATTCATAATATCCCTATCTGATCTGGACTCATTTAGCTTTATTTATCATGATTTAGTTGATAAAGGTAGATCCAGATAAAAATTTGCCTACCAAATAGAAATTACTATAAAAATCCCACCAGTTTAACCTTATACACATTAAAATGATTTATGGTGAAGCTGCAAAAGACCTGAAATTGGATTATTATTATTATTATGAGTAAATGAATAGTTCTGAGGCTGCAGTTGCTAGCTATGTTGCCTTGCCCCCCTGGATGGATAACAGCTCTGATTCATTGCCATTGTGCATCAGTAAGACTGATACCAAATATAAGTACTAACACCTGAACAATATAAATGCAATTTACAGTAAATCAGTCCAACTTTTGACTATATAAATTGAGATAGATTATTTTGGCATTGCTTGGCTTGCGCACAGTTCTTTAGTTTTCTCATTGCAGCCTTTGATTTTGATTTTTTGTTTTGACCACTTACATTAATAGTAATGTACAAATGATCTGATTCTTTTGAATGGCTCTTTACTATAAACAATAGGACTTGAGTCTCAGTGACAGCCAGTCTTTGTTTTTGTAATGCCATGCACACACTGCAGTAGCTATTATTATTCTATTTAATTTAAAATTATATTAATTTAATATGGGACTAAATAAAATGCAGGAACGTAAGAGCACAGAGACCGCATGCTCATAGCTTTCTGTTTTCGTAACCAGTCATGGTGACAGACATAGGTACCGTAGCTCTGTGCGTTACCTGGCTGAAACACTGATGCAGGCTTCATGCAGCAGGAGAGTAGGTGAGAACAGTCATAGTGCTCTTCCATCTTCTTGGTTGAGTGTTGTTTACCAGGGATGGAGGCAAGACCGAGACCAAGACCGGACCTTCCGAGACCAAGACCGAGGCCAAATGTTTATGTTTACAAATATTTCAAGACATTGTTATTTTGTACACAGCAAAATGCAAAAGCTACTGAAAAAACAGTTAATTACTCAACCAAAACCACTTCTTGATATTAAATTAATAATGGTCATAATAAATTGATACTTATGTTATTAAATGCAGCCATACAGTGTTATACATTCCCTAAATTGAAATAATCAGCCTACATTCCACAATAGTTGTATTATAAATAAAAAACAAACAAACAAACAAACAAAAAAGCAGTAAGAGTAGGCTGATAAAAATTGTCATCTTTAAAAAAAAAATCTTTCCTCTCATGATTATCTGAATAAAAGTATCAGATGTTAAAAAACACATGCTGGACATATTAATAAATTATTAGGAATTTTAATATTAATATTAGACCATGCAGGCACGCAAATTGCCTCACAGGGGAATTCCAAAACCATGAGAGCCAGTCGAATCCGTGGGATTTACAACAGTCATGTAGCCAACAGGGATGACCAGGGACAACAGATTATAGGAGCCAAGTGGAAATATTTTCTCTAACATGGATTATGACCATAAAACGTCGAAGGTAAGACTCATTTTATGTTTTTTGGCTTGATGAGTTTAGTTTCTCTCTTCACCGTGCAAAACTCACTTATCACTACTTGCATGTAGAGCAGTGACGCAGGTTTAGCGTCTATTTACGTTCCATTATTATTATTATTATTATTATTATTATTAGTAGTAGTAGTAGTATTAGTATTATTAGTATTATGTTTTACTCTCCTGTCTTAAAATTCTTTGTTTTGAAAAGCAAATTTAATAACTTTCTGCTGCCAGATGCAAGTGTTTATTCAGCAAAAGCTACAAGCTTTAAACACGAAAACGCGCTTTTAAATCAAAGGTCCGAATGCCGCAAGGTTTTGTAAATAGTCACATGCAACACGATTTCGCAGTCATTAGCAATAATAACAGCGTAGTTTTTCTGAGATGGTGGAACGCAGCTGCGCTCTGATCACTGCTTTTAATTAAGAATGCTGTGCGTCAACGGGTGAAGATAAAATGGAGTTACGTTTCGTAATTTTGACAAAAACTATTGAGTCTCGAACCGCTCTTGAGCCAAATTGTCGAACAAGACCAAGCCCGCGGCATCACTATCTGAGACCAAACCGGGAAAAAACAGATTGAGACTGGTCTCCCACCCCTGTTGTTTACCGTCAGTGCGTTGCCTTAGTTGTTGTATTTAATGGTGCAGAAGAGGAATATAGTTTCTGCCCAAGCAACTCAAGTCCACTTTTTTCCTCTACTATATGTTACATTTTCCTTTTAATTTTTTTTTCTATATTACAAATAGCACTAAAAATTTTTGTATGGGTACACACAACACTTGTAAAAACATTACATGGGTATTTTACATTCATATTTTGACATTTTATATTTTATAATGACATATGCATGTTTGTATCTGCAAGAACAAAGTTTTTTTTTTTTTTTTAACTTAATACAGATGATTAAACTTTTTCATGAATTTCTTGATGAAGAACAGATGGGAGACACTGGACACAGTAGGCAGAGAATGCAGTGCAAGAGTGAAAGTGAGAGACTCCAGATACACATGCATACATGCAAAGAGTCCTGCAATATATGACAAACACAGGGTTTCAAAAAAAGAACATGATCCCAACAGTCAAAGACATTCCCAGTTGTGTGAAGGTCTGGGGTTGCTTTTCTGCTTCATGATCTGAAGACTTTTTGGATTTGATCAGATCAAAACTGAAATTAAAATATTTTCACATTCCTGCTTCACAAGTCATTTTATTGACTGTAAAAAAATATGATAATTTAAAGGCCTCCACACCTGTAAAGACTTGAAAAGTGCAGTAATACATGTAATGGTCATGACAAAAGAAAGCTGGATTCAAATAATTGTAACTGAAGTTATCCTCCAATCGGGCAAAATATTGATTAGTCAACTACCATAATAATTATAACTTGCAGCCTAAATACAGTACGGACTACAGTTGATTGGGTTTCCTTCTTTCACCACTGGAATATTGCCAAAATTAAAAATATATGACATTATTTGTTACTTCAAGGCTGGACTACTGTAAGATCAGGTTCCATCTTACATCGAAGATCTGATTGTTCTGTTCCTAACAGAGCACTTCGCTCTCAGACAGCAGGTGTACTATTGATTCCTTGAGTTTCTAAAAGTAGAGTGGGAGCATATCCATTAGTTACTTCATCAGGCTCCTCTCCTGTGAAGCAGCTCCCAGTTTTCGTCTGTGAGGAAGACACCATGTGTACTTTCTAGACTTGGCCTAAAACTAAAACTTGATAACTGGCTCAGAGTTTATCTGTTTAGCTGTGTTTTTCTCCTGGACGAAGCCACTAAAGAAGCTACTACTGTCATTATGTTTAAATTTTTCCTTAACATAGAAAGTACTTCTGGATGAGTGCTTGTGTATTTTTATGTACTGCTCTACCTTCTCAAACCGCTAGGCAGTTGTGGCAGATGACAGTTAAGATTGAGTCATGTTCAGGTTCTGCTGGAGGATTCTTCCTATTGAAGGAGAGTTTTTCTTTCCACTGTCACTACATGCATGCTCAGTATGAGGGATTGCTCTACAGTCAACAACACAATGCAAGCGTCTGTTCTCTGTTGCTACATTCTCACCAAGTAGGAGTAAATGCTGCAGGTCAGTGACTCGATGTAATCTGCAGGGTTTCCTTATATAGTTTTTTAACCAATTTGAATAATAAACTTGACTGCATTGTTTAGTCTGGGATCAGTTTGATCTTATACAGCAGACTCCAACTGATTTGGAATCTGTCTGAGTTTAATCAAATTTATTAATTTTAGTTTCAGGTTCTAAGGCTGATTACTCACAACTCCTGGACATCATATTATGCAGTATTTCAAGCAAATCGTAGTTAAATGTAGATGTCAATCATAAGTCTAAAGCTACATTTAGATGTGGACTTCATTTCAAATTTTAGTCCGATTTTGGCCTAGATGTCTGTGGACAATTTTCTGTAGATGTTGTCTCATTAGGTTAGGGATTGAACTGTTATCCGGCATCAAACCAGAGAGCCATTGGGTGCTTGCACAACTTTTACCTAAAGATAATTAATATGACTGGACATTTGTCCCACAGAAATGACTATCTGTCTTTTACAGTGCAAACACTGACCAAGCTCTGCAGTGATTGAGCTGAGTTGAAAGCCCATTGGAATCTGAAAAGAAAGGTTGTGTTAAGTGACTGTGATAAAAAAAAAAAAAAAAAAGACTCCTCAGAATTTATGGCCGTCTTAACCCATCTATGTTAAAACAGCCCACACAGCAGCCTGTTGGTCAAGAATGTTGTCTCCTTCACCATGCTAATGCCTAACAATAACAGTCACAGCTAAGTGTTTGACAAACCCTTTTCTTTTTTTAACTGTCATTGATGTCAACGCTAGTAAATAGTAGCATTAAGTGATTAAATACATAAGTGAGCATGGAGAAATTATTCACAGAGAGAAAGGTAGGGAGATATTAACTTGAGTGATGTAGGTCAAACTGAAACAGAGGGGCATTTTAAGAAGCGGCTGGACTAAGCAAGTGGCTGTTCAAAGGCTGAAATTAGTGGCCTTTTGTAACCCGCAATTACACACTCCATCACACACACTTAGTTCCCCGTGATTCATCACCCAGACACATGGAGCCACACATGAACATGAACTCTGTGCCGTCACAGGTGAAGAAAGGATTGGGAGTCGTGTGGCATGCGAGGGTGCGCTGCATCTTTCAGCCACTCCGGGATTCTCAGGTGGCTTGAGCTGCAATCCAGAGCTCACAGGGGGGCTTGACAAGCCAGATTGACCTTGTCTGTTGTAACAGGTCGAGTAGAATAAACGACAGAAAGGTGAACATTACTCTTTAAGGCAGTGGCAGATTAGGAGTGATGATTTCCCCCTCCCACTCTAGAAAAAGAACCCTACAGAGCAGAAAGTCTCCATGCTTGCTTTCTGTTTTAAAGCTTAAAATCTGTTAAATTCTTACTCAGGCAAGTCAGACTTGTCTTGGCTGTGCTCTCACCTACAGGATCATACATCAAAAACTCAGCTCATCTGTCTTGCTAAGGCATGAGGCCAGCGGCAATGCAGTAGATGTACCACAGGGATGGGAGAATTGGATAAGTAAGGAGAAGTAGAGAATTAGACAAGAGGAAACTGAGAGTAAGTTTTTTTCTTTATTTTTAACATTCTAAAACAAGAACTCAGCAAAATCTGAATTATTTCTGAATTATTTAGCTCTAGTTTTTACTTACGTTCTCAACTTTTCACCTGTGGGGACAAGTGAATGTGCAAGAGTCAGACTTTTCGGTATTTGGAGTGTGACCAGAGATCTGCACTAAGTTTCCTTTGATAAACATAAAAACAAAGATGAAGGAAAAAAAATCCCACCATTCTCGTGTCACACTGTGTGATTGTTGGACCAGCTTGCCAAAATCGTTCGTTGTGAGAGGAAGTCTCTGGTTGTGAGCTTGAATAAGTGGTCTGTTGTCATTCAGTGCAGCAAATGCACTAACCACTAATTTATCAGTCCTAGGACCAAAGACAAACCAGGGCAAATCTTCCACTGTTTTACATAAATTACTTTCATATCCAACTCGTACAGTGACATATTCAAATTCTGTTCGATGTATGACAGGTTTTGATAGGTTTAGTGGGGAGCCATGCTTGGGGCTTGTCTATCTAGCCCTTGGCTGTCCAGCTCCAGTCCTCAAAGGCCAGTGTCCTCACAGTTTTAGATGTGTGTCTGCTCCAACACAGCTGAATCAAATGGTCCAACTACCTCCTCAGTATGTCAAAGCTCTCCAGAGGCCTGCTAATGAACCATCATGTGATTCAGGTGTGTTACACCAGGGATAAAGCTAAAACATGTAGGATACCAACGCTTGAGGACTGACTTTGAACACCAATAACCTAGCCAATACCCAAAACCAAGTACCCCTCCCACTACTAACAACACAGATACAGACAAAACAGGACACAGTTTTAACTACAGAGTTTTTTTCTAATTAAACCAACAATCTTAACTTTAGTTATTGAACTGCTTAGATTCTAGCAGATAAACTGACAGTACACCAACACACCAACCCGACTGTTTCTTTACTGATAGCTCAGAACACAATTATACTGAACAGACTTTCTCTAAATCAAACACAAAAACACATTGCTCAGTTACCTTTGCAGAGCAGAGCAGAGCAAGTGAAAATTCTTGAATTGAAGAGTCAGCACTAAAACCTTTTGAAGACAAGCCTTTGGAATTGCAACTTGATTCAACAAGATAGACTACAGATTCTTGTAAAATGACTGCAGTGAAGACATCAGAAGAAAGGTTAGTTTTAATCACCACTGGTGTTCAGCTGAAACTGAATCCACTTTGTCCATTTGGATGACTTGGTTAAAAATCCATCTGTATTGCTGGGTTTCAGATGACGTTGTGTCAACGTCACAAAATGCAGATGGGGAGGAGGAAGTAAATGCAGTTATACACAACCCTGTTTCATTCTGTTGATTCAGCATCAAATTGTCTCATTTCTGTGCCATGTACTGTTGTTGCAACTGCTGTAATTGGGAAAAAGATAAACATTTTTCTTGTGTTCTGAAAGTAGCGTGTCACAAGGGAGTTAATTTTAAAAACGTACAGAAAAAAGACGACAAAAGTAGATCAACAATCTATGGCTAAAAGCAGTAGGTGGGGAAATGGACAATGCAAGAGTTTGCAGCAACCACTTTCTAACAAGTGAGGATGGTATCGTTTATTAAAACCTATTTTAAGATATTTTATCGGACAATTATGTCAACAGACAAGCATTGTTTTTAATGGGGTTTCTGTAGTTCTCTGTGAATGGTTGACCGACACTGGAGAAATGCAGTATGACTCAATATTAACATATACATAAAGTAAATTCAGACTGCCCATGTGTTGGATGACCAACACATGGGCATGACCAGGTTGACCTTGCTGCCTTGTGGCTGCAATATTAAGGATTTAAATGCTTTTAAATCTGATGATACACATTCATTTGGAAAAAAAAAATGTGCCAAACAATATTCAGTGTTAAGACAAACTTTGCCCCAGTATGTACCATTTAAGGTCCACTTAGGAACATTCTTTAACTAACCAGCAGCTGGTCTCTTGCTTGTGTTTTCCACCCACCCAGAAAGAACAGAAAATCTACACTTGAGTAAATGTCACACAGCAGTTCACACAGATATTGAATTTTTCCATTGTTGTGCATTCACGTTTTTTTCAAACATTTGATACACATCAATTTTAAGTAAGATGGGTAGACTAACTTAAGAATCATAATTTTTTTTAGTGCTTTAACACTCCAGCAGTCCTTTGAGAATCTCAACTGTCGCAGATAATTTGTTTCTATTCCCATGATGATCTCCTGCAGGACATTCAGATTTGTACTTCAAATGTGCTAACGTTAAAACACAGACAAGCCCAAAAACATGGCGATTGCGAATGGGACATTTCTTAAGCTATTCAGTGTCTCCACCTTTTCCAAAACATCCTCAGCATCCTCTGATCCAGTACCCTTCATGTTGAATCACATAGATCCCAAAAACCATCTCTGCCACATCTTTTTGAATGCCTTGGTCATGACTCTGTTACAAAAGCGCTTTAAAAATTCCTAGCTCATGGCCTGTTTTATTTACACATCATTTTTTGAAACTTTGATATTAACCTAAAAATTCATCAGGAAAATATGACAAAAATCTTTGTCTTAGGTGATAAAATTGATTACTTCACCTGTTAATGACAGATCAACTGTGATAAACACAATATCAAATATGTTTTCTTATTTGATGTCCTGCAACTGTTATGTGAATTCCAATTCCAAAACAACAGAATCAGATGAATGAATCTGCAGGCCTTGAAGACATGCTGATGAGGTTGTACAGCTATGTGATTTAGGGTTTTTCAAACAGGGATACATCTAAAAATGACATGACAGGTGGTCTCAAGGACTAGATTCAGAGACCTTTACATTGTTTTTCTCCTCCAAACATCAACAAGAGGTATGAGACAAGACTTCTCCTCCAAACATCAACAAGAGATATGAGATAAGACCAACACAACCACCTCCTAAAGTGACCCGGAAACCAAAATTAATGCCAAAAGTTCTTATTGTTGGGAATTCAGAAGGAAATGGAATTGATCTTTGTAGCACAGAGAGAACGAAAGTAATCTGCTTCCCAAATGACACTGTGTCGGATGTAAGAGAGAAAATCCTCCCACTGACCACTCATCAGCTGAGCATTGAGAATCTAATCATTCACATTGAAGCTAATGATCTGGCCAAGCAAAAATATGAACTACTGAAAAATGACTTTAGTCATCTTCAAAGCACAGTTGGAAATCTGAAAATGAAGGTGTTTATAAGTTGACCAATACCAAAAACTGGACATGGAGATGAGAACTACAGCAGACTGGTTATGAATAACAGATGGATGAAAAACAATTAACAACAATTAGCTTTTCCAAATCTGTGAACTTCTTTGACAGTCACAAGATTTTCTGGGAGCTCTGTCATCTCTTCAGACAAGAGGGAGTCAGCCTAAATAAAGATGGGAAAAATCTTTTCACTGCCAATATTTTCAGTGCTGTTAACAACAGAAGGCCCTCTCTCCAAACACAGGACAATGTAACAATGTAAACAATGACATCACTGACCCAGCAAAGATTGTAAAAGGACAAGGACAAACCTAGCAGGTCCACAATGTTCCAAAACAAACTGATAAGCAGCCATCAACTCCAGCTGGAAATGGAGCAGGGAGGGGAGGGAGCCCCCCACCTCACTCCTCGGGATGACCCCCCCACCCGGTCAATACCAATTGGGAACCAAAAGGAAGACCCATCTTCTCAGGGCTAAGACAGTACTGGAACACAGAATATCTCAGAAAATTTGCTATCAGAACTGATATTTCTCAACTTAAGTGAGAAAATGGATCGCCAGGTACTGCTAGGAACTTCCCTCCTGAGTAGCCAAAAAGCATGCTTTACTTCATGAGAACTGGATTCTGGCTCAACAAAACAACATTGACTCTGCATTTCTGAAGTCTGAGACGGGGTCCAGACATTAGTTCTACATCTGTCCCACTCCAGAAAGCATCTGGCCCTCTGGCGATAAGATACAGGAGCATCCCTGTCAGAATTACTAATAAAGAAAAAGCAAGGAAATGCAGTGATTGAAAATCAAATCTCAGTTGAATCCCCTGTCTTAAGCAAACTTAAACTGCAAAATTATCTAATCCCAAGACATTAAACTGGCTCTGCTAAATATAAGATCACGATCACCAAAAGGACTTTTAGTTAATGACTTCACTACTGAGCATAATATTGATGTTATGTATCTTACAGAAACATGGTTGGATGACATCATTGAAACACCTGTGCTAATTGTATCAGTGCCTCCTAAATACATTTTTAAAGTAAGAATAGAAAGAATAAGAGAGGTGGAGGGGTTGCAACAATATTTCATGATTCACTAAACTGTGAAAAGCTTTCCTTGGGCAATTTTGATTCTTTTGAAAACCCCAAAATATGTGGTAAATTTTTTCAGTGATTTTAGTGAGCTGTTATCTATGATATGCACTGATTATGACTGTTTAATAATTATAGGAGACTTTAATATCCATGTCGACAACCCAATAGACAGAGGGGCAAAAAAGCTGAATGATGTACTTCAAAACTTTGGTTTGACTCAACATGTTAAACAGCCGACACATAATCAAGGACACACTCTGGATTTGATTAAAAGTAAGGGTGTAAATATCTCAAAAGTCTCTGTAATTGATGTCGCTCTGTCTGATCAGTTTTCTGTTGTTTTTGAAAGGATAATCTTTGTTGACTCGCTTAGTAAAACAGATATTACAAAACGTTCTTTTACAGACAACACAGCTTAAACTTTTAATCAACTCTACTCCTCGACTCCAGTTCTATCATGTAACCCAGCAAATGAGTTAGTGGATCATTTCCTTTCTAAGATTTCAGACATAATCGATTTAATTGCTCCTGTTAAAGTGAAGGTCGTGTCTAGTAGGAAGAAATCTCCGTGGATAAATGCTCCACTTGTAAGAAATGAAAGGAGCCTTTGTCAAGGGGCTGAACACAAACAGCATAAAACTTGACATCACATTTACTATGAAATCTACAAAGAAAGGCTGCGAAGCTATCACTCATCACTAAAACTTGCAAAAGAAATGTTCTTTGCGGAAATCATAAACAAAAACATCGACAATGCTCGTGCCTTGTTTTCCACAGTTGACAGGTGGACAAACCCTCCTGTGATTTTACCACCTGAACTCCACTTTACCAAGCCCTGCAATGAATTTTCCAACTTTTTTACAGAGAAAATTTAAAAAATTAGAGGGTTAATCTGCACATCCACATGTAATCCAGTACCACTGCTATGCCCAAACATAACAAATCCAGAAAAAATGGCTGAATTTCACCAACTCAACTATGAAAACTGAGTACAAATTTTGAAACAATAATGCTCTTCCTATTGCTGTCTTAATGTCCTACCTACAACTTTCCTTTAAAAAGTTCTTCCTGTCATTGCATCTGATCTGATTCAAAAAGTAAACTCATCACTGTTATTCGCTGTTTTACCCCAGGCTTTAAAAATAGCAGTTGTCAAACCACTGTTAAAAAAGAACAATCTTGACAAATCACTGTTGGAGAATTACAGGCCAATCTCTAACCTTCCATTCATCAACAAAATTAAAAAAAAAACTGTGTTTCAAGAGTTAAACAGCTTCTTAACAATGACAAACAGCTTCGATGTCTTTCAGTCCATTTTCCATGCTTAACCACAGCACTGAGACTGCCCTCATCAAAGTGTTCAATAACATCCACACAAATACAATTCCTGGGACCACTTCTATTTAATATTAACACGCTCCCACTATGTGAGATGATAACAAGTAATAAGATTAGCTATCATAATTATGCAGATGATACACAGTTCTACATTACGATGTCACCGGGTGACTTTGAACCTATCCAAGCGCTGAACGGATGCTTAGAACAAATCAATGCGTAGATGTGCCAAAAACCTTCTCCAGCTGAACAGAAACAAACTGAAGTTATTATCTTTGGACCAAAAGCGGAACGATCTAGAGTCAGCACGCAGTTTCAGTTATTACAACTAGAAATTGGTTGATCAGGCCCGAAATCTGGGTGTAGTGATGGACTCAGACATGAACCTTCAGAGACACATAAAGAGAGTTACAAAGTCGACCTTCTTTTACCTGAAGAACATTTCCAGGATTAAAGGACTAATGTCTCAACAAAATCTAGAGAAACTCATCCATGCATTTATCTTTAGTTGCATTGATTATTGCAACAGCATCTTCACAGGTCTGCCTAAAAGTCGATCAGACCGTTGAAGTTGATCCAGAATGCATTGCTCGCGTTCTCACTAAAACCAGGAAGATAGAGCACATCAGCCCAGTTCTAAAGTCCCTACACTGGCTCCCTTTAGCTCAGAGAATATAAATTTAAAATAAAAAGCAGCAGCTTTTGTTTTTTATGCACCACAAATCTGGAACAAATTTCCAAATAACTGCAAAACAGCCGACACACTGAGTTCCTTTAAATCAAAGCTAAAAACTCACCTGTTTAGAGCTGCCTTTGATCAGTTGTAAGTGGAACATTGATCAATATTTTCGAATTATATTTGCTTGATGATCCTGATGATTTTGATGCACTGATATTTGCTCAATGATTGATGATTTTCATGTATATTTTCTTGATGATTTTGATGATTTTTCTGAATCACCTTGAACTGCCTTGTGACTGGAATGTGCAATACAAATAAACTTGAAACTTGACATTTGAAACCTTAATATGTAGAAACTACATGTTTGAAGTAAGAGACAAACATGTTTTCTAAATTTAGTTTAGAAAACTAAATTTTCTTGTTTTGAACCTACTTTTCTTGTTATACCTGATCTGGTCAACCTCTCTCTCTGGTGGTCATTCACAACTGAACCAAATTATGAGGTAAGGATTTTCTTCCTCCACAGGCTTGTTGCGGACTACTTCAGCCTCATTAATGTTAATTCCTCATGTGCTGGTAAGTTTCACTTTGAGAGTGTGTTCAACATATATACGTACAAGCTACAAGTTAAACCTTGTGTGATTATGGGTGTTGTCAGTTATGGAACTTTTTTGATTTTCCTTCTTTCAGCACAGACACCACAGACCCAAGAATGAATTGAAACCAACATCTTAGGCCAACACATAAAAACTCAAGGAGGATTCTCTTGGTCCCTAACAGCGAACTGAAGGCAAAGGCATTTTTTTTCTTCATTTCACTTGTCTCTTGACATACTGGTTTAGACTAACTGAGGTAATTCATTCAGACACAGTTCATTTACCAGACCTTGAAATATTTATATTTCCATACTGAACATATCCCTTTTGCCTTGTTCATGTGTCTTGTCGAGAATCACTTTTCTTTTGTTGCTGAAGAACAGCTCCCTTCCTAATATTCTCATTCTAACTTAGCCATTCTAATACATTAATATTCTTTGATCTAAACTGTTTCATTGTAGCTCTGTTTAGGGTCATTGTTTTGATGGAAAGTAAATCTCCTCCCCACTCCCCAGTCAATTGTATTCTCTAACAGGCTTTCTGCCAGGATTGCCCAGTATTTACCTCCACCCACCAACACATCAACTATGTCCCACTTCTCTGTCCCAACTCAAATAAAGAATTGCTACTCCATGACGCTGTCAACACCATGTTCCAAGTCTATTCAGGGTGTCATGCAGTATTAGTTTTCATTCACACCACAATGTTTGTCCAAAAAATTTAATGTTGGTCTAATCTGTCCTACCTTCATCCTTCCACTCTTTCATGAAGGCTGGATGTGTGGCATACACAATTATTGATTTTTCTCACAATTGATTCTCTCACCCAATCTGTGTATCTTTGCAGCTCCTTCAAATTCACCATGTGCCTCTTAGGTGCTTCTTCAATCACTCCTCTCTTCCAACATCTCTGTTAGATGTTCAAACTTGGGATGTTGGTTTTACATCCTGCTTCTGGTTTAAACATCTCAATATCTTTCTCCCTCACCAATATGCTGTATTGTTTGGTCTTCATGACAGAGATAACAGCTAGAGACTCCAACTTGAATCATACCTAAGCTACAAAAATAAAATACCTCAGACTTGACTTATACTTGTTCCCTAAAAGCTTGAGACCTGATTTGGAATCTTGGTCTGAGACTTGAGTCTTTGTACCAGCTTTTATCTCATGTAATAAAGAGTGAAATGAAGCCAGTATGTGAACTACAGACTGCAGCTGCTGGGCATGTTTTACTATGAAAGGGTGAGCTTGATTAATAGCCAGTGATGCTGGTGAACTATTATGGGATTTTAATGGTGCATAATCTGTTCATATAAGCTGTAGCTTCATAAGAAAGACCACATGAATGTCTCCCCAAGCAAACACTGTAATGAATGACTGGATCATTTCAGAACAAAATAAACTTATCTTAACTCTGATATTCTCTTGCTGCTAAGCTAGCTACAACATTACATTGCAGGGACACTTCTGGCTGAAAATATCAAAACAAAAACACTTCCTGTTCCATTCATTTGTTTACATATTACACTTTTTTCTGTTCATCATGCTGTAATTCATACATACAATTTTAACATATTTACTATTTAGAATTTACAACAAAGGTTTTAAATGTGGATTTAGAAAATTCTTTCCTAATATTATTAAAACTTCTCCAGCCCAGAGTGAGTTGAAGAAACCCCTCCAGACCAGATTTAAAGCAATAAGTGAACAATATGAGTGGACAATATGAAGACAGGTATAAACAGCTGGTAACTTAGTCATTGAAAAATTAAAAAGAGCTTTGCTTGATTCATTCAGAAATCCAACATTAAGTTTTAAAGGGGAAGATATTACCCTTGATCAATTTTCAAAATAATACAAGTAGAATTTAGCTCTGTGCCGTGGCCTGTCTACCTTGATGCCTGATGCAGTCTTGATTTTAAAAAGTCATACACACAATTAGCATATCGTCTTGAGACATCCTTTTTGTAGAGGAAAATGATACTGTTATACTTTAGTAACAATAGAAAATCATGTTACTTACACAAAGTAAATATATGTAATTACTCTAAAAAAAACATCTCTTGTATTTTGAAAATTTGAAGTATTTCTGGCAATCCTCAATGAAGTAAAACAGGAAAAGTTTAGTCTGATTTACTATAAGACAGTAAGAAAAAAAGTTATGTGTCTTTTTATATAGGGTATGTAAATATCTGGCTTCAGTTGCATGTTATGCTCAATTGCTGGCAGAAACCAAGGCAGGTTCACTCTTTAGCAGATCATTTTCTGTTCAACACAATAAATATGAGCTAAATATCTGCTTTAGTGTTTCTTTTTGTTCTTCAATGCTTCCTGTGAAAAATACCCAAATGTTGGTTTGCTGAGTGGGTTGTTTCAAATGACCTTACCACAGAACTTTTATAGCTAAGAAAAAACAGAAAGAACTGTCATCAGCATAACTTTTGTCATACTCAAATGAAGAGCAACAGCCTCACAGTGTGCTAATGTACTTTAACTCATACTCCAAACAATCATAAAACTGACAGGCAGCATGGAGGCCAGCCTTTATCACTCTCTGGGAACTCAGCCTCTAATAAACTGAGCGAATTTGAATTAGAGAGATACAATTAGTCCCAACGCAAGAGTGGATAAAGATGTATTTTCCTCTGGCCTGTGGGGGAGCTGGTTGGGATAATGATGTAAAAATATAACAGTAATTACAAATGAAGGCATCAGGACGGAAATGAATCAATCAAGTTGTCCTTGTTGAACACACTGGTGTGTACTGGGGTGTGTTTAGGAGTACTAGACTCCAGTAGGACACATCCATCAGCTCAGACAGCATCTAACCTACAACGATGGTAAACAAAGCAACGCAGAGCACTCAGAGACATCATGAAATACAAACTAATAAGAAGGGGAAAGAGAAGAGAAGGGGCAAGCAGAGGATACACAACATTGGGCGGTTGGACAGTGCGGTTAGGTAATGTCTGTAAAGTTTCAGCAAAGGTCCCTAAAGTAATATGGAGCTCAGGGGGGTTATAAAGTGTGAATCACTTTAAGACATAAAAAATACATATGATAGCATTAACTATAAAAAGTATTCACTCTCTTGGATGTTTTACAAATGAATCATAATCAGCCAAATTTGGCTTTTCTGACAAGCAAAATTTACCAAAAAAACACATTAACATCAAATTGAATTCTCTTATATTTTTTTCTAGATTTTTCTTAGGCTCTGGTGGCCTTTATTGAGCAGTAAATGGACAAAAAATAGGGAGGAAGACATACAGCGAATGGCTCGAGACTGGGAATTGAACCCAGGACAACTGCGTTGAGGACTGTAGCCTCTGCACATGGTGCACACGCTATCACCTGAGCCACCCAGTGTCCCTGAAAACTGATTTCTACAAAATAATGACAAATAAAAATGTATAGCATAAAATAGGTGATTGCATAAATATGCATGCCTTTAAAGCATCTGACCTAATTCGACAGAGGTCCAGCCAGTTGGTGCAAGTAGGCTCGCAATGAGTGGAATGGAGATCACCTGAGTGCAGTGACTGTGTCTCAAGTGATTATTGTATAAAGACACTTCGAAGGTCCATGTACTGCTTCATCAGTATTCCTGGATACAATTACAGCATGAAGAACAATCCAAGCAAATCAGAGAAAAGGTTATTGAAAAGTATAAGTCAGGGAATGAATCCAAAAAAATCTAACATATATCAAAATTCTTGTGAAATCCTGGAGGAAAATTTGTTTCAATCTGCAAGAAAACTACAGCTTCAGAGAATATTTATTTTCCAGTAAGACAACAACCCAAAGCACCCAGCTAAAGCTGCACAGAAATGATTTGAAGACAACAAGGTGGATGTTCTGGAGTAGCCTAGTCAAACCTCAGACCTCTTTCTGATATAGAATTTGTGGTTGGACTTGAAAAGAACTCTTCACAGCTGATCCCCATGCAACCTGACAGCTTGAACAGCTTTGCCAGGATGAATAGAGGAAAACTGCAGCATCCAGATGGGAATTGATAAGAATTTATCAATATCAGTTCCATTATTGATCTCACTTATCGATTCGATTCTTAATCAATTCTCTTGTCAATTCTCATTGAGTTAGGAAATAAGTCTTTGATTCAAAATATGGACCATGTTGTGTTTGATTCAAACAAAATTAAAGCTGGTTTAAAAATTAAGACTCTTTCTGTCAAATTAACATTTTAACATGAAATGCAACTTGTTGCACATCAACAGTTTTTGTGAAGACAAATCTGTATGTTTGCCTTTTCAGGAAGGATGTTCAAGATTTAAAGGTTGTTTTCAAAAGTTGCTTTTAATGTGATAGACGAGCTACATTGAAACCCATATTTAATTAACATGACTGTAAATGTTATTATGATATAGATATTATTTATACAGCATGGCGCTAACTTTAATACAATAAACAGTACGTGGGGGAGTGTAACGTTACCTGGGACATTCATGGCAGCAGCTGTGCTGGAAGCTCCACCCTCCCACCCCCAAGAGTCACCGCCGTTGCTAAGCAACGTATCAAACACTTTATTTTCGTACAAATCAGCTGCATGCGATGTGGTCAGCTGTTTGAGGATGTTAGCGGTATGCCATCTGTTTATAGTGATTAAAGCTCTACACATCTTGCAACTGGCCCCAACTGGTCTGTTTGTGAAATGTAATCATACTTTGGAGCACTTCTGCTTCGACGCCATCTTGGATATTTTCTAAATCAAAATACAGAGCGTGTACAATATGTCATCACGCAAATACGTCACACGTTACTGGAACCGACAAGCAGAATCGTTAAGCGGGTCTCGATTCCCATCCCTAGTCCAGGTGTATAAACCTGATTGAGACCTATCCACACAGACTCCATGCTGTGATTGCAGCCAAAGGTGCATCTACTAAATACTGGTTTGGCAAACACATATTTTTAGTTGAATATTTTTATTTAATTCTCATTATTTTATAGAAATCAGTTTTCACATTGACCTTAGGGGGGAGTTGTATTTCACTCAAAAAAAAAATAAAAAATTTTGTTGAACATGATTGATTTGTAAAAGCAATAAAAAGAGAAAAACATCCCTGTGTTCATACTTTTTATAGGCACTGTATAATATTGCATGCCTGCAATAAATACATGCCATAAAAATCTATTTTCCCCGAACAGATTGCTTCTGTTTCTGTTTTTTTTTTAGTTATGATTCCCTGTGTTGTGGTTGTTGTGGACCTTCCTCCAGCTCCTTTGTGTTTCCCTGACTTTGTGGGAAGGGCTGTTCCTGGGAGTTAGTGGCACTGCACTGAATCAGCTCACCAGGAGAACAGTATTTAAGACCTCAGGAAATGTGCTTTCAAGGCCAGATGTTCAACAGCTGTTCGTAAACTAATGTTTTATATGTTGTGCTCTCCTCACCTTAAAGTAGTTACATTGTGTCGCTCTCTGCAATCCAGAAGAACCTTTGGATCTCCCTTCAGTGAAAACATTGGCTGACAGAACAAGTTTCATTTTCCATCATACTAAACTTGGCAATACTTACCAGGACATCGCCACAGGGACATTCTCCACAGGGAGCGAAGCTGAAAAATATTTATCTTGTTCAACTTTGCTGACAAAGAGAAATGAAAAAACATTGACCTAACATTAACAGAAGCTATTGCGACAGGCAAGCAGGTCAGTATTCAGTCTAACCTGCAGGAGATGCAGTAAGACCAAGCACTCAGATATAAAAAAAATGCCCCCCACTCAAGAGCAAGTGTAATAAGTGTCACAAACAGGTACATTTGGAGCATGTGTTTGGAGCTCAAAACAAATGAGAGAAATCACTGAGGAGGTGAAGCAGCTTTATTTTCTGGGTGAAATTGGCAGAAAGACCAGCAGTCAGGAGGACTGGTCAGTTAACCTGGAAGTGAGCAGCGTCCCAATAACTTTTACCTCAGCTGCATGGGGTTGTTTCAGGCTACGACAAAGTACAAAAAGGAGTACTCTATGTTATTAGAGGAAAAGTCAGCTGTTTTCTTGGTTGCCATGAAGCTGTTAACATGAGCCTTGTGAAAAGAGAAGACAAGCTCACTGAAACTTTCTGTTGGGGTCTGGGAGTGTTCTCATACTTCTTTCCAGTTCATCATCCATCCACCAGATGACGTCATTGAACACAGTGGCTGGGCTGTTCAGCAGGTGGGGATCACACCTGCAGTCAATAAGCCTCATCAGTGGGGAGTATAAGGTACTTGCTCCCAGTCCTTCAACACCTGAGTGTTAGCACATGTGGTAAAGTCAAGCCCACTGTGTTCTTGCACTTTTCTTTGTTCTTCTCTAAAGTACTTACCTTCTGTGTTCTGCTCCTAAGGTTACCTTGAGAGTTTAGGTCCAGCTCTTTCACTTGACAACTGGAAGTCACCTGCAACTCTTCAGTAGAATCTCTGGTAACAAGACTCTAACTGGCAGTCCTAGTTTCTTTTCCTCATTCCTGCATTGCATGCTTGAACCCCTGTCCGCCCCTCAACCATGCCTTCTGGTTACTCACAAACCTCTAGACCACCACTGAAACCCCCTCTTGTGGAACTTCTCTACCATTCAAGTAAGTATCTCAGAAAACATTACCTCAATTACCCACTTCATCATATTACATCTCCTGTATATTCTCCAGAGATCCTGCTGCTGCCAACAGTTCCAGAACCAATCCCTCCTGGATCATATTTCACTTACCAAGCCATAATCTATTCCTTGTTTGTGATAAACCCCTTAAACTTTTCTTGAGTCTCCTGAGAGTGATTCTGCATGTAGGTCACACAAGTGCTAAACCATGACACTTTCAGGTCAGGAGGACTACTGCATACAGAGCCAGTAAAGTATAGTCCTACTGGATGATGCCCGACCATATGGTTGTACACACAGTGAGGCGGATTACCTCTCCCAATCGTCCCTCTTGTTAAAGAAAGCTCTGCCTCCTGATGGAAACTGAAGGCATCATAGAAAAGGTGACTGAGTCAACTGAGTGGTGCACAGCCCATGGTGCCAGTTCTCAAACCCAACAGGGAGGAGGTTCGATGATTTGCCGATCTCTGGAAGCTTAACAGAGCGGTGAAACATGAAAAGTAAATGCTGCCTACTGTTGAAGAAAAACTACATAGACTTGTCAGGTCAGAAGTATTTACTTCATTAGATGCAACTAGTGGCTTCTATCAAGTACCTTTGCATGAGGACAGTAAAATGCTCACCACCTTCATCACCCCATTTGGGAGGTATGCATTCAGAGGCACGCTTATCCTGCCTCCGTTCAGGATAGCGTGCCAGAGATTTTCCAAAGGAAAGTGGCAGAGACTCTGGTAGGACTGCAAGAGTCTGAAGTGCATGTGGATGATATCCTCACACATGGAGAAACCGAGGAGATCCATGACCAATAGACAAATCCCTGAAAGTCATTGAGGGGGTATGACTCAAGCTAAATGAACGCAAGTTTTGACAAGACCAGGTTCCTTTTCTGGGTCATGTTATTGACAAGGCAGCTGTCCAATGCGACCCAGAAAAGATAACAGGCATGGAGAACTTCCCAGCTAAACAACATCACCGAATTGAAAAGATTTCTTGGGATGGTGAACTTGGCCAAATACGCTCCAGAGCTATCCACAGTGAATGAGCCACTCTATGTACTACTGAAAAGGAATGCAGCGTGTTTGTAGGAGCACGCACAAGATCAAGTTTATTTGTACAGCACATTTCAACCGCAAGGCAGTTCAAAGTGCTTCAAATCATAAAAACATCAAGTAAACAGCAAAATCATCAAAATCAAGCAAATATACATGAAAATCATCAATCATTGAGCAAATATCAGTGCATCAAAATCATCAGGATCATCAAGCAAATATAATTCGAAAATATTGATCAATGTTCCACTTACAACTAATCAAAGGCAGCTCTAAACAGGTGGGTTTTTAGCTTTGATTTAAAGGAACTCAGTGTGTCGGCTGTTTTGCAATTATTTGGAAATTTGTTTCAGATTTGTGGTGCATAAAAACCAAAAGCTGCTTTTCCATGTTTGGTTCTGGGGATGCAGAGTAGGGTTGAACCAGAAGACCTGAGTGGTCTGGAAAGTTGATACAAGGACAACAGGGTTTTAATGTATTTTGGTGCTAAGCCAGTGATTTATAAACTAACAGAAGTGTTTTAAAGTCTGTTCTCTGAGCTAAAGGGAGCCAGTGTAGGGACTTTAGAACTGGGCTGATGTGCTCTATCTTCCTGGTTTTAGTGAGAACGCGAGTAATGCATTCTGGATCAACTTCAACGGTCTGATCGACTTTTTAGGCAGACCTGTGAAGATGCTGTTGCAATAATCAATGCAACTAAAGATAAATGCATGGATGAGTTTCTCTAGATTTTGTTGAGACATTAGTCCTTTAATCCTGGAAATGTTCTTCAGGTAAAAGAAGGTCGACTTTGTAACTCTCTTTATGTGTCTCTGAAGGTTCATGTCTGAGTCCATCACTACACCCAGATTTCGGGCCTGATCACCAATTTCTAGTTGTAATAACTGAAACTGCGTGCTGACTCTAGATCGTTCCGCTTTTGGTCCAAAGATAATAACTTCAGTTTTGTTTCTGTTCAGCTGGAGAAAGTTTTGGCACATCCACGCATTGATTTGTTCTAAGCATCTGTTCAGTGCTTGGATAAGTTCGGAGTCACCTCGTAAAATTGTAATGTAGAGCTGTATACCATCTGCACAATTATGGTCACTAATCTTATTACTAGTTATAATCTGAGCTAGTAGGAGCATGTAAATATTAAATAGAAGTGGTCTCTGTAGGACCTAGAGTCACTTGCTCTGAGTAAACCAGTAGCTAAACTTAACCTGTAGCCAACTCCATTCAGAAGATTAGACATGGGAGTGCACATGTTCTTTTTGCTACAAGGACAGTTCTCTTTGTTGATAGTGGTTTATATGCACTGACTGCATAGGTTGCGTCATTTGGTTACATGATTGATGTTTGACTGGGTTTTTTCCTTAATTTTCAGGGTTGAGGATGGTGGACTGGAAATGCTTAATTACAGTTAAAATAACTTTCTGTTATTAGTGAGTTATGTAAAAGAAAATAATCAAAATGTTTACGTGGAAGAAAAAAAGTGTTTACAATGATGGGAAAATATGTATGTCACTTAGTACTCTTTCGAGGAGGGGAGATGTATGGTAAATACAGAAGTACGGCCACTTTAAGAGCTGTGGGTGCAAAGGATTTTGTGTACAGCTGTACTGTTGTTGCTAGAGCAGTCTGGTAGTTGAATAAAAACATTTGAGTTATGAAGAGATGCATGCTCTTTATATGCCACATAAGATCGTGTATGGACATTACAAATTGTAGGTCATTCAGCCTGTACCACCTGGCAGGGAGAAAATCTATGGCCTTGGTTGTAATTAGGTGCATTTACCTAATGCACCTAATTACATTAGGTGCATTGGTTATATTTTTTACATTATTTCCACACCATTATTCCTGTGTTTATTTGTTCGTCTTTAATGTATTCTGATATTACTTATCGTGTTAAAGCTCTTTCTATGTAATGTTATTTGTTCTCAATAAAGTACTAAAGTACGTCTTGTAAAGAAAAAAAAAAAAAACTCCAAGTGTCAGCTCACTTGACCACAGTCTGCGCTGGAAGTGTTATGCTAAGCTAGTAGAGAGGGGAGATTACTGATACAAAATACACATGTAGCTAAGCAGAACACCTCCCGTTTAAAACTACAGCTTCCGGTCTAATAAAACACCTTCCTCTTTGTGCAAGGTTTTCAGTATAGTATGTGGAAGAGTTTAATTTCATATGTGTATATGGAAGTTAATTCTGATTAATGTCCCTGGTGGCACCCCATAAAGTATTCTCTGATATTTTAAAGTGCTTATAAATAGAGTTGGATTGTAATTGCAGAAACATTTAAACTGAACTATGGGCAACATGGTCATTTTAATGGGTTGCACACAAACAGTGGGTTTGTTCACCAGTCCATTATTCCTATGAAACAATCCTTTTCTACTGAGAATGTGTTTACCAAACCATCTTTTACATTTGGCTTTAGAGTCTGCTTTGACACATATCATACAATTTGCTCACTTTGCATTCTCTTTAAGCCCTACCATTAAGCCAGTGCTTGGAGAGTGCCATAAAATGCTCTCATGCTTTAGTTCTTGGGAAATGGGAGGAAATATAAAAGTCATTTCAATAGGCCACTTATAATAGCAATCTGTGACTTGCAGTGGCTCATGATGCCATTAATAAATTCAAAGTCTGTTTGGCTTCATCAGCAGATTTGGACTATCCAAGCCAAGGTCAAAGTGAATGTAAAAAGGAGTAGAAAGCTTGAGAAGAGTGAGAGTACGTCTACGTGGGATATTAGCTTTGAAATGCTGTTTTGTTTTTCTCTGAGAGGGTTTCATCTCTCTACAAATGCATTTGAATTGGTTTTCCACCACTTTTCTGACCCAATTTAAATGAATTGTGGAGAAGAGTGAGTGGGGAGCATTTAAATGCAAGAGATGACAACATGTTCACCCCCCGCATGTGACTGTGACTTCTCTCCCTCGCTTCCCTCTGTACCATACCCAGCTTTTTTTCTGTTCTTTTCTCGCCCTCTCTCCCGTCCTAATTTTTCTTCTCTGGTCGTTTCATTAGCATAATGCAGCCCTTGCCTGCCAGTGTAGAGGAGCGCATCCAGCCCACTCTTCCCTCAGCCTCACCAAGGCAGCCACGACTATGCTGTTAAGGCGCCCGGCAATGGGAGCATTCCTCGCTTCTCAAATTTTTGACGTCAGTGACAGGATTATAATTAATGGAAAAATAGGGGACCCACAGTGAACTCGCAACAAGTTAACTTTGTAGAGCTGCACTTAGAGGCAAGTCTCACGCAGGTCAGGGACACTGGTTAAAGTGCCTCATTTGCATAAACTCTCAGAGTCTGCATTTTGCATGTTATAGTAATATCAACTGGGGCTGACATACAAACATAACACACTGACAGTCTGTCAACTTCACATTAGATTAGAGTGTCTCAGTCAAAGTGAGAAGCAAGGCATGCTAGACTTTTTTTCTTACCTCACCATCCTTTAAGCTAAGAGGTGAGATAAATTTGGACATCTCCAGTAAGAGAAAGATGAATTTCAGAAGGAGGGTCACAATATACAATAAACAATGTGCAGTGCTGCAACTAAAACTACAACAGAAGATGGTGACATTTGTGCTGTAAAATTAAATTTTTATGGTAGCAGTGTACATTTCCATGATCAAGTGTAATCTTCAGGAACATCACTGTATAATTCTGCTGGTATTTAGTCAGTTATAATTGCAATGCTTTAATTTTTTGAATTTGTGCCTAAAATTAGATTCTTGTTGGACTAAATTTAGCTTGAGCTTCACAAAATATTTAATTTGATTTTTTTTGTTTATTAAATAAATATAAATGCATGCAAAAAATGATTCTAGGTAAGCAAACCTCTCAGCAGCATATACTGTTGTGGAATCTGATGTAGATTTTGTGAATGACCATTATGTGACTTTTTTGTATATTTGTATTTCATGTTTTTTAATTTCTCATTTCTAAATCTTTTTAATATCTTAGAATTCCTCAACTTTTGCAGATGGACATCACTAGAATATATATATATATATATATATATATATATATATATATATATATATATATATATATATATATAGCAATCTGGTTTATTACATCTTTCTTTTCTGAATTTGATGTTTTCTGTAAATGGGCCCAGATAAATATACAAATAAAGATGTATTTTACTAATATTTTTCAACAGCAAGTAGGGGGTTAAAGAGATCCAGGACTGATAGAAAATCACCACAATATCTCATCAAAATGAAATCTGTTTAGCAAAGTGGTTTCCAGTTACTATCAGCAAGTAACTTCATCTGCCAAAGCAAGATATGTAGGTGTGAGCTTTAAGGTTGCCACCCTGTTGTCTTTATGTTTTTAGACTCTGAGTTTGAAATAAGAACCACAGTCCAAAAACATGTTTGGTTAATTGTTTGTTCTGAATTGTCTGTACATGTGAGTGTGTGGATGGTTGTCTGTCCTGTGTTGCTCTGTGATGGACTGGCGATCTATCCATCACAGTACAAACTTTTGACAGTTGCAATGTTAGATACAAAGCACCCATCATTATAGGTTGATTACTGGTGTTGGGTTGTGTCAGAATGCTATTAACTAAGGCTTACTAGCAACTCATACCCAGAATCACATTATGAGAAGAGATTTCCCCCCTTAACTTCATTATTTCTTGGTGTTTCTCTTTTAGATAAGACATATTTATCTAAGTATAGAATGTTCCACCAACCCACTCCCGCCAGTCACACTCTAGCTCAGGATGTGACTGTAATCTGTGGGTCAGACTTTGGTTCACGTGTGCGTAGTAAGCCGTTGGAAACCATGACTCTTGCTGTCAGCTTAACTACTTTCAGTACATCAGGTCAAACAACTAACTAGTCTCCTGCTGCTTGTTTCCCCCTACTTGTTTACATGTCATTCCACCTCCTCGCATTTGTGCCAGAATACGTTCCTGGCAATCTCAATAATGCTCCATTTTATATAGTGTGTCTGTTGTATCCTCAGTCTGGTGTGCTGTTTGTTTTGGGTTCTGCTTTCTCCTCCTCCTCTTCACAGGGTGTGATTGGCAGGTGCAGCTCCCAGGTGGCGCCAATTAACCTCATCAAGGAGCAGCGCTGCTCTATGCTACTCTCCTGGAACTTACCAGTGATTCTCTTCCTCCTTACAGATTCCCTATCTGTAGGTTCTTCCCAGAGTATTGGTGCTCAGCTTCCTTGCTGACTTGGGAGCTCTCAGGGTTGTTCTCCCAGTGTTTTGTTCTTGTCCTCCTCACTGCTCTTGACACTCACCTGCCCGTCCACCCTCCAACGGTACCTCCTCTCTTACAAAGGAAAACAACAGACCAGACCACAAACACAAATCACCATCTTACCCAACAAGCAACCAACAGCCTGTTCTGGGGATACTCCATGCTCCTTCTCGGTCACTACTCCTTCACCTAAAGTAAGAACCCGACATCCGCCTGTGTTTGGGACTGTCTTTGGTAACCTTTAATCATCTCTCCCTGTTTTTTAGTATGGACCCGTTCCTGGCTTGGTGTATTCCCACCAACAGAAAGCTTTCTCTTGATTCAATAAACCATTTCAAACTTTTCATACCTGTGTCTGTAATTATTGCTTGCACTCGAGCTGCCTTGAAAAATCATGGCAGTGTCTTTGAGCAGCAGAAACTCAAGCTGCTCAAAAAAAAAAAAAAAAAGGAACTGCAGTCACATAAAACCATATTCAATCAATTTTATATTAGAATAATCTAATTCAAAATTATAATACAAAAAAATCCCTTAATCAAATTATAGTTCATATCTAAGAAATTCCAATTATACATTAACATATGTAAACTGTTTGTCTTGTTAAACAAGCCGAAAGCATCAAGTCTCCACCATCATCAACACAGTGAAATGGTGGCGTGGAAAAACTGTTTTGTCCAACATGACCAGACACAAAGGCTGGTTTTCACGAGCTGGGGGGTGAGGCAAGAGATAACAGTTGTTTTGTTGACACATTCTCCAACATGAGAATATGGTAGTGAATCCCGTCAGCTCCTTCAGAGTTACCTTGAATTTTTTGTCTGCCATTTTATGTAGCTCTTCTGGTTAATGCATTCCTCATCTAAAGCCTCATGTAAAATATTTGCATGGATTTGCTTCTAAAACTTGACATATGCTGCACCAAAAAATCTAAATATATGAAACATGGATCCAAACATGTTTCCTTTTTTAAATCCCAATCAACATTTTAACCATACATGTGGGGATACCAGACTCTTCCATCGACAGACGTAAAGACATGGAATTCTGCTTCTTTGCATGGTGAAAAATCATGTTCTCCTGTAGGGAGAAGAGCAGCTAAACAGAATGTGGCTTTGAGAGATGCCTCTAAATGAGGCATATTAAAACACAAACTAATTGATTTCTAATATTGTATGTGCATAATGAGACATCAGTTAAAGTTGTTGAGGACTTGCATGGATCTCATGATCAGAGTGAGGCCACGACACTTCAAACTTTATGCATTTGTTTATTCACAAACTACCATGAACTCGAAAGAGGTCAGTTATTTGGTCGAATGCTGCGAAGTGCTAGTTTATCCAGTAAAAACAGAAAATAATTCAGTTTAACCAATTCACAGGAATTATGATGTAAAGACGATGACATCTTCACTCCAATCCTTGATGTACATGGAGCCTGTGTGCACCTCATTAGTAACAAACCAAACCATTCTGGTCTTTAAAATGAATCATGCCAAGTCCCCACATCACATTTCTGTATCACATATAGTTACATCATAGATCAATAGAATGTAAATGCTTCATACCAATAGAAAGCTCCGAATTAATAAGAAACACTGGTTCTTCCTGCAAAGTGTCCTTTAATGTTGGCCTGATGAACTGCAATGTATGGGAATTTGATAAACCTGGCTGAAAGCACAATGCTAGGACACTGCAGAGAAAATGGTGCTCTGCACATCTAGACGAGTCTTGCTAAATGTTGAAAAATAGTCCATTGCATAAAAAGACCCTTCATCTTAACTCGAGCACTGTTTATTTCATCATTAATACAGGAGAACAAGAATAATCCTAGGCTCCATTATAGTACAGTTGCCAAACTTACAGAGTCATAACTCTGAGTTATCCATTCCATTAGTACTGATGACTTTATAGAATTCTTTACAAATAAAATTGACTCTATTACTGGGATCCTAAAAAAGATAACTATGTAGCTCTTCAGTAAAGTCCTCCACATACCTGGCAATACTTCACTCTGAGGAATTCTGCGCATACTCGAGGAAAACTCAAAGCGGACACATCTCAAAGATCTGTTTTTATGACCGCAAACTCGGTGTCACTGCCCAGCAACTGCCCAGCGGGAAACGGTGTCCACATTGAACAGCTTTGCATGTGACACTGAGCTAATAAGATAAGATCAGCAACAATAGTTATTTACACCAAATTCTGACTCTGCCATCTGAATGGCACAATCAAAACTGACACTCACTGGAACAGGCAATATTTTTCCAATCTGCTAAGTCTAGTTTTGTTGAGCCTATGTGATTGGCCTCAGTTTCCTTTTCTTAGTTGACAGGAGTGGCACCAGGCATGGTCTTCTGCTGTAGTCCATTTGCTTCAAAGTTCTATACATTCAGCGATGGAAAACAAGTGGTCATTCAAGCTAGTATTGTCCTAATGTTTCAAACCACTCTCTTCTAATGCCAACAAGTCAGTTCGACCACACATCTACTGCTCACAAATATTTTCTTTTGGTCAGACCGATCTCTTTACACTTGTAAATAGAAGTTTGCCTGACACCATCAATTATGCCAGACTCAAAGTCACTTTTTCCCCATTCTGATGCTCACTGTGAACTTCAACTAAGTCGTCTTCACCACACCTGGATGGATAAATGTATTTAGTAAATAAAACATAAAACAGTCTTTATATGTAACAATTAACTTATGAATGCATGCCACCTCACTTAAAATCACATTAAAGTGATTCATTGGCTGTATTTCTGAGTCTAATGTTTAACATTTTGAGAACTAATTCACCAAAGCAAACAAAATTGCATCTTCCTGCAGCAAGAGTTACAAGCAGTGGAACAAGGTACCAAAAAAAAAAAAAAGGAAATGTGTACAAAGTCGCTTGTTCTTTGCTGAGAAAACGGTTGTACAATTGAAAAAAGACAAGGCCCTCCTTGCATCTTTCAAGCTGTTCAATCAATACAGCATTTGTTTTGTGGAGAAGGACATTTTCTGCCTGGCTAAGGTGGAAATAGCCAGAGAATTAACATGTTTTCCAGTGATGAGTGGAGCTTTAGCCAGGAGGTCAGTGTGGCTAACACAATTATCATGCATGACTTAAATTGTAGCTGAGCAGTAATATTGTTGTGACATCCTGCGTAAAAGACCTGACCGCAATTTCACAAAAGTCAAGATTGACTGTCCAAGCAAGGTCTAAAAGGGCATTTCAAGAAAACAAACATTTGCATAAAATAATTCTACCAAAGTCTATATGTGTGACTGGAACACTGCAGTAGCAGCTTGATTCAGAGCAAAGTTCTCTTCTTTATATCACTATTAATGATGAAAAAACAAGTATAGTAGAAAAATCTATTTTGTAGAGGCAGCAATGAGTACAGTAAATCTATTCATCTAACTATCGGTGCCATCTCAGCTGTAGACGCCACTGAAAATCATTCTGAAGAAGCTCTTTACCAACCTATGTGAGTTTATGAATGCAACATTTTGGAGAAATTATGCAGTTTGCTGCAGTCTTAGTGAGTACATATAAATGCTACTGAAGGACAAATTCAACTGAAAACTTGAAAATAATAAGTTTTCATCTGAAACAAACCCAAAGCAATTTTTAATAAAGTTTCATATTTACACCAAGGGGAACATCATGGCGAAAGCCATAATGCTCCGCTTGTGAAAGCAAATCTGTTGGGCTTTACCTTGACATTCAAACGACAATTCTGAGTGCCGCGCTGCTGGATAGGACACATTAAAATAAACAACAACTTGCAAATAAAGAAAATAAAAAATGAAGAAAATAAGATGCACTGTGAGGCAACAAGTGATAAACTATATAAAAGTATCCATCCACCTCCTGCTGTCATTTCAGCTGTAGACTCCACTGAAGGTCATTCTGAATACTTTAACAGCCAGAGACACATCATATCAATGAAGGGTTGTTCAACTGTCAAGAACCTCAAGACAGGGTACAGTTCCTAACAAAAGTATCCACACAACAAACTTTTTCTTATGATACAACCACATCTTTCAGTAAATTCTATTAGGATTTTATGTGATAGACTAATATAAAGTGGTGTATAACTGTGAAGTTGAACCATACTGATACATTTTCAAAGATTTGATACAAGCAAAAATCTAAAACATGGTCTATTCATCTGTATTCAACTCACTTTACTCCAAAACCCCTAAAAAAATTCTTACAGACTAATAGGAGTCCACTAGGTAAATAGAGGCTACATGCAAAATACACAACACCTTTTAGATTTTTACTTGTTGAAAAATGTCCACTTACCAGCTATTTAGTTCGTTTTTTACATCTATCATATAAAATCCCACCAAATTAAATCAAAATCTGGACTGCTTTGGGAGCTTTACTTTGGGTCGCCAAATTTTTATCTCAGTGGATAATACCTTACTGCGCATTTTTTAAACTGCTTAACTTTTGCACTGGATATCTCTTTTTCTCCCCTTTTATCATTATTAAAAAAAGTTCACAACTAAAACACTTATAAAATGGCATATGATAGATCACAAACTACATCCAAAGTGAGACTGATTATATTTTATAAAGATGTCAGGCAAGGAGCTTTAAATCATGACGCAAATGCTAATTTTATTTTCACTTATGACACAGACAAATATAAGTCTTTATTTTCCTAAAAGGCTTTAGCTCCAACAGACTTAGAAATATTTTTTTTTTATTCTTTCAAGTAATTCATTGACAATGTTGCAGGGATTGATAATATTTTAGGACTCCTTACATTTAATTAAAACCGTTTTGGCTTCTTCAGTTAGTTTAAATGCAGATCAGTTAGTCCAGCAGTCTAAAGCGAACGGCCTGACTTAGAGGGGCCAAAACCAAAGCTGACTTCTATCATTTACAGACAGAATGTCAAGCAATTCTAATTGGAGGAAGTACCTAACAGAAAATAGGCAGCAAATAGGCAGAGAGAGAAGTGGGCAAGACATACAGCAAAGATCCCAGGGTTGCAAATTGAACCCCGCATGAATGCGATGAGGATCAGTCGCCTCCTTATGTGGGGCCCCTGCTCGGCCCCTGCTCTTTCATTAATCTGATATTTAGCAAATATAGATAATCTTGGTAATCCTAACTGACTTGAAAGATGAAAATTTTGGGGTTTCTTAATGTTGGATAGTGAGAAAAAAAGGTTATGTACTTCATATAGTTCATACATATATGGGTTAACTGTGGCCCACCAGGATTGGAAAGTTGCAGGTTT
Source organism: Anableps anableps (assembly GCA_014839685.1). Classification (NCBI taxonomy): domain Eukaryota; kingdom Metazoa; phylum Chordata; class Actinopteri; order Cyprinodontiformes; family Anablepidae; genus Anableps; species Anableps anableps. Next base: position 29,689,739 of record CM026082.1, on the reverse strand, counting down.
GATGCCAGCTTCCTCCTGTCACATGTTGATGTGCCCTTGGGCAAGGTGAAAATGTGTGTATTGCATATGAATATGTGTGAGTGAGTGAAATGACTCCAGTGTAAAATGCCTGAATGGTCAGTAAGACTTGAAAAGCGCTGTATAAATTCAGTTCATATATTTACATAGACTACATATTTATACACACTGTCTATATAGTATATGTAATTATCTGGTTTCATCTGTATCTGTATCGGTGGTAGAACTAGACTTTTATACAAGGGGAGACCAAGGAGTGGGTAAAGTCTTATCAGGGGGTCTATCTACTAATAAATGAAAGAATTCTGTTTCTCTAATCTATGGCGCAGTATCTGTGCCAAAATTAAGACTATTGCGCACCCAGTGGTAGCTACGTCCTTGTCTCAGGAGGCTATATCCATTCCGAAGATGGCTACTGATCTGATTAATGATAGGGCGGCGCCTGTAACTGAGTGGCTGGCGCTGGCAAATGAGAAGGAGACTGCTCACTTGCCTTAGCACTGGAGAGGCTGGCGACTAGCATGCCTAGGCTAGTCACTCACTGTAATAGATGCGTTTTTTTTTTTTTTTTAAACTTTATCAAAATGTATGATTGACACACAATCTATAAGCAACAGGTGTCCTTTTGACATAATTTATTGTTACTCAACATGATGTAAAGTATAAATGTTAAAAACAAAACGTGCAGTATTATAAAGCTGGTTAACACAATTTCAAAATTAACTGAATTAGCCACCACATTAGCCATTTTCCCTTCTCTTTTTTACCAGTAGATGGCACAGTACCACAACATCCAAGCTCAATATTTATAGTAATGTATTCAATAAAGAATTAAAATTCCTCTTGTAATAGCAATGATTTCTGTTTATTATCACAGTTTTTGTGTTTTCATGAATTGTCTTTTAGCTTACTTTATCTACTCAGTTTTTACATGTTAAATTGCACTTTCATTGTGAAGTGTCTTTGTGTCATTATTTTAAAAATAAAATAAATAAATTTAAAAAATCACACGTTCTTTTTTCTTACAGTTTATAAGCAATTTTTTCTTATACCAAACGAAAGAAAAAGCCAACTTTAACAAGTGTTTTTCAAGATCAAGGGTTTTAAATTAGGATTAGAATTATATTAATTTTAATTATGTACAGACATATTTGAGAAACATTGTAATCCTTACTGTTGATCATTTCCGTTTGGGGATCAATAAAGTATTTACAATTGCACTGAATGTTTCATTCACCTTAAAGTTATGGATGTAAAGATTTCTCCATAGCTAATCAGAGATAAATACAATATTGCTCAATTTACAATTTGTACCCCGGAGATCAAAACACCATTTGAAAGTAGGTGTTCACACAGAAAGTCCGTGAAACTTCACAAGCACCAGCAGGTATAGGTTGCAGATGTTTAACCAGAATTCCAACAGTGGAGAAAACATTCTGTTAATTAAAATTCACATTTTTTTCCCCAAACAGACCTACAAGTTAACAACAAATATCACACTGTATAGACCACTCAAGATACTGAGACGTGATGAGAACATTCTATTTTAATATATCTGTCCATAATTAAAATTAATATAATTCTAATTCTAAACCCTCGAGCCTGAAAAAGCCAACACTTGTTAAATTTGGCTTTTTCTTCCATTTGGTATAAGAAAAAATTGCTTATAACTGTAAGAAAAAAAAGAACGCGTGATTTATTTTTTTTTTATTTATTTATTTTTTTTTTTTAAATCTTTAAAATAATGGATTCAAAGACAGTATAACAAGGTACACTTCACAACGAAAGTGCACTTTAATATGACCATTCAGTTACCGGCACCGGCCTATCATTAATCAGCTCAGTAGCCGGCTTCGGAATGGATATAGCCCCTGAGACAAGGACGTAGCTACCGCTGGGTGCACAATAGTCTTAATTTTGGCACAGATACTGTGCCATACTACCCTGGTACCAAAAGAACATGCCTTCTTGATAACTCTCTCTCTACTTGGGATTGCTATGTGCATCTAGGCTTCTCTCAGTTACAGGGGTGATGCTTATGTTTGAACTTATTTTGAAGAAAGAAAGGAAGTAGATCAAGATTTGCCCTATTTTGTTGACAGTTAACTAATAAAGACTTCTAAAGCCACTGGCTGATGTCTTTAGATGTTGCTTCAGTATTTCCACATAATGTTCTTTCCTCATGATGGTATCTATTTTATGAAGTGCACCAGTTTCTCCTGCAGCAAAAAAGCCTCCAAAAATGATGCTTCCACCCCCATACTTCACAGTTGGGATGGTATTCCCAGGCTTACAGGCGTCCCCCTTTTTACCTCCAAATGTAACAATGGTCATTATGATCAAACAGTTCCACTTTAGTTTAATCAGACCACAGTACATGTCTCCAACATTGAAGGTCTTTATTCCTGTGTGCATTTGCAAACTGCAATCTGATTCTTTTGTGTTTCTTTGGGAGTAATATCTTCCTCTTTGCTGAAAGGTCTTTCAACCCATGCTGATGCAGGACATGTTTCACTGTGGACAATGATACTGTCTTAACCAACTTTAGCAGTGTCTTCACAAGGTGTCTAGCTTTTGTTCTGGGGTTGATTTGTACCTTTCAGACCAGAACCTGTCTTCTTCCTGAGCAGTATGATGATTGGACATTCCCATCAAGTCTATACTTGCGCATAACTGTTTGAACAGATAAATGCGGCACCTTCAAGCATCTGGAAAGCATTGTCAAGGAAGAACCAGACTGGTGTAGCTCCACAATTCTCTTCCTGATGTCTTGGCTGATTTCTTTGACTTTCCTTTTGCGTCAAACTAGAAGGCAGTGTGTTCTTGGTGTGACTTTACAATACATCCACAGGTGTCCCTTGAATTAACTCAAATGTGTCAGTTAACCTACCAGATGTTTCCAAAGCCATAAACATCATAATCCAGGCTTTCCCTCATTGTTTAAAGAGACAGTAATCATTCTGTAAGTAAACTTCTGAATTTGAAGACAATACATAAATCTCTGACATATTCTTTCTCTCATTATTGCAGCATTTAGCAAATAGAAATAATTTTGATAATTCCAACAGACCTAAAACAATAGAATTTTTGTCTGACTAAACTTAAGACAGGGAGAAAAAAATAATGTGTCTTTTTATTCAGTGTATATAAACTCCTGGTTTCAACTGTATCTAATCTATTTGTCTGCTTTGGCCCTGGTTCCTGCAGTGAAAATGTCAGAGAGAGAAAAACCACCCTAGAAATCTTCCTTGGTTCCTTAAAAGTTTCATACAATATATGCAAAATGATTTTGGTATTCCTATTGTTGAGACTGTAGAAGAGGTACATAAACCAACAAGCAACTTTTGCATCTTTTTTTTCTCTAACCTGGAGAACAAATTGTACTTTAACTTTAGAGGACAACGGCAGCAGTGCAACCCCCTCAAGTAAAAGACCACTTGTAATAACAAGCACCTGTGGAAAAGATTGAACACAACCAAGTGATCCCAGTTTGGAGAACAGATTGCTTTATTAAATGACATAGTAAACAACATTTTATGACCAAAACAATCTGCAAGGGAAACAAGGACAGATCTGAATGTACTGTTGTCTGTAAAAGCCGTAGGTCGCTGCACACATTCACCTCAGTGCTTGACTAACTTTATGATTCATCTTGGTATTTAACAGGAAGTGCTATTGCCTGTCTCAGGCTGTCCCTAGCTGACAAAGCCTCTACTGTCCCTGCTAAAGCTGGACTGATGTTTCAGTCATGTGATCAAATCAGTGTTCTCCTTAGCTCAACTCATTGATTCAGCACCTCCTTGCGGTTATGAAGATAACAGTTTTTTCCTGATTAAGAAAAAAGACAAAAGATTAAGACACAGCTGCAACATGAAAGGTCACCAGAGCTACTGATATTTTTCCCAGGGTCTTGGCAAGGTCTTCATATTTAGAGAGATAAATTCCCTGACTAAAATCTTAAGAAGAAGCAGAAGTTACCATTTCCATTTTGTGCTGGTGCATCATAGCCAGGTTGTGTTTAGAAGTTTCAAAATTCGAAAAGAAGAATTGAGAGCCAGAGAAAAAAATTCAACAGATTGTTGAAAATTGTATTTAAACTCAAACAGTTGGCTCCCTGCTTGGAATTTCTAATGTAGCACCAAACATCGCTCATAAAAAGGTGGAAGGGCAGTTTTATTCTCTGAATTATTCTTTTCTTTCTTTCTTTTTTTTTTTTTTTTTTTTTTTTTTAAATCCTGATAGTTTCCAACAAATACTTGCAGGACAGAAAGATTCCACTCAACATCTTTTCTATCCAGCACAATGAAGGAGTCACGATACAGCATCTGGGCTACACTCGCACTAAGCATGTCTAAAACAATTGCAAACAGTGGTGATGGAGCTACTCACTACAAACTCATTTTGACTGGAGATTTTAAGGTGGTGGTGGTGGGATTGGAGGGATTTTTAAGGGTCAAACTTTTGTTCAGCTAATAAATTTGAATTTAAATGTAATTTTCAGTAAATTGCCTTCTGTATTTTGTTTCATCTCCCTGTTCTCAACTTGCAACCTAAGTGCAAGCAAACTATTTGTATCATTTTCTCTGGTTGTAAGACTTTGAACAGGTCTATAGTGGTGACTGATTGGTGTGGTTGTGATAGTGTAATGGGTCCAGGGATAATGTGGTTGTGGCGGTTGAGGTTGGGGCCCATGTAGACTGGTATGGCTTGGGCATCTTGAAGCATGACTGAACATGTATTCTCTTCCAAAGGTATCCCCCCATCATGCCCAAATTTTCCTGGCAGTATTGCAACTCACTTGACAGAACAACTAATTCACATTGCCCTGCCAAAGTTCAACCAGCAAGATTATAGAATGCTCACAGCTGTCCTTTATTCCATTTTCCTCTCAAATCATATTCTGATGCTGACAAAGCCATTACCTGGTCTGGATCAGTATTCTGCTCATTGTCTCAAAGGTGGCAGAGGGTGTCAATGCAATTAATAGAACACCTTAATGACAATCAAACCCCTCTGCACTCAATGCAGTTTGGATTCCACCAGCATCACTCTACTGAGACAGCCTCCTGTTACTTTTTAGAAAACATCATAAGTCTATTAGACAAGAGTGGTTATGTCAATGCCATATTCTTATTTAAAGAGAGCCTTTGACACTATTAACCATGAACTGTTGCTTGTAAAACTCTCATTTTAATTTCTCAAATCCTACTCTCCTGGATGAAATGATACCTGTCAAATAGAATTCAAGCTGTATATATTGGAGAATGAAATTCCCCATATCTTAATTGTTCTGCTGGGGTGCCACAAGGTTTCATTTTGGGGCCAATCCTAGTCAGTTTGACTAGGACTGACCATATGTTTGTTTAGATGTAGAAGTACAACTACGTGCAGACGACATAGTATTGTATGCTCATACCAGAACAAAGAAGGACTCTGCTGCTATGCTATCTGCAGCTATAATACCAGAGTCTAACTGGCTATAGAATTCTTGTTTACATCTCAACACAAAAAACACTGCATGCATGTTTTTTTTACTCATCAGCCAACAGAAGGACAGGAACCAAGTATTATCATCAATGGAGAGAGACTTGACTTGTGGTTGAAAAATGTAAATACCTTGGAGTAATTTTTGTCTTAAATTTGACTTTTAAAATTTATGTTAAGAAAATTTCAACTGTCATAAGATTCAATTTAGCAAACCTTCATTATATAAGATCTTTTCTCACCACACAGTCGGCGAGAATTTTTATGCATGCAATAATTTTTTTTTCTTATGTTGTATAACATATTGTTTTATTGTTAAAATCATGCCCATTGATTACCCATTGATCAATGCCAGAATAATCTTTTGTATTTTTGCACAATACATTACTCAGTATTTGGTAGAATTACCTTTTAAACTGCATTAATTGGTGTTTTGAGTCATGTTTAAAGCATACTTTGCTTGCAAGATGCTATACACTGACTCTTTGAAGAGGCAGATTGTAAGCCACATTTTTTTGTTCTATTATTAATTCAGTAGAACTAGAAATAGTAGAACAGTTTCCATTGACTCACTTAGTAAAACAGATATTATAACACAACGTTCTTTAAAAAACAGCACAGCTGAAGTTTCAAATCTACTCTTCAACCTTAATTCTATCATGTAACCCAATAGATGAGTTAGTGGATTATTTCCATTCTAAGCTTCAGACATCATTGATTCCATTGCTCCTGTTAAAGTGAAGGTCGTGTCTCGTAAAAAGAAATCTGCATGGAGAAATGCCCCAGTAGTGAGATGCGAATGAAGCCTTTGTCGAAGGGGTGAACGTAAATGGTGTAAACTCAATTTCATGTTTACTATGAAATCTACAAAGACTGCAAAGCTATCACTCATCACTAAAACATGCAAGGGAAATGTTCATATACAAAAGCATCAACAACGCTCACACCTTATTTGCCACAGTTGACGGGTTGACAAACCTTCCTGTGATTTTACCACCTGAACTCCACTCTACCAGGGCCTGCGATGAATTTGCCAGCTGTTAAAAAAAGAACAATCTGGATAAATCCCTATTACAGAATTACATGCCAATCGCTAAACTTCCATTGCCCTCGTCAAAGTGTTCAATGATATCCACACAAATACAGACTGTGGAAGAACCACAGTGTTGGTTCTGTTGGACCTCAGCGCAGCATTTGACACTGTTGACCATGATATATTATTGAAGCGACTGAAGAGCTGGATCGGACTCTCTGGTACAGTACTCAATTGGTTTGAATCCTACATAAAGAACAGGGATTTCTTTGTGTCAGTAGCCAACTTCTCATCAGAGTGGACAAAAGTCATATGCGGGGTACCCCAAGGTTCAATCCTGGGACCCCTTCTATTCAACATCTACATGCTCCCACTAGCTCAGATTATAACATGGAAAAAATTAATTACCATAATTGCGTAGATGATACACAGCTTTACATTACGATGTCACCAGGGGACTCCGAACCCATCCAAGCACTGAACAGATGCTTAGAACAAATCAATGCATGGATGTGCCAAAAACTTCTCCAGCTGAACAGAAACAAAACTGAAGTTATTATCTTTGGACCCAAAGAGGAACGATCTAGAGTCAGCATGCAGCTTCAGCTATTACAGCAAGAAACCAGTGATCAGACCCGAAACCTGGGCGTCATGATGGACTCAGACATGAACCTTCAGAGACACATAAAGAGAGTTACAAAGTCCACCTTCTATCACCTGAAGAACATTTCCAGGATTAAAGGACTAATGTCTCAACAAGTTCTAGAGAAACTCATCCATGCATTTATCTTTCGTCACATTGATTACTGCAATAGTGTCTTAACAGGTCTGCCTAAAAAAATCAACCAGACAGCTGTAGCTGATCCGGAACAGTGCTGTTCTCACTAAAACCAGGAAGATAGAGCACATCACCCCAGTTCTAAACTGTAATAAAGTTGCATCCCTTTTTAATTTTTTTAAATAAAAAAATCCCTGACCTCCTTTAAAAACTATGCAGCTCAATACATGTTAAGAGTTCTGTTATTGCAAGTACACCTGTAAATGTTTGAGAAAATGTAATAAAAGAAATATGTTAGTGCAACATTAAATGTCTTCTCACTTTTCACTTGAAATTAGTTCGGCTCTTAAATTCACTAAATCTGCACCGGCATGCTAAATCAGCCATGACAAAGTTCTGTCTTAGCTTCATCAAAGTAACTAGAATTTGGTCCACTGCAGGCCTTGTTGAGGAAGCAGGAGCAAATGGTTGAAGGCAAGAGACAAGTGTGTGAAACTCGATGAGTGAAATCCTCTTATACAAGAGGGAATCTGCATCAGTCTGTAAAATCCTGTCTGCAACAGAGTTTGGCAAAGCTGGGGATAGCGCACTCATTCCACATGTGATCATGGTCCCTCTTGAACAGGTGTGGTCCTCCATCCCCAGGCATGAAGACCACCGTGTCTGTGCATCGCACGATGGCTTCAGTGTTGAACACAGCTCCTCAGTCTGGTCAAGCCTATCTATAAGGATGTGGGTTTTCCTCCGTTGGCCTCTTGTCCACAAAATGAAACTACTATACGTGTAGCATTTTAGGTGATCCTTTCATGTTTAGATTTTTCAGCCACATTCTTTTTGTTTCCTTATCTGTCAGTTGGCAATGAAAACAACCGCTTATCACAGGAACACTCTTCCTTTCAGGAGCATGTTCAACACGTTCTGGTTGCAGTCACAGATTCAGCTTGGTCCGATTGTTAGTACAGCCACAAACAGCACAACCCAAGATCAAGGTCATTTTAGTTAACAGTATTTTTGTTTTAAAATGTTAAAATATTGGTCAGAAATAATATGTAAGTAAGAATAGTGTAATTTATAATGAACGCAAATTAGTAGATTAGCCAGCAAATGATGAATTAACCAATGCTAACCCTACCCTAACCCTAACCCTAACCCTTTTTTTTTTTTACTGCTAATTCCAGCGTTCACCGGAAGTAAGACCCATAATAGTTTCTACAGTAACCCTCCCAGGAATAAGGTGGATAGATCAAATAATCACCACAGAAGAACAACTTTGGCAGTGTTGAATTACAGTGGAAGGCTTTCTTAATCAATTTTGGGCAAATCCATTCTGAATCTTTTAGTCATGGTGTGAGTGGATTTTGTACGGCCAGATTTACATCATGAATGCTTTAAGGAGGGGACAGTACAGAGGATCAGCTAAAATTCTATCAGGACACTTTTGTATCACTTTTCATTTCTTCACAATCTCCTGAAGTTCTTTGAAACTAATATTCTGAAGTTCTTCCTTTCTGACTCAGATGATCTCAGCCTTGTTGATATGATGCCCAGGATTGGTTTATGTGGAATTCATTTGTATTTATTGGAATTGTAGACATTACACTCTGTGCTGTGCAAATTCCAGTTATCTTGAAACTGGCTGGGTTTTGTGTGAGTTGATCAGTCAATCTACCATCCTTTTCACTGTGCTCACAGAAAGTTTACTTTATTTTGATATTCATCCTTCAGTTTGTTTAGAGGATTTTTAAAATTAAAACATATGAGCAGTGAAAATAGTTTGAATGAGCAGCATATTTATTGTCTTTTATTTGTTTAAATAGGTCGGTATAAGGTTTTTATACATTTCCCAGACAGCAGTGGAGAGCTGTTCACTGAACTTCAAAGGAAAAATTAATTCCAATCAAAACCAAGTTCTGAAATTGTTTCTAAGAGGCAATGTATTCTGGCGTGTCCTACCACTTGTGAAATTCTGTTCTACTTAAACGGGATATTGGATTAGCAATACTGTGATGTTGACTTGTTAACATCAAAGAAAAATTCTAGTTATACGAATGGTATGTTTAAAAAAACCTGAAAACTCAAGCTGGTTCTGCAAATGGCTGCGTTTGTGTCTGGTTCACTTGCTGTTTTTGTTGGTAAATGATGCGATGACTTTCAAACAGGTTTCGTGAGGAACAAATTCTTTAACAACAGGAGTTCAATACCTTATCTTACTACCATTTTACCCTTGGATTTACTGTACATTTTAGCCAAAATTGGTAGCTGTTGCAGTGAGACACATCACTTCATAGTATTCTACTTTCAAATATGTATTCTCTAAGAAGCCATGTAGACAATCTCCAGCTATAGTTAGGGAGAAACAGTTACTTTTCTTTCATGGAAATGTGTGGAAAAACTGCCACTTTCTGTTCTTACACAGCATCTTGAGCCCATGTATAGATTTCTGGGAATGTTAATGTAGCGAAAAGGAACGCCATAGAGCTTGGCGATGCACCAGAGAGACTGTTTGTTCACACTATCAAAAACTTTCTGACAGTCTATGAAATTTGATGCCTAAGGCTTTTTGAATTCAAGACACTCTACATTTATGTTATACAGGTTGAATATCTACACAGTGAATGAGCTTTTGCTCTGAAACCCAGCCGGTTCTTCTGAAAAAAGGTGTTGGCTGTCATTTATCATTTTTCCAACACTGCAGTGCAGAATTCTTAATTGATTGAGGGACTGGTTGTTCTTCCCAGCAACACCTCATCAACTTCATAAGCATTGAAGTTAGACTCTTGCCACCAAACGTCAACAGCTCAGCTAAAAACTCAGATATCCCAGCAGCTTTATTATCCCATATGCTCTTGACAGCTGTTCTTGTCTCTTCCTCATCAGTTGGATCTAAACAAGATTGTTCATAATTAAAAGCTTTTCTAAAATCCAGAATACCATAGATTTAAGTCAAATTCACTGGATTAATCTCACATATAAGACATAGCTTTTTCTAAATTACAAACACATAAAAACCTTTATTCAATTAACATTCATCATGTAATCTGTATATATTGTATCCTGTAGATGTGATATTCTTGATATGTATTTGTTTTTTCTATGCTCTTTGTTATGATAGTTTGATATGGCTTTAAAGAAGGGGGGGGGATTGTGGTATGCCATGGCTAAATCTAACTTACTTGCTCCCAATTTGGCTTGTAAAGTATTTCCATGTGTTTCCAGTTGATGCAGTTTGTACAGATAAAACTTTGTTCATACTCCTGCATCATAAACTTAACACTTCATTTTGAGCAGTATTTTAATGACAAGTGAGGAAAGCTATACCACAGACAGGGGTGTGCCGAGACCTGAGGCTGAGTGCAGACACACACACACACACACACACCACACACACACACACACACACACACACACACACACACACACACGGAGCTACAGCCAGCCAACACTCAAACTTTCACTGCTCTTTTACTTTGAATTTCATTTCAAAATGTGGCAAACACGGGTTGTTTAAGTCCAGTCCCTAAGAGCAACTGTCTTACGACTTTTAGATTCATCCATTAGCTAACAAACCTGAATCAAATGAATGGCTCATTACCAGGCCTCTTCAGAGCTCAATGACTGCTGGTGAAAGAATTCTGCCATATGAATTCAATGGATGCAAGGAATGCATCTGAAATCTCTGCATGTAATCCGATCCATTTAATGGCAACTTTCATGTGCTGCTAATTTCTTTGTGTCACTCAGTTTTGGCCCTTTTCCACTAGCATCTAGCAGCACAATTTGATGGTCCCAGGGTCTGAAAAGTAGCACAGAGTGATCTGTACTTAACACAAACACAACATAAAATAACACTGGAGGACATGGAAGCTATCTCCAGTTTGCCATTGTCCTTAAAGGGGCAGTATTATGTATTTTCCACGCACATAGTGCCATTTTATAGCACAGTCGAGTAACTATGTTACCTTCAGTTGTTACAAAAATTCTGTATATATCAAATATGACTTAAAAGATATTTGACTTTGTAATTTAACGTCTTCAAATTGGGCCTCTGTCTCTTTAAGAAAGTCCGGCTGTTTCCAACACTCCACCTTCAGGAAGTCATGACAATACTGCTCCTCTATTAACCCTTGAACAACGTTTTTACCAGCGTTGCACTGAGAAGTAGTTTGTATAATGAGCTCAGCTGATGTGCAGTTCCACAAGATATTTGCTAATTGCTGCTAGCTAATCTGAAGGAGCTGAGTGGGGAAGTCACGGGGGAGGGGTGGTCTTTGAGGCAGAAGCTTGGAAACTTAGAAACTGAAGCTCCAAGTAGGAGCTGCACCCCAAAGGTGGAGCTGTACAGCATTTTACACAGCTGAATGGTTGCCATGGGAAATTAAAGGATTTCTCAAACATGCATGAAAGAATCAAGGCAACACTCCAGGTATATTTTTGATGAGGGAATAGCATTATAACATGACAGAAAGCTAAAAAAAAAAAAAAAAAAAAAAAAAGTCGATTTTGCAGCCAAACACAGAGTTCGTTTAAAGAGATTGATTAAAAATCTGCAGCTGGTGAGAGTCAGGAGATGTCCAAGGAAGCACACTGGGAGCTCTGAGATTAAAATCAGGTTAATGGCTGTAAAAGAGTCAGGGAATATATATAAAGACTCAAACGAGAAACTAGTAAACTTTTTGGGACTGATGATTGAATTTTGATCCAAGAAATGCCTTTCCAAGTGTTCGTTCAGTAAGCGGATCCAAATGAGAGATTGTACTTGTGATAGAAAAACTCTTCTATTTGGAACACTGTAGTGTTAATAACACTGCTCAGGAGAAAAAACCAGGACGCGCCAGGTGAGGGCGATGACGTCACATGAGGTGGCTGGTAACTGAACTCTAGGACAGGTCAGGTCAGGAAATCTGGTGGTAATGAATCTGGTGTTCAGAGGGTTAGTCGGGACAGGCAGATATCTGAACACTTGTCAAAGAGTCAGGCAGAACGCTGTGGTCAGGGTGGAGAAATGAGATGTGCAGCGATCAGAAAAGTTGTAGAAATCAGTCGTGGGCAAGACAAAAAGGGAGAATCCAGGGCACGTGAATGAGGTTATAGCGACAGGATCAGATGGAGCAAGGAAGAAGTGCTCTGTCTACAAAAGCTTTTAATAATCTGGCAAGGAACTTCGGACTAGAGGGAGCTAAAATAGTATAGGTGGGGGAAACTGCTGCAGTAGTAGCAGTTGGTTGTGGTTTAACCAGTTGATGAATGAACCCTGAATCAGATTTTTAAAAAGTGATTGTTTTAACATTTCTGTCTCTCTGTTGCTTTGTGATTAAGTGGAAACCCCCTTCTCACCAATAAATGGACTGATAGATGAATTGATTTTGGCATTTTAACTAATCTCTTAAGTCTAAAAGATAAGATGAACCTAACCTCTTACAATGTCGCCAACTTACCTGTTTTTTGTTTATGTGGCAATCTAGCAGAAACTGAAAAGCATTCTCCTCCAAATGGACTTCTTATTACTATACAATGTTTCACTATAAAGAGAGATGCAATTTAATCCTTTGCAATAAGACTAAGTTTCCCCCTCCCCCTGTAAAAATATTAGTTTTCCTCTGTTTCATTTTGTATGTTTGCAGTATTGCTTAGTTTTTGTCCAAACCTGGCTTCCATCACAGTACCTTAGAGAAACACAGAGCAGTGTTTGCTTCTTTCAGTTAATTGGCTTTTTGTTGCCTTTTCCAAAGCTGCCTAACAAACACGCTTTTCTTTACATGCATCATTACACTCCTTTTCAGTCCCATGAACAAAGAAGGATGAGTCAGAACCATCTGGTGAAATGCTAAAATGCATGTTGAGGTTGAAAAACTGTATGACAAGTATGTTTTTTGTTCATTATACATAGGTGGGAGATTCTGACGCAAGAAGGAAGTTTTTCTCTTGCAAACTTTGTCTTGGCAGCACCCTTACACTGTGGAGAAACCTCTCTTTATGAAGCACTTCAGACTTTGAACTTAATGTTTCATAAAAATAGGTCTTAGAAGACCCAGGTCAGCCTTCCCTTAGAGCCTGTTCAAAGCTCCAACTAAGACTGAAGTCCTGCAAATTGCTTCCGCCTCCACAGGATGAATCAGATGTGAGTGGAATTTATTCAAATAAAGTTCTGTTCTGGTATCTGCTATAAGACAAATATTATCTTGTCCCTCTTTCACCATTTATTCGTATGAAAAAGTAAAGAAAAATCACAGTGCACTTTGATGTGTGTGTGTGTGGGGGGGCATTCTGAAAAAAAAAAAAAGGTAATTAAGAATGCAGAGCATTCACTCTGAACATCTTATTTAGATGTTAATTTATTGAAAGCTTTGTCAGTAGTCAAAAATGTCATCTTCCGCCAGCATAGATGGGGAAAAAGCAGAGTTAAAAGCAAACGAAGGCGGGGTCATTGACTGCCACGCAGCTTTCATCGAAGTTTTACCAGCCATCATCAAACACACAATGCACATTAATCTACACTCACATGGACTGAATAAACATCAGGAGAGGGACTCATTTTCCTGTAGAAGCAGAGACTTGTTTGAATTGGAGTTGTTTTAATGGATAGAAAAAAATCACTGTTTTCTGGCATATATCCACTTTCAATCACAGGGTGGTTAAATAGGGACAAAAGCCTGCATTTTCACAGCTATTAGGAATGTGCAGGATTTGCTGTAATAGCACACGCTGTAAGAATGTGAAATGTCAGTAGTAGACTGTAGTGCTGTGTTCCAAGAAATACTTACAGACACACTTCATAGAAAAGCACTCAAAATGGCAGTGGTATTGTTACAGGTAGTTGCCAGAGTGTCTTACAGTCAGTCAAGACCATAAATGAAAGATGGCGAAAACTGAGAAAAAGTTGGGGTTGCATTGTGAATTTGCAACTGCCTGGCTTGATGTTATTACCAGTGGGTATATGAGGGCACCTGTTCTTACCATGAAGACTCCAGTCCAATCAACAGATTGATAATTAATAACAGTCCTGCCACACGGTGAGATGAGCTTCTCACTTCAGCAGCTTCTCTGCCCTATCGTGATGTTATGGAGGGGATGGTTACCATTATCTATCACCAGCTTGTCCAGTTGCCTCATCCCCCCCCTCCCAGCAGACCCCAGTGCAGAACACAGCACTGGCAAACACTGACTGATAAATCATATGCAGCATTTCACTGCATACATCAAAAGACCTAAGCCTCATAAGGAAGTAGAGTTGGCTCTACCCCTTGTTATCAAGGTGCACCCCCAGATAGTTCTAGGTTTGCACCCCTTCAACGACCCCTCCATTGATGCTGACAGGCTGGAGCAAAGGTTTCAACCTCTAAAAGTTCATGATCCTTTCCTTAGTTTTGGAGTTCAGCAAAGAGCAGTGCTTCAGTTATTGAAGTCCTTCGCCAGGTTCCTTTACTTCTCTTCCTGTCCATTTCTGATACACACCACAATAGCTGTATCATCAGAGTTCTTCTGAATGGGGCAGAACTGAGAAATGTACTCAGTCTGCAGTGTACAGTGTTAACAGGAATGGCGTTGGAAACTTTCCTGGTGGGTCCCCAGTGCTGCTCTCTGAAACAAAACTCCTCAGCCTGACGAACTGTGTCTGCCTCGTCAGGTGATCTGGAAAATGATATAAGCATCAGCCCCCATATCCTTAAGTTTACTGGACCAAGAGGGGGTGGATGGTGCTAAAAGGGTTTGAAAAGTCCAGAAATACTGGCAATAATATCTTAACTTGTTACCAGGGACCGTGGACTGATGATGAGTAGTATTGTGTCATGTTCCAACATAGGACAGTGCTGCAAAAGGCTGATTGACAAAGAGGAAGGTCTAATAAATGTATAACAATTTATAAATTTTACTTTGTGTTGAATTGTGCACAAATCAATAAAATAGTATTCATTTCAATGGCTACATTAATTTAGCTTTTTCATCGCTTTACTTTATATGAGACAGGTTTTCTGATTTCGTCTCACTCGTCTCATGTTTTGTTGTCAATACAGGTTTAAAAAAGAAGGATCACTGGTGGCTTCTTGGTAAATAGCCACTCAGTGTAAACATGATGATCGTTGAATCCCCATACTGTTAAGCTTTATAAATAAACATCCTTTTTTGTCTGTAAAACAGAGATTTTGCTTCTGTATGGATTTTAATTATAATATAGCACAGACAGATACATCTTAGCTTTTTAGCAAGCAAATCAGCAAAGTTAGGCTTAACTGGACATATCTCCAACCACTAGATGACAGTAAAGTTGTTGTTTTTTAATTTACAATATAATCCTTTGTATATGTTCAACAGCATCAAGTGAGATCTCATTATCTGAGAATGATTTTGTGCAAAAAATATGATGAACATGTTTTGTATAGCCCAAAACCCTATTCTAACTTGTTGAAGGAAGCCTAATAGGTCCCCTTTAATAAATGAACTATTAACATAGTTGCATCTAATGTTGTCATTAGAGAAACATTTTGAGTGCCAAAATTAAACATTTGTAATAATCATCTAATCATAATCCCACAAATTCTTCTCATTGCTGAAAAATAGTCAGATTCAGTTCAAAGCTGCTCATTTTCAAGTCTCCTTATATGATCCTTTGTGTCGTTTATTTCTAAATGTTTTTAAGGTCTGTTCATTTCAACCTTTTATCAGAGCTTCCCTTCTAAAATGAAGAACTATCCTTTTAAGACAGTTCTGTGTTCACCGATCCCCAAGACACGCCAGCATTTAAAGTTTTCCACACTTCATGAGCAACACAAACACCTGCATTAGAATTTTAATCTCTCTGCATTTTATTTCAGTTCACTCGAGGCTACAGCATTCATATATATATATATATATATATATATATATATATATATATATATATATATATATATATATATATATATATATATATATATATTCACTAAACCAAACACTTACTTGCTGGGAAAGAAATTGCTCTGCAATATTTATCTTGGGGTGAGACATACACAAAACCTACAGTGTGTTGAGACAGATATGAACTAAATCGTTAAATAGGCAAATACACTGAGCTGCTCTGATTAAAGTCACTTTCAGAGTCTGCAAAGAAATCCTTACTGAGCTGAAAATGGAAGAAAAAAATGTAACAACAGAAAAGCTCGGTAAGTGTTGAATAAAATGTTTGTTTATGCTGTGTGATGAAAAATGAGAGAAGGTGTCATATCTACAGAGATGCTCAAAGTTGTATTTCCACTGGCCACCAGTTATCTCTATATATTTAAATCAGTAAATGCACATTTAAAATATGATATAGAGTGTCTGGTTAAAAATGAAGCTAAAACTGGTGAAAGCAGGTGTAAATGTATTTTGATTACTTAAAAAAAGTGTTTCAGTCAAGTAGTTTTCTCACATTGAAGAAAAAACTGTGATTGATGCTGAAGCCTGGAGGATTAGGTTAAATTTGACCATGCTAAACATCCAATTCCACTTTTTTTCTACATGCATACAAATTAATATAATCAATTTGAATCAGTAAAGAAAGCTGAAAGCTCTTTACAGAGGAAAAAACTCGACTATTGGCTCTTTGCAAAGACAGCTACAGTATTTAAGGAACCTTTGGCTAAAGCACACCAGGACCTCCACTATCTGCTACAAACAGTTAGGGTAAGGTAACAATAACAGAGAAAAAGAAAGAAAAAAGAGAAAAAAGCATTTAGGGATCCACTGATGTTGTAGAAGAAACATACACCTTGTGAAGAAAGTACGAAGAGGGAAAAAAAACTTTTTGAGATGTGATGCAGAAGACAATGCAGTAGATACAGTATGTGGAGGATAGTGTCAGTATTTTGTTGAAGGTTTCCAAGTCTGAATCAGATGTCAAGGTAAAGCCTAAGAAGAAAGTGATCTTTCTTTACATCTGATATTGTGGATGCAAAGCTTTCTTCTTTGTAGCTTTTTAATCTCCTGTAACTTTAGAAAGTTAAAAAATACAAAGTCTTGTGCTCAGTATGCTGTATGCTGAACATACTGTTGAGTCATCACCAGGGTAAAGAAACCTAACCTGTCTTTTTAGTAATCCCAGAAGACTGACTAGGAAATGGAGGTCTAAATGGAAAAGAGGAAGGTCCGAGTGCTGATCCAGAGAGGAAGCTGTCAATTGTTTTGCACATCCCATATATTGTTTCAGGCTTTTCTGGATCATGTTCTGATTTGCGGGTCTTGCTCATACTTAATCCATTACAGTGCTGGGAATTCTGGAAAGAGCAGCATGCTCAAGCTGATTCCACAATCGTTTCATGAGGTTGAAGTCAGAACTGCAGGCAAGCCATTCCATAGCACTCCTCTCCCAAACTCTGGAGGTAGTCTGGTATGAACACTATTATGTGGGGGCAAGCATATAAGATAGTCAATATTATAAGTTAATACAGTGGCTTGCAAAAGTATTCATACCTCTTGAACTTTTCCATATTTGTCACATTATAACCACAAACAAAAATATATTTCATTGAAATTTAAAGTGAAAGACCAACACAAAGTGGTATATAATTGTGAAGTAGAAAGAAAATTATACATGATTTTAAACATTTCTTACAAATAAAAAATTGAAAAGTGTAGTGTGCAAAAGTAATCAGCCCCTCTGAGTCTTTATGGAAGAACCTGAGCTGCAATTCCAGCTGCAAGTCTTTCAGGGTCTGTCTCTAGCAGCTTTGCTCATCGAGTGTCTGGAATTTTTTCCCATTCTTCTTTGTAAATCAGCTCAAGCTCAGTCAGATTAGATGGAGAGCGTTTGTGAACAGCAGCTTTCAGATCTTGCCACAAATTTTTGATTGGGTTTAGGTCTGGACTTTGACTGGGCCATTGTAACACATGAATGTGTTTTGTTTTAAGCCGTTCCACTGCAGCCCTGGCTTTATGTTTAGCTCCGCCCCAGTCTCAAGTCTTCTGCAGACTCCAGCAGGTTTTCTTCCCAGATTGCCCTGAATTTGGCTCCATGCATCTTCCCATCAACTCTGACCATCTTCCCTGTCCCTGCTGAAGAGAAGCACCCCCAGAGCATGATGCTGCCACCACCATATTTGACAGTGGGGCTGGTGTGTTCAGAATGATGTGCAGTGTTAGTTCTCCACCACACATAGCGTTTTGCATTTTGGCCAAAAAAATTCAGTTTTGGTCTCGTCTGACCAAAGCACCTTCTTCCACATGTTTGCTGTGTCCCCAAACTTCTGGCAAACTTCCAACGATACTTCTTCTGGTAAGGTTTACAGTTGGGCCATACTCTTTCCATTTCCAGATGATGAATTGAATAGCGCTCCGTTTGATGTTCAGAGTTTAGGAAATCTTTTTCTCGCCTCAGCCTGCTTTCAACTTCTCCACAACCTTCTCCCTGACCTGTCTGCTGTGTTCCTTGGACTTCATGATGCTGTTTGCTCCCCATTATTCTCTTAACCAGCCTCTGAGGCGTCACAGAGCAGCTGGATTTGGACTGAGATCAGATTTCACACAGGTGGACTCTATTTAGCTATTAGCAGTCATCAGCAACAGACAGAATTAATAATGGAAGCGTTTCACTTTCAGATCTTTAGTCTTCCTGAATGGAAGAGTAGTTAGAAAAAAGCTACAATTTGCCACAGACATGTGGCAGCACAGCAAACATGGAAGAAGGTGTTTGGGCGAAATGAGACCACAGCTGAACTTCTTGACTCACATGCAAAACACTGCACATTAGCCTGAATGCAACATGTACAAAGTAAAAGATGGTGGTGGCAGCATTATGCTTTAGAGGAAACATTTCTTCAGCAGGGAAACTGGAAACCTGGGAGAAAACCTGCTAGAGGCCTGTTAGTGGTGGCAGCATCATATCCTGTGACCCCAGGGCATGATGCTGTTTCTTCAGATGCAACTAGAAATTTTTCCAAGATGGATAAAATAATGAAAAGTTAAATACCAGTTCAGTTTTACCCCCCATCCTTTAGTTGTCTGTTAGACAGTTAGATAAGAAAGATTTAATTTTTCAGTATCACCATGAATCCAAGCATATGCCCAAATCTAGAGTAGAATGTCTTCACCAGAAGAAAAGAGAAGTTTTGGTTTGGTTGTTACCTGAACAGTACTATGGACAATGACTGCCCTCACAAGATTTGGATTTTAAAGGGGCAATATTATGTAAAATCTACTTTTTTGAGTTTTACATCATGTTATAATGTTGATACCTCATCAAAAACATACTTGGAGTGTTACCTTGATTCTTTCATGCATGTTTGAGAAATGTCCTGTGGCAACCATTCAGCTGGAAAAAACACTTGAATGGACCTCGCTCTGCCTTTGAGACCCAGCTCCTCCTTAGAGCTGCAGTTTCTAAGGTTCCGAGCTTCCGCCTCACAGAGCACCCCTCCCCCACCAGTAGCAATTAACAAACACCTGGTGGAACTGCGCACCTATTGAGCTCATTATACTAGCTACTTCTCAGTGCAACACTGGTAAAAATGTTGTTTAAAAGTTAGCTGTTGTGATGAATTTCAGAAAGAGCAAGACTTTCCTAAAGAGACAGATGCCCAATTTCAAGGCATTAAATTATGAAGTCACATTTCTTTTAAGTCATATTTGACATATACAGCCTTTTTGTAACAATGGAAGGTAACATAGTTACTTGATAGTGCTATAAAATGATTCTATGTGACTTGAAAACACATAATACCGCGTCTTTAAGAATTTTGCAAGACAAAATGAGGAAATATTGCCAAATCAAGATGTTGGATGCTAAAAGACTCCTACCAAAGACTGTGAATGCTAGAAAAATGCATTAATGACACGCAACAGCAAAACCAGGAGCAAGTCACCAGGACAGAAACAGAGAAAAAAAACACCCCATCAATTTTTGAGAAAATTGTGATTATTTTTTTCCCTTTTTTTGTAAATTATACTAGTCAAAGTCATGATGAAACCACCCCATGCTTTAAATAGCAGTTTCGGAGGTTTTAAAATTGTAAACTTTGTGTTTGAATTCAGATTGTTTACATAGTAAATTTGAGTTGACAGGTATTTGAGTTTCAGGGTGGGTAAAGGCACGGCTGATTAACACACCGACTTTGTTTGACCAAGAATTCTCCACTTGAGTCACTGTCAGGTAGCCACAAACTTTCCCCAGAGTTCATGTGCAACATGCAGATGGATTCTTTAGCAGCAGAAAGAGCGGCAGGACATGAGAATTATTAGACATCTTGAAGCCAACAGGCGTACATCCTTACTTCTGAGATGACAACATTACTATAAAGATATAAGTTTATAAGTTTATAACTTTATAGTTATAAACATAACTATAAAGCTACAGGTGAAAAGAAAACACGCCAGGACCACCTATATGATCAGAGGCATCAAAGTCTCAGGAATACTTTTCAGTTTCTCATTCTTTTTTTTAGACCAAGAAAAACTTTTTTGTTTTGATATTTAATAGATTTGTTTGTTTTCAATTGAATTGTACATAATATATACCACAATTAGGTTGGAACAAACTTTGAAATGATTTATCACTACTGCTTGGCATTTTATCAGAAGTTGATAGATTTTTTTTATATTTAGTGCATGTGTGTGCATGTAGAGATTTGACACAACCTTAGTTCAAACTTAGACTGTGCACATTCCATGGATGGATCTCATTTAAGATGTACTGAAGGCAGTTTTCATGTATTAAACAACCTTGTCCTTCGTCCTTTTAAAACAAATGCTTCACATTCCCTACACTGAATATTTTATATGCTGGTGTCAGGACAGAACTAAAGACAGAAATGTACCACCAAAGATTAAATGTAAGACTTCTAAAGAGGATGTCTGTAGTACACTGGATAGTTGGTTGCATTAAACTCCATCAATTCAAAGTGTGAATACAATTATACTTGATTTAGTCTCAGGATCAAAGTCTTCCGATATTCTGTGCAGCACTTCTGCTCTCTACTTCTATAAATCTCGTGATTCTCCTGCCTCTTTGCATAATGAGTTCAGGGGATTTGCATCAGAGTTAAGTCTGACTTTTCACCTCTGGACCAAAGTGAAGAAATATAAGCGTACAATTTTGAAAGTCTATGTATGAGTGTGTGTGTCTATGGGAGAGACAGGTGAGTGCTTCTTTTGGAGTATTTTGATGTGTGTCGGTGCAGTTTCCTGTCAATATGCCAGCTCCTATAATCCTCTAAAAAGATTAGGATTAGTGGCCTGCAGGCGTCACTCAATGGAGAAGAATACTTGAATATACATTTAAATAATCAGCAACCAATTGTTTTAGCATTGTGTTTGAGACCAGGGGTTACAATTAGACTTGGTCATGGGCCAGCTGATTTTATGCTTGCCAAACTCAGAGAAACAAAGTTTGTTGGATTTAAAGTTAGCTTTCTATTTATTATGGAATAAAGTTATTGATGAGGTTGTTTGTTTTTTTGTTTTTTTTTTCACTTGTCCTACAGTCCTGGGAAAACGTATTCGTCCCCTCACTAATTTGTTCCGGTTTTTTTGGGTTTTTTTGTCATTATTAAATGAAAAATTATTTTAATATTAGACAAGAATAGGCTGAGTAAATACAAAAGGCAGTTTCAAATTAGGGGGAAAAAGTTATCCAAACTAACTTGGCTTTATGTAAAACAGTAATTACCCCCCTTGTTAAATCAAAATATAACTCTGATTATCATCATTTTTTGGAAACGGAGTTTAAGTTCAAGTTTGTTTGTGTAGCACATTTCAGCAGCAAGGCTGTTCAAAGTGCAAGACAGTTCAGGGTGGGTGAGCTGCTTGCTGATGTGCTCCGATGCTGTTTGTTGTTTTGATGTATTGGTACAGTTATTTCATTTCCAGAACCTGTGTTGATTTCGACATTTACATTCAATCGAGAAACCCTCCTGGTCAACTTGCCATAATTGCTGGAGTCATGAATTCTGCTACCAGAACAGGGAAATGATCAAAAACACATACCCTATTTCACCTTGTAATACTTAGAAAAAAAATATAAATGAAGATTTTGCAGTGGGCTAGTTAAAATTTGGGTTTAAACATGATTCAGATTATGTGGAACGACCATAAACAGGCTGTTTATGCTCAAAACTCCTCAGTGTGGTGGAATTAAAACAATTCTGAATGAGAGTGGTCAAAGTTCTTCCAACGTGATGTGAAAAACTAATTGGAGTTTATTGCAAATGCTTGATGGAAGTTGTTGTCCCTAAGGATGGCACATGCTGTTATTAGGTTTAGGTGGTGATTACTTTGTCACACAGGGCCAGGTGGCTATGGACAGTTTTTTTTTCTCTTCATGAGTGAAATCATCATTTGAAAACTGTATTTTGTACTTACCCATGTTATCTTTGTATGATATTAAATTTATTCTGATAATCTTAAACATTTAGACCAAAAAAAGCAAGAATAGAAGAAATATGTAAGGGAGCAAATACTTTTTTGCAACACTGTGAAGTGGTTTAGGATGCAATGTTATGTCTGTGATCAAATGATTTGGCATTTTATCTAGCTGGACTACAGTCAAAGTCAGAGCTCTCTGATGTAAGTTTATCATTCTGGTCAGATATGAGACGATAACACAGTGTTTACATGGCTGGAATTCACTTTGAACTTTAGACTTTTTAAGAGGAACTTCACTGATTTTTCTGCTTCATCCTGATATACGACATTTTTTTTTTTTTTTTTTGAGAGAAAGCCTCATGGTTTATTGAGGCAAGCGCAAGATCAAAGACTTGCTGAAATCAATACGAACTCTCAGGATTATTATCATGAAATATGTTTGGCTCTACTGTGAAGAAAAAAAATGCATTATAAAAATTCAGATTAAAAGACTTCAGTAACAAAAAAGAGCAAGTCCTGATGGTTGGTTCAGTCAAAATATCATCACCCTCCTGATTAACCTAGACCTGTGTCAATTAGATATTTTCTGATTCAAATTAATTGTTCATTACCAGGCATCTGCAGGACTTGATGAAATGCTAAGGAGGTTATTTAGCCATTTGAATCAGCTACTTGGGAGCAAGGGCTAGACCAAAACTCGCAGGACACTGAATTGACCAGAGTTCGACAACTCTATCTGAGGTGATATTAAGAATGCAGAGTCGAGGTTAGCATCAGAAGTGGACCCCCAAGCAATGCCTGTATGACAAGGTGTGTGCGTTGCCTGGGCAACTTATGGCACCAGGATGAACTAAGGGAAGAAAGGAAGCCGGTGGAGACGAAAACTGTGGCGCTCATGGTGGCAGCATGTTGGCGCAGCTACTTAAGGTCTGATTTGTTGTTTTTGTAAACTTTTATTCACCATTTCTTTGGTTGATGCATTGCTTGTTTTAAGGATTAGCTTTGGCTTATGGATACATTCTAAGGAAGAGGTCTTACTTTGATCCAGATCTGAACCCTTTACTGCAATATTTAGGGTAGCTCACTTTAAGCTGCATGGCTATTCAAGCCTTTACAACTGTTTTACAGCAGCTTTTGTTTGATGGCAGAGGAGGTTCCATTAGGTTACCACTATCAGTGTGCTGCACATCCAATGTCGCAAATGAAGTGGTCAAGAAATAGTCTAACAAAACTGATCATTGGTGAATTTGAAAAAAAACACCATGGTGTGCTATAAAAGCTGACTTTGAAATGGATCATTTTTAGTCCTTTTGTGGGGAGTTGAAGGCCAGTGTGTGTTATTAGTTCAGACTATGGTAATTATTAAAATTGTGAAACTAAACCCAGATCTTTTGTCATGTTGGGTGAGGTTTAGATAGGACTACAATGCAGACTGTGATGCAGGAGGTTGGTAGAGAAAAGGTTTAATGATGATGATAAAGACAACTTACATTAAAGGATTAACCACAGCAGGAAAACAAGGAGCAACAGGGGATGACATGGAATATAATAAATGTAACAGGTAACAACAGAAAGAGCCAGCGGAGAACAATGTAAACCAAGAGCTTAAATATACTGTGGGAGAAAGTGGCAAGGAACCAAAGGGACTAATCAGATGTGAATGGGAAGCAGCTGGGTGAAAGTGCAGAAACGAAAGAACAAAAATAATCCAGAGTTCAGCAACAAAGAGTTCTGGTGGATGTCTGGGATGACCCAAGGAGAAGAAAAGTTCAGGAGGTTGGCCTTGCGGGTCATGGAGAGGTCTGTGATGGAGGAAGTCAGTCAGGAGGCCATCGACAGATGACTAGAGGCAGATGGCGGCAGCTGAAGACTACAAGATGCTGCTGATGTAGAAGACCAGAAGACCTGTGGCACAGGAGCTTGGAGTCCGGTGGAAGGTCAGAATGCCATTTTCAGTGGCCTAGGAATCCTGGGGGTAGACTAAAGTCAAGAAACCCAGGAGGTGAATTAAGATGTTTTGGCAGCTGGAGGCGTAAGAACCTTGGATGCCGCTGGCTGAGGTGCAGGCCCTGGCCACCAGGCAATTTCCTTAAACCCAGCCACAGACCCCCAACCAATACTCTGATGACACCTATCTAGGTTCCTAGGCTGCGGGTCTCCTGGGTTCTTTCACCAATGACCTCCTGATCCTCTGAACCAACCTCTCTATTCTATGAACTGCCACCATCAGTCTCCAGAGTAAATCAGCCTCCGCTGCCAACCTCGAAGGTTCCTGCACCTCCGCCGGAGGCCTCAAAAGTTCTTGCACCTCTGCCAGAGGCCTCCAAGGTTGCTGTGCCTCTGCCGGAGGCCTCCAAGGTTGCTGTGCCTCTGCTGGATGCCTCCAAGGTTCCTGTGGCTCAGGGTGCCAGACAAACCGAGGATCACAACATCTTTTCACTGATCATAGCCAATATTACACTGAAAATATAAGCATTAAGAACCATATTACGAGTCTTTGCTTTACAACATGCATATCAAATAGTTATATAAGTTGCTTGAAGTTTGTGCTAAAATAAAAAATAAAAGAGAACCATATTGACTCAGTCATGAAGAGTGTATGATGGCTATGGCTGAAACTTACCTGGTATTTTAAGAGTTATGGAAAAAGAAAAAGAAAATTCCCATGTAATTAAATCTGCAAGAACAGTTGAAATAATAATCCAGGATGTACTGCAACGGCCGGTTGAAGCTTTTCATTAGACACTGTATGTAGTTTTAGCTGTAGATGAGTGAAGTGATATACCTGAGTGCACAGCTGTTAGTTTATGTTGGATTCTTCAACACAGAAGAGTGACTGTTGATGGTGTTCATTATTGCTGTTTAAATATAAAATGTCTTACAGTAAAAAGGCTCTAAAACTATGTAAACCTAACAGAAACCGCAAGGAAATTTTAAATTTGGTCTATTTTTCTTTGTTGTGTAAATGTATCTTGACAATCAATCTTTTCCTGTTAGAAGGCCTTTCTAGTCACCGTTTAATAGTGCCACATTTGTAAGGAAAAAGAATGTATGGGTTGAAGAGCTGAGTTTAGTAGCATCGAGGCAACCATGAAAAACTTTTTTTAGTTACAGCTGAAAGGCTCCTTCTAGCTGAATTGTGTCTCTTTAAGGACTTTTATTTAGCTCACCTTTTACATCTGAAAATTATATATACAACACTGAGAAAGGGATAATGAAAAAAGATTTCAATACTTATCAAAACTTGTCTTAATTGATACTGCTGCTGTTTAACAGCCAAAGCTGTCTATTTTGGGAGAAAAAGTCATTTTATGTCCAATCAAAGACATTTCAAAGACAGTTCAGAGACCTCCATTCGCCTTTTGATTAATGGATTCCCTTTCGGCTTGAAGCTGAGTCATGCTGTTTAACAACTGGAGGCTGAAATGCTATCAGATGTTTATAGATTTAATAAGGTTTTAAAATATTGTGCTTATCATCCAGACCTTGCTATAGAGGTATTCAGGTCTCATGGATGTATGGTGTATGTTTAGATTAACTGTCTCAATGGAAGGTGAACATCCTCTTAGGCCAGGGGTGTCAGTCAATCGATCATATCCAGAGAGAAGAGAATAGAGAACAACATGGAGAGTGGCAAAATATTAAAAGGAGATACTGGAAAAAAAAAAAAAGTGAAAAAAAAGCAAGCCTTTCAGGCAGATTGTGAAAATAACACAGATGTTTGCTGGTGGCTATGGTGGAGTGTTCGCCTCACCAGAAACATCAGCTGCTTACAGGTGCTGATGGCAGAGGTGTCCGGCAGGTGGATGAGGGGAAAGCAAAGCGGGTAGGAGGAGGAGAGACCCATGGCCACTGGTGTAAGTTTGGGGAAATCTGAACTTCAGGTAAGAAGTGATGAACTACAGTCTATCTGGGTCAGATATAAATCCAGTGCTGGAGCAGTTTATTTTTGTTGTGATCACTAATTCTTAACACTGTGACAAGTTACATGTTGGCCATTTATTTAGTTTCTATTGGGGGTTGCACTAACTAGTCCACTTTTAGACTAGTCTATTCTTTGCTCTGCAATGACATTTTAGCATCAAGTTGACTAGTAGCAATCACTTGACAATACTGAATTTTTCAAGAAGATAAAAGATTAAGAACTAAGTGAGTTTGTCAGATAGTTTGAATTGTATAAAAATATAAATTAATTTACCAAAGGTGTATCTGCAAACTCTGGCAAAGGCTCCCAGAATATCCATTCAACCGATCAGCGTCACTCTTAGCGTTGAAGCTTCTGACCTGGCTGTAAACACTCTTGTAAAAACACTGTATGACAACATTTAGAAATGTAGGTCAAGCTGCATTCTTAAGATCTTAAGTCTATCTCTGCCATCATGCACGCCGTTTAATCCCGCAAACTCAGAGAGCCCCTGGCCGGAGTCACCAGAGGAGCCTGCTGCGCATCAGAGCAGATGAGCAGCAGGTGCGCTGAATTTAACTGTAATCAAAGGTGATCCATTCATCTTAAGTTTAGTTTATGATGTCCAACTTGCACAATTGTTGTCAACGTAATAATTTAACTCCTATATGTCCAGCTGTCCAAGAGGAGCGTATACCAGATAATCAGTAACAGCTGGTGTTAAAAAAAAGTCATACTAGAGATTGTGGAACTTTTTAGTTCTAGTCCAC
Organism: Anableps anableps; assembly: GCA_014839685.1. Taxonomy (NCBI): domain Eukaryota; kingdom Metazoa; phylum Chordata; class Actinopteri; order Cyprinodontiformes; family Anablepidae; genus Anableps; species Anableps anableps. The sequence goes on along the minus strand of CM026082.1, from coordinate 29,662,443 downwards.
AGTGACAGAAGATCACCGCTCTGCTCCGCTGCTGCTGAAGAAGTCCGGAATAATGCTGTTTTTTGTTCTTTTTATTCTGCATAATAGACTTCTGTCCAAGCTGTCATTTGTAAGTGATAAACCCAAATAAGTATGTTTATTAACTGATATATGTGCACTATGTAGTACTTTTTAACTCAGAAATAGCTGAAGCTCAATAAAGCAAAATTGTTCACATAAAACCAAATGAATAGGCATCATTAACCTTCTGTACTTGTAGATATAATTTAGATTGAACCAAATTAGGATTTGCCAGGGAATGCAGTGCTGTTCATTAATATAAAAGTTGCATGAAGGTTAAAGAAACTAATTTAATATATTTGTCTTTTATACATAAATATCCTCTTTATTCTAGACAAGTTGTCTTTTTTTTTCCTAGCATTTTTTTTAGCAAACTCTTGTGGACATTAATTAACTTTAGTTTTTATGTGGGCACATTACCATTCAATTTAAAATACTTTTTCATACAATAAGCTCAGAAGATGCATAGTTCCACTAGGCGTTTGTCAAGCATGGGAAAAATAAATGTTGAGGATGTTGTAAATTAAAATGCAGAGAAAAAAAAGGTTTTAGCTTTAAATCACTACATGCAAAAGGATGCAAATATTTTGCTGTCTTGATTTTAAAAACTAAAAGTCTCTGTTTGAGATGCAGTGCATACATGCATTTCATATCTTGAGATATAATGACAGCGTTGATTTTAATGAGCTTTACATAGTTTATTTAACTGCAGAACAGTTTTGTCTAGATACACATAATACAATATCAAGAAATCCTACAGGAGTTGAAGAAACCATGCATCCTTTGAGGAGCACCTGGCATCAGTTCAAGAGTTCCATAAACCTTACAATTGCAATTATTCTTATTACTACAAGCAAGGTGGCATTAACATAGACTATGTGCTTACAGCCACTCTGTGTTATTAAATTACTGCTTTGATTGCCTCTAACTGTGATCAATGAAGTTGTGTGTGTAAGTGTGGTCTTGGATTTTAGCTGCTGAGTAATGATATTGAGTGTGTAAACAACAGTGCCAATAAATGTGGAGGCCACTGTAGTACACTGAACTCATTTTCATGTTCAACAAACTGTCGATACAGGCAGTACAGGTCTATGCTTGCATATTGTTTATGCTAAATTCTGATGCTTTCGTCTGAATGTTGCAACTAAAATTGAAGCTCTTCAGACCAGGTAACATTTTGAGCCTGTGTAAATTGCAGTATCAGTTTCCTACTTTGGCTCCTGGGGTGGTCTTCTGCTTCTAGCATAGCATATCTGCTTCAGGCTTAAATGTGTTGTGTGTCAAAAGGCTGGATATTTAAGCTATTCTTGCGTTTTCTACCATCTCAGAAAAGTCTTCCCATTCTTCTCTGACCTCTAACATCACAAAACCATTTTTATCCACAAAACTGCCTCTCACTGGATATTTCTATTTTTTTCAACTATTTCCTGTAATTGTAGAAATGTCTACTCATGAAAATTCCAGTAGTTCAACAGTTACTGAAATACTCAGATCAGTCTTTCAAGCACCAATACGCATGTGAAGTATATTTTTGGGGGTTGTCTATATACATCTTGCCTCTGTGCGTATAAGTGAATAAGTGAAGACTCTGTAACACAGACTTAAATAAGTAAAGATATTTATTAAACAGTCCAGAATTTACAGATTAAGCAAGCCAAAATGTAGAGATCGGTCGGAGGCACTAAGCCAATTAAAGCCCCTGCCAAAACTCAAGTCTCTCTGCCTCTTTATAGTGGTGGAAGCAGCACATGAACAGCTTCCCATATTTGGCATAATTTATGTTAACCATCACTTGTGGACATGAAACCTTGAAATGGGCTCTTAGCTGAAACCCATCTACATATATGGCATCCTGCAGCTATGAAATGTATAGGTCACTCCAAGCACAAAAGGGTCTCAGTTTGGATGTGTCACTAAGACTTGAAGATATAACCTGTTTTCAGATACCACATATCCCCCCTTTGGAGCTTCCTAAACCTCTGAAAACTGAATCTGATTGTCACAAACATCATTCACATGCAGCTGAGCTTTAGACACCTGACATATTCATGGGCCTGCACCAATAAAACCATCAAATGTCAACTTTATTCCCTGTCAAGAGTCCTATTTTTATTTTAATCTTCAATTTAGTGTTCAACTATTTAAGTAAAATCCTATTTGGGTCACATTGGATCATTTATGCTATCAAAAATATACAAAAGCTTAAAATAGGACCCAGACTATGATTAAAAGCATAAAATGTAACTAAAACATCATAAACCCCAGATTATAATTAGCATAAGTGTTTCCAATCTATCAGAGCAAATAAAACAACTTCAGACATTATAATATCTCAGACGACGCTCAGTGGTAGCACAGAAATAAAGAAAAATGACCATTGAATTTCCAGTTCGGTTGCGATGAGCCAGTCTCTGTTCTTGATGCCTTACATCGATGCAATGCTTCTTATGTTTATTGTTCTGCTACTGCACTGTTCTGTCCCAGGGGGCTCCCCATCGTGTCTAATTGTCTATGAGTCTCTGAGTCCATCCCAAACAACGGTATCACAAAAACAGCCAGTTCTAGGTGTGTTCTCCCAGGTTTGTTCTCCAGAGCAGAAAGCAAATACTGAACAGCATCTTGCAAAAATGTAACCTTATAATACAGTATATGTCATAAATTGTTTCCATATCCATGTGAATGTTACATATGTATCTGTTTGTCCCTTTTATGTCATACAATTATCATTACCTCATATCCCTTCTTTATCCACTCAAATCTCTTGTACAAAATAAAATTCACTTGTTTATGCAGAAAGAAACCTAAGTTGTCCAACCAAGGATGTAACTTCAGAGTGAACCACGGCCAAAATAAGAAACAAAACAGATCTATATTTGTTGAGATCACTTACCTGATCAAAAGAAAGAAAAAGAAAAATACATCCCTTCTTACCTCCCTTGTGTAACATAAACAGGAGAAAACTGATTAAAATTTAAATGGCAGTTCACTCCTATGGTTGCAGCTTAAAACCACTGAACAGAGCATCAAGAAAATGTGGCCAGCTTGGATCATGGCCATCACAGAAGTAAAATATTCAAAGTAGATGCATATGAATGACATCACCCTTTCACTTCATCTTCTGAATATTCCCATCTATCACATTTTCACTTGAAAATGGCTCTTTGCGCTTGATCTCAGGGCTCCTGGCTCCAACCCCTCCGGGCACATTTGGATATCACAGAAACAAAATACATTAATAGAAATAAATCTCACAACAACAAAATTCAAAAGAAATACGTAAAATAGCTTTAGGTAAAATAAATGCTCTGATCATTAAGAAAAGACATTCGTCCACAGGTTTACTTAACATGAACACCTTGCACAGCCATTCTCCAATTGTTCATTTTTATTCCTCTCCAGCTCCTAAAAAAAATCATCTGAGAGGAAGATAAACTGTTATCTATAATCATCTGCTTGACCAGGGTTCCCATGCAATGAATGCAACAGCATTCAAAGTCAAACAGAGCACAACCACCTTTTCCCAGCAGAAGCATGTCAAGTGTGAGTCTTTGTTGTCATTTCAATAAAGATTTCATTCTAACTACACACCTACTAAGAATTATCCAGAAAAAGAGATTTGACTACTTAAGCGTTAATGCTAACCAATTTCAGTTCATTTGGGTAAGTTCAATCGAATCAAACTAAGTCTTTAGGCAAATCAAATATTGCCAAAATACCACATTTTAATACATAGACTTGTCTTTACAGCAAGTCATCTCGAACACACAGCGTCCTGGGACTCCTCATTACATTATATCGCACATTATCACAAAGACTAATTTCAAAACTTGTTTTTGACTTGATGTTAGGCGATAAAATACATCACAATATGAAGAAGATTGTCTGTTAAATACTTTTTCTGATTTTACTGCAAAAAGGTTAAACCCCAGTCTTTTCATTTGCGTTTGCTCAACGACAATTAAAAAACAGCAACATCTTAATAGTTGATTATTTTGGTATAATCTTATTAAACAATGTTCTGTCATCAACTAATCTTTAATCTTTTAAAACCTCAACGTTTTCAAAGACATTGTGTCAGTCTTTCTCTGTCTTAATGGATATGTTTCCACATACCGTTCGCTGTTGAGGAAAACTAGTAGTAAAACATCAGACTCAAATGATCAGACCTCATCTTCTAAGTCCAGGGTGTGAACACAGCACCAGGTATGCATTACTACTTTGAGCTCTCAGAACTTCTCTTACAAAAACACGACATAAACCTTAGTCGTGTTGTAAATCAGAAAGTGCGTGAGCACACCACTATCTTCCTCAGGTCACTGGGACTCCCCCAGACACTGCCCAGACTCTCCTTAACATAAACAACGATCGTCTGTTGCCTTGGCCCCAGAACCACCTGGCAACACACGCTATTAAATCACTAATGTAATAGTCACTACATAAACATTATCAAAGAAGCACTGCAGTCTGCACTGTATAGGATTCAAACCGGCTCAGAGAGAACTAAAAAACATTTTAAAAACAGTGTGTTTCCTTACACAATTCCAGAGTTGAAAAGGAAAAAAATCAAATCACTAAAACATGCTTTTTCAAAAGAAATGGATTGAAAGTATAATTTGTCTGTAATCAGAACATTGCTTTCCATTATCACCCTTTTCTTTCTAATTTATTTTAATCATGTCTTCTTTGAACAAATAAGAAACAATTAAGTCTTATAAATGAGAACTTCAAGTGTCGGTGCCTTCAAAACACGTGTAAATGAGAGTAAAGGAACTGGTTTGTCAAAAACTTGTTCAGAAGTTCTAAAATTCGGAATCCCAAGCTTCAAAAATCTGGTTTTTACAATTGCTTCAGTTTCATTGACACTATTGCCTAAATTTCTTTTCCTGCAGTTCATTTGTTTTACTTATAAAAAAGTCATACTACATCTTGATTTGAATGTCTTGGATAAAAATTACTGAATTTAAATGAATAAAAAATATATCATGTAATTAGAATCCATAACTCCTACAAATTTAGCGAAAATCCTCCTGAATAACATAGGCTCCTGCTTTAGGTGGAACGATCAACTGCCATGAAAATTCACATTTCCTTGAAGACATTGATATTAAAATGACAATATACTGTAACAATATACTGACAATATACTGACTGCGATTTGTCCCCTTGGCTCAAAATACAAAGAATGTCAATCTAATCAGACAGCAAATACTCCTCTGCCTGCAATAGCAGTTTCATCAGCACAGAGACATCAACAGCATCTTTACACCATAAAGTCTCACTACAATCTTACCTTCCTGAGGGGACACACATTTTCGTCTTCCTTTGGAACTAAGGTGGATAGCATGATAAAGTAAACAACTGACTGGAAAGAAAGCACCAAATCAATTAAATTAGTTGTGTTAGCTGAAGCATGCACTCAAAACCTGGTCTTTTAAGTTTTGGTAGAGGCTGATTCCTGTGCACAGAAGAAGCATTCCGACTGATCATGAAATACAATCTGTGTAATCTATGCAGTCCCATAACATGTTTCCGTCTCCATAGCATGCTATTATATGACAGCTCCAACAGAGGCAAACTTATCACTCCGGAATACAGTGATGTCAGAGATAGACTCACCTCTATGTAAAAAAACAAAACAAAAACAAAAAACAAATTATAGAAATTACAGAGGAACAGAAAAACCAAGCAAAGACTCACCTTCTGTTCCCACTGAACAAACCCTCTCAAAACAAAAGACAGATATTATAAGTTAAAACAATAAAAGTGAGGAATGATCATTAAAAGAATGAAGAATAAAAATAATAGCCAACTTGATGTAAACTGAAAGACATTTATGGAGTTCCAAAAACAATTATTAACTCATTTCCAATCAAATATAATTTCAATTTAGCCAGTTTAGTCTAGAAACACAAATTAACTCCAAACTAAAGTCATACAAACTGTTTAAAATCAGTTCAACATTGTTTGAGGTGAAAAACACCTTCAGTGAAACTGTTTGGTCAAAAGTCTCTTCTAACAGCATCATAGCTGCCAGACCACATTACTTACACAGGATAAGGACTTATTTCACTGTGATTAACATTGTAATATTTGATATAACTACCATATCACCAGATTTATACGTAATGGTATAAATAACCTTAGTCCAGTGAGGGTTAGTTAGCTTTCTTATGATCATCAGATTTGGTTGGCTGAATATTCAGCCAACAGGGAGGGAAGCTGGCTTCTGTCTCCCCATCAAAGAGCTCATGAGGTCATAAATTTGTGTTTGCTATCAGGAGAATCCCTGCATCATTTAATCTACTGGATTACTTAGAAAATTTTTCAACAAATTTTGAACAATAAATTGAACTTGACTACATTATTTTATCAAGCATCAATTTAAAATGCATTTTTTTTCTTTTTTCAAAAAGTGCATTAAAAACATTTGCTGTAATTTGGGTTTTTACAAATAAGCCAAACTAAATTGATTTACATGTTAGTAATTCGTTTTAGCAAAACTTTATAATTACTGTTTTCAAGGTCTGGCCTGCTTTTGGCAGAGGTACCTTAACACAAAACTCATTACAATTCATTTTCTCATGTGCTCATTTCATTATCTCAGTATCTTCAACACTAGTATTTTCTCTCCTAACTCATGTATTGCTACTATTTCATAGTCAGAATTTCTCAACATTATTCTCAGCCATTTTTCTCAATAAAATACAGTAAACCCACAATACTGTTACTTCCTTTTTTCTCTTGAGCAGTCATTTACCATTTTAAATCTGCATTACATTTTCATTAGTTACCCTTTTTACTGCTTTGACATACATTTAGGCAGAGTTCATTAAAATATCCCACATGGCAGACAAACCCACTCACATATCTTAGTCTCTCCATATGTGACAAAAACTCACCCAGTCCTCCATCCAGCCCAGTCTGTGGCTCTCCCAAAGTCAAACAACTCATCTGTTGACCAGCTGGCTCAGAGTCCCACAGTCCAGCCAGAGAGAGAGAGAAAGAGGAGAGCCCGGTCGCAGGATAAACTTTCTGCTCGCAGCGCCAGGTTGAAGTATGTTTTTGGGGGCTGTCTATAATATGCCTCTGTGAGATGTATAAATGAAGACTCTATAAGACAGACTTAAATAAAGATATTTATTAAGCTGTCCAGAATTTACAGATTAAGCACGCTAAAATGTAGAGACCGGTTGGAGGGAATAAGCCAATAAACCCCCCCCCCCCCAAAAAAAAAAAAAAAAAAAAAAACTGTAGAAGCTTTCTGCCTCTTTATAGTGGTGGAAGTCACTTACCATATTTGGCATGTTACCATCACTTGTGTACATGAAACCTTGAAATAGGCTCTTAGCTGAGACCCGTCTACATATATGGCATCCTGCAGCTGTGGAATGTATAGGTCACTCCAAGAACAAAAGGGTCTCAGTTTGGATGTGTCACTAAGACTTGAAGATATAACCTGTTTTCAGATACATATTTAAAGTCACTTAAGTCCCCATTCTTCCCAGTTTTCATGTTCAGTTTGAACTTCAGCAGGTCATTGTCACTGCATCCAGATGCCTAAATACATTTAATTGCTGCCATGTTTGCTGATTCACTATTTGTGTTAAGTAATAAGTGAATTGAATTCAAAATATGTTATTTAAACATGAAATTTTATATATTTTTAATCCAAAACTTTGATTTCTCTGGCATCTTGCTGCAAACTCAAGCAAGGAAGTGCTATGGCTCAAGAAGTACATTCTGCTCTGTCTGTTCTTGTTACATTCTTTACTGTTGTGTCTACAGTCTGCTAAGGTAAACACAGAGGTATTTACACCGCTCTCCAGTAATGGCAATGCTGTGACACATTACTGTTCTTGTCCATATTTAAGAGATAACTGAACACTATGCTGCAAAATGGCCTACCCATTACCTGTATTCAGTTTCTTGCTGACACACCTAGGTGTGTCAGTGATGTGTGTCAGATCCTTTTGTTAGCAAAAGCACTGGTGAGTACAGTCCCCTCCAGTGCTCCTGACCACCAGCTCAAAGCCATGACCAGTCTGTCTGTCAGGTAGTTACTGATCCAGATGGTTGTAGAGCCCCCCACCTGAGAACAGCAGTAGCCAAAGTAAAGCTGGAGCTGCAGCAGAGGTTTCACAAGGTGGGGGGGAATCTTACCCTTTTGACATATGGTTAGCAAGCAAGGCAGAGAGACAGTCATTGATATGATCCTGCAGCCATGTTTTGGTGAAAGATAATACTACAGTCCTGATAACACACCATAAGTGCTAACATCTGATGACAACTGTTAAGCACAATGATGGAAGGGTAGTAATTTAGACTTAATTTGGAGTCCCAGGAACTGGGCTATATGAACACAAATGTTTACTAAGTAATTGTCATGATTGTTCAAGGTGACGCGAGTGCAAGCAACAATTACAGACAGGTATGAAAAGTTTGAAATTGTTTATTGAAGCAAGAGAAAAAGCTTTCTGGATCTGCTGGAGGGAATACACCAAGCCAGGAGCAGGTCCATACTAAAAGACAGGGAGAGACAATTCAAGGTTGCCAAAGACAGTCCCAAACAGAGACATGTCACGTTCTTACTTTAGGTGAAGGATTTCTGACCGAGAGGGAGCACGGAGTATTCCCAGAACAGGCTGTTGGCTGCTTGTTGGGTAAGATGGTGGTTTGTGTTTGTGGTCCGGTCTGTTTTCCTTTGTAGAAGAGGTACCATTGAAGGGTACCTCTTCTACAAAGAGGCAGGTGACTCGGAGAAGATCCACAGGTGAGCTTCAAGAGCAGTGAGAAGGACAAGAACGAGACACCGGGAGAGCGACCCTGAGAGTTGCTGAGTCAGCAAGGAAGCTGAGCACCAATATTCTGGGAGGAACCTTCAGATAAGGAATCTGTCAGAAAGAAGAATCACTGGTAAGCTTCAGGAGAGTAGCATAAAGAGGCTCAGGGGGAACAGTCATACCACGAGTCATAATTAACCTTCTGGCATCCATCTCAAGAAATCCACTCCTCTAAATATTGCTCCTTGATGAGGTTAACTGACGCCACCTGGGAGCTGCACCTGCCAATCACACCCTGTGAAGAGGAGGAGGAGAAAGCAGAACCCAAACAAACAGCACACCAGACTGAGGATACAACAGTAATCTTTTATACAGTAGTACTATGATATCCAATCTTGTTTGGCACCATCCTTTCTTTCCATTGGTATATGTCTTTACTTCTTAGTATTTTATATAAAATATGCCAAAATATGTTCTTCAGATACAGGAGGATCATAAAGCATGTGGAAAGCAACTCAAGAAATATCTGACAAAACAGAAATACAGCAACATAATACAATTTGGATAAATCTGTGAAGAGATGTTATTTGTATATTCACTGACAACAGCCTTAAAGGAAACTGCAAGGTTGCTTCACTGTTCAAAAACATGTCTTACTTCCTCTTATCTCCTCAGTGGAGGAGTGCAGCAAACTACATGATTAATTCTAATACTGAGAGACTGGATTCAGAAAAAAAGATTCAATAAAAGTCATGACTCACAAGGTACATTATATTGCCAAAAGTAAAACTCACCCATTCAATCACTTTCATGTACACCAGTAGATAAAATCCAGACTGCTTCTAAAAACACTTAAGGATGGATCACTTTCAGGAGCTCCATTTGAATTGAGCTCCAATTAAAGCTGCAGTATGTAACTTTTATGAAAAATGTTTTTTACATATATTGTTATGTTTCTCACAGAAACATGGTTGGATGGCAACAAAAAAAAAAAACAAAAAAAAACACCTGTACTCATTGAATCAGCAACCCTAATTACAATTTTTTAAGTGAGAATAAAAAGGGGAGGGAGGGGCTGCTGCAATATTTCATAATTCACTAAACTATAAAAAGTGTTCCCTGGGCAATTTTGACTCTTCTGAATATTTGGGAATGAAGGTAAAAGGCCACAGACAAACTCTGACACTAACTCTATACAAAACTCCAAAAATATGTGGCAAATTTTTCAATGATTTTAGTGAGCTGTTATCTATGATATGCATTGATTATGACTGTTTAATTATGGGAGACTGTAACATCCATGTTGACAACCCAATAGACAGAGACGCAAAAAAGCTGAATAATGTACTGCAAAACTTTGGTTTGACTCAACATGTTAAACAGCCGACACATAATCGAGGACACACTCTGGATTTGATTATCAGCAAGGGTATAAATATCTCCAAGGTCTCTGTAATTGATGTTGCTCTGTCTGATCATTTTTCTGTTGTTTTTGAAAGTACAATCTCTGTTGACTCGCTTAGTAAAACAGATATTATAAAACCTTCTTTGACAGACAACACAGGTGAAACTTTCAATCAAATCTAATCCTATACCTCACTTCCATGCTGTAAACCAGTAAATGAACTGGTATACAACTTCTCCTCTAAAATCTCAGATATAACTGATTCCATTGCTCCTGTTAAAGTGGAGACCGTGTCTGGTAGGAAGAAATCTCCGTGGATAAATGCTCCACTTGTAAGAAGAGAAAGAAGCCTTTGTCAAAGGGCTGAATGTAAATGGCATAAAATTCGACTTCACGTTTACTATGAAATCTACAAAGAAAGGCTGCAAAGCTATCACTTAACTCTAAAACATGCAAGGGAAACATTTTTTTGCGGAAATCATAAACAAAAACTTCAACAACGCTCCTGCTTTGTTTACTACAGTTGACAGGTGGACAAACCCTCCTATGATTTTACCACCTGAACTCCACTTTACCCTGCAATGAATTTGCCAACTTTTTTACAGAGAAAATTTAAAAAATTAGAGGGTTAATCTGCACATCCACATGTAATCCAGTACCACTGCTATGCCCAAACATAACAAATCCAGAAAAAATGGCTGAATTTCACCAACTCAGCCATTAAAACTTGTGAAACAGTTAAGCTCTTCCTCCTGCTGTCTTGATATCCTAACTACAACCTTCCTTAAGAAAGTTCTCCTTGTCATTGCATCTGATCTTCTTCAAATAGTAAACTCATCCCTCTCATCAGGTGTTTTCCTCCAGGCTCTAAAAACAGCAGTTATCAAACCACTGTTAAAAAGAACAATTTGGATAAATCAATATTGCAGAATTACAGGCTAATCCTTAACCTTCCATTCATCAGCAAAATTATTGAAAAAGCTGTGTTTCAACAGTTAAATAGCTTCTTAACAATGACAAACCACTTTGATGTCTTTCAGTCCTATTTCCATGCTCACCACAGCACCGAGACTTGTCAAAGTGTTTAATGACATCCACACAAATACAGACTGTGGAAGAACCACAGTGTTGGTTCTGTTGGACCTCAGTGCAACATTTGACACTGTTGACTATGAGATATTATTAAAGCGACTGGAGAGCTGGGTTGGACTCTCTGGTACAGTACTTAATTGGTTCAAATCCTACCTAAAGAACAGGGATTTCTTTGTGTCAATAGGCAACTTCTCACCAGAGAGGACAAAAGTCACATGTGGAGTACCCTAAGGTTTAATCCTGGGACCCCTCCTATTTAATATCGACATGCTTCCATTAGCTCAGATTATAACAAGTAATAAGATTAGTTACCATAATTACACAGATGATACACAGCTCTATATTACGATGTCACCAGGTGACTCCGAACCCATCCAACCACTGAACAGATGCTTAGAACAAATGAGTGTGTGGATGTGCCAAAACTTTCTCCAGCTGAACAGGAACAAAACTGAAATAATTATCTTCGGACCTAAAGAGGAAAGATCTAGAGTCAACACGTTGAAACACTCAGTCAGAAACAACCAATCAGAGCCAGGAGGAGGGTCATAATGCTGTCAGTCATCCTCATGTACGCGCTGCTCACACACACTCCTTACTCCCTGATATGCTAGAGCTGGATCATAACATAGCCTGCCACAAATCCTAAGGCTAGTTAGCATGGCCACCAATGAAAGGGGATAAACAGTTTTCCTGGAACGGTAAGTTGTTTTCTCTGCCATTAGGACAAGGGGGATTGACAGTGCTAAGACTTTCTTCCTGGCTCTCATTGGTTGTTTTTAGGTCAGGAGTAGTGCATTTCGTTACATGGCAATAGTAAACATTACATAATGCAGTTTTAAGTTAAATTAAGTTTATTTATATAGCCCCAATTCAAAACAAATGTTGCCTCAAGGTACTTCAAATTGTAAGGACTCACAGGGAAGACCCAGAAATTCAACCACACACAGAAGTACGTAAAAGAAAAACAGGTTTATTCAGTATCGGGAACTGGTAGCAGCTCAGGAAGAAACAATGAAGGTCTCCACAAGGGAATCCAACGCAGCACCAGGGGCTAGATGATAATCAGGCAGAGGTAATACACGAAGAGGCAGAGAGAGCAAACTTAGCTTGAGGGACAAGTAATACTCGGTGGTCGTGAAGCGGAGCTTGAGTCAGGGTCCAGAAATCCAGAACCAAAGGAATCTGTAACGGGCTTGGCAGGAGGGGAAGATCCGTGGACGGAAATGGGTCAAAGAAACACAAGAAGGCAAGGCATGAAACGCTGGATTTCTACTGGCTTGTGGATGTCGATAATCTGGCAGGGGCTGAGAGGAGTTAAGTAGAGCAGGGCCCAGGTGGCACAGATCAGCAATCAGGCGACACAGGTGAGTTGAATGAAAACTAACACAGCATGGACAGGACAGAACGTGAATCATGACACACGACACAAATACACAAAATTACATAAATTCCAATCCGAACCTAGTTTAGCTTATTATGTTAACTGATAACAGGTTTCTGTCAAATGAATTATAGCATGTACACTGAAAGAAAAAGTCTAATGGATTTATATAAATGAACATGTACATTGTTTGTGCACAGTTAAATTATGTTTTGGTTTCATAACTTTATTATGTAATGCCAACATATTTGATACATGTTACATGACTGTGAATATTTCATGTTGAAAACTTGCAATCAAATTATATTTGATTACATAGTTCTATACATACGGTCTCACACACAGTTCCATCCTCTATGTTACTGTATGTTGGAGCAGCAGCTTATCTACAGCTGAGCAGAAGCGATTAGATAAGCTCATCAGGAAGGCCAGCTCTGTGCTCAACCCAGTGCAGGTGGTGGGAGATAGGACTCTAGCTAAAATAACATCACTGATGGACAAAGTCTCCCAACCCATACATGAAGCTGTTGCTGAGCTGGAGAGCTTCTTCAGTGACTGACTGCGACATCCTAAGTGTACTAAGGAGTGTTATAGGAGATCCTTCCTCCCAGCAGCTGTTAGACTCTATAACCATCATTGCTCCCAACAAGATCAATAAATGTTTATATCCATGCTGGTATCTGTACAACTCTACTATTTTTCTGTTGTCACTAACTGTAAATAACTTGTATTTTTAATGCTCTGAAACATGCACATATTGTACATTTTTAATTAACCAACTCAGTTGCACATTCCTCTGGACTGGAGTATTTTTTTAAACTACACAGTATTACTTTTGAAAATTTGCCTTACTGTATAGCATTTTTTAATTTTTTATTCTGTTTTTTATACATATTTTTAGATTCTTTGTGTGAGTTTGCTTTTCTGTTACTGCTTGTCACTGTCACTTTGCTACTGTTGCACAGAAATTTCCCCATTGTGGGACATAAAGGATATCTCTATTCTATTCTATTCTATTCTGTTTTATGCATTTCTTTCACTCTGTACATATTTGAATCATTTATACACATAATACATATTTCTATATTGTATACATTCTATTATTTTCTTTTATCTAGACATTATGACTAATTTAAATATTAAATTTTCAGTGTAGTTATATTGATACAACCTAAAATGTATAACAATCTAGATTTAGTGTTAATTTTTCAATAAATCCATTTTACATAGCCTAAACTTTTTGAAAGTAGTACACCACACCACAAATAAATAAACATAAATATAACTGTTATAAAATGTTCTTTAAAAAGCCAAACAGTTTAATACAAAATGGTCAAACATCCAGACTGCTTTATATTGATGGATAATGGGAAACAGTGTTTTTCAGACATGTACAACCAAGGACCACTTTGTCATAAAGGAGAAAAAACATGTGCAGACGAATCAACAAAGGGAGATGCGTGACCAAACTCCAGTTTTTCTGGGATTTGCCTCCCAGTTTTCTGTGCTGGTCCGCACAGGTCACCAGCAGGTCTGGATGTCAAGCTGATATGTGAATTAGGCATTCTCTAAATTATCGTGAGGCGCTATGTAAGGCTAAATGTTGCCAAAGCCTACATGCTAATGCTAACATGGATAACCATGTGGGGTTATCCTTTTGAGGACAAAACCTTTCTCTCCTAGCACAGCATCAACATCAGTAGGCTATATACCATAAACTATATAGCACTTAAACTTAAGGGAAAAAAACAAGACTTACCTCTCAAAGTTTGGAGCAGCAGTTACAAAATGGCTCCTTCCTCTGCAGGAAAAGTTGTTCTCCCCCAGTCAAAGGAGGGGAAGGGGAAATTTCCTTTTCAAAATGTAGGTGGACCTCTACCACACACTGCAACTATTTCATGTTTAGTGGTCATAACTGAAACAGATCTGTTTCACAAAAAGAGCATTTACAAGGATGGTTCATGATTGAATCATGTTTAGAGAAGCAGCACAATAAAACATGTCACTTCCACAAAACTTATTTTTACAAAATGAACAACCTCTCTTTGCCCATTTTTGTCAGTGTAGCAACAGTGAAGAGTCACTTCTGTTGCATTGTTAACACTGCAGCAATCCCTCATACTGAGCATGCATGTAGCGACAGTGGAAAGCAAAAGTTCCCTTGAACAGGACGAAGCCTTCAACCGAGCCGGGCTCAGTGTAAGAGACCATTTGCCACAACCAACTACAGATTTGACAAGACAGGGCAGACACAAGAAAATACAACAATGATCTATAAGAGTACATTCAGAGAGAGAGAGAGAGAGAGAGAGAGAGAGAGAGAGAGAGAGAGAGAGAGAGAGAGAGAGAGAGAGAGAGAGCGACTGCGAGAGCACATCAATTATGTGTGAAGAGGACCACAGTCCCATTGACATCTCACAATGTCTAGCTTGTGTCACAAGAAGATAGAACTTTCTGGTT
Organism: Anableps anableps; assembly: GCA_014839685.1. Lineage (NCBI taxonomy): Eukaryota > Metazoa > Chordata > Actinopteri > Cyprinodontiformes > Anablepidae > Anableps > Anableps anableps. The sequence goes on along the minus strand of CM026082.1, from coordinate 29,647,262 downwards.
TAACTGTGCTAGTGGTTCAGTTGAAGTAATTGGACAAGAGATGATTGAACTGCAGACGTGTGTAAAGCGTCTTTGCTGGAAGGACGTCGAATGGAGGCAGGAGTTGATATTTTAAAAAAATGAGAATCTTGACAGAACAGTCAAGTTGCATCGAGCTGTACAGGAGAGTAAAAAGCCGTATGTAGCCTGTGAGCAGCGTGTTAGCTGCTCCTGCCTTAGCCAATGTTGTCCACCCACCCCCCACAATACAAATGCTTCCGACGCCCTTTTGAAAACATGAAAGTTTTGGCAGCAATAGCTTAGACGACAACTCCCTCCAGAAAGATGTTACAACTAAACCAAACATCAGGGCAAGTGTAAATGTTAAATGGCCTGCACTTGTATGCTACTTTATCAAGTCCAGAGGAGTTCAAAGCACTTTACTCTACATTCAGTCATTCACCCATTGACATGCTGATGATTGTAAGCTATTGGATTGTAGCCACAGCTGCTCTGGGGCAGACTGACAGAAGTGAGGCTGCCATTCAATCGACAACACAGAGTCCTCTGATTTCTACCAGCAGGCAAGGCGGGTGAAGTGTCTTACCCAAGGACACGACGACTGAGAACGCCAGAGTATGGGTTTGAATCGACAACCCACCAGTTACAGTACATACTCCTTCCTCCAGAGCCACCATTGCCCCGTTTCTTCTTTTCATAGAAGAGACCCAAGAAACAGATTCTGAACATAAACTTAATGACAGCAATAACTGTAAATAATGCATAACTGGAGAGCAGTAGGAGAAAAAAACTGAGTGTGGGAAAAGTGGTCACCACATTCACTACTACACTCACACTGCAGGTCTTAATGCTTAATTCCGATTTTTTGCTGATGTCCGATTTTTTTTTTTTTTTTTTTTTTTTTTTTTTTTTTTTTTTTTTTTTTTGCATGGTCCATCATGCTACTAATTAAATACAACCACAATCAGACTTCTGTGTGAACAGTTTATGACCCCAAAGTGACCCGCATGCGCAGAAATAGAATGTAAGCATCACACAGCAGCACTTTCTTTACAATTTATGGATCGCTTTTAAAATTTATTCAAAAATGGGAGCTGACAGTACCGTCACAAGATCATAACATGAAAGAAGCTAATAAAAAGAAAATGTAACTGATAGCAACGGCCTTTAGTGGAGCATTTAGTGCAACTACTGTAGACAAGTCTGCTTGGATGCGTAGTTGCGTGGTGGGACTATGATGTGATACGCTTCACTGACACAGAATTCCTTTACTCTGGCACAGGATATTTAGAATTTTGTCAGTACTGCGAGTGTGGAAGAGGGAAGTCCTTGAAATATGTTTAATGTGGAATTTAAACACATGAAACATCCTTTCACATTTCCACAGTATGTTGATAGGATGCTGGTTGTGCAGTAAGGCGAGTCATGACATTTCCTGACTACTAAATAGTTAGGGATTCCATAATAAAGTGGAAGTGACTGAGAAATAACAACAGCTCAGCCACAAAGTCTTATGTCATGATATGTTGTTTACTGAGACTGGTGTACAGGCTATAATTATGGACACAATAGAATCATTTGAAAGGCTTATTGAGGCTAATGTACAGGGAAATGCCCAATCTCTCCAGCTATATCCCCTTCAGCTATTCTAGGAAGACTTTCAACAAGGTTTAGGAGTGTGAATGTGAATTTTTGCCCATTTTGCCTTGACTGATTTGCTATGTGTCATCAAAGTACATCCATAATAGCTGTGTTTTACTTTTTTTCCTGTTTTGATCAGAACATTTGTGAAATGAACACAAAAAGCTTCCTTTTGGGTATAGCTTTTCATCACTACTGAAACCTGCATCTCACAAACACTTTCCAGCGTCAGAGGCTTTAATGCTGAAAGACTAATGCACCTTCCAAACAGCTGGAGGTCAAGAGAGTAAAGTCTCAAGGTCTCCATTAATCCACAATCATGTGACACCTGTAAAATAGCCACAAATAACCTTCTACAGATTGAAGACGACAGCCAGTTGAGAACTTCGACAAAAACAGGAACAATTTTACAGATTATCTCTTCACTGATTTCAGTCTTTTTTTGTCACATAACACTGGCAAAACAGCACAGATATGCACTCATACACAGTATATACCCTTCAATAGATGAGCAGCACTGAATTGCCAAGGCAACGCAGAACTAAAGAGATTTCCAAGTAGCAGCATGATGGCAGGAATTCAAAGAGAAGATAAATGCAGACATCTTCAGTCGAAAAACAATCACATGCTAAAAATGGTTCCAGTAGTTATGGCAGAAAAGGAAGCGTGTCAACTCAATGGTGTTTCATTTTTGAAAAACTGGTGTAGTTCTTGCTCTTGAAAGGGAACTTAACTGAGTAGCAGGTACAGCTTATATTCCTAAATTTAGATGCCCTGGCATAATTTTGGATTTTTTTGGCCATTTTTCCCGGAAAATGAATTATAATACAAAACCTGTTTGTCACTCGTGGTTAGATGTACCCACTGATCTTTTTAAATCTTAATGATAACGGAAACTATTCAAACCACAGTGAACTAAAGTTTGCCAAATCTAGATCTTACTACTTGAAACATGTACAGCTTCGAAGCTGATGAGAGGAAATTAGCCCTTCAGTATATTCTGAATGTTTGCTGTTTTAATCTTATCAACTTCCCTGTGCCTCAAAATCTGACACATAAGCTATCTAAATCTGTGTTTTATGTCAGCAATGGTATACTTTTTTATTCTAGGCCTCTTTGACTTCTCTCTAACTCTGTCATTTAAGGTTGTAATCATAAAGTTTCTTACTTGAAATAAATTTGTTCCAGAAGTTTTTCTCCAAACTTTTTGCTGAATTGTAAGCAGGCTGGTGGTCCTGGCATAGTAATGTGTTCTTTATGGCGACTTGACCATGCAAACCAATTTCTATCAATGTCTCATTATTGTACATCTTGAAACAATCATAGCACTCTACTTTCTCAGATTCCCACATGTTAATTGAGGTTACTTTAATGAACATGTAAAGAGGTTGCTTCATGGTTACTGTTGGAACAGTTGATGGGGGGTAAATTTAATTTCCCTTTGGGATAAATAAAGTATTTTTGAATTTGAATTGAATTGAATTGTTAGAGGCTTGCTAACATATCCACAGTAACTAGAGGTTACTGTGGATATGTACAGTATGCGTTTCCATTTTATTCCTTTCAGTGTCTGTTAATGTCAGTTTTGGAACCAGCACATGTTGGCATGGTGCACTTAAAACTGGCTTTCAGAATTGTTCTGATGAACAGGGTTCAAGCACAGGGTCAGTAGTGGTTATCAAAATCATATCCTTGTCAAGGTAATGGTCTCCCGCTGATGCGCTTACAACTAGGAACTAAAAGATGACAAAAAAAGAGGGCTTAAAAAGTCAGGTTACAATGAGCAACAGAATAATGCAGAGATGCATTATTCTGTTGTAGGTTCTACTACATTATGGTAAACTGTATGTTGTGAGTTGATTCTAGAATTTTTTTTTTTTTGTTGGATCTTGTATGCCTGTTGGAGTAGCTCTGTTACATTCCTTACAATTTCTTCTTTTTCCCCCTTGTTTTTCGTGTTTACACATTGTTTTTTAAAGAACTGACAGTCATATCCTCTGAGCTCTTTGGACTCCTCCTCATCAAGGAGGAGCTCAAAGAGAAGCTGGACCCCACAGAAAGACACCAGATCATTTATTCATGCTGAGTGGTAATCAGGCCTTTCTTCCTAGTGCTTTTCTCTTCCCTGTTCTCCTGGTGCTAACTGCCGGTCTTTTCCCACAGAACCCCTACAACCGTCATTGTACTTCTGGTAAGCAAATACAAGCCGCCAACTTTTGTATGGCAAAACAACTCCCCCGGCGACAATACACTCCAGGCAGAGTAATAAAAACAATCGTATAAAACAGCAAAATGCTCATCAGTTGTGTGGTTCTACAGGATTCCAACTCATGACCACAAACAAAGTGATGCTTGGATCAGAAACATCTGTAGTTTGTCGTGAAGAACCATAGGAACAGATTTAGTGAACACTTTATCTCAGGTACGTGCTGCACCTGTCAATTTATTAATAAATGCACATGTACACCATTTTACGGAGTTACTTCTTTGATCCAGCCACAACATAAATACATCACAGGCATCCAATATTTATAAATGATCTTTGTGATTTTAAATATGTTTTTTTTTTTTGTTTGTTTTGTTTTTTGTTTTTTTTTCAGTTAGACCTCATTTTATGATGTATTGTTTATTTCTCAGTTTTTCCAAGACTGAAATATTTACATATTATTTCTGGCTACTGTCTTTTGTCATAAAACAAAGTCTTTTATTTTGCTGTAGATTGCTCAATTTTGTTCAAGTAGCACACTTAGAGATTAAAAATCACTAGTCGTGTTTATCACAGCTGGCAAGCCTAAAAACACAGTAGCTCGATGATTGAAATTTAATTTAATGACAAATATCTGTAGTTAAATTTTTGCCCTTCCAAACTGCCCTGTTATGTAGCAGGGAGCTCCTGTTACCTGTGCAGTGTTAGTATTTTACAAACATCCATAATCTATGATATGCTGGTTGTTTTTTATTTTCTTCCAGGTTCAAAATCAGATGATCCTGAAGACCCTGACTAGGTGCCGACCATCACTGATGTCCCACACCCTCCAACACCATGTGCAGTGTTCAGTCAAACAGAAGTAGATACTTGTGGATGGCCAAAAGAAGAAAAGGTCTTGGATGAGATGAAAACGACAAACACAGAGAACACAACACAAACTACTGTGGTTGATGAATCGATGGTTAGATGTACACAATGTGATGCTAAACGTGAAGAAATTTACAATCTGAGACAGTCAATAACAGACCTTGAAAAAAAATGAATGAAAAAAAATTGTGGGAAAAAAATAGTTTTCAGAAGCAACGTTTATTTTTATGTGAAATGAATCTTCAACATACAGGCACCACAACATTTTTTGCTAACCCACTTAACTCCTAGGTTTTCTAGAAAAGCTGACACAACTGTAATGGAACCAGTTTGCAGGGCGACGGCTGGGTTCCTGGCATGTCCCACATCTGCATGATGCTGGAGGTCATACACCCAACACGCTACTGTTGCCATAAAGGGGACCTGGCCTGATCAGAAGTACTTCTAGCTAAGTTGTGCACCTGCTGAGAGGTTGGCTGCAGGTATACCTAACAGAAGTGTTCATGAGCTCTGTCAGGTGTTGAAAAAGGATCGTCATCCTCTGAGTCCTCTTCTTCTGAGGCTGGATCTGTGTTACTGTCAGATTTTGCAATGCAGCCAGCAGAGGGGCACAACTTAGTTCTTGTCATGGAGCTCTGGCTTCGACTGCCTGGCTGCCCAAGCCTGAAAGACAGAGACTCAGAAAATAATTCCATTATTACATCATTACTAAATTACATGACACACCATGCTCCTTATGAAAAGAATTATTAGAATGATTGTTAGGTTTGTTGTTATGATCATTATTAGAATGATTTGGGATACATGAAGAAAGTGATGCTTTTTGACCTGAAAGAACACTTTGCTCTTTAAGGCCCACCATTTGGATCAAATGAGAGGAAATGGGGTCACAGGCGCTCCCTTAGGAGGTCAGGGGTTAAAATCTATCAGCCCAAAAGTAGCCGCATCAGGCTACAAAATGTATACTTTAATTAAAACACTAAATAGTAGGAGTAGTTTAGGTTTGCCATACATGTAAAAAAAAAATAATGTAACAAGATAACAAAATGAAACATATTTGAAAACTAGTAGGAAGCTGTACAAACTTATTGACTTCCAGTGTTCTCCAAAACTTGAGTTCTTCTGTTTCATTATTCTAAATGAAACAGTATATATATATATATATATATATATATATATATATATATATATATATATATATATATATATATATATATATGGATCCATTTCAACTAATGTCCAGCTTTCTTTTTTTTTTTTTTTTTTTTTTTTTTTTTTTTTTTTTTTTTTTTTTTTTTTTTTTTTTTTTTACAATTAGTCAAAGGAATCACCATTTAAGACATTTAAATTAGCATGAATAAACAATATGCTGCCCCCCCACCCCCTTTTTTTTTGCTAAGGTTTATATGATTCCCATAAAAAGTTGAAAATAGCTTTCAGGGTTTTTTTTGTTGTAGTTGTTTTTTTGTTTTTTACCACTATAGTAATAATATAATAACAATATGGTAACAATACAGTAAACTATACTAAACTCCCTATTACCAAAATGTACAAAACCTACATGAAAGTACAACCTCAGACTACAAAGAAACTTAGTATGAAGAAGGCATGCTGTTTAAAATATGGACATAATGAAGCTATTAGATTAAAGCAGGCATTTAGAAGTAAGCATATTACCTTTTTTCCATGGCAAATATTATTTTCCTTTGATTATTAAACAAAAGGCAAAGTATAAAAAATGACAAGACTTTTTTACCACATACAGCAAGAGAGAGAAAAGCCACTGATCATAGCAGAGGCCCTAAAAGCTCTTCAGATCAAACTCTTCTTTCATCTTCACTAACAATAATAATGGACCACTGAAACGGACGGAAAACCCACCAGGTACACTTTGAAGTTATGCTCAATTTTCCATGCATTTCTGCTATTAAAGAACTGATGCTGCTGCCTAAATACACTGTCAAAACATATAAAGCAACATGCCTAATAATTTGTAGTTCCATGTTGTGACGTCAAACAATCCCGTTGTTTGATGTCCCATTGTCTGAATACAAATACTCAGGTCCTTTTGTCAAACACTTAAAGATGTGTGCTTTCGACTTGATACCTAATTGCATCTATGCTTAGGAGTCTTATTTTGAAGTAAGATAGGATGTAGTTCTTGATTAAAATGCCTGGCAACATTTTCTCACTGTTTGAGAGTTGGCTAAAGGGTGGCTGACAACAAAATGAAGTCTGCATTACTTCAAACCCCCAATCAGTCATAACAGTTAAGCCAGGTTCTGACGGAGGTTTCCTCCTGCTAAAGGAGAGTTTTTCCTCTCCACTGTCCCTATATGTTCACCCAGGAGGGGAGGAAGCTGCAAGTTAATGAGTCTGCTGGTTTTCCTTAAATAGAAAACTTTTTTTAACCAATTTGAGAAATGATGTGTGCTTGACTCCTTTGTTTCTTGGAATGTCTGTGGTTAAATTGTGTTTGTGAATTGCTGCTATATACAAAAAACAAAACGAAATTGAATTGAGTCAAATGAACCAGGTAGCTATTTTGCTCCTGAACCCTTCTGAGCTTTGCTACTTAACTTAGTGAAGTAACTTTTTAAAGAAACACTGTCAATCTGTTAGTTTTTTGTCAATAGGCTGCTCAGTTCACTGGATTGTTTAAATTTAGAGTTTCTACCTAAAACTTCAAACTTTGGATGAAATGAACCTCTACATGACTGACAGAATAAACGTTTAACTTTATTCAAGTGACAATGCTAATACTACAGTACATGCTTGCTTTTTGTGCGATTGCACCCTGTGTCATTCCCATGCGTTTGCTTTTTGAAGTTTTTTTTTTTTTCACATGGAATGCAAAATTGTTTTGCGTGAAAATGTTGCCAGGCATTTTAATATAATGTTTTAAGGATCTGTCGGGAAACATTATTTCAGTAATTTTGCAAAAGTTTTCCTAGGTTTTTACCTAGAAACACCATTACCAGTGTAAATCATTATCAATATCTTGATATTTTTATGTTGATTACACTGACATATTGATCTTAAGATGGAAAATGCATTACATTGAGCAAAAATATTTCAAATGCAACAGGTATTGCTGAAGCATTTAAAGCTGAGCTTGTAACAAATGATCCAGAAAATAAATGAGGAAAGACTAATTTAGCTAACTGTTTGTACTTTGTTCCACTAAACTACAGTGGAGATTTGATGTTTCATTCCCTTGGAAGTCTTTCATCCAGTATTTATACATACGTCAACCAGCACATCATAGGCTTTAAGTTGTGTGTAGCAGAATTTTTAGATTTTGCTATGTCTCCTTCAATGAGTAGCACATGAAGAAGACATTAACTTTTACATATCTGGTTCCTGGTAAAGCTAATGAGTCATCAGCATGAAAGTCCAGGGTCGCTCTTTTGGTTTAGAGCCTTTAGAGGCTGAAAAATTGAAATATTGAATTGGTTTGTAATTAGCATCTTGATTGAGAATGACAGTCATAGCATTTATAACACCAATGGCATACCAAGGTACGAAAGAAGGAGTATTATGACAACCAAAGCAATGAGTCAGACCACTCATACATCATTATTTTCTCCCCCATTCCTTATTGTACTGTCATGTATATTATTTCGTTGTAGAACCAGCACTATGAGGAGATGATGGCACAGCACAGAAGCAGGGTGCTAATATTTTGTGGTACTTAATGGGGATTTATTTACCACAGTGCCATTGGGGGAAAAGAGAAGTTTTTGTGCTTTGCATTAAAGATAAACCAAATGACGCTAAGCTGGTTGGTAAAATGTATCTGTTTATTGTATTTTATCTATCCAAGGTCATGTTGTGGAGGCAATTGGTAATTGGTCCAGGAGACCCCAAGTTTCCCAGACACCCCACTCCCCAGCAACCCTCTCCAGTTTGTCCTGGAGGATGCCAATTTAACGCCATGAGAGAAGGAACATATTTCCAGTGATGGCATTGGCTGCCCCTGGCTATTCTCTCAAGGACAAGGCGATGTGCCCAAAAAACCTCTAGTTACCCATCTAAATAAAAAATGACAAAAACATCTTTGTCTATGCCTTTTAACTGGAGAGAAGTCTGATGTAACTTTTTACCTGAAAGAATTAATTTAATAATAATTGGTTTAAACATTCTCCCTGGCTATTACGTGTTCAAATTGCTTGCCATAAATAGGATAGTGAGCTTTCAGCATGTTGGTATGAGATGACTGTAGCACCACAGAAGGAAAAGTTGGACAGTGAGAGACCATGACATGCTGTTGTGATTACACAAACTCAGTGAGGATTTAAACATTTTCAGATAATAAATATGTCCATAATTAATGCATCACATCCTTCCTTTGCTTCAATGTATCCGTTTGATTTGCTGTGTTGTCAGTTTTTCCCACTGTAAGCAAACTACCTAATTCACTTCCATGTGAAAGGAGGCTCACATTTTCTGGTGGACCAGAGTTACATGTTTGAGACACACCAGAGTTTGGATGAGTTTTCACATCTACCCAAACAGAATTGACAATCCAATAAAACAAATTCAGGTCTGTTCAGAGCAAAAGCACCTGTCATCTATCCATCTCACAATCCAGCTACCATCTAAAATCATGTCTGAACAAAACACCAAAACATATTTTGGGCAGGAACCTCTTTCACAAAACAGTTCTGTTAAAAATGCTCAAATATGAAAACAACTCAGCTATATTTTGGACAGGTGAGCTCTCAGAGCTCAAGTCAGCCTCCTGGAGCCAAAGAAGATATGGAATAGACTCAGCACAGTTGATAAAGAGTGTTAAACAAAAGTGCAGAGCACATACAGTATGTAAAGTGTAAGGTCTAATCATTTTTTTTCTATTTTCAAACATAACTACAACTGAAGAAACTACCCTTGGCTGTCCGTTCATTTGTTCTGTCTGGATGCACCTTTGAACAATATGTTTTATGTCTTTTAATGGCAAAAAATGATATATGTGATACATGGCTTCAGTGTGGTACTGATGTTAGGTCATTGCTATCTCACAACTGCACAACTTTTACCTTTATACAAGCAGGGGCGATCCCAGCCTGTTCTTGGGCAAACAACTTTCTGAGTCCCTCCCCTTAGGTATTATATATACATAAATATATATATATATATATACACACACATACATACACACACACACACACACACACATATATATATATATATATATATATATATATATATATATATATATATATATATATATATATATATATATATATATATATATATATATATATATATATATAAATTCCCTTCTCACCCTCCACGGGTGGTCTTTCTCAACCTCTGAGCTCGGGTCCTCTACCAGAGGCCTGGGAGCTTGAGGGTTCTGCGTAGTATCTTGGCTGTGCCGAGAACTGCGCATTTCTGGACTGAGATGTCTGATGTTGTTCCTGGGATCTGTTTTAGCCACTGCTCCAGCTTGGGGGTGACTGCCCCGAGGGCCCCGATGACCACAGGCACCACTGTGGTCTTCACCTTCCAGGCCTTCTCCAGTTCCTCTCTGAGGCCCTGGTATTTCTCCAGTTTCTCGTGTTCCTTTTACCTGATGTTGCAATCGCTTGGTATTGCTACATCCACCACAACGGCTTTCCTCTGTTGTTTATCCACCACCACGATGTCCGGTTGGTTTGCCATTACCATTTTGTCTGTCTGGATCTGGAAGTCCCACAGGATCTTAGCTCGGTCATTCTCCACCATCTTTGGGGGTGTGCCCCACTTTGATCTCGGGGCTTCCAGTCCATATCCTGCACAGATGTTTCTGTACACTATGCCCGCCACTTGGTTATGACGTTCCATGTACGCTTTCCCTGCCAGCATCTTGCACCCTACTGTTATGTGTTGGACTGTCTCAGGGGCCTCCTTGCACATTCTACACCTTGGATCTTGTCTGGTGTGGTAGATCTGAGCCTCTATTGCTCTGGTGTTTAGGGCCTGTTCCTGTGCAGCCAGGATGAGTGCCTCTGTGCTGTCCTTGAGTCCTGCTTTTTCCAGCCATTGGTAGGATTTCCTGATATCAGCCACTTCAGTTATTTGTCAGTGGTACATCCCATGTAGGGGCTTATCCTCCCATGATGGTTCCTCCAGCACCTCATCCTCTGGTCCCCATTGTTTGAGACATTCGCTGAGCACATCGTCGGTTGAGGCTTTGACCTTGATGTATTTATGGATCTTGGATGTTTCATCCTGGACAGTGGCTCTCACACTCGCTAGTCCTCTGCCTCCGTCCTTACGGCTCGTGTATAGTCTCAGGATGCTGGATTTAGGGTGGAACCCTCCATGCATAGTTAGTAGTTTCCGAGTTTTAAAATCCATGGTCTTTATCTCTTCCTTTGGCCACCTTATTATTCCTGCAGGGTATCTGATTACTGGCAAGGCATAGCTGTTTATCGCACGGATCTTGTTCTTGCCATTGAGCTGGCTTCTCAGGACTTGCCTTACTCGTTGGAGGTATTTGGCTGTGGCTCCTTTCCTTGTGACCTCATCGAGGCTGCCATTTGCTTGTGGTATTCCCAGGTACTTGTAACTGTCCTCAATGTCTGCTATTGTTCCCTCTGGGAGTGAGACCCCTTCTGTGTGGATGACCTTCCCTCTCTGTGTAACCATCCGACCACACTTCTCTAGTCCGAATGACATCCCAATGTCAGTGCTGTAGATCCTGGTGGTGTGGATCAGTGAGTCGATGTCTCGTTTGCTCTTAGCGTACAGCTTGATGTCATCCATGTAGAGGAGGTGACTGATGGTGGCTCCGTTCTTGAGTCGGTATCCGTAGCCAGTCTTGTTGATGACTTGACTGAGGGGGTTCAGACCTATGCAGAACAGCAGTGGGGACAGAGCGTCTCCTTGGTATATGCCACATTTGATGGACACTTGTGCAATTGGCTTGTAGTTGGCTTCAAGGGTGGTTTTCCACATCCCCATCGAAGCTGCAATGAAGGCTCTTAGAGTCCTGTTGATGTTGTACATCTCTAACCATTCAATGATCCAAGTGTGTGGCATTGAGTCATAGGCTTTCTTGTAATCAATCCAAGCCGTGCACAGGTTGGTGTGTCGGGTTTTGCAGTCTCGGGCGACTGTTTGGTCTACCAGGAATTGGTGTTTGGCTCCTCTGGTATTTATGCCGATGCCCTTCTGTGCTGTACTCATGTATTTATCCATGTGCCCACCTATCTTAGCTGCTATGATGCCTGACATGAGGTTCCATGTTGTAGAGAGACGGGTTATTGGCCGATAGTTGGATGGGACCGAACCCTTTGAGGGATCCTTCTGGATCAGGATTGTGCGCCCTTCAGTTAACCATTCAGGGTGAGTCCCACTTTGTAGCAGCTGGTTCATTTGAGCTGCCAGTCGCTCATGGAGGGCAGTGAGTTTCTTTAGCCAGTAGGCATGGATCATGTCAGGACCTGGTGCTGTCCAGTTTTTCATACCTGAGACTCTTTCTTGGACATCTGCCACTGTGATAGTTACTGGGGCTTGCTCAGGGAGGTTGCTGTGGTCATCTCGTAGAGAGATTAGCCACTGTGCATTGCTGTTGTGGGTCGCCTCCCTTTCCCATATGCCTTTCCAGTACTGTTGGGTCTCCAGCCTTGGTGGGTCTGCTCTGTTGTTATTACCCTGCCATTGAGAGTACACTTTAGCTGGTTGGGTGGAGAAGAGCCGGTTAATCCTCCTGGCTTCATTTTCTCTCGTGTACCTCTTTAGGCGACTGGCCAAGGCTTGGAGCCTTTGTTTGGCAGTTTCGAGCGCTTCAGGTATGGGCATCTGGCTGTACTGCTTGGGTACTGGTCTTTTGATTTCACCTCTTTGGAGCTCTGACAATTGGCTCACTTTCCTCCTTGTTACCTTGATTTTAGCCTCTAACCGTCTTTTCCATGGTGGGTATTGAATCTCATGGTTGCTCCTATAGCCGAGCATCTCAAGGATCACTGATGCTGAGTTGTACACCAGCTCATTGGTTTCCGTTATGGTGTTGGTAGGGATCGTTCTCAATGCTGCATTCACATCTTCAATGAGACTTTCTGATGGTACTTCACTCACCCGTTGTAATTGGCATCGGGATTGCCTGGTGTTCATTCGGGCCACGATCCTACCTCTCAGGTCAGTTGCTGCCTCGTTCAGCTGTGATGGTTCGTTCATTATTGGGGCTGCATACCCAATCTCCGGGTGGGGAGTTGAAGCTAACTCCCCTCTGACCTGGCGTCCTGGCTCCCCCTTGCCGTAGCATTTGTGTTGTACCTCGTCTATCTCAACTTGTGACAGCATTTGCCGTTTGCGGATGTTGGAACACTGAGCTACTAGTTGTTTGGCAGTTAGTGTAGAATGGGGATGTCGACGTAACCATTCCTCCCACATTCTTTGCATGTAACCCCTCTGACTAGGGTTACTTGAGTAGTAGCATTCCAACAGATCCAAGTTTTCACCTCTCGCCCAATTCCGTCTTGTTCCAGTAACCCATATATATATATATGGGGGACATGGGCTTCGGAAGCTCATGCTGCCCTAGACGAGAAGCCGCCTTGGGCAGCTGCCTAGAAACCGCCACTGCATACAAGTTAGCCAATACAGGGCCAGGACAGCAACAGGTTGACTTTAATCTTTCATGTTGCTGACGTCCTTTCAAACACCACAGACGTAAAGGGTAGAGACTCACAACTGACCCAGAGAGACCCATCTTTGCATCTGTGTCTTGAGGACATGTCCATGAACATTGCAAACAAGATGAAAGACTTTGCTCTGTGCAAAGAATGAGGACACAGTTCTGGCTTTCATTATAGAAGAACAGCAAATACTCTTTAAAGAGGCAGTATTATGTATTATCCAGGCACAAAGTGCCCTTTTATGGCACAATCAAGTATCTACTTTACCTTCAGTTGTTACAAAAATTCTGTATATATCAAATATGACTTAAAAGAAATTTGACTTTGTAATTTAACGCCCTGAAATTGGGCCTCTGTCTCTTTAAGAATATCCTGCTGTTTCCAACACTCCGTCTTCAGGAAGTCATGACAACATTGCTCCTCTATTAACCCTTTAACAACGTTTTTATCAGTGTTTCACTGAGAAGTAGCTCTTATAATGAGCTCAGCAGATGCGCAGTTCCACGAGGTATTTGCTAATTGCTAATCCGAAGGAGCTGAGTGGAGAAGTCGCGTGGGAAGGGTGTTCTGTGAGGCGGAAGCTCAGAAGCTCAGAAACTGCAGCTCTGAGGAGGAGCTGCACCCTGAAGGTGGAGCTGTAGTCGTCCAGGCATTTTGTACAGTTGAATGGTTGCCACGGGAGATTAAAATATTTCTCAAACATGCATGAAAGAATCAAAGCAACACTCCAGGTATGTTTTTGATGAGGGAATAACAATAGAACATGATGTAAAGCTCAAAATAGTTGATTTTACATAATACTGCCCCTTTAAAATTGACTGTGTTCTGCACAGTGATTGGTTGGACATTATCATGAGCCTTATCAAACCCACAAAACAAGTATGGACTAAACAGTCCAAATTTCATGATCAAACCAGAAACTCTGAGGGTACATATGGTCCAAGGTTCGACAGCAGGTACAAAAGCCACTTTGTTTCTGCCCCTAATCTGAGATTCAAGCATCTGTATGAGCCTTCTTTCACAGGAAGGCAGAAAACCTTGAGTATTCAGTGGTTTTTAACACCATCAGTCTACCTATTTAAGAATTGGTATCATCACCATGATCTGCCATTCCCCGTTATCCTAGTTCAACATTGGACAATGATGATGTATGTCAACAACAATTCCGACAGCAACATAAATAGAGTAGATATATCTTTTGGATGCAGTTCATCCAGTAATCTACACAGTGCTGTTTACAGGTGTCTTTGTGACCAAAAACCTATTTGCACTTGGGAAATTCGACTGAAAATCTAATTTATTTCTCAACCTGATGTTACATTGCAGAGGAAAATTATTAACATAGTGAAGACATGATGTCAGATCACACAGGCATTCAAGATGCAAGAACAACAGACACCTGTCTGAAACTGAGAGTTAACCTTTTTCCCACTTACAGATTGAAAAAGGCATGCAGTTTATATTGAGTATCTAAGAAACTATGACAAGATTATGCTGATGCAATGCTGAAATGCTTAATTTCACAAGGTGAAGTCATTGGTAGAAATCTCATCTCAGTTACACTTTTCATCAGGATGGAGCGAGAACAGGAAGAGCTAATTTGACCTCTCCACACTACCGTTTGAGAAATTAGGCATTAAAATGTAAATGTAAATGACAAAAAATGTTAAGGCAGAAAGTAAATGTTTGTTGTGAGGAGATAATGTTTCCTTACTTAGTGTTCAGTGTATACTTTTATTTCAGTCGGACACAAGAACATGACTATACCTAACTATCTTCTTGATGTCGCTGTTGCACTCTGGATGGGTTGGTGTTTCAGCCTCTCCTGATTTCATCTAAATTCTCCGTGCTGTGACCTCTTAGCTCATATGTTAGGATGAAGCGAAGTCAAAGGCTGTTTAGTCTTTGCTCTACCTTCTGTTATTTGCAGGAGATGGAGCTAAGATGCACAGAGAGCTTTTTGTCCAACCATCTTGTGGGTAACTGACAGAACAGTATAGATGTGTTTAATTTGCATAATTTGAAGATTCTGTCACCTAACTTGCTAGAACAAAATTAAGATTTTATTAAAGGACAACACTGTGGTGTGTTGACCCCCTTATGACCAACTTATATATAAATGACCTATACTTTATCAGAATTTGTAACTCTAGCATTTCATTTAATAAGTGCTTTTGTCCAAGACAACTTCAACTCTCAGATTTTGGCTATTTTTCAGTTTTTCAAAGGTGCAATAACAGTTTAAAAGCCAAAAAGAAAAGAAACCATTCCAGTTCCTAACATGAGCTTTCATCCTAGGAAATTTGGCCATTTTAAAATACAATTTATGTGAAAAAAGACAACAGGGGGGAATTAAACCAATTCTAGGCAATCACATAATCCATATGTTAATTTATGAATGAGTTCTTGTTAAGGACCAGCTCACACAACACTGAGTATGCATTACTACAACATTTAATTAACCTTTGGGAATAATAAAGACTTGTTTTTATTTGAACTGAATCTTCCATTAAATAATTCCAGTATTTTTCAAAAATATATATAACTATTGGGGGATCTCATCCTGCTAAAAAGAAGTTAAAGTAAATAAACTCAGCTCCATATCAATACATTTGTCATTGGAAACAGGTAGTGATTTGGGTTTAGTTTAGCAACTTTTTATTCTCCCTTTTATTTGTTGATAAAAGATTGTGTATTTTATTGTGTTTTTGATGTTCTTAACCCAGGCTTACTATAAGGATGTCCCAATGTGAAGGATGGCACATTTCTTTAAGAATATAAGCCTGTCATAGTGTGTTTTTATGCAGCATTTTAATAAAATGTGATTTTAAATATTTACAATTGCCTTTTTATGGCAGTTGTAACTGACACTTATAACCTTTAGATTCGCAAACTATATATTTGCGTAAAATGACTGCAGCAGGAATAGCACAAACAGTTCTAAAGTTTACTCACCATAGGCACTTAGCTGAATCTGAATCCATGCTGTCTATTTCCATGAATCTGTCAATAATCCATTCATATGTTCTTAAAGGTGTGATTATTACCTGAAGACAACTTCCTTTGTATTAATGTGTGGTGCAGCCAAGAGTCTTAAACCTTTACCAGTTCCACACAGTGACATGATCCCTTCTTCTTTTGCTTCTGTTGTTTCTTTGATTTCTTATTTTCCCTCTGTTAGTTCAGTTATTTCTTATTTCAATGATTCTTTACATTTAGCATTTATGTTTATCTCCCCATGCTAGTTCACTCCTTCTGTTAGTGCAGTTGTTTATTATATTTAGTGTTCTGTTATTGTTTCATCTGTTTTATCTCCTCAGTCAGTTTTACCATTTACTCAGCCACATTCATTTCAGACTTTTTTTAAGTTATTATTCTAGTTTTATTCCTTGTCTCTAGTTATTCATTGCTACTGTTCGATTCATTTTCCTAGTTCCCATGTTTGCTCTCCCTCGCTCTCCGCTGCCATTTTCTCTCACTCTCTCTCCTCAGTCTCCCTTCCGCTCTTTGCCCTCACCTGCAAACTATTAGCCAGTCAGCCCAGTCTATTGTTTCATCATTCACACTTCCGGTATTTAAACACCTCTCCTCCTCTCACTCCTTGCTGGATTCACTTTTTACCTTCATGTTACTTCTCTGTTTTATCCTGCTCTGGCTCCCTGTGTTTTGTTCTGCTCTGGATCCCTGCATTCCCTGTGGTTTTTGTAAGTTTTTTGTTGTTCATTTTTTCATTAAATTTTTAAATCAACCTGCTGCCTCTGCCTCTCTCTATTTGGGTCAGGACAGGACAGGACATGTAAGAAAAAAGGGCAATTATGAGTGTCTTTGTGGATTTCAGCTATTCACTGGCAGTTGTGTTCCCTAAACCCATTGAACACTGGGGGTCCACTGTACTCCAGCTCCAAAAAAAGGCTCTGGTTGGAGTTTTGTAATGGGAGAGCAGTAAGCATTTTGATGTTTCTTGGTTTCATTTTTTATCATAATTCAGTCCATTCAGTTTTAAGTCCTCTTCAACTCATATTTTGGTTTACCAATTATAGATTTGAAATAAAAGGCCTCTTTTTCCAGCCATCTATAGAGAAAGAGGGAGTAACGTCTTCAGTTGTAGTAAAATTTCACAGTTTTAAACTGTTTGTGCTATGGATCCCTAAATTAAGAAATGAGGTGTTGTATATTTGGGAAACACTTCTCAGGCTTGAATTATCTAATGTCTATGAAAGTTACAAACCTTACCTATTTAAACTGACTATAATTCAGTTTCACAGAGTGAATGCTGTGAAATGATCAGACGTTCATGGTTAGAGCAGCAAAGCTGTTTCTCCCCTTTACCCCCTCTCCTGTTGCCCATCCTAGTCTCCTAGTCCAATTCTGTGAGAAATGTTTTACAAATAAGTAATAAATACAATCACAACTTATATACTTTTTTTTACCATGACTGTAATTATCATGAAAGTATTCCTTTTAGTTAAAGAATAACTTCAATAATCTTGAAGTTAGTGGAAGAGAGTCTCAATTGAGTCCATGTGTTGTGAGTCTCCCTCAAACACTTGAATAAGATTTTTTTCACAATCTATCAGTGGGTTTAAAAAAAAATTTAACCACACTTTTACTTCCACTCAATTTCCATTAATATACTTGGACAACGCACTGTGTGAACAGTCAGCCTCCTTGTAGAGGGGATCAAAGACTGTCTGCTGGCTAAATGTCAAGTCAGAAGTGTTTTTTTTTTGTTTGTGTAGGCCAAAAAATAGGAATAACAGAAAATTACTGCCCAGACCAAGTACTAATGCACATACAGAGATGTACTTTTTATATGGTCAACGTATATGTGTTCCAAATCCTTTTTCTTCTTTATTGGTCTTATCTGATAATATTTCTATTTTTTTGAGAGGCGGCTGTAATGTTTCAGGTTATCAAAAAAAAGATTTTGAACTCAAAGCAATGGAGACCATCATGGAGGTTCAGGTTATGTTCCTGTTCAGTACTGTGTACTTCAGATTTTCTTCTTTGTTTATTGTCCTGACAAAAGCAAGAGCATGATTTCTCATCCCTGGAGTGAGGTACAAAAGCTCAAAGTAGTTTTGGAAAGAGACTGTTTCTGAAGTATATTACTAATAACATAATAGCATGGCGCAAGCAAGATGGCTCCTAGAGTAAAAGACTAGAAAGCTCTAGAAACTTTTAAAAAATTATCACAATAACGAGCTCCAAACTTTTTTTTACCTTTTATGTGACATCTATTCCACAAAATTAAAGCAAAAACAAAAAAAGAGAAGAAAACCCCTGTTAAATGGAAAAATGTGATTAAAAGCTGCAAAAATATCCCCACCCTTAAAGTAATACTTTGTTCAAGCACCCTTTGATTTAATTTCTGCATTCAGTCCTATTTGGTAGGAGTCCACATGCTGCATCTTGACGTAACAAATTTGCACATCCTGTCCTGCAAAAGTTTGATTGTGAGAACATCTCTTGTCCACAGCCCTTTCATTTGACAAATTAAGCAAATTTAGTTTTGGACTTTTGGTAGGCTTTATTACTTTTTTCTGGTTAAGCCATTCACAGTGGACATCCACCAATTCGCAATTTAGTATTTGGTGATTTTTAAGTGAACATCACTCCAAATAATTTTTTTTCTAAAATATTCAAAATAAAATGCATCTTTGGAAGCTGAAATACCTTGGTGCAATGCTATATGACATGTTACTGACTGGTGTTTACAAAGCAGCCCATCAAGGAGCACCATTCATTTTCCTGGGTGCTGATTAGCTGTACCCACAAGAGCAGAGATAGGGAAGACCATGGATGTTAATTAATGAAATAGGCAGTTATAGGTGTTTTTAGAGGGGGTCTCAAGTATTCATGAATTTTAGCAATTCACATGTGGCTGTGGTCTCTAAACTCTTGGGGGTCCACTTTATTTATTTCAGATGTATTTAACTAATCAACATTCTCACTGTGATGGTAAAAATAAAATCTCTCTAAATCTCCAGCTTTCTTGCAGTTTCAGGGCAAAATTCACTGATACTTGGAACTGTTCATGATTTTATCCAACCTGACACAAAATGGAGGTCCATTTGAGGGAAAGTAACCCCCATCTTTCACAATAGGCATGGTGTTCTTTTTGGTGATGCACCAAAAATGGATGTTTCTTTAGGGAATTATGGCCCAGAAGTTCCATTTTGTTTCCTTCAAACCATAACAAATTCTCCTCCCCGGTTTTGGGAGAGTTTAGTCTGGCTCAGAAGTTTTCTTCGCGAGAAAGGGCTTCTGTCTTACAACCCTAATTCCTAATCTAGAAAAATCAAGAATCATGTCCAGGACTTGTTGGAACTTTCTGTAATCCATTCGGTGTCATTGCCAGCCTCCTGGGAACCACCCTAAGCAATTTCCATTTTTGTACATGGAGATTTTGATCTTTCGCTTTTCTGCAAACTATGACTTTGACTAAAGTCAACAAATGTCTATTTGTTGACTTTAGTCAAAGTCATAGTCATGTCAGTAAAAGCCTACATCAAATCTTCATATTTATCAGAATTGATGGAAAGTTTGATCTCAAGAAGACTGAATATGAAAATAAAATTGATTAGTGTTTCAACAAAGCAGGAGTTTAGGTAAGAGTACACTTATGTAACCAGAATATCACAGTTTGTATTTGTTATATCTCAATCTAACAGATCTCTTTGTGTTTCTATTAATTTGCACATGATAAATGTTACACTAAAAGTAGATCAAGTCAAGAAATGTCTTTTTAAGTCTTAAAAACCTGTGAACTGTAATGACACTCAGGGAAGACCTGGAAATTCAACCACACACAGAAGTGAGTCAAGGAAAAAAAAAACAAAAAACAAAACAAGTTTATTTGTTTTTTGGAACCTGGTAGCTGCTCCGGAGGAAACAATGAAGGTCTCCACAAAGGAATCCAAACGCGGCACCATGGGCCAGATGATAATCAGGAAGAGGTAATGCACAGGAAGGCAGAGAGAGCAGACTTGACTTGAGGGACAGGCAATACTCGGTGGTCGTGAGGCAGAGCTTGAGTCAGGGTCCAGAAATCCAGAAACAACAGAATCCGTAGCGGGCTTGGCAAGAGGGGAAGAACCGTGGACTGAAAAGGGTCGAAGAAACACTAGGAGGCAAGGCATGAAACGCTGGATCTCTACTGGCTGAAAGCTGTCGACAATCTGGCAGGGAGGCGGAGACTGAGGGGTGTTTAAGTAAGACGAGGCCCAGGTGGAACAGGGAAGCAATCAGGCGTAGCAGGTGAGTAGAATGAGTGTTAATTACAGCATGGACAGGACCGAACATGAATCATGACATGAACAGGAACTTTTGAGAGACAATGAATTAAGATTTGTTGTGTATTGAGATCTGATCAACAGAAATTCTATGATGTCTGAAACTCGTATTGTTTTCTTACAAGAAGCTGTGTCACACATTGAATATCCTTATAAAATTAAACTCAGAAAAACTCTGTCACATTCCAGACTGTACCGTGAGGATTTTACTGGACTCACAGTCACAGCGGCTGTGTAATGACAAATAAGGGTGATCATGTCAGAGATTTAACGACTTAAGAGTCTTTCATCTCTTCTGTCCATTTTCCCCAGGTTTCCTGTGGTTTCCATTAGATACTTTCATTACTTACTCTAAAAAAGATGGGCTGCTTTGAAATCAAGCTTTGATTCAATACTGGAAGTGTGTTGTCATAGCAACCTTGCCATTGCCTGCAGAACCACAGGAGATCAACAACAGTATTTCACAGACACATTACAAAAAAGTTTAAAATGTTGCAGGTTTAGTTTATGACAACTGCTGTGTATACAAGGCCCTAGACTAAAGAGGCAGACATCTTTTACCAGAGAAAATGAAAACCGCCCTAAAATTTTCCTGATGCCAAATTTGGTTTTAGCCTGTGCTGTTTACAAATACAGTGTTAGGGAAGTCTGCACACAAATACAAAATGAGCAGCAGGCTGCGGACTATGTCCAACTGACAGTTTGATAGGTTAAATATGGAGGATTCTAGCAGCAACCAGTATTGCCTAATCTGTTCCATACAAGGCCTTTACTGTCTGGAAAAATCTCTTCTGAAATGGCTGGCTGCTGTTCAGGCATCTTTAAATGCCTGGGACTTGGCAGTTCACAGTTTCATCATGCTGTCTTGATGAACAGATAAAGAGTTTGGAAAAAGTGCCAAACAGACAAAGACAAAACAAGTGCCTGAAGTCTGACTGTATTCACAATTAATTCAAGAATCAAGATTCAAGAATCACATCTACTAATATACTATTCTATACACTAAAATATAGTATACTATATTATACTATTCTCTGGAGCTAAATAAAGACAAATTTCACTTCTTTTTTATGAGAAAAAGGTGCTCAGGCTTCCAAACAACAGTGGAACATCATGAAACAATCTGGAGACAATCTGGCATATATCTTAATCTTCCTTCTGAGTTCATGTTAAACAGCTATGACTTGCAAACTGTGAGGCAGCTCAGGAAGCATAAATAATCCATCACGCCTTTGATGATGCAACATGCTCGTCTGTGTGCCCTGCATGCAAACATGACAAAATTAAACAAGATATGGAAGGCATGAAGGATTACTAAGTGAATCTAAAGATGTTTCTGAGTGCATGAAAGTGTACCATGTCTTGAAATGACATGCCAGATACTATAAACAAAAGCAACTGTAATTATATTATACTTTATAACATTTTTGATACATGTTGCTATGATAAACAGTACTGCTCAAGTGCAAGACAACTCTCAGACTGTTTTGCCACTAAAGGAATCTGGTGTCAAATTTTGAGATCAGTTTATAAAGTTGAGGTCAGAAATATTAGCCATCAATCTGGACTATACACACACACACACACACATATATATATATATATATATATATATATATATATATATATATATATATATATATATATATATATATATATGTACACACACACACAAAATAAAGTGATACATATGCTTTTTTTCCTCACTGTCTGTACTTAATTCAGACTAAACTTCTCTTGCTAGAGGTTAGCTACTTGTGTCTTAGAGAGCCAGAAAAATAGGGAAAGACCTTTTAAGGTCAAAGGTGATATTTTATTCCAAAGTAGCATTTATTACAGGATAGTCCTAGGGACTTTAAGATGGATTGTTCAGAGAATGGCAAAAACAATTAAGACCTTTAAAGAACTTTAGTTTGATTCTCTTTCACATTGTGTTTTTGAAATCGAACTGAACCACTAAGACAATGTCAAGCAACAACTGTATGCCTGGGTTGGTACTGCTGACTTGTTCACAACAATAATTAAACGATAGCTCAACACTACATTTAAGCAGTTTTGAGGCTTTTGTTTTCAGTTATTAACCTAATTGAAGAAAACAAGAAACTACCTGGTATGAGCAGCAGGACATGCAATGGCCTATCCAGCTTGTTTCTTTTCTTTGGTTCATTTTTTCTCTTTGGTTCCAAAAAGATTTTCCAAATTAGCTTCTATCCAGTCTGTTTCTAAAGGATTTAGTTGTATGTCTTGGAGACCATAGTATGGTCTTATGTATGTGTGAAAGGGATGGCAATATATACTGACAGTCTGTTTGACTTCATGGTCTTTGGTCTCAGCTCTAAATTCCATTCCTGTGCACAATAAGAAAGAAAACAACCTTTTGTTTTTCCATGTTTCAGGCACAAACCTGATTGTGATTTAATTTTTTTCCTGTTTCTCTGGGGAAGTGTTGAAGAAAGATTTGAATAGTCTTCAGCCATGAGTAATAACATGTCGAACTTTGAATATGTCATTCTTTGTTTTGTTTTCCCTTGGGACTTAGTTGCCACACCTTATCTAGTGATGACAAGGAAGACAACATTTAGAAGCCATAGTGTGTTCTCCAATGAGACACATTTTGTGGTTACAAAAAGTTGTTTTGCTTTGATTTGTCAGTCCTTGTAAGATTTAAATACAAAAGAAAACCTTGAACTGTTTCTCTCCGCTTTAGAATTAAATGTTTTCCAGGACTGAAAACAGCCGAAATGGTTTTCACATTGTTACAGCTAATACTTATGTTATCAGGATCTTTGACTCCTCCCTAGTTAGGCAGATAGAGGCCCATAGCAAAGTTCAAAGGAATCCTGAGGGGTCACAGTATTGTAGTTCACAAACACAGAGTTCTCACCTTTTATCTATGAGAACCACTGTCCTCCAAAGTGCTTGAAAATGTCCTTGATGGACTTCTAGATATATTCAACAACTGGCAGACACCTGTGATTGGACATGACCCTAAAAAGGTATCGAGAGGAAAGGGCAGAAAAGAAACAAAAAGAAGAGACAGCGGCATGATGTTCATACATCGCTAGCGCTCTCTCTCCTCCCTTTCCACCTCTCCCCTTACTCTGGGCTGTTTATTTGCTGTTTGTACATAAATGGCACACAAACAGCACTCAGGAACAGCTAAGAGGGAGAGAGAGAAGAATTAGTTCACTGTTGTAGACAAAAAAGTTAGCAAAGCATCATTTCATTTGCAGTTATTCACTACTGAAGCAACAACTAATTGCTTTAAACAAATGAAAACCATGATAAATGCCAAAGACAAAACCAATAAAGACATGATAAATGATCCAGTGATCAGGCTTTTATATCTGTCCTGCATCAAAATGATTTACTTTGAACCACAGTGTTAAAGTCTATTAATCAAAAGTAATACAGTATGTAGACATTTTGCAGACTTTAAGGATTTTTGGTTTTACAGCCTTTCTCAGTCGCTTTGGTGCATTTATCACTTCATTATTAATTTATCAATTTCTCAAAACAATTAGTACTATTCGTAGTTGATAACCTGCAAAACTGTTTTATTGCATGAAATGGATAGTTCACTCCTTAAAAGCAAGTATTCATGTCAATAAAGTGTCAGTATCCTCAAAATGAAAAGTCCTGACACCATGATTGTGGACAAGATAGTCAAATGGCTTAGTCGTGTTTTCATTATGACATTTCACTCTGGAAGTGTTCTAATGCAAAAAGTCTTGGTCAAACCACCTGAAAATGCTCAAAACAGAATTATACACAATATTAGCACAGCCATTTGTTACAGTGAGTTACATTTTACTGCATATATTCCTTGCAGTTCTAATTTATTCACAGCATTGTGCAAAAGCAAAAATACAAACTTATTTAAAACAAACACAGGACACACCCTTTGGGTTGGGTATCGCTTTGGCAACTGTAAACACCAGTGAAAAACTGAGGTTCACCTGGGACACATTGTTCAATCTGGGAGACATTTTCTGGAGAGAATGATCAAGAATTGCATAAAATTGTCAGATTTTGACAACTAGTTCAACATTTTTGTTGGTCATGATTCAAGCAATGAAATGAGGACTTTCAGTTTTATAGGTAATGACTATTCAGCATTCATATGTATAGTTCATTTTGACTGACATGTCATAAGCAAATAATAATGTTCTAAAACAGTAGGGCAACTGATACATGTGTCCAACAGGATTTGCAATTGTTCCAACAAGTCTTTAAATATTTGTTTTGTCAGACTCTGAAATGATAACTTCTCAGATGTACAAGAAAGGTTTTTTGATAGTTTGGTCTCTCTCCCTAAGTAATATGGTTTACAAAATGGAACAACTCTTTTTTTTCATTCAGTGTGACTTGGCTTCCATGTTTCTTAAAGTGCATCTTTGATTGCCTGATGAACTTTTGTGAATTTCTTCCCTTGGAAGTTTGAAGTGCTAAGTTCAGAGACTCTGATAGAGACACAAAAAGAACTGGCAATAAGACTTTCCCAAATAGACTGGAGCCAGAGGGCTAGTTGCTCTCTTAAGACTTGATTGGATAATGGCTTTCCTTATACAGTGCTCAGCATAAATGACTACACCCTCTTTGAAAAGTAAGATTTTAATCAATATCTCAATAAAAGGAATAATTTCCAAAATTTCCACAAGGCTGAGTTTCATAGAACACTTGTTAAACTCCATAACATGAAATCAAGGTTATTATAATATACCTCACATCACAAAATCAGCAGTTATACTCTAATTAGTTGAAGCAAAAACGAATATACTCTTCCACAAAAATTACTACATCAAGTATTTTGTATGATTCTCATGGTTTTTACATAAATCAAGAAAAGCATGGACAACCCTGAACATCCTCTTCATGAGACTGAGAGTCTTCAGTCAAAGAATTCTTTAATTTGTGGTAAAACAGACCACTACAGGAGATCATTCCTGCCCACATCACCATCTGCAATAACTCTTTAATTAAATGAATTACAACAACACCTCATTTCCCTTTGGGGTCAATAAAGTATATTTGAATGGAATTTGATTTTTAAGGAAAGCAACAAATCTTCTAGGCATGGAATGAGCAAGTTCATGACATTACAACATCTACCTTTTTCTTAGAGCCTGGATGCTAAATGGACAGTGATGCTGAATTTGTCCCATCAGAATTCCCCATAGGTGTTCGATAGGGTTCAAATCAAACCTTCTCATCAGAAGACCCTACTGTTGATATGTTAACTGGATGTCTGTGTGATGGTTGCATTTCCATCTTTCGTCAATTTTCAGATCACCATTGCCACAGTTTTCTGACTGATATGTAAAACTTTGCTGATCTATACAAAGAAAACTGACAGCTTCAATCTGAGACTTGGATATTTAGGTAACCCCTCATTATTTACAATTATTATGGCAGTCTACTGTCTGAGCTAGTGACCTCCTACCATATCTGGTGACCCAGATCTTGATGTTACAGAAATAAATAAAAAATATAAAAATACTTCATATTTTGTTGAAATATTGCAGCAAACAGATTATAATTACCTCTTTCCAGATGTTTTTTTCCTCTAATTGGAATATAATTATTTTTGATTGATGATAAATAAATCCTAGTCAGTGTAATATATGAAAATTTCTGCTTCTTTAGCTTTTGCTCAGTAGGCAGCTGGAATTCAGTTGGGACTTGTCTATTTTTGATGGAGAGTGATAATGACATTATATTTATGTAATTAATATAGTTTAACATGCTTATCAGTCTTACACTCACAACTCAATGAAGGACAAAAAAAATTAGGTGTGAATAATTCAGGAGATTTTAAGTTGATTCAAAGTGAACAATTCTCTGAACAATCAGGATAAAAAAAATTCTGAAAGATCAGAGCAAATACTCTCAGATAAACAGAACATGGAGTATTCTCCCATTCAGTAAAATCTGGATGCCTGAGCTTTAAGCTCCTTGTCACAAAGAAAACTTATACCTAGCTGCTGCGACCATGCTGACCTGCCGTTCCTTTATAGATGTGGCTGGTAGGTTTTAATAGGACTCAATTTACAGATGAAGGAATAACAAATTAGCAAACTATTCTTGACATGCTTTACACAAGCAAATGGTTGAAGTTGAGGGGTGTGTGCAACTGTTTCATCAGTGCATGAAGGGAGCCTCCCAATGAGCTTAGTGATTAGCTCACCCCTGCTTGTCACAGCAAACCTGAGTGTTACTACAGATCAGGGCAGGCTGTGGCTTAGGCGGTATAAGCAAATGCTAAGGGTGCCAGGAGTCGAGGGGGTGCCATAACAAGGGGCAAGAAAAAACATAACTTAAATTATTTTAAAAAAGCAACTAATACATAATATTTTGAAATTTTTTTGCACTAATTTAGCTGCATAACAAAAAATATGACATATACTTCAGCTAAAAATAATAATACTTTGCTTAGCTCGCCCTTCCTTCTTTACTAGCTGGTTTGTTCCTGCACCACAGCCGCCCCCCTCCCACTCACATCACTGCACCGTTGTTGCTTCACTGACAGTGATGCAGGTAACTTCAGAAAGCATGACGTCTGGTTGTCTGGTGCCCAAGGAAGAAAAAAAGAAGAGAAAAAACATGACAGAAATGGAGGTACAGTAAAACTAATGTGATGAAATTACCTGTTGCCTTAGTTACTTAGCAGAGTGTAGTGTAGCAGCTAGGCTAGCTAGCTAAACATGGAGCTAATCAATATATAGCCCAGCCAGTTTTTCTTGATTGCTTCCATTCAGCTGTCAACTCAAACTCCACATTTTCATGACACACAGGCCTAAACAGCAGCGCCTATGGCCAATGTTATTGCTTTCAAACAAGACAACTTGCAAATAATGGACATCAAAATACAGCACTCGGTGCACCTTTGCTTGTCATTGTTATCTTTCTCACCTGGGGTGCCAAACTGGCTAGGGCTGGCTCTGCCACAGATTGCCTGGTCAACAGACTGACATCTGTTCCTTTTGACGAGTTCAAACCAGGACAAGTCAGCCTGGGAGAAAGAGATCCACAGATGGTCAGGCTCTTCTCAACTCCCAGAGAAAGAAAGAAAGAAATTAAATAATACTATCAAACCTTAAGTGACCAGACTGGCTGTGGACATACAGAAAACTCAAACTCATAAAGTCATGGAAAAGGCTTTCCTTTCACACTACTCATCAGGTTCTTCTCAACAGCTTCTGCTTCATCCTTCATCTCCACTGTGATTTTAACTTGGAATTTCTATTCTTCCCTTCCTTGAGGACATCACCTACTTCCTTGAGTCTGACAGCTGCTGGGAGGAAGGATCTAAGACAACACTCCTTTGTGCACCTAGGATGAAGGCAAAGCTCCACAAAAGGCTGCTGCGGCTGCATTTAATTTAAAGTATGAGGGACCATGCCAAAAAAAATTGGATTTCAGCAAAAAAATTGGAACTAAGCATCAAGATCTGCTGTGTAAACGTAGCCTTAGTTTAATCTGTTCTTCTGTTTTACCAAAATTTTAGTGTCGTGACACCCCTACTGGGATGTAAGAACTCTTATTTTGATCTCTTAAATCTAACCATGATCTTTGATTTCTAGAACCTATAGCTGATTTGGTAGATGAAGCCTTTTGTTTAAACTGTCGTTAGCATAATTGGTACTTCCTCAATTGGATCCTGCA
Organism: Anableps anableps; assembly: GCA_014839685.1. Lineage (NCBI taxonomy): Eukaryota > Metazoa > Chordata > Actinopteri > Cyprinodontiformes > Anablepidae > Anableps > Anableps anableps. The sequence continues at coordinate 29,618,958 of CM026082.1, read as the reverse complement.
CTGTTAAATATGTGATTGGAAATAACATGTAGGAATCAGCCTTTTCATGGTTCCTTTTCTTATTTTGGCAAAGAGTCATTTGCATATTTATATATCTTGGTCTATAAAGAAATTATTTAATGTTTGAAGCATTTTTCTTTTTCTTAACAGCAACAAGTGTATCTCTCTTGTCTTGCCTTCTTGTCTCCTCACTGTATGCCAGATATGTCAAGCTCAAGGACGACACCACAACAAGAGACTAGTGAGATAAATACATATATCCATTATTTATGCCCCACCAGTTAGTTATATAATGCACATGGCAAACACACTACATATCCCATAATGCACTGCAATAGCAACTCAGCTGAAGACAGGGTCCCCACAGGCACAGCATGTGGTTGTCAGATGCAGGAACAAAACTTGGAGCACTTTGCCAAGAAATGACAACCCAAGTCCCTTCGTGTCAACCACTTCTACATTTTGCTGACAAACTACGCACACTGTGACATGAGTTTAAAGGCCACTTTAGAGTTTTTAAAGCACAGAAAAAAGAAAATAACATATAACTGCTCAGCAATCCATGCACTTTTGATGTGGGGAGGACCAGCAAACATCCAGATTAAGCTTACAGAAGTGAAATGCAGTGTAATAGCACTCTCAAAGTAAAGTAGCCAGTGACTCTGTATGTCCCACAAAGTTTTCCATTTCATCACTGAAACGATGCCCCAACCCTGTCTCCAAGCAGCTGTAATGATCCTCATGTTTTATAGCACACACTAAACACATGGACATCTTGCTAAAACAATGATGTCAAGCCTGGTATTAACAGCAAAGAAAGCAAACTATGTCTTCCTAAAATTTTCATATTATGTTATTTGTGGTCAAACATAATAGTAAAATAAATAAATTTTTATACAGATATGCCCTGGCAAATTTATATTACACAGTATATTTTATTTGCATTTTTAGGAAAATACAGTGGCTTGTAAAAGTATTCATAACCCTTGAAAATTTCCATATTTTGTCATATTACAACCCCAAACATAAATGTATTTCATTGGAATTTTATGTGAAAAACCAACACAAAGTGGTATACAATTGTGAAGTAGAAAGAAAATTAGACATGATTTGGAACATTTTTTACAAATAAAAAACTGAAAAGGATAGTGTGCAAAAATATTCAACCCCCCTGAGTCTTTGTGGAAGCAGGTTTTGCTGCAGTAGCAGCTGCAAATCTTCTAGGGTCTGTCTCTAGCAGCATTTGTGAACAGCAGTCAAATTTCTTTTAATTTTTTTTCGATATATACAATCTCTTCATAACAACTGAAGGAAACAGTTACTTGATTGTGGTATAAAAAGGCACATATACACATGATATCCCTCAAATATTCATGATGTCATCTGCTGACATGTTTTATTTGGTGTTGCATTTTTATTTATAAATGTACTTCTATAATTAAAACAGTTTTAGAACCATATGTTCTCATTTCCTTTATGAAATTCACAAGTGGAACTTTCTTCTGCTTGTAAAAACAAACAAACAAAAAAATAGTTTTCAGATCTTGCCTGCCACAGATTCTTGATTGGGTTTAGGTCTGGACTAGGCCATTGTAACACATGAATGTGTTTTGTTTTAAGCCGTTCCACTGCAGCCCTGGCTTTATGTTTAGGGTGGTCGTCCTGCTGGAAGGAGAAGCTTCGCCCCAGTCTCAAGTCTTCTGCAGACTCCAGCAGGTTTTCTTCTCAGATTGCCCTGAATTTGGCTCCATGCATCTTCCCTGTCCCTGCTGAAGAGAAGCTCCCCCAGAGCATGATGCTGCCACCACCATATTTGACAGTGAGGCTGGTGTGTTCAGAGTGATGTGCAGTGTTAGTTCTCTGCCACACACAGTGTTTTGCATTTTGGCCTAAAAGTTCAGTTTTGGTCTCGTCTGACCAAAGCAGCTTCTTCCACATGTTTGCTGCGTCCCCAACGTGGCTTCTGGCAAACTGCAAACGGGACTTCTTCTGGTTTACTTTTAACAATGGCTTTCTTCTTGCCACTCTTAAAGACCTCATTTGTGCAGTATATGACTAATAGTTGTCCTGTGGACAGATTCCCCCACCTGAGCTGTGGATCTCTGCATTTGGTCCAGAGTCACCACCGGCCTCTTGGCTGCATCTCTGATCAGGGCTCTCCTTGTTGATGCACTGACTTCATTTTTATGTGCACTTCCTGAAAGTCTTTGACAGGTCCCGTAGGACTCTTTTACAGCGCTGTCTGCTGAGAGCAACATGGTTGAAATGAAACAAAAAGGTTCCCGAAATCCCCAAAGTGATTTATATCCTGCCCATACTGATACCTGCCCAGTGAGAGATGTGCATCCCCAATCATAAATGCTCTTCTGTCTGATTGATCTCAGCTGTCAGTGAAGATGAATAAATGCTTATTCTGTAAATACTTTTTTAAATGTCAAATATTTGTTGTTTTTTCTTGCAAACTACAAGTAAACAATTTCAGGTTTGTAGGTTAATTCAGTCCCATCATACAGATTAGAAATGAACTTAACTCTATTGTTTTATAACTATGATCAAGTTTATTATTTAAACTTAGTTATGTAGTCATCGGTCACTTCATAAGTTACACCTATCTGTTAGTTAAAACAGAAAGAGAATCAGTCTATCACACATTAACAACTCAACTCATGTATATACATATATAGAGAACTTGTAGTGCTTAATAGTGTTATAGCCATTTCGCATTAGCTTCCACTAAATACTGTGTTGCTGCAGGGCTAAAGCCCTAGCATTAGTGGAACCAATGTTTATAATGTGATGCTTTAGGGTTTGCGCAACTAACATTTTAGTTAGCTGTGCCTATCACTGGATTTAAGAGACTCAACGTGGCATGGTTGTTGGTGCCAGATGGGCTGGCCAAAGTACTTTAGAGAACTGTTGATCTATAGAAATTTTCACTCACAACAAGCTCTTAGGTCAGCGGTGTCAAGTCAGAATACCTTGTGGGCAAAAAAAAATATGATTTCTAAATGATTAAAAATCACAAAGAAATTACATAACCATTTTTACCTGCACTAAACATGGAATAATTTAATTAAACAAATAAAATTGGTAGATTTTTTTGTAAGAGTTAATCACCACGTTGCCAAAAAACAGGATTTTTTTTTTTACCTTGTTAAAAGAAAGATGATCAATTTGCAAACTTTTGGGGGTCTGTTTGGGAAAATAAAACTAAAAGAAAAAAATGGTCATCCGTAAGAATAGAATTTGGGTCACTTTTTGGATCATATTTGGTGTACGTTCCCAAGCTTAATAAATTAGTTAAACGCAGATTTGGCTGCACCAAACTCTGCTTTTGAGTAAAAGTCACTAAATGGATGTGTTCCAATTTACTATGAAATTAAAGAGAATGCAAAAAGCACAGCTATTAAAAGATGAATATATATAGATTTTTATTTGTTTGTAATACTTTTGCACAAATTAAAAACAAAAAGTCTCCATCAAGCACCTGTGCTAGCAGCTCAAATCTTTGTCCATGTTGAATTATAGTTTGGGGTCACACAAAATCAGTCCAGGGGGCCACACTTTTGACAACCCCTTCTTAAATTAGCATAGAATGGTCTAAAACAGAGATAATACCCAGTGAGCTACAGTTGTGTGGATAAAAATACCTTGTTGATGTTGTTGAACCTTGATGTGGATGGGCAACAGATGAGAAAGCACCAGAAAACTTCACAGGGTGGGGGATAAAAGACCGAGAAAACATCTAAGTTGATGGGTCTTGATTTGATCTACAAATTTTACTGTGGTGTGAAAAGTGTTTGCCCCCTTACAGTTATCTTCTGTTTTTTTTAATCGGCAAGGCGGCAAATACTCTTTTACACCACTTTAGATTGAATTAGGCAGGAATAACATGAAAGCATGAAGCCCTTCTGCCTAATGAACAGTACAGGTTGTTGTTGTTGTAATGGTTTGGAAGTTAATTTCTTGGGACACTTTGGTTCCATTAGTACCATTTCAGCATAAACAGTAAATGGCTCTTTATGAAGTCCAGAGGACCCCAAACACTACAGGACACTACATTCAGTCATTCACCCATTCACATACACATTCACACACTGATGGTGGCTATCTACTGGATTGTAGTCACAGCTGCCCTGGGGCAGTCTAACAGAAGTGAGGCTAACATGCACCAGCACCACTGAGCCCTCTGACCACCACCAGCAGGGAAGGTGGGTGAATGCCTTGCCCAAGGACACAACGACAGAGACTGACAGAGTGGGGGCTTGAACCAGCAACCCACCATATTATAGACAGCATAGTTTAACATAGTTTAAATGCCACAGCCTACCTGAGTATTGCTGCCCTCCATTTCCATCCCTTCATAAACACAGAGTACCAATCACCTAATGGGTACTTTGAACAGGATAATGCACCATGTGAAATCATTTAGAGCACCTTTAACTGGTTTCTTCAACTTGACATTGAGTTTACTGAATTACAATGGCTTTCACAGTCTCCAGATCTAAATCTAGCAGCAACCCTCCTCCCTAGCAACAGTAAGACCATCTCTGACTCATTTTTACACTTTTATTTTTTGGATCTACCGAAATGTAAAAAAGAAACTGAAGAGTTGTCTGTCATGTTTTGTGTTTAATGAAAGACCCATGCACAGAGGCTGACTGTGGAAGAAAAAGCAAAGGAGCACAGGCAATGTAACAGAATCAGCACTGAACCAGAGACCTTATAAACTGAGGGAAGGGTGGAGAATGGCACTTGATCCAGGAGAGCATAGTCAAAGGAATGTGGAACAGCTGTGGAGGAGAGCAAACATGACTAAGGGAAGGTGAATAACTAACATACAGGGGGGTGAACTAGACACAACAGAGCTACAAACCAAAGGAAAAACTGACAGACTAACACTGATCTAACAGAATAAACTACACAGAGAATAGAAAACAATAAATCCACCAAGACACTCAATAAAAGGAATAAACTTTGTCATATGTGTGGTTTACAACAGAATAGTAAACACAGAGATCATGACAGAGAGGCTATTATGAGTTCACAAGGAGGAGGAAATAATGATGTAATGATGAGATGCAACACCTCATTTTATTATCTATGTTATTGGAAGCCAAAAACAGAACAGAAGGCTTCAGTGGGAAGTTCGCCTGCTGCCTCAGACCAGAACCGAGCAGGGGGAGTTCAGTGTTTTGGTTTAACGGTACATACTTCCTCATGGCCTCCAAAAATTGCTCCTCAAAACTATCCATCCTGCTCTCTGGCTGGATGCAACCTGTCATCTCTACCCTGGTGTTGCACTATACTACTGAGGATTGCCTGGGTTTCAGGAAATGTATTTGTTCAGCTTGGTACCTTAAAACTTTTAATCACAGCAGTGCCGTCTGAGAAATGCATACAAGTCTTATGGTTGGTGCTATAATTCACTGGCCCAACAGCAAACATTTGACAGCAGGAACAAACATTGCCACATAAGGTGTTATAATGGTGCACTCAGAGTATTGTTATGTCATTTTAATTGCTCTCCTGAGGCCACAGTTCCTGTAACTTATGTGTTCACTCAGAGACCCATAAAGTGTTTCACTGTCATTTACTATTTGCTCAGCTTGAGGCAACAAACAGGTTATAGTTATACACAAGACTTATAAGAAAACATATCATTTGGTCTTGATATAATTTTTATTATCATAAATTTTCTTGTGAAAAAGTCAGTGTAATGTTTTCCAGAGCAGGTTGGATATACTCATGTATTTCTTTCTCTCTGTGTGAGTGAAGACTTCCATAAAGGCCCATTTGAGTTTAATGGTGCAAATATGTGGATTCCTCCAATTCCACTGCTATACTGAGTGAGGCATCTACTTCTTTTCTATGGGCACTTTTTGGCAGAGTTTGACAGGTCCTACTGGGCCCTTTTACATCTCTGACTGCTGACAGGAACATGGGGGAAATGAAACACCAAAAGTTCCACATACACCTACCCTTCCTGCCATACCACTACCTGAACATGGAGAGATGTGCAACCATCTATCCAAAATACTGCTCATTACTGATTCAAATCAGCTGACAGTGGCAAATAAATAATAATTTTAAATGCACAAAAATGTTTTCCACTGGGTTTTCCGCATTGGAACATCGGTTTATTTAAACATCGGAACATCATCCCCAAACACACTCTATAACAGGGCCTGCCCTGAAATGGTGAACAAAAACATTTTTTAGTTTTAGGGTATGATTTTGATAATTTTTAAGAGATCAAAGCAAGTAAGGCATACTAATACACTGAAAAGAAAGTAGAATATCAACTCATTATGAGTAAATGTTCTACACAAAAGACACAAAGACAAAGAAAAGGAGAAAGGCAAAAGAGAAAGGCGGGGAAAAGGTTTAAAGGGAAAGATGGAGATAGAAGTAGTGGAGAGAAAAAAGCATAGAGATAAAACAAGTCAACACCCTTGAAGTCTGCCTCTAGGCCTGCGGAAAGAGAAAAAACAGAACCGAGAATCCACAACAACATGTGCATATATAATAACAACAGTTATAACTTCAATGGAAAGTCCACAGCACAAGGTAATACAAGATGTATTTAGTGGCAACCGCACTAATGTACTAGATAGTGTACCTAACAAACACCTGAATTCAAATGCGTGTGTGTGTGTGTGTGTGTGTGTGTGTGTGTGTGTGTGTGTGTGTGTGTGTGAGTGTGTGTGTGCTTGTGACTATAAGGTTTCTCCATGAGAATGTTAAATAGTGAGTGTGGGGGAAAGACCAGCCTCCAGGACAAATGAAAAAAAAGAATGAAAGAAAAATATAAAAAATTTGAAAGAAAAGAGCTGACCCTGTGTCGATGAAAGCTTCCAAAGACTGATGACCCTATGTTCAAAATGTTGATCTGGAGCATCACAATGCCTCACGCATCTCACGGAGCACTGTTCAATCCATCATCCGGAAATGGAAAGAGTATGGCACAACTGTAAACCTACCAAGACAAGGCTGTCTGCCTAAACTTACAGGCCCAACAAGGAGAGCCCTGATCAGAGATGCAGCCAAGAGGCCCGTGGTGACTCTGGACCAAATGATCCAGAGATCCAAGGCTCAGGTGGGGGAATCTGTCCACAGGACAACTATTAGTCATATACTGCACAAATGAGGTCTTTAAGAGTGGCAAGAAGAAAGCCATTGTTAAAAGAAATCCATAAGAAGTCCCGTTTGCAGTTTGCCAGAAGCCACGTTGGGGACGCAGCAAACATGTGGAAGAAGCTGCTTTGGTCAGACGAGACCAAAACTGAACTTTCTGGCCAAAATGCAAAACACTGTGTGTGGCAGAGAACTAACACTGCACATCACTCTGAACACATCACGCCCACTGTCAAATATGGTGGTGGCAGCATCATGCTCTGGGGGAGCTTCTCTTCAGCAGGGACAGGGAAGATGCATGGAGCCAAATTCAGGGCAATCTGAGAAGAAAACCTGCTGGAGTCTGCAGAAGACTTGAGACTGGGGCGGAGCTTCTCCTTCCAGCAGGACGACCACCCTAAACATAAAGCCAGGGCTGCAGTGGAACGGCTTAAAACAAAACACATTCATGTGTTACAATGGCCTAGTCCAGACCTAAACCCAATCAAGAATCTGTGGCAGGCAAGATCTGAAAACTATTTTTTTGTTTGTTTGTTTTTACAAGCAGAAGAAAGTTCCGCTTGTGAATTTCATAAAGGAAATGAGAACATATGGTTCTAAAACTGTTTTAATTATAGAAGTACATTTATAAATAAAAATGCAACACCAAATAAAACATGTCAGCAGATGACATCATGAATATTTGAGGGATATCATGTGTATATGTGCCTTTTTATACCACAATCAAGTAACTGTTTCCTTCAGTTGTTATGAAGAGATTGTATATATCGAAAAAAAATTAAAAGAAATTTGACTTTGCATCATAGTCGTATCTGATGCCTTGAAATTGGCTTCTGTCTCTTTAAGAACCTTCTAGCCTTTCCAATGCTCCCCCTTCAGCACGTCATCACAACAATGCCCCTCCTTCCTGTTCACTCATGCCATTTAAAACTGTTGCAGTTTGCATGATAAGGTCAGCGGACGTGCAGTTCCACCAGGTGTTTGCTGTGTGGTGGAGCTATGTGGGGGAGGGATGCTTTGTGGGGCGGAAGCTCGGCTGGGGACTGAAGCTCTATGGTGGAACTTTGGGTAACTAGGCGGCGCTGTGAATCAGCAGTTTAGGCTCCCCCAAATAGCTGGCATGGTAGATTCAAGGATTTCTTAAACATGCACGAATGAGTCAAAGCAACACTATGTGTATGAGGGAACAACGTCATAACATGATATACAGCAGTATAAAAGCAAAGCGCCCCAGCTAAAAAAGTAACAAATGTTACATGCTAAGAAACCCCCCCCCCCCAAGAATCACTGTTCCGTACAAAACTGAATCTCCCTGAAACCTTCCAAGTGCATTCTACATCCACCTAACTGTCATGATTCAGGGATTTGATTGTTGATCCTGAACTGCTCATCCACCCAGAAGGTCATGGCCAAACTCTTGGAGGTGTCAAACCTTTGTCTCGTTTCCTCATCAGTTCCCCTAAATGTATTGAGCTGTTGGACACTGTTGGAAAAAATAAACTTCTTAAACCTTCTTCTGCATTCTCAGTATTCCGTAGCTTGCTTTCTTGAAAATATAGGGAAAGTATTGCTTTCTTTCAACCAGCTGACTACTAATGAGCAACAAAACATGGGAACAACTTATTGATACAGCCCTGGCACTTCCTCAGTTATTTTATTAAAAGAAATTTAAACCATAGGAATATTTTTGTGGATTTGAAATTGTAACTTTTGAAATATGTGGGATACATTGAAACCGATGACTGGCTAATCACAAGCTGAGGCCTTATTCACACTTTTTACCATGTGCTCTGGGTAACCTGCAATCACTCAGGCCACATTCAAAAACAGCCAGGTCTTTCTAAACAGGTTACATCTATCTTTGAGTATTATTTTAATTGTTGCAACATTTTTGACATGTAGAGTGCTTCACTGAGATCTAATTGTAAGTGGTTATCGAGCACATATTACAATAAATTAAACAAGTGAGCGTGAGTGCCAATACTAAGGGCTGTCAGCTTCTTATTGGATTACAGAGGATGCATAATTACTAGATGTGAACAGGTCCTGAGCTAAACACGTTTAATCTCTTAAACAGAAAAGCTGTTTACTCCAGTGAGAATTGAGGCAAAGGGACGGTACAATTCCCTTCAGACACTCCAAGATCTCATCATACTAAAAAACACATTTACCAGACATGTTTATTAATATGATTTTGTAGAAATTTGAAACTGTTATCAATAATGTTGTGCTCTTTAAGAGGCAGTTTGCCAGTAATAAAACAGAATATAGTTTTTAAATCCACAAACACTTATCTTAGTCCCTAAATTGACCCATTAAGTGAATTTGACATTAACCAGTAATAACATTTTAAAAACCCCACTTAATTGTCATATTTCTTGCAAGAGTCAATTTAAGTGAATGTAAACCATAAACCTAAGATGGAGTTAGTTTTTTTATCTGAAAGATACAGAAGACTTTTTAGTCAGAAATTATGGAGGGTCCAAAGGGACAAAATTAAAAAAAAAAAAATTCATCATTAAGTCATTAAATAAATGTACCATGAAATTAATAAATGTTTCATTAAATGTTTAAATGATTTATTTAATAGACAATTAATTTATGAAATGCATCAATAAATCATTCAAATGCAAACTTATGATAGTTGATTAATTAATTAATTATTTCATGGTTCCATAGCCTGTCACTAATGCTAAGGCTAGTTAGCATGGCCCCAGTGATGGTGGATAACCGGTTTTCCTGGAATGGTAAGTTGTTTTTTCACCATTAGCACATTTAGCTGCCGAACACAAGGGTGATTGACAGCACTAAGACATTCCTCTTGGCTCTGATTGGTTGTTTTAGGTTGGGAGCTGTGCAAAGTTACATACTGCAGCTTTAATTATCCATGACACTATTCCTTTTATTTGGACAGCCCTATAATAAAGTTTTAAGTTGGGTATCCCTAAGCCTCCGTTTATTTTGCTGGCAATGAGAACCTTGAGACTTACTCTTGGTGTTTTGTTCTGCCAGATGACCTTGATATCATTTTTCAACATTTTAAATATGTGCTGTGGTATAAAAACTGGGAGTGACTGAAAAAGGAATTGCAATCTCGGTAAAATATGCATCCTAACACATTTAATCCATCCCAGGAGCAAGAGTGGAAGCATATCCCATCTATTTAAGTTGTTGTTTTTTTAATTTTTTTTATTAATTTACCATAATTAGAGAAAAGTTGGGTTATCATTAGGGTAAGAACTACTCCAAGATATCTAAACCCTTGTTTAGATTTTTTTTTTTTTTAAAATAAATCATCTAGTTGGGAAGGTCAGTCTCCCACAGGTTTTGCGGTTTTTAAACTAGATCAGATTAAAGATGTTTTCGGGAGTTAAAAAAACAGGTGTTCTACTGTATAGTAGAAGCAGGAGATTGGGGAAATGGCTAGAGGGCCAGATGCATCTGTTGTATGCATCTGCATACAACAGATGCTAACAGGACATTGCATCTGTTGTATGCAGATGCAATGTCCTGTTAGCACACTATTTCACCATTTTGTGAAATAGACATCCGATTGTCTGAACAATACATCTCCCACAAAAATTTGGTAATGTAGATGATGAAACTGTCAATTTGAGCTTACAGTATTTGAATGTGAGGGAATTCCAACTTGGAAAAGGACATTCTAAAGCTAGACATAACACTTTCTTCATGTAGAGTCAACCAGCTTTACTGTGTGGTTTGTCAGTACAGGATGTGATATAAAACAAAAGAAGCCTTTATCTGTGAAGATGCCTCATTACTTCAAACATGCTGAGATGAGGGTGGTTCACTCTTTTGTACTCTCGGTTAACCATGCAAGTTAACATACTAAAGTAGTTACACTCTTCTTGATATATAACAGTGGCTAGTGTAATGACAACTGATTAAAACATTTAAACATATTTGTAAAGTATAGATTATGATGGTACTTTCTGATTAGGGATGCCTGATTTGTCGGTCTAGGCTGATGTTAGCTACTTTCTAGCGTATCGATATTGGTCTGATAAGCAAAACTGAGCTGAAATAGTTAATCCATGTGAGGGTTTTTTTTCAATTTTGTTTGTGCATGTTTTTTAGGAGGAGGAGGGTAGGTGGTTGGCCATGTGGTATTCGGTTAGACATGTGACAGTGACAGTGATGCAGCACATAATTGTGGGGTGTTTGAAGCAGAGAAGCAATGTTAAAGTGTTAAAGTTTCCATGGTGTCAAAAGGTTCAGAAAATGTATATAAATGATGTCTGTAAATATCGGTTATCAGTATTGCACACAAATGTTCATATGTGTGCATCCCTAACACTGATGTACAGTTGTTTCTGGGCAAAACGCTGTCCTTTTCTGCAAGGACTATCCAATCCATCCATCCAGGCATTTTCTGTAAATGCTTTATACTTTACTAGGCATGAAGAATATGGATTTAAAAGGTTATTTCAATATTTTGTGGTATTACTGCTACATCAATAATAGTAAATAGTATTTAAAAATTCATTGCGATCTTTTTTGGCAAAATTATGGCTATAACTGCAAGTCACTACTGTCAAAGTCTCACCAAGACAAATACAGCTCTGATATCTTAAATATATTGTATGAAGCTATAATATTGATAATTATTGCTGTTTTCATGGAGCCCAGTGGGAAAAAAATAAAAGTAAGATTCGCACTGATCATTATAGTTTTGGGGTTTGTAAACTTCATTTCAAGTTTATCTTCTTATGACAATAAAAATATTCTCATGATAAATGTAAACACTACGATAATAGCCTATATCTTCTTTAAATCCCTAAACTCATTATGTCCCTGACATTGTGATGTTTGTAACATAATTCTTGATATTTATTTGCAAAAGGTAAATTGGTGTACTCAGTCAGACTTTCTGAGAAATTACATCTTGAATTTAAATTCACTAAGCTAATTTTATTTATTTATTCTTTTTGGCTAACTTTGGTTGTGTTAATGCATTTGGCATATAAATGGGCCAGTTTGTGTATTTTGGGGTAACAATTATTTTTTTTTATTTTATTTTCTTCAGTTCTTTTAGATACCCTTTAAACTAAACTGAGAAATTTTTGTTCTTCAGCATTTTTTGAGCCATTGACCTCTTTTTAAAAAGCTTTTTTTAAAAATACACTTCAACAGCAATTTGCCTTCCTAAGTGGATTTTCTGCTTTCGACTTCTCCCAAAAAGGGTGTGGTTTTTTTCTCACTAGGTGAAGATCTTTTTTAATGTACTGGAAATCCACCAATTAACATTTATGAGATGAACAAGAATCTACATTTTGACAGATTTTTAATACTATCATACATTTAGAAACAATCTTGCTGACAATTTTTAACACTTCAAGCTAAATAATTCCACTTATATGGAGTTGGACAAATGTGATATGCATGCTAAGGACTTGAGTTAATACTGGCACAGGTGAAGCACAACTTGGAAAAGTAGTGTTACCCACTGTCTGGTGTTTTCACATCGGTCACAGTTGTTTATGTGGCCTGCCACTGTACTAGAAAACCATACCAAGCTATCAAGACACCACTACCATGATGAGGTCATAGCCTAGGAATGATGCCAGCATCAGCGGTTCTCGACAGGAGCCAAGAAGGGCCAGTGCCCCTGTAGAGCTGGTCCTGGCCCCTGTGCCGAAGAACAACTAAATCAATTTCTTATAATATGCGCTGGCACAGAAACCGTAACTAATTGGTCCCTTGGACCAATTTCATTTTTCTCCTTGACAGTTTTACTTTAACAGTAAATTAAATGACGGTGTTGCATTTTTCGCTTTAGCTGTATTGAGATAGGAACACAGTTTTCATCTGTTCGATCAGGGGTCTGCAACCTGTAACTTCAGAGCTACAAGTGGCTCTTTGTGCTCATAATATATTAAACAATGAAAAGTTGCCCTTTTTTTTTTGTTTGTTTATTTCATTCTTTTGTTCTGTGCCCCCATGAAAAAACATTGACCCCACAATGCCCCCCTGGTAAATTGGGTCCAGAACTTTCCACTGGAGCCCACCGTACTCAGCGCTGCTTTAAATTCCAGACAATCAGGCCATGTCAATGTAGATGGGCAGTCATATATCGGTGTGGCCCATGAAGGGCCCCTTGTCATGGTTGCTGGATGGATGCTGAAGTTCTGCCAACACAACAAAACACCACAAACTCACTGAACTAGAATTACTGCTGTATCACACATAACAGGGCGATCTCTGCATTCCGGATATGCTGTCGAAGGCTTTGCCAAGATCCTGCAATGACCATCAAGGATTTATCTGCCTGAATTTTTTTTCTTTTTTTTTTTTCTATGCTGTTACGGAGTCTTCATCCAGTGCGAGGGAGCCTTATCACAAATGTTTGCAAATGAATTCAAAATTATGCCAAAATGAAATAGTTAACATTACTGTTAGCACTGATCATTAAGGGAATTAAATAAGAATCACAAGATAATAATAATCACTATGACAACAAGATCAGTAATCTCTGTATTATGGATGAAGATAACTATCAATATCCTGTCCAATAAGGAGGAGGTTTAGATGAAAAGATACATTTTATATGTATGACACAAGGGAAGGTTCTTACCTTGTGCATATTTAAAGCTTTGCTGTGCTTCATTTTAAATTGCTTGCACATTATGTAGGGCGAGATGGCCCTGCTAGTCCTTGGAGCTAAAGACGAGGATTATAAATAACATTATGTAAATATCCCGGTCTGTGTTGCTTTTTAATTCCAGATACATTTAGATAAAGCAGCAACAAATATTACAAATATGGAAGAGTTCTAGCCACATAGCAGCTTTTCCTATTTCATTTTATTACATAAGCATGCTCAATAGCTCAAGCAGAACTCAAGTGGCTGTTTAAGTAGTCCACCTGGAAGACTGGGTACTATCATGCTGGGCTTCAATGAAGGTACTGGATGACCAATTAGCTTTATGTTTAATTTGAATTCACCTTGCAGCTTCACAGAAGGCAATTCCTGCTGCTATTAAAAACAAACTCAAGGAGCATTTTGCATTCTCGTTTCCCAAACACCTACCAAGGCCAAGTCCTGGTGTCTCTAAAAGGAAACTTTGAATTTCTCTGGAAAACAATGAAGTTTCCACCAAGTTTATTTTTGATCTAATAGCAAAGCAGTTCTGGCAGGAGCTGGGTGTATTAGGCAGAGAGGCAGAGGTGAAAATATTTCAAGAATTTTCACTTATACCTTTGGACATCCAGGAAAATAAGTCGGCTTATGAATGAAAGGTTTACGAGGACAACATTTAGCTGATGGACAGGGTGGCTAAATGAAATCTCTGTCCTTTGAATAAGGGGAAAGATGGAGGGCTCGGCTAACTGACAGGCGGCTCAAGAATGTCTGTAACCTAAAACACATTACAGAGCCATCAGACAGAATGACACTTCAACCCCTCCCTCCACAAGAGCTGCGCTGAATGGCAACCCCTTGTTCTCCCCCTTGAAATGACAACCGCAGAATATCAAATGCCAATTAAGAGGAGACAGGCACAGCTGAAAGAGTGGCACCTAATTCTCATCAGTTTGATTGGTGAGGGGGGACAAAATGCAAACAGACAGAGGTCACTTTGAATGGATGGTCTGACCATTCTGCTGGATGAAGATGTTGATCCAAATTTTCCCACTGTGGGATCATAAAGGATGTTTCTATTTCTATTCTATAAGTGAAGGAAAATCCATAGGTGCTGACAGAAACAACATCAAAGTGTTCTGATGGAACATTAAATATGTTGCATCGGCTTCTGTTTTATTGTAGAGCAATAACTCTGTAAAGGCAGTTAGGCTTTCAAAGTTGAAACATAATAATCTTTTTCTTTCAGATTTCTTCAAGTTTTTCTTTTATTGTCACACTTACATGTCTCACCTAATCATATATATATCAGAAAAAGATCCAGCCATTCATCCCTTGTCTTCCACTTTCTCCAGGGTCAAGTTGCAGGTGAAGCAGCCTTAAAGTGAGAAACCCAGACTTCTCTCTCCCAAGACTCCTGGGCCTGCTTCTCCAGGGAAATTCTGAGGTATTCCCAGGCCAGCCAAGAAACATAGTCCCTCCAGCATATCCTGGGTCGTCCTTTGGGTCTGTGGGCATGCTTGAAACACCTCACCAGGGAGGCGTCCAGGGGGTTTCCTAACCAAGCCACCTCAACTGGCTCCTCTCGACGTCAAGAAGCAGCGGCTCTACTCTGAGTTCCTTCCAGAAGACCGAGCTTCACACCCTATCTCTAAGGGAGAGCCCAGATATAAGGAGGATGCAAACTGACCCATTGTGCACTAAAGGTCACAATAACTTCGCGAAGGCAACAGAATCAAACTATTTGCAAAAAAAACGAACCTAAACCACACCCCAACACAGAAGGAATACCTCCCTCTCAACAACTACTCCATTAGATCCAGAGAAGGAACACCACAAACAGGAGTAATGATAGGGGAAAGCCCTGACAGAGTTCATCTGTAGATTACCAAATTATCAAAATAGTTGTTTTTACCTGAAAAAAGAGACAAAGCATTAATTCAGGTTCACATTTCTTATGCTTCTAGTTCTTTTTGAAATGCCAAAGTTTGGTTTATTTTCCTTTATTTTTTTAAGTTTGGGAAAAAATACCCTCAAATGTTAGCAAGTTTTATTAGAAACTATGCAAAATTTCTATTTCTTTTTCCTTTTCATGGTTCACTCATGCAGCAATAATAATAATAATAATAATACATTTTATTTAGAAGCGCCTTTCTCGGCACTCAAGGACACCTTACAATATTTACAAAATCAGTCAATGAGACAACAATAAAATAATAAAATCACTTGAATAGAAAGAGCAAAAGGCACCAGATAGAATCAGCAGTTGTAAACAAATATGTTTTGAGTTGTGATTTGAAATGGGGGAGTGAATAGATATATCTGAGTTAGGATGGTAAGGAATTCCAGAGACGGGAAGTAGTGTGACTCAATGCTCTGTAACCCAGAATAGTGAGACGGGCAGAGGGGACAGACAGGTGGATGGAGAAAGAGGATTGAAGAGAGCAGGAGGGAATGTGAACATGAAGAAGGTCAGACAGATATGGAGGGACAAGGTTGTGAATGGCCTTAAATGTTAACACAAGGATTTTGAATTGAATATGAAACTGTACTGGAAGCCAGTGGAGCTGTTTGAGGGCATTAGTGATGTGGTGAAACTAGCAGGTTCAGGTTATGATATGAGTTCTGGACCAGTTGGAGCTTATGTAGGGATTTCTGAGGAAGACCAAAGAGGTGAGAACTGCAGTAATCCAGATGAGAGGTAACGAGATTGCGGACAAGGATGGCAGCATTGTGGGCAGGGGTGAAGGCAGTTGATGTAACGTAGGTGGATGTAGGCAGACCTAGTGACATTACTGATGTGGGATTTGAAGGATAGTGTTCTGTCAAGGATGACATCCAGACTCTCAACCTGGGGGGAGGGTGAGACAGTAGAATCATCAATAATGAGAGAAAAACTGTCTGTTTTGGATAGGGTGGATTTGATACCAATGAGGAGAACCTCAGTTTTGCTGCTGTTTTGTTTAAGAAAGTTTAAGGTTAACCAGGTTTTTATTTCATAGATGCAATCAGTGAAGAAGGTAGCCAGAAAAGATGATGAAGGTTTAGTGGTGATATTGAGCTGGGTGTTAGCATAACAGTGAAAATGAATATCAAATTTAGGAAAAATATTCCCAAGGGGAAGGATGTAGATAATAAAGAGAAGGGGCCCCAGGACTGAACTCTGGGGCACACCTGAGGAGATGGTGCAGGGGATGGATTTGAAGGACTTGAGTTGAATATGCTGAGTGTGGCCAAAGAGGTAAGAAATAAAACAGTCTAATGGAGCGTGAGATATGTCGATGGAAGACAGCTTTAAACTGTTGGAGGGTTTCTTGCTCAGGGACACTTAGAGTGAATTTGGAAAGCAAAATTCAAACCACCAGCACTACAAGTCACAGGCACTCAAATAAGGTCAGCCTTTACAACCCAAGCCTTAGAGTTTTTTGAAATAGGCATTAATTTCCCTTTGAGAAAAATGAAACCTTATAACAGCTACAGTAATTAGACTATGCATACAACAATAATATTTTTAAATTTGTGATCCTTAGTCCAGTAGACTCGGTTCAACTAGGAAACAAAATTTCAGCATTGTATTTTCAGCTGGTGTGGTTCGCTTTCATGCTGCACTGTGTCAAACAAACTGAACCTTTTGAGCAACCTGTTTACCCTCTTGCCTGTGGTGGCACTTCACCAAGAACTCCTGAGGGAAATGACATGGAAACCCCTGAACAAGAGACTGAGTGCAACCTCCTTCTTCACAAAATGTAAACAAAAATGGAGTGGTGGCAGATTTAGTGGTTGTAGGATTTCTCTTTTGTCTTTGGACAAAGACTTTGAGCCATTTCTCCTGTTAGCACTAGCACTAGCCTTGCATGTTTGTTTTGGTTGTATTTACCCAGAGTGCACTGCAGTATAGTCCCTTTCCTGCTTTTAGAGCAGTCTCCAATGTACTTGGCATTCACATATGCATTTGAACCACACCAGAGTTTACGTCAACCAAGCCAAGACCTAGGTTTATATAGGCAGACCAGAGTATGCTTACACATTTAAACCTCTCCAAGCGAACCAGACTTTCTAGGCAAATAAACTAGAGTTTGAGTAAAACAGGGCTGCTGTGAATGCACCCTTAGTCTGTATGAGTAAAGTGCTGCTGTTCAGGCTTGTGCGTGTTGATACCTGTACCAGTGTAATATGTCACAAATTCTGTAAGACATGATAAACTCATTTGTTCCAGAATTTTAAAGTACTTGTCATTAGACACTGAAGTATAGACATATTTTACTTGGGTAGAAATATTTTAACACTTTGAAAATTCATGAATAATTGACCCTTTCCATCATAGGTTTTCATGGTTGTAACACCAGCTTACAGTCAAGTATAAGCTTAAGTCAAGTATAAACACAAGTTTTGTGACAAGAGTCACAAAACTTGGTTTGTGTTTAAACATTATTTTTCTGTACTGTGTGTACCACTGGGCATTAAAGAATAGAAAAAAGTCAAAATAATTACACTGACAATCTTTGCTTCAGTGCCTTTCATAGGACTGTTGAATTTGGCATCTAAGGCTATTTCCTGGGCAAGGTCAAGAATTTAGAACATGTGCTTGAATACTTAATAAAAAAAATTTCTGGGGTATGGTAAAGGTAATGAAAACACAAAATGTAGTGTTAAAACAGACTAGGCAATTGTGTAACAGAAAAACAATTTTCTGCTTGGCAGGTGTCCACATTAACGTTACACACCAGTAAAAGACATTATTAATAAAACAAATTACAGATTTCAAGAATGTTCATAAACAAACTCTTTTGTGGCTTTAATATGGAAGTCTTGCTTTTAAAAAATACTAACTAAATACAGGAATTCAAAAAAGTACAATAAAGCCCAGAAAAGAAGATTATACCATTTCTTTTCTGTAATGATCTTAGTTCCTTCTAAACTTATATTGAGGCCTATTTTTTAAAGTTTCCAAATGTTCTTGCACAACTTCATTTACATTCAAGGTAGATGGACAGGGACAATAACCTAGTCATGTGAGGAAAACTTTATTAGTCTACATATTAGTCTTCATTTATTCCTCGACGACAATGTGCTCTTGGATGGCAGAAGCCTAATAGTTTGTGTAGGTTATGGAGGGCGTATCAGGATTTTCGGCCAGTGGAAAGTAGCCCTTACCAGCTTGCTATCAGTACTATACTCTTCTGTGGACACCTTGTACATTGAATATCTCTGTGAGTGCCTTGTTCACAGATCTATAGATCTATATTCTACAAATGAGGATGTATGAAAGTTGTCTGTTTGCCAGTGTTGTCACATTGCATTGTATTTGATGTGAACAGAAAGGGAAAAAAAAACACGTGCACACAATAAAATATTTTTTTCCACATGTGAATGATTACAAATGACAGTTTTGTGTTACTTCTTCAATGGAAGATCCCTTTAGGTTTTGTAATACAAATCTACATTAAGACTTTTAAATTATGAATCTGTTTCGGGTCAATGGCTGCACCCATATGTTCCAACAGTTTAGATCAGAGTGAAACACAAATTGCTCAATTCAAGATGGGATATTCTAACTTGGGCTCATGAACTCAATGAAACATGAAGGATGATACATTGCAGAGTGCTTGCAGGGGTGTTTGCGGTTAATCATCACACCTGATTAGCTACTGGCCCTGAGGACTATGGCTTATCACATAAAAATCAGGACATAATAGAATATGAATGTGGACATACAAGGAAAGTAATTTCCTTTTGTTCTGAACAGTGAAAGTACTATGAATCATTAGTGGGTTGAAAGCCCAGTGGTATTGCCTTAGGTCAGTGCAGTGAGTTTGGCTCATCTGTAGAGTAGAAGCTGCAGTAAAGTTTCTCTGCTAAAGGCAGTCCTGCAGGTACAGAATAACCTCAGCTTTGTAGGAACAAGGTGGATACACTACGACCTCTGTAATGGAAGAGAAAAATGTAACTGTGGATAAAAATAAAAATGAATCAAATTTTATTTATTTTTATTTTAGTCTTTTACAACTGATCATTGTCTGCTTCATCTCATTCCAATAGAAGCCTGTAGTTCGGACTGTTAGGAAGTGGACAAAGCAGTCAAAGCACATGCAGGATGAAACTGTCACCTCCTACATCGCTTTTTGGTAAGATGTGTGTGCTGACCAAGATCTTTCGCACATGCAACAACATAAACTGTGGTTCACTTCACATCTTACTAAGTACAGGAGCTCATCCCCTCACCCTAAGCAGAATCCTCATCGAGCAGAAGACCCTGACAGCTTCTTCACCAGTTTTGGAAGGCAGCTGTTCACGCTTCCCACCAACTTGTCCACCTTTCACTCTGACACAAAGGTTTCCCATGCACCAACCACCCTCCTCTCCTGGACTTAAGATCTCCGAGGAAGGTGTTCTAAGGCTTTTTCAGCATTAGAAGACCAAGAAAGCTCCAGAATCTGAGAAACTGTGCTGACCAACTAGAACCCATCTTTATTCAGATCTTCAGCAGGTTTCTGGAACTGTTTGAGGTCCTCTCCTGCTTCAAGCACTTCATCATCATCATCATCCCAGTCCTGAGGCACGGACAATCCCGGGGTTTAATGACAACAGGCCACCCTGACATCTGTGGTAATGAAATCCTTTAAGCGACTGGTGTTGAAGTATCTGAAGGACATCACAGGCTGCCTGCTGGATGCCCTGGAGTTTGCTTATTGGGCAAACAGGTTGGCACAGGATGCAATCAACTTTGGTCTACACTTACTCCTGCACTACCTCAGCCACACAGAGACATGCACCAGGATCCTGTTTGTGGACTTCAGTTCGGCCTTCAAACCAATAAGTTCAGAGATCCTCCACCAGAAGTTCAAGCAGTTCACAGTGTCACCCTCCACCTGTCAGTAGATCAGCAGCAATGCGTGAGGCTAAGGAGCATCCCCGGGGTAGTTCTTTCCCCACTCCTCTTCTCTCTCTACACATCTGACTGCACCACAGTGGATTCGTCTATGAAACTCCTGATATTTGCAGATGACACCACTATTATTGTTTTGATCCAGGACAATGATGAGGCTGCATACAGACAGTAGGTGGATCAGCTGGTTCATTGGTGCAGTCAAAACCACATGAAGATTAACCTGCTCAAGATAGTGATAATGATGGACTTCCGGAGAACATGCCTCCCCACACACACACACCCTCTCCTCGCCATCCTCAAGATCACTGTGTCTACTTTGGATGACTTCCAGTTCCTAGAAACTACCCTTTCTCAGGACCTCAGCTGATCTTGAAACATTGATACTGTTTGGAAGACGGCTCAGCAGGCACTGTACTTCCTGCGGCAACTCAAGAACTACAACCTGGCAAAGAAGCTTCTGGTCATCTTCTACATGTCATTATTCAGTCTGCCCTGTGTTTGTTATTCACAGTGTGGTTTGGCTCATCCACAAAACAGGACAGGTCTAAACTACAATGAATGATTAGGTCTTCAGAGAGAATCATCAGAGCTGTACTTCCCTTTGCCCGGGACTTTTAAAGGTTTAGGGTCAGGAAAACCAACCACCACAAAGCCAGTTTCTTCCCCCAGGCTGTCTCTCTGATCAACAGTTAACAGAGTGCTCTGATCGATAGCATGCATATTTGCTCTAATTCAAACCTCGAATTCTTATTTTGTAAATGCTCTGTTTACATTCATATTTACAATAAAAAAATAAAAAAAATAAAAATTTGTATATTTATATTTTAAATGTCCTTACTGCGAATAAAGCAGAACCAAAGTCAAATTATTTGTGTCTGTGCATAAACTTGGTGAATAAAGTTGATCCTGATTATAAAAATAACTGTATGGATTGTTTATTTGTTTGAAAGTGTAGGTTTAGTAACGTACAAAAGGAAAAGAAGAGCAACCTAACAGATGGAGAAAGAAAATAAAATCAAAACGGTGTAGCCTGAAGCTAAAGATTATTTTGTGCCTACACTAATAAAAGTTTGTCAAGCATCAGAGTTAGAAAATAAGACAAAATAATAACATTAAGAAAGTATGCTAATTATGATTTCAAGTAAATTCTATGTTTAGAGTGGGTAATTTTGTCATTTTGTTTACATATTTTGGAACAATTTCAAAGCACAGCACATTTTTATGCTATCAGAACAACAGTTCCACAATTTCACACCTGTGACAGATACACAATGACATTGTAAATTTTAAAGAATCTTATGTTGTTTGGAAAACATGATTTCCTCTAAAGTCATGTTTGTTTTGCCCCTCAAACAGTTTCAAGATGGCAGTTGATGACTGATTGGTAAGGTCATGGTAAGGTTTATTGGTTACTAGGACATCATCCAGGATGAACAGTTAATCCAAGAATCTAAAACAACATCTAAAGCACTCCAGACCTCACTGTCCTCTATTAAATTCAGGATTCATAATTCAACAAAAAGAAATTGACTGGGCAAGAAAGGCATCCATGGGAGTGTTGCAAGGCCAAAATCATGCTGATTGAAAAGAACACAAATTTGTCCAAAAAACATATTGATGATCCACAACATATTTCTTAAAATATTTTTTGGATAAACTAGATAAAAGTGGAACTTTTTGGATGGCGTGTTTCCCTGTATATCATGGCGCAAAAGTAACAGCATCTCAGGAAAAGAACATCATACTTATGGTATAAACCTTATACAGTGACTAGCAAAAGTATTCATACCCCTTGAACTTTTCCATATTTTGTTACATAACAACCACAAATATAAATATATTTCATTGGAATTTCATATGGAAGATCAACACAAAGTGGTATACAATTGTGAAGTAGAAAGAACATTATACATGATTCAAAACATTTTTTACAAATAAAAAACTGAAAAGTGTGGTGTACAAAAATATTCAGCCCCCTTTTCTCTGAGTGCAACCAGTTGCCTTCAGAAGTTGCCTGATGGCTAATAATGACTAAATAGAGTCCACCTGTGTGTAATCTCATCTCAGTCCAAATTTAGCTGCTCTTTGTCAGCCACAGGTTGGTTAAGAAAATATTGGGAACAAACAGCATAATGAAGTTACAATAACTACTTTTATTAGATTAGAAGAATTAAAAATTGTTATCTTGAATGGGTATGGCATGCAGGCTAACATTTTATTTATTTATTTATTTATTTTTCTCAACTACAGAAAATTGATAATCGCAATAAAATCAACATGCAAGAGGAATCTCAATGTAACACACTTCCATTTCACTCACGGTGCAACTCAGAATACAAACACTTGCCACTAAAGCACTCTGGGAAATGGTTCCCACTCGCCTTATTCTACTTTCCATTTTTTTAAAATGCTAACTTAAACCTTAACCTTAACCTAGTTTACTTAACTCTTGGAGATATGAAAAAATTAATAACAAGTTAACACAATTTACTACAGTAAGTTTATCTTTCACAAACTCACAAATTTAATCTTAAAATCTAAAACTCTTAGCTTCAGCTCTTTAAGTCAAAGAAATCTTGCAGATTTCTTTGACTTAAAGAGCTGAAGTTAGACATAAATAAACACGGCTCAAATGTTAAACAGTGTACTCACAAATAGCCATGCAATTTCTTTTCAAAGTTACTAAAGTAACTTTTCAAACTACATTAAATCATACATAAACATTTCACTTTTTCCAACTAATTAAACAGCTTATTACAAAAATGTCTTCCAAGTTCTTGATCTTAATACCAGGGATATTTCCACTGGGAAGAGAGCCAGTTCAGCTGAACAATAGGCGTGATTAGGAAGAGTGAGGTGGGAGATGACAATATGTTATGACAATACCCCTCACTTTTACAATGCTTGATTACATTTAATACAAGTTTAATACAAGTTCTCTGTTGTGTGACTTTCCAGCCAGCGATTGTAACTGTTTTTCCCTTTATGGCACAGCTTGGGCAATGCAACCACGAAGGATGGTCAAACTCACTTTCATATGTTGTACAAACTTAATGTAGTCTGTTATTGAGTTATGAGAAAAGTGTTTGTTCAATGTACTCAAACATTTAACTTAAGGATTTTTAATTTTTTTTTTTATTTTATGATGCGTTGACTTTTAAAAACAATTAGCCAACTCACTAAAATGTGTACATATAGACAACTTACATTTTTTTTATGTTGAAAATAGCTCTTAAGATCTAACAACAAACACCATGAATATTTTTTAGAGAGTATGACACCTTAACCAAGGCAATGTTGTATTGTGGAGCCACAGTTCAAACCAATCAAATCTTAGATCACCTTTGACTGTTACCTTAAACCTTCTAAGGCCAGCTGTTGGAGGAAAGCTTCAACAGCTGAATGGTTTACCCACACCAGTAAACCATCAGTTTACCAGATAATTGCTGTCAGTGTTTGCAGGAAGTTAAAGCAGAATGAGTTTGATTGGTGGGACCAAAATGCACAGAAATCTGCCTCTGATCTGCACAGAGCTGGTTCATCTCAAATTAGCCTATTCTTGTCAAAACGGTTGATGTTACTGTTCAATAGCATTAATCGGTGGAGATTAGACATTTGCCAAAAAAAAAAAAAATTACACGATGAAAAACGTAATTTCTTCTTTGCTCTTTTAGGTATATGGGTAATCACAGGCATACCAAGTTACACACTTACAATCACTCAGCTGACCCTTTTAACAATCTGTATCACATGTGCATTTCCTGAAGGAGTGGAAAATAAATTGAGAACTGAACCTGTCATGTGAAAAGGAAGTGACTCTAAGCACACAAACATGAAAGACAGAGCATTCAGCAGTATTTCAGCCTCCAGCTCATTTCTTGAAAACATAATCTAATTTTCTTGAATTATAAAATCCTAAATCATCTTTTTTATGTTTATGTTAAGCATAAGCTGACACTTCCCACACCTAATCTCTCTAATCATTTGTGGCTGATGTCAAAGCGTTAAACACAGACTAAAATGTTTATAGCCATGTGTTCACAGGATGCAGTTGAAAGTATATTGTGTATATGTTGATGTATTGGCGCAGAAAATCTCAGTGAAAATAACTTATGTAAAGAAGGAAGCCAAATGTAGGATCTCTCAGTTACAAACATGTCATGCTGATCAAATCAACTGAAGTTGCACAGGCAGCAATGAGTTTAACGTTGAGGCCACATTTTAAGACAAAATGGTTACGATACATGTAGACCTCATTTTGTGTAGCCGCAATGTTAAGTCACTTCGCAATGAAATGGTCACCTCCTTATGTTCATTGTTTAGGACCCAAACTCAGGCAGGAGGCAAGCAAGATAATTTAGTAAAGAATTTTTTTTTTTTTTTTTTTTTAAATGGAGAAATGTGACTTACAGAGATTTATATGACCCAGAACAGGAGACATGAAGCAACACTGGGAATACATGAGGTGGGACATAGGTGGATCTAAAAGACTGTGGGAGTAGACAATGAACAGGTGAGTCTCATAACTGCATGTGAAACAGGTTGCAGGGAAGCACAGACTGAAGTACTGAGAGTTAATGGCAAGAAATCATACAGAAACTTATGTACAATGGACCACCAAAGCTGCTCAGGAATAGCTAAAGTCTGTGAATGCTTAATAGACCCTCTAAAATGCTCAAAACTGCCAGTTTTCACGGTTCACACCAAATATACCTTAATCTACATTCATTTGAATGGCGGAAACCGTCTTGATACTACCACAGGAGCTGGTCTCTACAGTCTACCTTATCTCCGTTCTTGGGAGTACATTAAATCAGCTCCAAGAAGACTGAATGGCGTTCCTGGATTGACGACTTTGCAAACACCAGCCAATAGCGCGTCAGATAGCGTTGTGCCTAGGTATTTCAGCTTTCTAAGATGCATGTTTTGGATATGCTCCACACAAAAAAAGTCCATGAATAGGCAAATTGTCCACAAATACCGAACCACAAATGGAGGGCCACTGTACGTAAACATCACAAAAAATACCAACATATCAAATCCAAAGTCTGACAGATTGTGACAGTAACACAAAATGTAGTTACTGAAAACCAGATTTTGACAATAAGAATAACCATTTTTAACCACATTTCAGACTATACAAAAAGTTATTTAAAAATTATATACACTATATAATAATCATACACGAGATTAGACTATTTCATTTCTTGTCATTTTCATGCGTATGTCAATCTGTGGTGATCCTACTGCCAAGAAAGCATTGAAAATCCTACGTTTATATATGTTTCAAAAATGTGCTTTAAAGAATCTCTCAACCCTGGATCTGACAGACAGCTGTTCAGGCATACGTGGCAATGTTTCTTTAGGGTAGAAATGCAGTTAGTGTCTCTATAAAGGCTGATTTTGAACCCCCCCACCACCAAAATTAGAATATTTAACAGCATGGATCTGTCAGTGCTACAAGATCAAAAGGGCACAAAATCCTTAGTTTGCAGAGACTTTTCAGATGACTACAATAGGGTGTGAGAGTCTGGAGGAAACCTTATTCCTTGAGCTACAGGAACTACAGGCACACGCATAAAATCTTTTTTAGTACTCTCAGGGAGAGAAGTCTGCACCAACCAGGCTTGTCTGCAAGCTAGCATAGGAGACAATATTACAGCATCAATGTAACTCGTAACTAGAAATTAACCGTCAAGGAATGAACTTTAGCTATCATGATCCCCTTTATGGAAACTAAGAGGATAGCAAGTGTATAACCTCAACAAGCTGCACATTCCTTACAAAGCAAAGGCATTAAAAAAAGAGTTACTTTCAGTCAGTATGAAATTCTCTAGTGTGGTAATGTGAGTTGGTAGTCACCCTCTCTGGGCTCACTGATGGAAATTTTAGGTGCCAACAGTTGTGGAAGGCACTGCATATTTATATTTTAATTCATATATATATATATATATATATATATATATATATATATATATATATATATATATATATATATATATATATATATACAGTAGATCTTTTTACTGTAGATCATCTGGTTCTACAGGGCAAATTCCTTTTGCTTTTACAAATGTATGGTTCCCAAATGAGGGTTTCAAATCATTTGGTCATACTGGTTGGTCTAGGTGTTGACAGCTTTTATATGTTTCTTCCAGTACCATGTACACTGATCCAGCATAACTTAATGACCATCTGCCTAATTGTGTGTTGATTCTACTTTTACTGACAAAATGGCCTTGACGTGTCAAAACATAGACTCCATTAGACCTCTGAAGATGTGATATGATGTCTGTCACCAGGATGTTAGTAGCAGACTGTTTTAGTCATGTAAGTCTTGAGGTGAGGTCTTCATGGTTTGGACTTGTTTGTCCAGTACATCCAACGAATGATCAATGGGATTGAGAGCTGGGAGATTTCAAGTCCATAATTTCAAATGCAAGTCAGCACCTCAAACTTAGTGTTGTTTGTTCTCCTCACACAATGCCCCAACTGTTTGCTGTGTGGAGAGTGTACAATATTTTGCTGAAAGAGGCCACAACCCTGATGGTAGAGAATTTATTTTCAAAGAAAGGGGTACATGGTCTGCAATTATGCTTAGGTAAATAGCACGTTAAATACAATGCACGTAAATGGCAGAACCCAAGGTTTCCCGGCTAAACATTGCTCGAACTATCACATTGCCTCCACCCAGTTGCCTTCTCCCCATAGTGCATCCTGGTACCACATGTCACACACATGCACTTGGCCATCTAGGCCATGAAAAGGAAAACATTATTTATTGGACCATATCACCTCCATCCATTGCTCAGTGGTCCAATTCCAATGCTCAAGTGACATTGTTGGTGTTTTCAGCAGTAGATAGCGGTAAGCATGGAGATCCTGACTGATCTGTGGATATGCAAGAAGCTGTGTGTACTTTTCTCCATTAGATCCAGTATTACCTTCATCTGCAATTTGAGCGACAGTAGCTCATCTGTTAGACAAGACCACAAAGGCCAGCCTTCACTCTCCCACAAACATCAGTGAATCATCG
Source organism: Anableps anableps (assembly GCA_014839685.1). NCBI lineage: Eukaryota > Metazoa > Chordata > Actinopteri > Cyprinodontiformes > Anablepidae > Anableps > Anableps anableps. The sequence continues at coordinate 29,591,295 of CM026082.1, read as the reverse complement.
GTTTAGAACTGTTCCATTCTTGGCCCTGTCGTTATAGAGACTGACCACTGCAGACTGGGAACACCTTACAAGCCAAGCTATAGCTTTTGAGATGCTCTGACCCAGCCATCATAGTTTGGTCAAACATGTCCATTTTTCTGCTACTGACATATCAACTTTGAGGACAAAGTGTCCACTTGATACCCAACTTGTTTCATGGCCTAACAGCCATGTTGATGAAGTGATTATCAGTGTTTTACTTTTCAGAGCACAAAATGTTATGCCTAATTAGTGTAAGAGGATTAACTAGAGTTTCTTTGTACACAGTTTTCCTCATATAGCATAGTTCTATCACAGACTATTTTGTATGCCTTACCTGCAATTTCAGGGGTGGATGTTGCTTTAGGAGTTAAAGCATTTGTCAAGTTTGGGGATTCTGATCCAGCTTTTCCCTACTTTCTCCATTTGTAATTTAGGCTTTTCCACACAAATTGTGATGATGTTCCTTCAGGTTTGGAAACAGTCTACTATTTTTCTAATCAGCCCAATCCCTATTGCTTTTTTGTTTCTGGGTGTATATGTGCATGTGTACTTGAATTAAACAAATTACTTATGAAAGTCATCATATCAATGAGTCACTGATAATGAATGACTCTTAATAAGTTGCAAAGATTTTTTTCTGAAAGCTTTACCCAGCAGAATGACGGCAAATAATTGAACATGACATAAAACATGGGAATAAAGGCGCACTACAAGGAAACCCTGTAGAGGTTCATTACCACCAAAGTCAGGAAGAAATAGCCACTCTGAAAATAATTGAACCAAGCAAAAGTCAAGCTGCTTGAGGGGGAGAAAAAAAACCTGAAATGCAAAATATGATTGCATTAGCTGCAGGGCAGAATATCAATTGCCTTGGTCTATAATTTAATAAGTCTCTAATTAAGTTAGTGTCCAACTTTTTGGAGCCTGTCTGACTGACTCACTGGGGAGTTTGTCCCAGTCTGCAGAGCCTCTGTGCTGAGCTGTCTGCCTCCATCCTCACTTCTCCATCTCATGATGACATCGACAGCAGAGATAAGTGGAGTACGGCAAGGCAGACTGGACTAGCTGTCTTTTCCTTAAGCTGCACGCTGCAGGGTAGGTCACATCAGACGGCAGTTTACTCTGCAGTTGGACACATCAGGCCTAATGAGCCACAACCAGATGGAAACAGATCATTAATGCTGACCTGATGTTTCAGTCTCAGGGGATAATAACTAATGTGACATATTGTGTGGCTGGCAGTGGATGCATGATTCAGTACTTGTCTTTTGATGTAGGGAATCTCTTGGAAGGGAATTTATTCATTCGACAAATGTAAAACTAATCAATACCTTAACGTGAAACAAAAGAGGAAATGTCTTGGTTTACATATTATGAATTCATTGAAAACAAACATTTATGTGTCTTGTTAACATAGTTTTCTTACTACATGGTGAAATCTGGGTATATTTGGCAAAGCCATAAAGGTATAGGTTAAACTGGGCAGAGTTAAGTAGGCAGAGTTGGTCTATTGGCCTCTTACCTTTGAAATGAAAAACATTTTTGCCATTTTGAGCAAAACAAAGCAAACTGCAGAACTTAGATCAAACTTAAAGTACAATAAAAAAGAAGTGGGAACCACTTCTCCCCAAATCAGTCCCTGCAGTATTTCACAATTCCACAGTCACAGAAATTCACGCAAAATCAACAGATCCCTGCGTTTTTTTTTGTTTTTTTTTTTTTGTTTGTTTGTTTTGTGTTTTTTTTTTGTCCTAATGCATAATTGTTACTTTATTGAACCACAAAAAGGGTCTAAAACATTGGGTTTTAGGTAATGCTAACTCCTACCTGCAGGTGGCAGTATTTCTTACTTCAACTACACTGCTATAACAAAATGAGGTGGTTACTTGAGTAATAAAAATCGAGTTATACTTCTTAAAGAAATAAAAATGTTCGTGTGTCCAATCTGTCTGTTTGTGTTATTTTTTCCTCATATTGTTTTTTCTATATGTAGATTTTGGAACGGGTTTAAAGAGAGAAAATTTTGCAAAATTCCTTGCAAATATTTGTAAATTAGCATCACAAAATCTGTGATTTTAAATGCAAAAAAAAAAAAAAAAAAAAAAAAAAAAAAAAAAAAAAAAAAATCACAAAAACAGTTGTGAAATCCTGGAGGGATCGTCAAATAAATCACTGCAAACTGCAGAACTTATATCAAACTTAAAGTACAATAAAAAAGAAGTGGAAACCACTTCTCCCCACTTAAGTAAGTAAGTAAGTAAGTAAGTATAAATCACTTACTTCATACTTACAACACACCTGGCAAATCACCACCATGGGGCACTTAGTTAGGAACAAAGTGTTGTTTATTTAATCTTGCACTATTTGCAATATTTCATTGTTAATAAAACTCTGTTAAAGTACAAAATAAAATGTGTATTGCTGTAAACAGTCCCCTGCAGAAGTATTCACACCATTTGAATATTTCCACATATAGTCACATCACATTCACCTGGGGATTCTTTTTGACAGGTGAACACAAAGTAGTGTACATTGTGAAGTGCAAGGGAAATTATAAATGTTTTTGAATGACTGCAAAGAAAAATCTGAAAGGTTTGACAAGCATATGTACTCCACTACCCAGAGTCAGTCCTTTCATGTTTCATTGCAGCTACAACTGGAAGACTTTTATGGTATGTTTCTACAAGTTTTGTACATCGAGAGATTGAATCTTTTACCCGTTCTTCTTTGCAAAATCATCCATTCATACTGGATGGAGAGTGTCTGTGAACAGAAATGTTCAACTGTTGCCATAAATTATTATTTTCCTCCTTACCATACAGTTTTTCTCTCCACAGAGTTTTCATGGGCGTCTTGACCTGCCAGTTTAGGTAAGCAGCCAATTCTTGCTCAGTTTGCAATTACGCTATACTTTTTCCATTTCCAGATAATGGATTGAGTAGTGCTGTATAACATTCAAATTCGATTCAAATTCAAAAATACTTTATTGATCCCAAAGGGAAATTAAATGTTGATGTAACTAATTTAGTCAAGGAGTTATTATAGATGGTGATGGCTGTGGACAGGAAAGATCTCCTATAGTGGTCCATTTTACAACCAAACTGAAGAAGCCTTTGACTGCAGAGACTCTGTTTTCCAATGACAGTCTCAGGAAGAGGATGGTCAGGGTTGTCCATAATTTTCTTGATTTTATGCAAAATCCTTCTGTGCATCACCAGCTCCAGAGGTTCCACAGTCGTCCCCAGAACAGAACCAGCCTTCTTTATCGGGTTATTGAGCCTTTTTAGGTCCGTGGTTCTGATGCTGCTGCCCCGACAGATGATAGCAGAGGAGATGACACTTTCACTGTTGAGTCTCCTGTCCAGTCTGTTGTCCAGATGAACACTGAGGTATTTATATTCCTCAACCACTTCCACTTCTTCTCCCATGATGGAAATAGAGTTTGATCTGACCCTGTTTCTCCTGAAATCTAAAATCATCTCCTTAGTTTTGTTCACATTCAAGATGAGATGATTGTTTCCACACCATGACACAAAGCGGTTCACCAGCTCTCTGTACTCAGCTTCTTGTCCATCTCTGATACACCCGACAACTGCAGAGTCATCTGAGTATTTCTGGAGATGACAGGAGTCTGACTTGTGCTGGAAATCTGAAGTGTACAGAGTGAAAAGGAATGGTGAGAGTACAGTCCCCTGTGGTGCTCCTGTGCTGCTGACCACCTGGTTAGACACACAGTCCTTCAGTCTCACAAACTGTGGTCTGTTTGTCAGGTAGTCATGGATCCAGGTGATTGTTGAGGCCTCCACCTGAGTCTGGAGTTTCAGACGAAGCAGATCAGGCTGAATTGTGTTAAATGCACTGGGGAAATCAAAGAACATGATCCTCACAGTGCTGCCTTCTTTGTCCAGACGACAGTGGGTTTGTTGAAGCAGGTGTATAATGACGTCTTCAACTCCAACTCCACAGCGATAAGCAAACTGCAAGGGGTCCTGATATGTGCTAGTTTTCTTACTCAGGTGGGCCAACAGGAGTCTTTCCAGGACCTTCATGATGTGAGATGTCAGGGCAACAGGTCTGTTGTCGTTGATGACTGATGGGTGAGTTTTCTTTGGTACTGGAACCAGACAGGATGTCTTCCACAACAGTGGTACCTTCTCTTGGGTCAAGCTAAGATTGAAGAGGTGTTGCAGAATCCCTCAGAGCTGCTCTTCACAGGCCTTCAGGACTCTGGAGCTGACACCAACTGGACCTACAGCCTTGTTCTGGTTCAGTCTCTCCAGCTGCCTCCTCACCTGACTTCTTGAAACAGGAAAGTGGGAGGGGGAGGGAGAGGGAGCAGCAGCATCTTCTGATTTGGTTGAAGACAAATTAGTGGAAGCAGAAGAGTCCACGACTGAGGTAGAGGATAAAACATCTGAGGTGTGACAGGAAAGCTGTGGGTCAAAGGAGGGTGAGATGTTAGTTTGCCTGGGGGCAGGAGGGAAGGATGGTGAGCTTGTTCCTGAACTGAACCTGTTGAAGAATGTGTTCAGCTCATTTGCTCTGTCCAGACTTCCATCTATCTGATCCTCCTTCTGCTTGAAGCCTGTGATCTTCTTCATCCCTGACTACACATCTCTGATATTGTTCCTCTGCAGTTTACTCTCCAGCTTCTTCCTAAACACCTCCTTGCTGTCTCTAATCTTGACTTTGAGCTGCTTCTGTATCCTCCTCAATAACTCTCTGTCTCGCTCCCTAAACGCTCTTTTTTCCTGTTTAACAGTTCCTTTAGCTCACTGGTGATCCAGGGTTTGTTATTAGGGAAGCATCTCACTGTTCTTGCAGGGATGGTGTAGTCCACACAGAAGTTTGTATAGACGGTTACACACTCAGTCATGGCATTAATGTCCTCTCCATGTGGCTTGCAAAGAGAAATCCAATCGATAGCATCAAAATAACCCTGTAGAGCTTCTTCGGCTTCCTGTGACCACTTTCTCACAGTCTTTTTTGTTATTGGTAGTCTCTGGACAAGGGGTTTATATTCTGAGCAGAGAAAAACAAGGTTGTGATCTGAGTTACCCAGAGGAGGTCTTGATTTGGAAATATATGAATCCTTGACATTTGTGTAAAACAAATCCAATGTCTTGTTTTTTCTGGTAGAGCAGCTGACAAACAGTTGAAACGTTGGCAGTGCAGCAGAGTGAGGCATGAATAAAATCAACAGATATTGCCACAAAAGAATTGGGGTGTTGTGTCTCTAATACACGTGTACAATAGCAGAACTGATGACATCACATGCATTGTCGGCAACGGCTGAGGGTGGAATGTAAACAGCCACCAAAACAACACTGGTGAACTCTCTTGGCAAATAATATGGACGTAAACTTACTGCCAATAGTTCAATTTCTGGACTGCAGAGACGACACTTCACAGTAACGTGTCCTGGGTGACACTATCTGTTGTTGACAAGCACTGCCAATCCACCTCCTTTCCTTTTCCTGCTACTCTCTAAATCTCGATCTGCTTGTATAGTCAGGAAGTCCAGCAGAGAGACGTTGGAGTCGGGGATCTGATCCTGCAGCCATGTCTCAGTAAAACACATAATACTGCATTTCCGATACTTTTGTTGAGTCTTTGTCAGGGGTTGAAGTTCATCCAGCTTGTTAGCTAACGATCTCACGTTGCCCATTATGATGGATGGCAGAGATGGTTTGAACTTTCTCCTTCTCTCTCTCCTCTTTGCTCCTGCTCTGCATCCACGACGTCTCCTTTTCAACTCCTGTGGGATTTCTGGCTTCAGTTGTTGTATTATTTCTGCTTTTGTGTAACCATAGCAACAGGGTGGTTTACAACAGGGAGCAGCTGATTGTTACGCTTCATAACAAAAGAGCAAAATATAGCAAAGTATTGGGGGGAAAATAATCAATCCAGCACAGCATCCAAGACAAGAAGGAATGGTTGTCCTAAAAAAAAGCAATTTTTCCAAGAAAAGCAGGAATGAATTTTTGAAAAAAAACAAAAAAAATCTCAATGAAAGTTACAGAGCTACTCCAACGTGCTGCCACCCTGAGGGGCGCAATTCTAGAATGTCAAAGCTTGGGATATTGTTTTATAATTTAACTCTGCTTCACCATAACTTTATCACTGACTTGTCTGTTGTAGTCACTGGTCTTCCCAAAGCTGGTTGTTCACTAGTGTTCTCTAACAAACCTATGAGGCCTTCGCAGAACAGCTTCATTTATACTAAGAGTACATTTCGTACACAAAGAGTTCATTCTTTAACCCTGTGTCCTCTGAGAGCAATTGATTGCACTCAATATGATTTGTGAGTGTCAGATTGAAAGGGGTTGAATACAGGTGCACGGTAAACTTTTCCAATTTTTATCGGTCAAACCCTTTGAAAACCATGGTTCAGCTTCTATTCACTTTATATTGATAGACTACTTTGTGTTGGACTTTTAAAATTCCAATAAAAGACACAAAAGTTTGTGGCTGTAAAGTAACTAAATGTGAAAAAGTTCAGTTTCAGACTTTTCCACGTCATTTAGTGTGCTCTAGTATCCCCTGCAGGATAATTCTGATGCCAGTATAATTTTAGTGGAAAATGTCCACTTTGTTGCCTTTACATCATTGGGAAAACCATCTCCAGGAGTGTTTAGTTTTCAGATGATCTTCTCAAATAAGTGCTGTCTTTTTCACTTATCAGATCAAATCAGTTTATTATAATGAACTTGTATAGGAAAGAGCATAAAAACAAACAAAAAAAAATCTTTAGGATCTATATCAGATATCTGTCAAAATTGTTGAAAAACAACAGAAAACACTTTAAAAAACACAGTTTCGATAACGTAAAGGCCTTTATTGTAAAAGCAATGCCTGGGGTTTGATTCCCAACCATGGGCCATGTGCTGCATGTCTCCCACCTTCTGTCTTTGCCTATTTTCTTTCTGAATTACAAATACTACAAACAAAGGCCTCTAGTGCCACAAAAACCTTTAAAAAACAGTTCAAGGCAGAAAGCTGTGTAGCAGTCTAGTGGTTCTGCTTTTGATGTTGAAGTACAGTTTGTCTGATAGCAGGAGTTTAAAACGTTAATAGAGAGAGAAGGCTTCCAATGGCTGCTCAGATTCCCTCACCATCATCTGCAGCGATCTCATGTCTGCAATATTGCAGCTGTGACACAATGCTAATATGCAGTGAAAAATATTTCAGATTTTCTTCATTTCTTTTGTCACCCTTGAATGGCCATGAATAAGATCATTAAAGGTATTTTATATTTTAGACAAAGATAACCTGAGTAAATACAAAAAGCTGTTTCGAAACTATGATTTCAGTCTGTAAGGTTCATTAATGGAAAAAAGCTATCCAGACCAACTGGGCTCTATGGAAAACATTTTTAGTCCCCAAAACCTAATAACTGGAAGTTCCATCCATGGTGGGAGCAACTGCCTTCAAAAGTGGGACTTTTGTTTTAATTCAGCCATATTGGAGGGTTTTTGATCTTAAACAGTTTGTTTCAGGTCATACTTCTGCAGCTCAGTCAGACTTAGGTCCAGACTTTGACACGGTTGCCTTAAAACCTTCATATTTGGAGGATAAAGTTCCACTGTTATGCTAATGACACTCAGCTATATTTATCCATAAATCCTCATGAATTCAATCAGTTAATTGGTGTTATATGAATAAATGAAACTAATTTATACTGAACTGAATTCTTTTAAACTATACTGTGGTGGAATTGCTAAGTTGCTTTGCCTCATTGTCCTGCTGCTTGACCCAAGTTCATTTGGGCTTAAGGTCATGAGCTGGAGGCTGAACATTCTCCTTCAGGTTGTTCAGGTAAGGATCAGAAGTCATGTTTCATTAATTAGGCCAAATCATCCAGATCAGAAGCAGCAAAGCTGACGGTTACAGTATTCTTTTCCCAAGATTTGTTTGTTTTACACTAAATGTAACAGGATGCACATGTTCCAAAAAGTTCCACTCTTGTCTTATCAGTACACAGAATTTTTCCCCAAAAGTCTTTGGGGTCATCAGTATTCTTTTTTTAAATTATTTTTAGATATTGTAAGCCAGAGGGTCTTTTGGGTTCTTTTGGTAGGCTGTGGTTTTACCTTCAAACTGTCCCATTGTTGCCATTTTTCCCCAGTCTGTTTTGTATTTTTGAATCATAAACGCTGACCATAAATTATGAAATTGTGTCCTGCAGTGCTTTAGATGTTTTTATTTTTTTTCCTGGATTCCTTTGTTACCTATTGGATGAGTCATTAAACGAGTTTCCATCTACGTTTTTTATACATTTTGCAAAACTTCGATTTCGCAAAAAGGTTTTACGCTTGCTTGAAGTGGTTTTTGGCTTTTCCGAAAAAGAGTTAATGCGCTAAATTTACCAAATAAGTTCCGATGTAGCGAACATTTAGCTCACATGACTGATCGGTTGTTTCCACTGTCAGCATCTTCCTGGATATTCTCATGATGGGCAAAAACATCACCAATGCTGGCTGACATCACAGAACAATTACAACATGGAACACATTCCTGAAAACATGGTGGTCCGTGCTAGTTAGTCCTGTACAGTTTACTACAGTGATGTGGAACATCAACATCTGATGAAATCTCGCTTTGCATAGCCTGGTTGATTTGCTTCAAACCAGTAGATGGCATCATGTCTCATTTACATTTTCTTTTTTGTTTTCTTTTTGCAATATATTAAAAGTTTGCTCATACTTTGCATGACAACTGGATGGAAGCATAGCTATAGATTTGTTCTTGCAATAATTTTGGTTGGCCTGCAGCTCCTGGGAAGTTTTACCTTTTAACCCCTTTATGAATTTATAGATTAAGTCAAGCTTCAATCTGGCCTGTGTGTGATTGCTGAAATTTAACCATAAAATTTGCTTTGTTGTAATTAATTCAAAATTATTATTATTTTAGTAATATTTTAACACGGGGCCACACTTTTCTATTTAGGATTTTTCCCTTTACAAAGGAACTCAGGATTTAAAGTTATTTTTTTTTTTTTATTTACTCAGGTTAGCTTTGTCTGATATAACAATTTTTTTGATGATGTAAAACATTTAAGTGTGACATAAAACAAAAACAGAAAAAATCTAATTGTGGAAGGATACTTTTTGATGATGAACAGACAGGAAAAAACTGTGGATGTTCTATCCTCCTGGTTAGCAGGGAAAATTTATTCCCATAGCTGGGAATATGAAAAACCATGACAATCAGTGCATCTGATTTTCTGTAAAGTTCTGAGATTTTCTAATTACAGCAGTTCCAAAAGATGGGACAAAAATAGAGAAAAATACAAGTGTGAATAGCAAAAAGAAACTGGTACAGTGCTTTTGTACTGGATGGCTGCATGTAAGCCTTTTGTGCTCTTTAGAAGAAAGACAAAGTGGTGCTCAGAAATGAGGTTTATCCACATGCAATTGCAAAAACCTCCCAAAATCTTTTTTACACCATGATGTGGCCACAAAGACAACCCTGCTTAAAAACCTCTTAATATTCCCCCCCCAAAACTCCTAAAATGGCATATCTAAATTATTGCTAAGATGCTTACACAAATTAAATTAGATGCAGTTCTTCACCCCTTTTGAAGCACATGCAGAAGCATTCTCTAACTATAAAGGTAATGCTTTAATCTGAGCAGTCAAACTTATTGTAACTGTACAGTATTTTTTAGTCTGTGAAGTTGGAACACACACAGATGTTTCATTTTCTTTTCTCTCATCTATTTTCTTTCTAGTTACGTAACTGTACATGCAGGGCTAAAGATATGACTCAGAAAATCTAATGACAAATCTAACAATAACACAATAAATTGCTATTCTAAAGAGGTTTTTCTGTGGGTATGTTGGCATTTTCCAAAGTGGCCATTTGGAAAATGCTATGAACTTTAAAAGGCAGTCATTCATGAATCATTCTACATACAGTCACACAGAAAAGTGTGACTTTTTACCAAAAGTGGTAAAAGAAGGTCCTTGAAGATGGTACCGACCAAAGTATCCCCCCATTTGTTCATCACAAAAACTCCTTGGTAAGTTATTTTTAACTTTCCCTGCTAAACAATAGATAAACAAGTTGTACAATAATATGTTCCACTTACTGGTCAAGGAGAGAATCCTCTTTTTCTAAGTCTTCCTCTGCCAACTTGGCAAACAATGAATGGTCTGGTTCAAACTGGTCCACTCCCTTCTGCAGAGCAACTCTACCAGCCTCATCAGGAGTTAAGCTACTCATAACAAAACCCTTTACTTTGATTTTTTTTTTTTTTTTTTTGTAAAACACTTTGGTTGTCATGCACAATTATGCAGCAAGGGTGCAGACAGTAAGTGGAACAAAGACCAGGAAGTGATGTACAGGTGTTTGTGTTTTGTTTTTTAATTTCTGCTTCCTGTCTGACCATCTCTGGGCTTATTATTATTAGAAAGGTCATTTTCAGTTGTTTATTATAGTCATTGGGGTTTTGACATATCAGTTCATTCTTAGGAGCTAAAACAGTCTCAATATTCCCAAATGCACAGAGCGATTCACAAATGCACAAAACAAGATTCACACGTGTATTTCTGATGCAAACACAAATATATCTTGATTTACAAACTGCTTCTGGTCGGTGGAATGCGTTGCATTTGTGTGTGAATTTTAGACCTCGACATGTTTCCTGGCAAGAACTGGGGAGCGGTAAGTGAAATATCTAACTTAACATATTTAGCTATTTATTTTATTTACCCATGTTATGAGAAGTTGTTTAATTATTACTGTTAATCGGTTTAATTAATGCTAGCGAGCTAAGTGAGGGAGCTATGCTGCCGGGTTATGCTAGCGCTAGTGCATGCTAATAGCATCAAGCTAGTGTCTTTTCATATAGTTAAATTTCTTGTGATTAAAGTAATTGTTTGACAGGGTTTGTTGCCCCAAGCCGAGGTAGCAGCATAAGTACAATTTTTGAGCTCACTGCAACATTTGACATAAGTTTCATAAGTTTCAGTCCTGACTTGAAATATGTTAATATTTGATCCCCAGCAGATGAGACCGTTAACTGGCCACAACCAAACTGTGACAGCAACGAGGACGACACTGTTCCATCACTGTCACTAGATTTTTCAGAAAATTCATAGAAGGTAGGAAGAAATGGTCTTTTTGTCCTAATTTTTTTTCTCATCTTGATTCAAACTTCATTGTTTCCTCATAACAATCCCAGTTGCTACAATAACAGGATATTTCTTTATAATTAGCACGCTGATGTGCCTAAGTTTCATTTCATGTCAGTGGGAGCTGGGCTTTACTATTTTATTATCAATGATCATGTTTCTCTCCTCTGCTGTGTGCTTCACAACAGCACAGGGGAAGGCAATGAATGCGAAGGTTTGACATAACCAGTTAAACCAGCTCACACTGAGAAAAGAAAAATTCAAATGCAGAAATTTGGTAAATGATATTTCATACCTTGTTTATATTTTACAGTATTTAAAGAAATCCTCCTCACATTATGAAGTAGGAGAGAAAAAGAGACTACTGGGAATCCACTTTTGTTACAAGACCGTTCCAGTCCAGCAATGTGTTATTTTGAAGTGCAGCAGATTGATCATATATTTGTCATTTGTTTTAAAGCCCTGCTGATGTAATCTTTACTTGATTATCTCAGAGTCCCAAAACTGGATTTGTTAAAAAAAAAAAAAAAAATATATATATATATATATATATATATATATATATATATATATATATATATATATATATATATATATATATATGAATCTTGTGAGAGAATTGTTACTTCAGATTTTTTGAAAGATCTCCTGCATAAATTTTTGTGGATTAACGAGTACAATTTTAATCTTCCATAGTGTCACCAGATGTGCTGCGTGACCTGATGAAGTTTTGGGTCGGGTGGGACCTGCCAACAAGAAACCTCAATGTTGAGGTTGTAACCTCAACTGGTCCAGTGGCTCTCACCTGCTTCTTCAGGTTGACGCTCCCCAGCCACCGCCGGACCTACAGGACTTTTCATCAGGACCTGATGATGGCCCTGACTCTCATAAGTTTTGGGTTTGGGCTTGTGTTCAGGGAAATGGCATCAACTTCTTCCCTCTATTAAAAATAAGATCACCTAAAAAAGCAACTAATTATTTCTGAAGTTTGATTCCCATGCAGTACCATCATCTGTTAACTTTTTTGTTTGCTTGTTTTTGGAGAATGAGTTGGGCCTGCTTTTCCTATATTAAATTTCTGAGTATGACACTAGTTCTGTAGTTATTTTATTATTCCTCATCGAGCTCAGGGGTCCTCAACTCCAGGCCTCGAGGGCTGGTGTCCTGCAACCTGTAGACGTGTCCCTGGTCCTACACACATGACTCAAATATCTGAATCACTTCTTCAGTGCAGTCAAATTCTCCGGTCCTGTTACTGACCTGATTATTTGACTTGGGTGTGTTGAAGCAGAGATACATCTAAACTTTGCAGGACACCGGCCATCGAGGTCTGGATTTGAAGACCCCTGATCTGGCTGTTAGTTTACTTTTGTGTTGTCATCAGCTGGAATGAGCTTGGATTGCGTAAAGGTCTCTTTGTCCTACTCAAAGTCCATGGTATAGTTTGGAGAGAGCTGTGGAGCTTCTTGGCCTTTCTAGTTCAAGAAGGTCAGACGTCCATTGGAATGTAATAATTATCAAACTGTTTATACATCTCGTACATGTTCAATAAATTCGGATGTTTAGAATACAGATTTTCTGATATGACCGTTACCTTTTAACAGTCATCTGTTCTAACTATTATGGTGTGCACACCAGTTTTGTAATGCCAGTTTGTCTAATAACACATCTTTACAGTGCATAAGTGTCCTGCTACATTAGACAAGGTTCTTGGAAGTCTTGTATAAATTTACAATTAATGTTCCCTTGAACAAGATTAAAAAAGCACTTTTATGGTCTTGCTCTTTATGCAACCTGATTACCCTGGGTTTGTTGTACCATTTCAGATGCTGTTCACAGTCTATGTTGGAATAATTCCAAAAAATGTTCAATAATTACAGGGACACTATTTAAAAATACAGAAATTATCTTTAAAGGAGTGTATCAGTTCTTTATTAAAATGGTCAAAACAGACTGCATGCATGCAAACCTCAAGTGTGAAAAAAAAAATTGTACTACACTTGGTTTAGTAAACACTCTAGAAATGTTAAAGAACCCAGGAAACAACGACAGCCAAAGGACCCGGTCCCAAAATTCCAGTTCCAGACACCTCAGACGGTCCTAAGCCCATGTACCAAGTAAGCCAGTGTTACACAAGGGAGACCAAAATAATATTTAGCAGGTTGGTTTTAAAGGTTGGTGAAAGATATCCAATCTGAATTTTTAAGTTTGAATTTTTTATGATTTTTTTTGTTTGTTTGTTTTAGCTGGGTATCACGGAACTGATGTTAACATCCAGTGTTTGATGAATTGTGGATTTTATATTTTATGTATGTGGCTCTTTGTGGTATAAATTGGCAGTTAATATTTCTTTCTGAAACACCACTGAAACTAGGAACTTTGAAATATAATATGATTCCACATGTAGACATGACTATCTGAGAATATTTTTGTAATATTCTGATGAATAATTTAAATTTATTTTATTGTGTACATGGTTTTTAATGGTTTGCTTTTTTTTTTTTTTTTTTTTTTTTTTTGAAAATGCATTGACCCTTTGGACATGACAAAAGCTTGATGTTATTCTATATGTAGACATTACCTTCTGAAAATTTGTTTGGTAATAGAATTTTAATTAATTGATTGATTTTGATCAGTATTCCTCCCTGAGTGTTAAAAGTGATGGTCTCAACCAAAAAGCTAAGCTCTCAATTTACTGTTCCTGGTCCTCTCCAGCTGGAGATTTTCCAGCCATGTTCCACAGAGAAGACAACCCAAGATAAATGCAGAACCCTCAAGAAAACCATTCAGATCTTTCTGGCAGTGGTGTGGGGTCCCTCAGAATGATCTGGAGAGTGTCTGAGTTTCCCTCTTGGACATGTCACCCCAGCAACCTGATCTCAGATAAGATGAGGGACAGACGGATGGATGGACGGATGGATGGATGGATGGATGGATGGATGGATGGGTAATAATGAGACTCCCAGTCTCTTTACCTACAACAAAAAAACCTTTCAACAATTTTTGACTCACTTTTGGGTTAAAACTGCCCCACTTCTGTCTTAGCTGCAAATACCCATCATTTTGGATGGGTCCTTTAAGAAAGGACCAAGCATATGTTCCTAGGTCAATGCAATTTTATTTTTATTTGAAAATTTAATTCAACGATAATACTGTGAAACAGTGGAGGCTTTTACCAAAGGTCATCTTTAGAAGTCTACTGTCAAATAGAAATGAAGCTAACATCATTTTAGACCAATTTGTTTTAAGTTTTATGGATAACTGTATTTTTGATTTCTGTCTAAGTTTTAGGCCTCACAAATTCTTGAGCTTTTTCCCAGTTTTAGCTAATATCCAATTATAGTTCTTTAAATAACAAGATGTCTTTAATGAGTGTTGAAAAATCAAAATGATTCATTGAGCTACAAGTCATGGATGAAGAAAGCATCTGGTGCCCTTTGTCTCTTGAAGTAATGAACGAAAATAAAATATGTTTAGTGTCACAGATGCCTGTTAAATGTGCACTGTGATACAAATGCAGATTGAAATTTCATATGCTACATTTTGTCTGACATAGTCAATCAAACATCTTGACAAAGAGGAAATTAGCAGAAAGTCTCTTTATTGAGGAGAGCTGTACTTGTAAACATTATGTTGTCTCCTCACTTTCACTCTGACTTTCATAATAAAGGTCCTAGTCTGGATCAGTGGATTCATGAATGAAACCTCTTCCATCTTTTATGGTCGCCAGTTTATTCCACCTATAAAGCTCCAGGACACTTCCTGTGCCCTTCAAACTGGACATGCTGACAAGAACGGGCAAATTCATTAAAATTAAAATTTTGAAGTAAAAGAAGGGGGGGTGAGTACAATGACAAAGACTTTCAGTCATGGCAGTCCTTTAAACCCTGCATGGATCCAAAACAAACCGTCCCCACTGGCACTTGTCCTTGAATCCCAGTATGGAAGTGTTGCTGCTGCCCAGTCCTGCTCGTAAACATTACAGTCTGTAGCAGCAAATAGTCTGCTGCTTAACATGCGCAGCACTATTCACTGATCTTGCAAGCACACACAGGAGATGTGAGTGACCCCTGATCATAAGCAAGCTGCCTGTGGTAAGCAACGCCCTCAGACAAGGCGTTCGCAACTGGACTCTTGCCATCGAGCAGGACCTTTTTAATGGAGATTGGCTTATCTGTTTATGAGGATTTATTGAAAGGATATATTACTATCAAGTTTGATAAGTCCTAAGGGATATTCAAAAGAAGAGGTGCATGTTGTGTGGATACTTGTGTTACCTGAAGACTTAAATATAGCATGAAATAGTATTTGCCCCTTATAGATTTCTTCTGATTTTGCTTATTTCTCACACTGAAATGTATTTCAAACAATTTTTAATATCAAAAACAACCTGAATAATAACAAAATGCCCTGTTCAGATGAAATTTGCTCAAAAGGAAAAATGCTATTTAAGCTAAATGGCTACGCCACAGACCTCTTTCTTTCTAATGCTCTCAATTGTTTTTAATAATCATTTTAAGTCTTTCAATGTTGTCAGGAAGTGATGGAGTTAAGTTTGAAATTGAGCGATGACGAGCATATCTTTTTGAATCTGAAAGATGTTGAAAAACTGTTACTCTAAAATGAACTAAAGTCCAAGGCTTGACATTATTTGTGGCCACATACTGAAAGTCTGTGAATGAGAACTAAGTCCAGCTCCAACATATGTTCAACCAATCTTTAGAGAGACAACATGTTCCTGCATGCTGTCATTGTCCCAGTCCCTAAGGGCAACCTTTACAGGGCCCTGAATGATTTCAGATCTTTGGCCTTGACCTCAGTTGTTATGAGGATCTTGTAGAAACTGGTCTGTTTGGAAATTAAGTGAAACACTGAGCATGCACTGAATCAACAGCAATGTGCTTATACTAGTAGGTCTAAAAGGGGTGTGGCGGATGAAATACTCACACCTCTTTAACTGTTTTATAAACATTTGGAATGGAATGGGTGCCCTGCTTGGCTTCTATATATTGACTTTTCATCTACTTTTGATACAATTCAGAGGCTTTGATTGAAGTAATAATCTTATGGGTTGGATTTTAAACTTTTTGTGTTGTCTTAATTGTCTTAATGCTGTCTTCATTCATATTATCCAAGAATCTTCAAAGAGTCATTGTTGATAGTAATACTGTGGGAAGGAAGGATCTCCAGTAACAGTCAATCATGCAACAAATCTGAAGAGGCTTCTGACTGAGGACTGTCAGTGACATGCTAACAGCTCAATATCCAGGCAGTAGAGACAATGTTCGACGTAACATGTCCTAGAGGATACCATCAGTTGTTGGCAAGCATTGCTAATCCATCTTATTTGCTTTTGCCACTCCCCTTTAAATTAGAAAGCAGGGCAGAGAGATGTTGGAGTTGGGAATATGATCCTTGTCCTTTATGATCGATGGAAGGGATGGTTTGAACTTTCTCTTTCTCTTTCTGCTCCTTGGTTCCGCTCTGCAGCTATGAAGCCTTATTTTCAGCTCCTCTGAGATTAGGGGTCATAGTTCAGTTAATCAGCTGCCTCCAGTTGTACATTGTTGTCATGGTTACGCATCAAAACAACTGTCTGAAAGTAGAAAAGTAAGAGCAAAAATCCTGCCACCTGCACAGAATCCAAAACCAGAGGAAATAAAAACAAACTGTGAACAGAAGTCTATGGTGACATTTGTCACAAAAAAGTTAAAGTGATTGTCCATTTGTCTGACAAACTGTGTTCCCCACTGGGCCACTACAACGGCAATGTATTGGTTAATTGCAATATTTCTCAGAGGTTTTCGGAGATGTCTGTTCCCACTGCACTAGCACACAGCTCCGCTGGCCAGCTATCAGCTGGGTGGGCGCTCGAGGTTCGGTATTCCCAGAGAGATCACCTGACTCTGGGCACATCATTTTCAAATTCCCGCTGGCTTTCCCCAATGAGTGAAAGTTAACAGACGTAATTCAGACAGACGATATCTAGTGGTTAATGTTTGGTTTATTGAAGTGGTTTATTTATTCCTGGACAAATCATTTTGGCTGAGATTTAAGTTTCTAAACATAATAGTTTTATTTAATTGTAATATCTTACCTGAGAGCTGGAGAGTGTATTTGAAAATTATTTTTTATTATTTTCATTTCTTGTAGAAATGTTAGAACATTTTATAATCAAACTCATAGATTTTTAAAAATATATATTTTTATTTATTTTCAACAGAAGAGGAAGGAAAATAGATTTTATAATGTATCCCAGTACAAGACTTAAACTATTAAAAGCGCTCATGTTGTTAGGGATTTGCATTAAAGTATTGTAATATTTTCTGCACATGAACCTGAACGTCAGGAAGAATTCATGGCTAGTCTCATTTTAGACTTTTGTCTGGTGGTGTTAAGGAAGACATATTATACTAATGTCCCAATTTGTTTTAGGGACCAAGGAGCAGACGACTGCAAAGGGAAGCAGAGGACGGAAGAGCACAGGTGAGATTATTATTTATTTGAGGATTAGTCACAAAGTTAATCTGTGTTTCTGTTTTTAAAAATTGAATGAATGTTATGCATAAATGTATTTTTAGTGTTGCATCTGAACATACAAATGAATTTGAACATTTTAAATAATTGATACATGAACAAGAATTAAAAGACAAAAAACAAGCATTTTAAACAAAACCAGATAACAAAACATCAAGAATATGTAAAGGGAAGAAGTAAACCATGTAAAGTTATTTACATTGGAAACTGCAGGATTAACCTTAGTGACCTGCTCCTGGACAACTTTTTTTATTCAAAGGCACAAAAGCCTGATGTTTGACTAAACAGGAAGTATTGGACAGTTTGTTGTGAAATGCACAAAAAACAGCAAAACTTTGGGCTCCATTTTTTTCCCTCTCTGTTCTGCTTCAGGCTGTCATGGTTGCTAGGCAACATATGTTACTCTGAGGTGGGGGCGGGAACAGCTGGTGAAGGCTAGACCTGTTCGAATTCACAGCTGCTCACTTCCAGCCTTTGCGTCTTCACAGCTTTCAAAGGACCCATCCTAAGTAGACCAGGTCCTTCGAAGGATGCAGCCTCTGAATTTGGACACAGCTTACAATTCTAAAACAGCACACAAAAATGACATCATCGTTCACAACTTCTTCTGTTCGCTGATTGTCCAGTTAAAATTCTACCGGAGGAATCAAAGTAAATGGGAGAAAGCCCAGACTAAGCTACAAGCGAGATTTAAATCGAGCAGAATAGTGCAGGAAGGCAATGGCCAGGCTAGTGCTACAGAGCACTATTTGCAAAATCCAGCCACCACAGAGACAGTTTCTTTCCCCAGACTGTCTGTCTGATGAACACAATGAACACCTTACAACCAGAGGAGTCAGCTACTCTGTGAAACAAAATAAGCATTTTTGAGCTGCACTTTTTTTTTTTTTTTACTTCACCTATAGAGAAAAACTGGCTGCAAATACAAGTACATATTGTTCCTTCATCCTTATACTTAATGTTCCTTCATCTATTTATACTTAATGTCTGTTGGCTGTGATCACTTGTAAATCCAAGTCAAATTCCTCATTTCTGCACACAGTCTTGGCCAATGAAACTATTCTGATTCTGAAAACTGTGAGGTAGTGAGAAAGGGACATCAGTTTTCTTTCTGTCAACAGAAGTTATTTACTTTACAGTACTTTACAGTACTTCTGTGTAGACAGAACTACAATGTCACTTTTTCATCAGGCTTTTATCGAGTCAGATCTATTGTTGTCTCACCTCCTTGTTTGGCAGCCTGCCTTTGAAGGAGAGAAACTCATTGGACCTGACTGTGAAATGGTCAAGCTGACTAATAAGGGAGTCACAGCTGAACGTTAAACTGCTTCACACCAGGCCGTTACAGTGTCCAGCCAAGTTCATATGTACTGACAACACTCACCCGATGTCCAGTGATTTTAAACCTCTGTCGTCTGGTAAAAGACTTCTGGTCCCTAAGTCTGAGCAGTACAGGAATAACTTTTTCCTGTTGATATCATTCTCCTAAATAATTCTTAGAGTTAATCAATAAATGAAAGTGGCGTCTGTTTTATTCCATGTTTTCATTTTTAGCCTTTGGAGTGCCTTCTTAACTTATGGGTTGGTTGCTATGTTGTTGGTTTTTTTTTTTTTTTTTTTTTTTTATGGATCCATAACTTGTAGTGCTGCAGCAAAAATATACCCACTGGTACCAATAAAGAAACCTGAACCTGAATGTATATAATTTCATATATAAGATATTTTCAATTTGCAGGATGAAGAAATGAAATGGGGGTAATTCAGTTTAATGCAGTTTATTTATACAACGTCACATCACAACAACCTAACCACAAAGAATCACTGACATAAATTCCAGTAAAATCATTGTTATTGAACAATAAGCCACTTTTAGTTTATTGTTCAAATTGGTTAAGAAGTCTTCTATGTGAGGAAACCCAGCTGACTGCACTGAGACAGTGACTGAGGTAAGTTGTGGATCCTTGGGCATCAGAGCGAGATGGAGCTCCAGGTAGGTAGGACTGTAGCAGTTGGGGGGTGGCAGGTACGGTTTGGAGACAAGTAATGACTCTGTTCCTTCTTTCTTTTTTTTCCCAAGCAACAACTCCAGGTTTCAACATGAAAACAGGACCAGGGCTTACAGAGCAGGCAGGTTATAGAGCATGAAAGGGTGGCCAGGATGGAATTCCTCCAAGCCTGGTGGAGGAGCATCAAACCACACTAATCTTTCACTTTTGGTCACCTATCTCTTTAGTTTTGCTACCAAGGCAATTATATAAATGACAATGATATGATGTATACTGTTGTTTGTTTTGGTGTTCATAGAAAATTATGTGTTACCAAGATGGCTCACTCAAATGGCAGTTTGTCCAGGGTCGAGAATTTTCAACTGTAGCTTAAAGAGACATTTGTCTTGTGGAACGGTTGGGTTGGTTGAGAACTGAGAGGTTGGTTACTATAAGTTTATTCACATTATTAATTCCTCAGTTTAAGTAATATTTATATTGCAGTATTTTTGTCCAAGCTTCCTGGTAGCACCAAAGAGTACTTGTCAAAGCACCCCCAATATAGCTGTTGGACACAGACTATAGAACCATCCTCCTCATCTTTGATCATGCCCAGCAGAACCTTTTCACGTTCACACCATCTGGCATAGATTCAAACGTCTGATGTGTAAAACATCAGGACTGAGGAGCAGCTTCTGTCCTGAAGAAATCAGGATGATTAACATGTTTAAACATCCATGTCAAAAACCACAATTCCAACTTGCAACATGTTGGTAAGTACACCGTAGTTTCAAGTTCAAGTTTATTTGCATAGCACATTTCAGCCACAAGATAGTTCAAAGTGCTTCACATCATAAAAACATCAAGCAGATATACATGAAAATCATCAAAATCATCAAGCAAATATCAATGCATCAAAATCAAAAGGATCATCAAGCAAATATCATCCAGCAAGTATAATTCGACAATACTGATCAGTGTTCCACTTCTGACTAATTAAAGGCAGCTCTAAACAGATGGGTTTTTAACCTTTGATTTAAAGGAACTCAATGTGTTGGCAGTTTTGTAGTTTTCTGGGAGTTTGTTCCAGATTTGTGGTGCATAAAAACTGAAAGCTACTTCTCCATGTTTGGTTCTGGAGATGCAGAGTAGGTAGGCTTGAACCAGAAGACCTGAGTGGTCTGGGAGGTTGATGCAATGACAACAGGTCTTTTTTGTATTTTGGTGCTAAGCCATTCAGTGATTTATAAACTAATAGAAGTATTTTAAAGTCTGTTCTCTGAGCTACAGGGAGCCAGCGTAAGGACTTTAGAACTGGAGCGATGTGCTCTGTCTTCCTGGTCTTAGTGAAAACACGAGCAGCAGCATTCTGGATCAGCTGCAGCTGTCTGGTTGACTTTTTAGGCAGACCTGTGAGGACACTGTTATAGTAATCAATGCGACTAAAGATAAACATATGGATGAGTTTCTCCAGCTCTTGTTGAGGCATTAGTCCTTTAATCCTGGAAATGTTCTTCAGGTG
This sequence comes from Anableps anableps, assembly GCA_014839685.1. Taxonomy (NCBI): domain Eukaryota; kingdom Metazoa; phylum Chordata; class Actinopteri; order Cyprinodontiformes; family Anablepidae; genus Anableps; species Anableps anableps. The sequence continues at coordinate 29,570,092 of CM026082.1, read as the reverse complement.
ATAAAAGGCTGACTTTGTAACTGTATTTATGTGTTTCTGAAGGTTCAGGTCTGAGTCCATCACTACACCCAGATTTTGGTCATGATCACTAGTTTCTAGCTGTAATAACTGAATCTACATGCTGACTCTAGATCATTCCTCTTTAGGTCCAACGAGAATAACTTCAGTTTTGTTTCTGTTCAGATGGAGAAAGTTTTGGCACATCCATGCATTGATTTGTTCTGAGCATCTGTTCAGTGCTTGGATGGGTTCAAAGTCACCTGGTGACATGGTAATGTAGAGCTGTGTATCTAGGTATGTGTGTATCTAGGATGACCAAGCTACCGGGTCGTACCTCAATAATGATAGACTACCACTGCTACTGCTGGCTGCTTCACACTTTTTATGGATACTAAAAACAGTCTGGGTATTTAGTGTGATGTGAAAGGGGAGCAAGAATAAATAAGCAGGCAGATCATACAAAAAAACATGTCACTAAAGCTAAGGAGAGTTAAAAACAATCTTATAAACACTTGATGACTTTTGTTGTCCATATATAGAAGGAAGAGTCCAAAAGGGAGGATGGAGAAGATGATAATTGCAGAATGGTGTCAAGGAAAAAAAACCTGAGGTGATGCAATAACAACATTATTTGTTTATTATGACAGAAGAAATAAGAATAATAGTGCTGAAAGGGAGGCAGAGAGACATGACTGAACCTCAAGATGACACCAAATAGCATTAGGATCATTTAAGAAGTGTCATTCTGAGTATTGCCTGTCCAAAAATAAAACATGAAGTTGGGTAAAGTGAGCCTACTCTGCTGTAGTGCCATCATACAAGTCCTGGGGTCTTGTTTGCCCATATAGGTCACGTATTCACTCAATTCACATATATGAACTGAGATTTAGGTAGAAACAATGGAACATACAGGAACAGGAAGAAATTCTGGTAGAATATTGACTTTTATAATCAAGAAGTGATGTTGGTAAATTGAAAGGCAGATCATATATACACTCACACATGAGTAAAATTTTTCAATTTGCAGAGCTTTAAATGAACAAATAACTTGTACTCCTCAAAACTTAAAACCAGAAAGTAGGGTATGTGATACTGGGAATTTTGGCACAGTTGAAACCATATATTTACATACACTGAATAAAAAGACACAATTGTTTTCTCACTGTCTGAAGTTAAATCAGACCAAACTTCTCTTGTTTCAGGTCAGCTAGAATTACCAAAATTATTTCTATTTGCTAAGTGCCAGAAAACTTCGCAAGAACATTTTTTAGAGATTTTTTTGTAACTTTCTTCAAATTCAAAAGTTTACATACGTTCAGTCAGTATCAGGGATAATTGTCTTATAAACTGTATGACTTGGGTCAAATCTTTTGGGTTTCCTTTGTCAATCCCCTTATAGGTTAAGTGACACATTTGAGTTATTTGGAGGCTCACCAGTAGATGTATTTTAAGGCCACACCTGAAACTCACTGATTTCTAGTTTGACACGATGGGAAAGTCAGAAGAAATCAGCCAAGATATCAGGAAAAGAATCATGGAGCTGCACCAGTCTGGTTCATCCTTGGGGACAGTTTTCAGATGCTTGAAGGTGCCGCATTCATCTGTTCAAACAGTTATACACAAGTATAGACATGATGGGGATGTCCAAGTGTCATACTGCACAGGAAGGAGACAGGTTCTGTGTCCCAGGGATGAACAGTTTTTGGTCCAAAATGTGCAAATTTACCCCAGAACAATAGCCAAAGACCTTGTGAAGATGCTGGCTTAAGCTAGTAAGATACTGACATTATCCACAATGAAGTGTGTCTTGTACTGAAATGGGTTGAAAGGCCACTCAGCGAGGAAGAAGCCTTTATTTCAAAAGAAACATAAAGAGCCAGATTGCTGATTGCAAATACACAGGGACACAGACCTTCACTTCTGGAGACATGTCCTGAAACAAAAGTAGAACTGTTTGACTATGACTATCATGACATTTGGAGGAAATAGGGGGACACTTGTACAATTCTAATTGTGAAGTATGGGGGTGGCAGCATCATGCTGTGGGACTGTTTTGCAGCAGGAGGAAGTGATGCACTTCATAAAATAGATGGCATCATGAGGAAAGGACGTTATGTGGAGATATTGAAGCCACATCTAAAGACATCAGGCAATAATTTAAAGGTAAGGCACAAATGTGTCTTTCAAACTGACAATCAGAATCAGAATCCGAATATCTTTATTAGTCCCCCAGGGGGGAAATTACATTTCTGTGCAGCCCATCCAAGAGAACAAAAAACAAATAACATACATGGGTAGACAGGTGTCTGAGACTGCAGCCATAACGGAGAGCGCTGCCCTTTCATTAGATGAGAAAAAAAGACCACATTGGGTAAGTGGAGGAAAAAAATATATATTTCATGCTTTATCTTTGACAGGACACAGTTTGAGATTGCAAAAAACCTCAGCACAAAAAACCAACCTACAGGCAACATAAACATGTGGAATAGGTAAGGGTGGGTGAGGTTGCGGGGGAGACATCCAAGCACAGGCTGCCAAAGTGAGCGAAGTAGCCAACTGGCTCATTGCATCCAGCCTAGGTTTCCATACTGGGGGGCAGTATGAGAGGAGCCAGCAGAGGCAGTGAGTTGAGGGGAGGTGTGTTTATATCTATGAGCATGTGTGTGTGCGTGTGTGTGTCGTAAGTAAGTCTATGAAACACTGCCCCAGAAGTCATTGTCCTTGATAGTAATGGAGCGTTTGTCACCAAGCCCCGTTCAAGTTCTGAGTCAGGTCCACAGATGTCATGGGGCAAGGGAGGGGCAGAGGGAGCAGAGCATCTTGTTCACATAACATCCAGGAGAAACTGAGATAGCCAGCCTTCCAAGGCCGACACAGGGGAGCCGGATTGAGATAACAGCAATTGTTTTGGGTCAGGCCGACTCCATTAATTTTAAGTCTGCCTTAAAAGTTTCACTGGTCCATCACAAATAGTGAGTCCAAACAGCCAAATCCATGGTCAATTCTGCCAAATTCGAGCGTACAACTTCTCCAAGATTTACCCCCTGTCACTTATTAGTCCAGGAACCACAACCAGCCTGCGATCCTGTGCAAGGATCACATCCAGTTTCCGATTCTGCTCGCATTGTATCTCAGTCTGAGTGTTGATCACTGTGCAGATTCCATCACACAAGCTGAGTAGCTTCACAATTGCCAGAACAGCTTCCAACCTTCCAGCCTCTTCCTTTCTCTTCTTTAGTTTTTAAGTATTATCTTAAAAACCTGAGTATACTCAATTCTTGGAGATATGACAAAATCAGTGGCCTCCTGCCAGTTATTAACTGGTGCTGCTGCTGGGTCCCATACTTGACTGGAGTCTTCTGTCATGTTCAGCTCTCGGATTGGAGTGCTGGGAAGCACTGGAACTGGAGAACTGGGACACTCTGGAACTGGAGAGCTGGTTTCAGTGCCTAGAGTTGGTGAGGAAATTAAGATAATAAAAATAAATTGAAAATTTGCTGCTGTAAAATCAAAACTGCATGCATCATTAATAGAAAGAGAAATAATCTTTTGTGTTCATGTTCCTAAATACAGATAATGATGCCACTGAGCTGACATGGCATCCAACCTCAATGTCCTTTCCTAAAAATGTTGGGCACGCATCAAAAGGGTTTGCTTTTGCTCTGAAGCCATGGAGCTAAGACCTGATCACCAGTTACTTGCCAGAAGCACTTTTCCCTCCAGGAAGGTGCGTACTCAAGCTGATATCTGACATTACCCATAGGTAATGTCAGATATTAACATAAAGGTCACTGAATCGCTCTTTGTCTGACCCCGCCTCTGAAGCCTTTTTGCCATGGAGACCCTAAGAGAGGTGAAACCCCAGACAACTCGGGCTTCAAGCTCATGGGGGTCCTCAAACCCCTCCACCACGTTAAGGTGGCGATTCTGTGGAGGGGAGGAAACCAGCAGATTGTATGAAAGAGAACTTTTGATGCAATCTCCCATCCTGAGCTAAAACAGGGCAACAGTGGAGAGGAAACACTCCCTGTTTAAAGGAAGAGACCTCAAGCAGAACCAGACTCAGGATGGGCGGGCGTCTGCCTCGACCAGCTGGGGTTGGGAGAGGACAGGAAAGAGGACAAGACACACAAGACATACACTGAAGTTCTGGATCTGGAGCACATGGAAGCACAGACCTAAAACCAACAGAGAACAAGTTAGTGTGCAGATATTGTTGTTTGAGTGGAGTTACAAAAACAGCTCATATAGATGTCCACAGAATGACCTAGATGTGAAGGAAAACATAACAGAACATCTGAAAGACTAATTGATAGAACATTACAATAACATTTCAGGTATGGTGTGTCCAGTGGCCTTCCAATCTTTGGCTTTGATCTACAAAACGACAAAAAAGGAAAATTTCCCATGTTACATCATTGACTCTACTGAACTGAAGGAAGCATATCAAGTTCAGGTAGTAGACAGTGCACAGCATTCATAGCACATTCACAGCATTCACCCTTCCATCCTCGTGCAAACCATGCCCCACAGAGGCCCCAGGGGAGCCTACACACTGGTCCACAACACAAGACAATTGATACCCATGTCCACCAAAGCTCTAGTCTCAATCATGACCTGGCTATGGCAACACCCAATTAAAACTAGCCCTCCCTAACACAGAGCAGACTCCAGAACCCAGTCATGCTCCCAAAAACCAGTACACCAGACAGCACCTGAGGCACCCCTAGAAGTAACACCAAGATATCATACCCGTGCAGTGCCCTAGCAACACAGAAACTCGACTGTTGTTGGTTCAAAACCTCCACCAAATTGCCATATGCCCCTAAGTATAAAAAATGGACCCCGCCAATTCAAGATGTGTGCCCATAACTCAAGTTGTGAGACCTCTGTGGTGGCCCTGTGCTGTGTGCCATCAGCAAACATTGTAGCTTGCTCACCCAGTACAGAGACTAGAAGACAGAAACAACCACCAAAGGCCAACAACAAGGCAAGTGATGCAAGTCAGCCAACAATGCCCCATACTACCAAAGAATACCGACTCCTTACCCCACCCCTGGTAAGACCTCTACCCTATAAAGAGTGTCTACCAAAGACAGCACAAGAAGGCACCTTAAACACTCCATAGCACAACTCCTGGAAACTCCTGAAAATTGATCATTTGAATTAAATAAGTATTTGAAACATCATATAAACTTATGATTCTAAGATTTTTTTTTTTTTTTTTTTTTTTTTTTTAGTTTAAAAGGTTTTTGTTTTTTTTTTTTTTTTTTTTTTTTTTTTTTTAACCACCGCTGCCAATCCCATACAGGATCATTCATTGTGTGCAATGGGTGAGAGGTGGGATATAACCTAAACAATCTAATACAACGCATACCAGAGACCATTTAACATACACTATATCACCTAAGAATGATGTAGAATTTCCAATTAACCTAACATGGATGTTTTTTTAGAATAGAGGTATAAACCAGAGCACACAGAAACAACCCACACATCTCTACCTTAGCTAATAGACAATTTTTAGACTAAGTGGGAGAAAAAGAGCACCCAGACAAAACCTACAAATCTCCAATTAATTCATCAGATTTTTTTTAACTTAAGGAGGAAACCAGAGCCCCTGGAGAAAATCTCTGAATCTCCAATTAGACTAATGGACATTTTCTATACTACAGGAGAAAACCAGAGTAGGCAAGGAAACCCGTATTAATAACCTTCTTAAGACCAGAATTAAACAAAGAACTTCTGAAATAATACAGTTTTTAAAGACAACTTTCACTATGAAGCAGTAATCCAATATACTGTTTTTAACTATATAAAGGTATGTAAAAGGCAAAACAAAAATACACATTCAAAATCCCATCTGGCCTAAATGGATGATTCCCTACCCATAAGAACTGATGTTTCCACGACTGTAGGAAACTGGTGCACCAAGCAAAACCTCTAGCTAGTCTGAATTACCTGCTAATAAAAATCCCTAATCACCAAAAATCCTAAATTACATGATTTCTGAACCAAGTGACAAAACTGAAGCACTTAGTGAATAACAACAAATCTTTAAATAACCTAAAAGAGATGTTGTTCAACTAGAGGAGGAAACCGGAGCACCCGGAGATATAACCTGAATCTCAATCCTCACCCTAAAGTAGACTAAACTAACAACCAACAATAAAAATGTGTGTGTGTGTGTGTGTGTGTGTGTGTGTGTGTGTGTGTGTGTGTGTGTTTTATGAAAACCACGGGTGACACAGCAGCTCTTCCAGGTTGGGACGCTCCCCTGGGACTTTCTTCAGGAACTTGGTCAGAAGATCCTGGCAGTCTGGGGGGTTAGAGGTCAATGCCCAACAATGGTTAGAGCCACAGTAATAAAACAGAATGACAGAACAGATTTATATGTGCGAAGAGATATGTGGACAAGTGTTTGTCTCACTCTTGGAAAGCCTCTTGCTGATCTTCAGCTTGTTTTTGAGGAAGGTGGTGGTCTTGAACATCTTCTTGTGGAGAATTTCAAACAGGACCACTCCCAGTTGCCACACAGTTGTGGGTCCAGCACTGTAGTTCCCGTGTCTATAAAATTCTGGTGGGATGTGATCACAGGTCCCTAGAACATGTGTGAGAATAAGACAGTCAGAAAGAGAAAGAAGATTAAAAAGAAGCTTTGTTTTCACAGCACTGACAAATGAGAAAGAAGCGGGATAACGTACCACGGTAAAGGCAAAATTTCCTTCTGTGGTCAAAGCAGCTTAAACCGAAGTCGATGAGACAAACTCGTGGGATTTCTGAGTTGGTCTCAATCAGGATATTTTCCACTTTAATGTCTCTGTGGAAGATATTTGCATCCTGAAGACAAATCCCTGCTTCCACCAGCTGTTTTAGTATAATCTGAAAGAACAAATGATTTGAAGCTCAAAAAACTGGAGAGATTAATGTTGGATATTGGTGAGAAATACAGTGACTTGTCAAGGTCTGCATATCTGTATGGATTTTTTTTCACATTCTGTGACATTACAACCATAAACGTCAGCGTATTTTATAGAGATATTATATGATGGATTGACATAAAGTATTTCATTATTGTTAAATGGTGGGATGACTTCACTGTATTTCATGGCTCTGACTTAATCATATTCACAATATAAAAAAACAAACCCCTAAAAGCAACAGAAGCAATAGCTGACGATATCTCTAAAACCCACCCTATTCTCCATCCAGCAGCTTACCTTTGCCTCTTTCTCCTTTAGGCAACCTCCACGCTCATTAAGGTAGACATAGAGGTCCTCGGCAGGCATGGGCCTCTCCATCACTACAATCAGCTCCTGGTTCAGATCATACCAGTCCAGCAGGGACACCATGGCTGACTGCCCCAGAGAACTGGTGGTTAAATTCCTCAGCTTCAACATGATTGCCACCTCCAATGCCATCACTCTTCCATTCTCATCCTGAAATATCCCAACAAAGAGGAGAAACTCACAATGCATCTGGAATCCACTATAAGGAAAAACCAGTGCGAGATGCTGTTGCTCACTTACCCTATGTTTGAGGACCACATTGTCTTTTGGGATGTGTTTGATAGCCACCTACAAGATAAAGACATGACTTTGCTCAGCATTTTAATGTGGGAATATCCTTAAAGAGAAAGTTCAGATTTTTTGAGGCAGGTTTATGTGGAGTTATCTGTAATATGCTCCTCTGAGTCTTAAGATGGAGGAAAGTTTCAAGAATTTACATGTAGCACAGATGGATCATAACCAGGTTGGTTAGGTCTCTCCAGATTTTCAAATTTAAAACAACTAGAACTGAAAATGTTCACAACTGGGTGATTCTAATCTGTATTAGTGGATTTTAACCATCTGTACCATTATACTTAAAATGTCATTGGTGAATGGATAATTTCACTAATAGAGTTGTATCTTGCAGAAATCAGCATTTTCAGTTTGAGTCATCCTTATTAGCTAAAATCAGCTAAAACAGAGTCTGACTAGCGGTTAGTCTTCCACCACTGAGGATTTTAGCTTGTTTCTACAAACTCTGACTCTTACTGACTGCTGTTAGAGGAACTATTACTGATAATAACTTCACAAAACCTCACTTTAAATATTCCAAAGACACCTACAGGTAGTTTATCCTCCACTCGATATCCAGCAAACACAGATCCAAAGCCTCCCTCTCCCAGTTGATGCAGCTCAATATATTTTTTCTGGAATTTGGCTAAACACATGAACACATTTGAGTTTCACAAAGCATCAGAATAAACCCCGTTCACTAATGTCACCTCAGATCTAGTTACAACCACATCTTAGTTCTGTCTTAGAATAAATGGTTATGCTAGAAATTTATCACTACTTAAACTCTGACCTCCTTCGGAATCCACTTTTTCTTTTTCCATCTCCGTCTTCTTCCTCTTCCTCCTCTTCCTCCTCCTCTGTGGTTCCTCGTGGTCCTCTACCTTCCCCTTCAGATTCCTTTTCTGTAAATCACCTATTCCTGAGCTGCAAAGTACCATACTGGACGCTAACAATGAGAATAACCCAGAGAAAAAACATGAGTATTTTAACATTCATTTACCATAAGAGTAAAATGTCCTGACAGAAACATAAGACAGAGTGGCTTGTAAAAGTTCTTATGCTCTTACTTCTGCACTTTTTGCAACATTACAGCCGCAAAGTTTAGAGTATTTTACTGGGATTTGATGTGATGGATCAACATAAGGTAGAGCATATTTTTTAAGTAGTAAGCATACATTTATGAAGGTAAATCTGAGGAGTTGTAGCATGCAACTGTATTCCGCCACCCTCTCTTTGTCGAACCACCTTTTGCTACAATTTCAGATCCAGATCTTTTGCTGTATGTCTCTACCAGCTTTGAATATCCCCCGACTAAAACATCTGGTGGGTTACCGGTTCGAACCTCTGCTTCGTCTCTCTCAGGTGCTGTGTCCTTGGGCAAGCCACTTCACCTGCCTTGCCACCAGCGTGAATGTGTGAATGTATGGGTGAATGACTGATTTAAGTGTGAAGCACTTTGCAGTCCTTTGGATTTGATAAAGCACTGTACAAGTACACGCCATTTACCATTTTATCATCATTTAGAGTTCATTTTTAGTCACCATGTTATTCATTCCTTTGAGTTATTCCACAAGAATAGCTCAAACTGGACTTTGACATTTTCAATTTTTTAACTATTATATGTATGTAAATCCCAAAGCATTAAGGACATAGTTAAGCATCAGAAAAACACAAATTTCCATCTCAGGAATTACTTTTCCATTATTATTGGTCATTATTTCAAGATATGGTCGCTGTTATTCTTCAGCCCCGTTATGGACACTGTTAAGTTTCCCTGAATATGATTATAAAGTCAATTTCTAAAGAAATTAATACAATATCTTTGTATTAATTGGATGTCCCCCTAATTAATTCAGTTATCTTAAATGCAAAAATGGAATAAATCTCACATTTTTGCTTTTTTAAAGCCTGAAATGAATCAGTGCGTGAAAGTGAAAGAAATGTCACAGTTTCAAACTAAACGTTTAATTAGCAAGGTAAATATTTAGTTAACCAATTAAATATTTACTTTGGAGCTAAATACCTAGTTAGTAAGCTAAATGATTAGTTTGAAGCTAAATATTTAGTTTGAAGTTAAATATGTATTTACAACCTAAATATTCAGCTTGCCAATTAAATATTTAGCTTACTAACTAAATATATGAAGCGTGATATTTAGCTTCCAACTAAATATTTAGCTACCAAGCTGAATATTTAGTTTGAACATAAATATTTCGGTAGTATGCAATTTCACTTGCCGATACCCAGAAGTGGAGTACCAAAATAAAAGCTGGGTCTTGTGAACCATTTTTTTTTTCTTTTTTTTTTTTAACTCTGCTGGCGAGACTGAATCACTTTATGTCACCTCTTTATAATCATTTCTTTTCTTGTACATTTCAGCTTAAAACAAAGCATTCGCCTTTTTAAAAGGCAATACAGACGTTTACCATTGAAGCAACAGTGATCGTCTCAGCATTGAAGCAATTCAGTCTCACCACCAGGAATTTATAGAGGTTTGCATGACCCAGGTTTTATTTTGATAGTCCACTTCCACTTACTGGTAAGTGAATTTGTATATTAGCCAAATATTTAGCTCTTTTTAGTTAAATATATAATTATTCCAGAGCCAACTAAATATTTAGCTAGCTTAGAGCTAAATATTTATTTTTGAGATAAATAGCTTGCTCACTAAATTTTTAGGTTGGAGCTAGATATTTAGTTTGCAAACTATATATTTAGTTTGCTAACTAATTATCTCTAGTTTGGAGCTAAATATTTAGCTTGCTAATTAAATATTTAGTTTGAAACTGACATTTATGAATAACATGAATTTATGACATTAATGGATAACATGGTGAAAATATGAGTTTTAAAAATGAGCCCATGTTTTTTTTTCTCTTATGACTAATGGCTAAATAAAACAAATTTTTGCTGTTAATTTTTGACTGTGTAACTTTACAAACGGCACCCCATAGATGTGCAGTGTTTTCACGCATACATATAGTCTTTTGGAAGCCAAGCAGCCAACCTGTGTTGATGTCCACTGAGGAGGGAGGCTCTTTGGTTAGGACCTGCTCCAGGTGTCCCTTCTTCTTCCTCTTGGCTGGAGGTGAAAGTCCCTCTCCTTCTTCAGTCATTTTCATCTTCATTCTCTTTATGGTCCTCATCCGGTCCTGGAAGCTTGTGGAGGGTCCGGCCATCTCAGAGACCCTGATCCTTTTTCTGGGGATCTTATCTTGAGCTCTTTTCCTGCTCTTTGGTCTGCTGTCCTGAACAGACTTGGTACTCGGTGGCATCTTGCTGCTGTTGTTCTCTAAAGCAAGAGATATCGGGGAAAAAAATTGATTGTTTTGCAGTTTGTCAAATATTTAGTATTTCTGGATCACCCAACAGAATGATATCCGATCAGGGACTTTATGACACAAACTGTTCAACTTCTAACTCATTTTCTCCAAATTCATGCTTCTGGGAGAAGCCAACATAGATTCACACATCTCAATGTTCGCTACGAGAAGAAGTTAATACCACAGAAATCTTGAATGGCAAAAAAACTGAAAACCCCTTAATTATTTATTATAAACACAACTATAAACTGACCATCACTGATCAGAGTCTACAATTAACTAACTTGCTAAATACACATTCATCTCTTTCTCTAAAGACTGAAACCTGAACCCTTTCTTGAAACTCAGTTACCTTCTTTTCTCGTTAGGGCTGGTGTTTTAAACTTCTGTTCAGAGTCTTTGTGCATCTTTGTGTTTTTCTAGATTTCAGCGTAAATCAGTTTTAACTCTTGTAGTTTCGTCTTACTCAATCAGAAATCTCTGTCAGACTGAGCTCAGGTAGAATGTTAGGTTCTGACGCCACTGTGACATCAAAAAGGACCTTCTAAATTATGGTCATGCTTGTTAGAATGTAGCCAATGTTGCTTAGCAGCCCTCTTACTTAAACCTAAGCTACAGAACACAGAAAAATCCCCCAAATCAAACAAAAAACAAAACAAAAAACCCAACATTTTAACTGCTGTCAGTTTTCCAGGGAAGAGTATTTCAGAAGAATGAAATATTAGCGCTGCACAGAGCTCTTCATTATTTTTGATTTGCCGCAAAAACTCCACAAATTAAAGAGCTTAAGCGACTATTTTTAGCGTTATTAAAAACACATTTTTGGTCCAAAATAATTCAAAACAATTATTTAAAGCAATTTCAAATAAAATTTAATTTGACAGGTAGACTTACACCAGTAGTGTCCAAAGCTTTTGCCATGGGGGTCAAAAATATGAAGGTGAAAGTACTCGGGTCTAAACATAGGCCAGTCTTTAATGGTGACTGAGGGTTACCCAAAGCTGTTCCAAGGTCAACAAATGGCTCCTGGGCCGCACTTTGGTCACCTTTGACTCACACAAAGAACTAATAAGAGAATTAGTTGACAGATTGTTTTAAAATATAATTAAAAACTGAGTGTTTTATAAACAATACTTTTTGTCCAACCATATTATTTCCCTTTCTGAAGTAATTTGCAGCAAAAATATCCACTAAAAGTGGATATTTTCACTTCTCACAAAAGGTTTTTGATTTTTTTTTTTTCAGTGGTTCAGTAACATTTATTCATACATTCATTTTTCATGATTCATCAGAACAATCCAGTGTGTGGCAATCTGAAAAGCAGTTTGAAGCAACCAATAAAGCCACGAGAAAATATTACTGATTTATGCTGTTATAGCATGTAAAGGTTTTTCACCACAGGCTAGTGTCTGTTTTTAATGTAGTCCAGCCTGAGGAGCTTAGACATGTCTCAGTTAGTGGTGGTTCTCAGATCAGTCTCATGCATAGAGAGATATGGATTTGGCCTCAAATAATATCTGAACTTCAGCCCCAAATCCCAGTTGAGTTGAAAAGAGGGTGCCTCATATGCAGAGCAGGACCAAAGGGGAGATAGATTCTCCCCTTTGGGATACGCTCTTCCATAGATCAAGATGGACCATGTGGGATCATAGGAAAACAAGTTAAATGAATGCTAAGCCCTAACAAGAACCCCGCCAAAGTATCTGGAAGTATAATTATGTGTTTCACTGAGACATGGCTGCAGGATCACAACCCCACCTCAAATGTCAAATTTCTGACCATATGGGCACACAGAGGAGAGGCAAAAGCAAAAGAAGTGGATTAGCAGTCCTTGTCAATAACAAATGGTGTAATCCATGACATGTTACTGTGAAACATTGTTTCTGCAGCCCAATTATTTAATTCTTAGCAGTAAGTTTTCATCCATGGTATTTACCAAACACTTTACCAGTGTTATTTGGCAACCATTTACATTCCATCATCAGTTGTTGCCGGCACTGCATATGCTGTCAACTCAGTGGTTGTTAAAGTACAAACACAACACTGCAATGTATTTGTGGCGATATTTGGTGATCTTATTCATGCCTCACTCTCTGCTACGCTTCCAACATTTCAAGTTTCTCATGGTCTTCCAGAGAAAACAAAAGTTTTGACTTGTTTTATGCAAATCTAAACGACTCATATATCTCCAAAGCAAGACCCATATTTTTCCTATGACACCTCAAATATTAGCACCTTGTCCATGGACCCTTCTGCGTCTACATGTTTGTCTTAAACCAAATTTGGAGAAGCTGCTCCTCTTTGCCTCCTCCTTCTTTTTTGTCTTTCTCTGGAAGTCAAGTGAAGAGTGTATTTAACACAATTCAGCCTGATTTGCTTCATCAGAAACTCCAGTGGGCACAAATTGAGGCCTCAACTACCTTGATCAATGACTACGTGACAAACAGACCACAGTTTGTAAGACTGAAAGGTTGTGTACTCTCACCATTCCTTTTCACTTTGTACACCTTTGACTTGCAGTACAAGATAGACTCCTGTCATCATTAGAAATATTAAGTCAAAGACAGACAAGAAGCTGAGTACACAGAGATGGTAAGTCACTTTGTGGGATCATTTGGAATCATCTTGAATGTGGACAAAACAAAGGGGATGGTTGTAGAGTTCAGAAGAAAAAAGGGTTAGGTCAAAACACTATTTCCATCATGGGAGAAGAAGTAGAGGTGGTGTAGGAGTATAAATACTTGGGTGTTCACCTGGACAACAGGGCTGGACATAAAACAGTGAAGATATCTGCAAGAAGGGACAGAACAGATTCAGCTTTTTAAAGAAGCTTATGTCCGTCAAGGTTTGCAGCAAGATGCTGCAGATATCCTATAAGTCTGATGTGGAGAGTGCAGTCTCTCTAGTCTGCCATCATCTGTTGGGGTAGCAGCATCAGAGCCAGTGCTTTAAATAAACTAAACCATCTGATGAAGAGTTGGCTGTGTTCTGAGGACTCCTCTAGAACTTCTGGAGATGATTGTGCAAAGAGGTATTCTACATAAAATGAAGAACATTACAGACAACCCTAAGCATGCGTTTCATGAACCCTTTATACAACAATAGGGTGTCTTCAGTCAGAGACTTCTGAAGATTTTCTATTAGACAGACCTCTACAGGAAATCCTTCCACACCCATCAGCATCTTCAACAACTCTTCGAAGAAACCTGTTTAATATATGTTTGTTTCCCTTTCAGACAAATGAAGTATTTTGGAATTGAATTGATACATTCGGCTGTATTGTTAAGTGTGATGTTTTAGTTTCTATTACTGTTGGGTAATTGTAAGGTATCTTTGCAGTACTTTAGGATCACCTACACAGTACCTGCTACAGGCTATTTGCAGGGCAACTCCATGGTATCAATGGAGTATTTAGCCGGTATACATGAGATGTCTTTGAAGGGTAAGCACACACGTGTAAGTACATAGAACACCTCTTGTAGAGGTGTTCTATGTACTTACATAGAACACACATTATCATTAGTCCTTCTTCTTAGCAAGTACCCATGGAATACTTCCTGGATTCTTAAGTGGGGTTTGCTCATACGTCTGGCGTTCTTTCTTAGTCTCTATTGGGTCCTTGGACACCATTCACATCTCACACTAATATCAGTCCTGCATAATCAAATCATATCCAGATAGCATGTGAATGTACTAAAAACATTTTAAGGACAATTTTTCTATTTTATCTGCATAAGTTCGAACTTTCATAAGTATGAAAGCAATCAGACCTAAGACACACTAAAGGACCACCCACTGCTGTGGGTTGTGTTGCCAACGTCGCAAATTTGTTACTATTTTATTGACAGTTCAGACCAATCTAGCAAGTGTTTTTAAAAAGTAACTAGCAACAAATCTAGGGACATTTTCTTGTGTTATTGGAGACTCAGACTTGAAACAACTTGTCACTCTCCCTCTTTGTTAGGACCCAAAGCACTCACAGTCGGCCTAGTCCCTCATCAGCTGCCCCTCCAAGCTGCAGAGCCCATTTGCATCCAGACTGCAAAGCATAGCCCCTACTGGCGCTTAGTCAGGGCATGATGTTCATTTAATATTTTCCATTCTCTATACTTGCTTATCATTGCAGGTTTGTGTGGGAGGTGGTGTTTATCTCTGGTGGTCATTGGGCGAGAGGCAGGGTACACCCTGGACAGGTCACATGAAATATTTTCTTTTTTCAAAATATATCGCTACACTACAATAAATGTCAGCATTTCTTTTGTCTCTTTTTGGTTCAATTAGACTGTTACTGTCAAGACAATATCAAAAAAGAGGAAAAAACATGTTTTCAGGTTACATCCTGGGATAAAAGAATATTGTGACCACCAATTGACAGAACAAAGTCTCTTCGCCTATGTTATTCCTTCCTTCTATAACACATTACAGCAACTATTAAATCGTAATTGATAATAATGGAAATAAAATAATTTTGTGATTTCAAGCAACTTTCAGGACAGCCAACAGCTACTTTCCTTATTATTATATTTTTTTCTTCCTTTCCTTATTGAGAAGTTGCACACAGTGCAGTGACCTGATGTAACTCAGCCAAGCAACAGTGTTACTACAGTGACATGTCCTGTTAAAACAAACAAACAAACAAACAAACAAACAAACAACAGTTAAAAGTATAAAGATGGCTTTTTTTTGTTCAAAATTTAAATGAACTCTGTTGGTATGCTCATTATTTACTAGAGAGATGTTCTGTCACAGCTCAGGGTTACATTGATCTAAAGATAACAGGACACAGTGGGGGAGTCTTGCATGTTTGATGTTTATTTTGATATGGTTTGGAGCTGGTTGTACCCCCGTTGTAAATATTATAAAATGTTTACTATTCATAACATAACAATATGAGCTCTACAGCAGTGTGTAACATGGTCTCACTCTTTGCAACATTTCTGCAATAAAAGTGTGTCAAGCAGTGAATCGTTAATTGAGACGATCCAATGCCGAGGTCTGCACAGTCTTTATTAGTCTTCTTTGTTTGTCTAATATCGACTATGTCAAGTTAAACACATAATGAAGCATATTAAAAGGTTTGTAGCTTAACCAACTTCACAAAAATGTGACTCAGGTCTATCTCAACTGGTTTTCAGAAACATCAAATGCAAAGCCTTACATAAATATTCATACCTCTTCAACTTTTTCATATCTGGACACCTTACAACAAGAAACTTTCATACATTTTACAAGGATTTTATTTGATAGATCAATACAAACTACATAATGATAGATATTCATTTTTTTCACAGATCATTAAAGTAGTTTGCATTTGAATTCAGCCACTTTTACTCTGAGACCCTAACATAAAATTGTAATAGGCCTGAGATCAGGGCTGCATGGTAGCTGCTTCAAAGCATTGACTTTGTTATCCTAAAGCCACTTTGTAACTAATTTTGTGGTGTGCTTTGGGTTATTGTCCATTTGGAAGATATATTGGTTTCCAAGGCTTAACTTTTTGACTGCTGTCTTGACAATATGCTTCAATTTTGCCACATAACGTTCTTTCCTCATGGTGCTTTCTATTTTGTAAAGTGCAGAAGTCCTTCCTGCAGGTGCACACCCCCATAACATGATGCTTCCTGTACTACGCAGTTTGGAGGTCATGATTTCCCTGTTCCTGCCATGTTTCATGCTGCTCCTCTGCTCTGCTACTCCTGCTGGCTGCTCAATGCTCCTACCTGATCTGCTGCCAATATAAACTCCTCCTCTTCACTCATTCAGTGTGAGATCATCTGTCGTCAACCTTGTCACAGTCTTCAAGCGTTCTATGTCTGAGTTCCTGATCGTCTGCCTCCTGACCACCCTTGCCTGCTCACTGATGGCTCTATAAGTTACTCTGAGCCTTGGTTCATCTACCTGGATACTGATTACTGCTTCACCAATTCTGGATTTGTTTTCTGCCCAATCAACTCTTATTGCTGCTAACCTGGATTGTTCATTCAACCATTGAGTGTTGTATTACAGATAAAGTAACAAAGTAACCTCTCACTCTGCCATGGTGAAACCTGAACATTGGATCGGTGTGTGTGAACCAACTTACCCTGCTGCCAGAGTTTCTGCATTCCATGATGTCATCATTCCTGGTTCCCATTGTATAAAGTTTTCCCCTTTATACGGTCCTGTGGGTGAAACAATCCCTGGTAAACAAACATATTCCATTCCTCATAAGTTACATCTCTGAAAAATTAAAGATTGCTGTGGTCTGAGTCTCTGTAAAGGACTTCCTGGGAAATCACCTCTGCTGGGTAAACCATCACTTCCTGTTTATGAAATACTTCCTGTTTGTTTGTTTGTTTGTTTTTTGTTGTTTTTTTAGTTACTCACCTTGCTGCTTTATTCACAGAGTCTGGCCTGAAAGCTAAACCAAAAAATAAGCTTCCATTTTTTATAGACATATATTCTAATGATTGTAATTAAATAAATTTGTAATTTCTTTAACTTTTACTGGGTTGTGGTCTGTGTGGTGGGTCAGAGTCCTGCATTACTCATTACACTGAATGGAACCAATCTCCTTCCTGAATGGTATGATGGCTGTACATCCCCATGTTTTTTACGTTTGCATGTAATTGAAGAATTGTACACAGGCCCGTCAGGCATTTAGAAATTTTACCAAGGGATGCACCAGATTCATAGAGGTCATCATTGACCTTTCTGATATTTGAATGTTAGTGAAAATCAGTTAAAAATACTCTATATGAATCTGTATGTGCATTTCCATCCTGACAACATGCCAGGAGTGTACTTTAATGTCAGAGCAGTTGTCAATGATAATAAGTTATCAAATGGATGAAGGTCTGACAGTGGATATGTGAAAGGTTGAAAAACTATTACTATCTCTCCTGTGAAGCTCTGTGATTTAATACATTAAAAAGGTTTAGAATAAATATTAATTCATATTTCAAATAAGCCTATAAATGTAAATACAATAAGAAAATTATTATAAACTTATTTTTCATGTTGCATTGTTTGTCTTATTTTACTTAGTCTTATTTTAAATTGCAAGCCATACATCAGTAATCAGCTAGTAAGTATGTCTTTTCTGCAATTAACTGGTAGTGCCTCATCGACCACTAGGGGCTTTTGCGCTCTCCTCTCATTCCATTAAACTGCTGCAGGAGAGAAGCAACTGATAATCACTTTCATGATTCTTTCTCTCCTATTTTCAGGGGTGTAACATATATAACACTCACTCCTCTGTAAGACAAGGGGCTCAGCAGCCTCAGGGAATGTGTGGGTGTCCATGGCAATGGAGCCTGATGCCTTTTTTGCTTTGATGATGAAAAATGGCAAAGCAGATCCTGAACCTCTCATAAATACAAGTTTGAGTTTTGAAACAATCCAATGTATAACATGCAGCCATGAGATGTGTACAGTCAGAGTGATTAATACCTCAGCCATCATATGTCAGGGGTTGCATGCAGAGAAACATGGCACATGTCACTGCTGTTGTGAACAGACTAATTTAAAACTATATTAGAAGTTTGAACATCACATGAATATCTCACTTCCATCTCTGTTTTCAGCAGCGACATTTTAACTGGACCACACACTGTCACTTCTAACAGTGACAATAAACATTTTGTAATTTCAAGCAACCTATTGTAGGTTATAAAATATAAAAGTACTTAAACATGTAGATTATTAGACTTAACCTCAGCCTTTGACACTGTGGATCATACTGTTCTTATTAACAGACTGAGAGGCTTGTTTGGCATCTCTGGCACTGTGTTGAACAGGTTCACTTCTTACTTACCAGAAAGGTCTTTTTCTGTTTTTATGAACCACATTTACTCAGATAGTGCACCAGTGTCTTGTGGGGTACCTCAAGGTTCAGTTTTGGGCACGACCCTCTTTTTATTGTATTTATATCCTTTGAGGGTTATCCTTAAATGCTATGAAAATGTGTCTTATCATCTATATGCTGATGACATACAATTGTATTGCTCTTTTTGATCTTCTGAGATGTACAAACTCTCCAAACTCAACAATTGTTTATCTGAAATCAAATTATAGGTGGACAACAACTACCTGCAGTTAAATGCAAACAAATCAGAAACTCTTATTATTTCCCCCGTTGAAAATATTCCTTTAATCAAGCAACATCTCACATCTTTAGCTCCTACCAAGAAAACTAGTCTCACAAATTTGGGTGTCATCTTTGACAGTTCCTTGTCTTTTGACAATCATTGTAAAACTGTTGTTTGCAATTGTTTTTATCATTTAAGGAATATCTGTAAGTTGAGACCATTTGTGTCACAGACTGAGCTTGAGATGGTTATTCATGCTTTTAGTTCCTCCCTATGGAACTATGTAAATAGACTATGGAAATAGTCTTTTTATTTGTTTTAATAAAACCTTCCTGGGTCGCCTTCAGTCTGTACAGAATGCTGCATCAAGGCTTCTGGCTAAAACGGTTAGAAGAGAGCACATAACTCCTGTTCTTGCCTCCAGGCACTGGCTACCTGTGCACTTGATTAATTTTAAAATGTTGGTTTTAACTGTCAAGGCAATCCGTGGCCAGGCTCCTAAATATATTTTTGACCTTCTGGATCCTCTAGCTTCATTTAGGACTCTGTGGTCTTCGAGTCAAATGTTATTGACTGTACCCATTACCCTGGACCCATTTTAAAACCTGTGGAGACCACAATTTTTGGGCGGTGCCTCAGAAGGTCTGGAATGCCATCCCACTGTCCCTGCACTCACAGACTCCACAGATTCTTTTACAACACAACTAAAGGCATTTTTGTTCAGATAGGCTTTTGCTTAATGTTTTCTTGTTTTGTTTTAATTGTCTTGCCTTTGTGAAGCACTTTGTGATTTATATGTGTGCAAGAGGTGCTATAGAAATAAAGTTTTACTCACTTTACTTACTTAGATTATTCTTCTAATTTCCCCCCTCAACCATACAAATCTATAATCTGTTCAGACTATTTTAGTCCTGGAAACAGATGGCTAGCACTTTTCTTGTGCTGCAAAAAAATGCTGAAGATAAAGGTGCATAAATATGAATAAAGGCTAGCTGTCAGCCCTTTAATGAGGTTAGTGAGTAACATAGAGTGCAGCATGGTTATTTGTCACTAATTGATATGAAGCATGTGGCCACCTTAATCAAATCCTTCATTATCTATCTGTTGGAACATTGCTTCTAAATGCTAGTGATCCATGTAAATTTCATAGATGCAGAATGGAATCTGGACTTTTTGAAGGGAATTTAATACTATCTATACATAAACTCTAGTGTGTAAAATATCAGATTTCCCAAATTTCAATTTATTTCAAAAATACTTTATTCATCCCAAAGGGAAATGAAATGTTGCAGCTCATATCATCCAAGCATCTTCAGTCAATTTTCATGGTGGTGATGTGGGTAAGAAGGATCTCTTGTAGCAGTCAGTCTTGCAACAAATCTCGTGAGGCCTCTGACTGAACATTGTTCCTGTATTACAGTTTAACGATGGTCGTGATATGCTAACAGCTCAACATCTGGTCAGCAGAGATGATATTACACAGCAAAATGTCCTGATCGGTTGTTGGCGAGCACTGCTAATCCACTGGGCAGAGAGACATTGGAATATAATCATTGCCCATCATGATCGATGGAAGAGATGGTTTGAACTAACTCCTTCTCTCTCTGCTCTTTAGTCCTGCTCTGCATCCATGAAGCCTTCTTTTCAACTCCTCTGGGATTTATGATCACAGTCCAGGTGTTACTTTGAGATGCTAATCAGCTGCTCTCAGTTGTAAAAACAGTACGTTGTTGCCATGGTTATGCATCAAAACAACTGTATGAAAGTAAAAAAGTTAGAGCAAAAACCCTCTGAACCACTCAGTATCTAAAACAACTATCCAAACAGGCAACACCTCAACCAAAAAAAGCTGTGAAAAACAGTCTACAAAAAGAAAAAACTCAAAACTAATGTAACAGAACTACTCCAGAATGCTGCTACCATGAGCAGCGCAATTCTAGAACATGTTGAACCATGTTGAGGTAATTTTAGATAAGCCAGTACTTATCTTATATGGTTGATATATTGGCAAGTCCAGCCTAAATTGCCTGAAAATGTATATTTATGACCTTAGTAGGCTATCCATCCATTTCTTACCACTTATGGTACGAGGGCATTTGCTCAAGGATAGATCTTCAGAATTCCTTCTGACCCTGTGAAGAAAACAAATTTAACTTGATGGGAAGTCAGAAAGTCAGAAGAAATCAGCCAAGACAGCAGGAAGAGAATTGTAGAGTTGCACAAGCCTGGTTCATCTTTGGGAACAATTTCCAGAGGCTTGCTGGTGGAGTATCATTATCCAAAGCAAAACAGGTCCTGTACCAACATGACCTGAAAGGCCACTCAGTGAGGGGGAAGTCAATACTCCAAAAGAAACATAAAAAAGCCAGATTGCAGTTTGCAAATGCACACAGAGACAAAGCCCTTCATTTTTGGGGACATGTTCTGTAGTCTGATGAAACTAAAGTGGAACTGTTTGGACACAATGACCATGGCCTGGGAACACCATTCTAACTGTGAAGTATGGGGTTGGCAGAATCATGTTATGGGGCTGTTTGCTGCAGGAGAAACTGGTGCACTTCAAAAAATAAATGACATCATGAGGAAAATACCTTATGCAGAAATATTGAAGCAACATCTAAAGACATCATGCAGGAAGTTAAAGCTTTGGCACAAATCGGTCTTCCAAATGGACAAAGTTAAAAGTGGTTATAAAGTATCTTAAGTGTAACAAAGTACATTTTTTGGCATGGCCGTCACAAAGCCTTGATCTCAATCTTACAGAGAGTCTGTGGGCAGATCTGAAACGGTGTGTGAGAGCGAGGCAGCCTATAAACCTGACTCAGTTCTTTCAGGAGGAATCGACCAGAACTCCAGCAAACTATTGTGAGAAGCTTCTGAAAGGAAACCCAAAAGGTTTGACCCAAGTCATCCAGTTCAAAGGCAACGCTACCAAATACTGAGTAAATTTATGTAAACTATTGATTTTGAAGACATTAATAAATAAATCTCTGACATATTCTTTCTCTGACTATTGTGGCATTTAGCAAAAATACATAAATTTGGTAATTCTAACTGACCTAAAACAAGAGAAGTTTGCTCTGAATCTCATATTTACACATATGTAGAAGCAGATGCTCTGGAATCAGCTGCCCTGACGTCAGCTGTGCAGATGTCAATATCAGAGCATCACAACATTGCAGCAAAGCCACTACTAAGAATGTGATTTCTGTTTTCACAGATGGTTCATGTGCAAAGGTGATTTTGTCAGCATAAACAGTGTAAATTTTGACATTTATGCTGTTTCGAGATATTTCTGTGCATTTGTCAGACTGTTTACTCCCGCTAGCTTAAATGCTAACTACCGTTCGGGTGATCGTTAACTGTTAATCTAAACGGTATAAACGGTAACTGTAAACATCTTTGCCGAAGAAGTTAGTCTGTAACCGGTTACTGCCGTTAATCTAACAGCTAACAACCGTTAGCATGCCGGTTAAACAGACTGGGCAGTTTTACGGTTATTTCCTCCTTGATTTTAGGTTAGCAGGCATTTACAAGGTATTGCACATCATAAATTTATTTAAGCAGTGGTCCATTGTGTGTGTGAACCACTCAAATATATATGTATGTGTGTGTGACTGAAGTAATGTAATGTATATTAAGTTCATGATTGTTTATTTATGTTGACTGATATGTTATTTTATATACAATATGTAATAGATTGTACAAACAATCGTGTACTTATCAGGTTGTTAGTCTGAGTTGTATGTACACAGAAAAAGCTGAGTATAAATAGAAGCAGATGCTCTGGTATATCAGCTGTGCAGATGTCAATATCAGAGCATCGCAGCAAAGCCACTACTAAGAATGTGATTTCTGTTTTCACACAATAAAAGACACCCGTTACACACAAAAGAAGTGCGTCTGTCATCACGTGTGTAACATAAACAATGGTTTCCCTGCTGCTTACCTGCAGATTATCTCAGACATGAAGCACCATATGGTAGCAATAACTGAATTAAAGACATTTATCTGCTGTTTCATCAATCAGGCTCAAATTAAGCCGTGCCTCTTCCTTGATTGATTGAAGTGAAGTAATGAGGAAGGCTCGATCCCACATGTAAAATGACAAATGTCAGGCTGAGCGCTGGCACTGTGGCTATCATGAACTAATCATAATGGACTAATCCATTAACAAGGATCCAGCGGCAGGGGTTCATTAACCAAGGTAGACGTGTGAGGCTCCAACTTTTATCGCTCTGCTGTCTCCTCTGAGAGAGAGAGAGGGCAACATTAGTCCTCTGTTGTGCTGGGAATGCCAGCGAGTGTGGCTCCTTTCTATGCTTAGTGATGTGTGTGCGTGAATGTGGATGAAAAAATACGTAAAATGCAAGTTTTGAAAGAATTACCAGATGGCTGAGTTCTTGGGGGGGGGTTTCCAAGGTTAATGATAATGAAGAATTAACTGGATTCATGTGTAATTAGACTGATGGATGGAGTCACAGAGAGAGCATATTTGTGAAGGTGTGTGACACACACACACACACACACACACACACACACACACACACACACACACACACAAATCAATGCCATTACTGAACACAATTCCCTCAGGTTGCTTATAATCAGCTCATCTTCAGACACCCAACTTGAGCTTAATGTGATGGAGGACATGGTTGAAATGCCATGCCGTTGTCATTGGAAACAAGTTCAAATGTGAATGTGTATACACATGCTTTCACTTCGAAGTCACATGTCAATAACTTTCAGTCTGCCTTGACGTGAATAACGCAGGTCATTTAACTCTGTTTTTCTGCTACAGAGAAGAATAAGCTTTGCTGCTCTGGCAAATGTTTTCATGGATAAATAGACAGTTGAAACCAGAAGTTTACATACACTGAATAAACAGACACATCCACCTGTTTTCCTCACTGTCTGAAGTTAAATTAGAACAAACTTCTCCTGTTTTAGGTCTGTTTGAAAAATTATTTCTATTTGCTTAATGCCACAATAATGAGAGAAAGAACATGTCAGAGATTTACTAAATAATGTTTTCAAAATCAAAAGTTTGCATACATTTCTTCAGTTATAGGGACTGCAACAAACAGATGAAGACAAGACGAGGTGGTAATATTTGAAGAAAATATTTTGTTTAACTAAACCCCCAAAAAGTAACATGTTTGATTAGTATTCAATATTGTTAGAATGGCTGAATGTGTGGAATATATAATGCAAAACCCCAACCATAACCAGAAATAAGAGGTATCCAGACTTTATGTTCAAATGTTCAAGTCTGATTTCTGGATAAGGTGGAAGGTCCCGAATTACGAGAGATGAAATTTAATCAACAGCAAATCCTGTTGCTTAAATTTATTTACAACTTCAACGAAATATTCTAAGTTGCTCTAATTTCTGTCAAATAAATGCAACAAGCACTGTAACTTTGGAAATATTTGAAAAAATAACAAAACTGAACAAAACGATCTTAACTTGCGAGACAAAACAGGATTAAAGCAACAAAAGTTACAGTTTAATTTAATTCAGTTTAACAGTGGCTTGCAAAAGTATTCATACCACTTGAGCTTTTCCATATTTTGTCACATTACAACCACAAATATAAATATATTTCATTGGAATTTAATGTGAAAGACCAACACAAAGTCATATACAGTTGTGAAGTAGAAAGAAAATTATACATGAATCAAAAGATTTTTTTTATAAATAAAAAACTGAAAAGTGTGGTGTGCGAAAGTATTCAGCCCCCTTTTCTCTGAGTGCAATCAGTTGCTAAAGGCTAAACAGAGTCCACCTGTGTGAAATCTGATCTCAGTCCAAATCCAGCTGCTCTGTGACGCCTCAGAGGCTGGTTAAGAGAATATCGGGGAGCAAACGGCATCATGAAGTCCAAGGAACACAGCAGACAGGTCAGGGAGAAGGTTGTGGAGAAGTTTAAAGCAGGCTGAGGCTAGAAAAAGATTTCCCAAGCTTTGAACATCTCACGGAGTGCTGTTCAATCCATCATCTGGAAATTGAAAGAGTATGGCCCAACTGTAAACCTTACCATCAGAAGTCCCGTTTGTAGTTTGCCGGAAGCCATGCTGGGAACACAGCAAACATGTGGAAGAAGGTGCTTTGGTCAGACAAGACCAAAACACCTTGGTGGTGGCAGCATCATGCTCTGGGGGTGCTTCTCTTCAGCAGGGACAGGAAAGATGGTCAGAGTTGATGGGAAGATGCATGGAGCCAAATTCAGGGCAATCTGGGAAGAAAACCTGCTGGAGTCTGCAGAAGACTTGAGACTGGGGCGGAGCTAAACATAAAGCCAGGGCTGCAGTGGAACGGCTTAAAACAAAACACATTCATGTGTTACAATGGCCCAGTCAAAGTCTAGACCTAAACCCAATTGAGAATTTGTGGCAAGATCTGAAAACTGCTGTTCACAAATGCTGGTAGAGACAGACCCGAGAAGAGTGCTTCCACAAAAAGTCACGGGGGTGAATATTTTTGCACAACACATTTTTCAGTTTTTTATTTGTAAAAAAATGTTTTGAGTCATGTAAAATTATCTTTCTACTTCACAACTGTATACCACTTTGTGTTGGTCTTTCATATTAAATTCCAGTGAAATACATTTATGTTTGTGGCTTTAATGTGATAAAATATGGAAAAGCTCAAGGGGTATGAATACTTCTGCAAGCCACTGTATATAGAGCCATTTCACAACACTAAGGCACTCTATGAAACCAAATAAAATGAATCCACCCATACAGACATTCCAAGTTGATCCTAATTATCAAACTGAGTCAAGTTTAGTTTATGTTTTAAACTGGTGAAAAACTTTTTAATCTAAGGAAACCCAGCACAACATCGAGTCATTGACCTGCAGCATTCACTCCTCCTGGATGGGCACCTAGAGACCATAGACAATCACTTGCGTTGTGTCGTTGACTTTCCAGCAATCCCTCATACTGAGCATGCATGTTGCAACAGTGGAGAGGGAAAAACTCTCCTTTAACAGGAAGAAACCTCCAGCAGAACCAGAACCTGGTTCAGTACAAGCAGCCATCTGTCACAACCGACTGGGAGTTTGAGAAGATAGAGCAGAATGGACAAGAACAACAGATGAACTGATGTAAGATTATTTTTGACGTTCATGAAAGTAAAAAGTTAATAGCCGGAGAAGGAGAACGATTACTTGATGGCAGCATTATCTCAGCTGAAGCCCTCCTCCAGGAAGGTATTACAGCCCAACAGAACGCCAGACCAGGTGTAGCTTCTATGAAGAGAAAAATAGCTGAGAGAAAACAAACAGTTAACAGTTGAAATAACAGCAAGTAATGCAAATTGGAGAGTAGTAGAAGAAGAAAGAGAGAAAAAGTGGTCAGTTAGTCCTCCAGTAGCCTAAGCCTATGGCAGCATACCTACAGAAATAGCTCAGGATAACCTAAGCCAGGCTAACTATAAGCTTTATCAAAAATGAACGTTTTAAGCCTAGTCTTAAAAATAGACAGGGTGTCTGCCTTACAGATTAAAACTGGGAGCTGGTTCCACAGCAGAGGAGCCTGAGAACTAAAGGATCTGCCTCCCAGTCTACTGTTAGAAATTCTAGGAACCTGCAGTCTGAGAGCGAAGTGCTCTGGTAGGAACATCTGGACCAATCAGCTCTCTGATGGATGATGGAGCTGATTATTAAGGGCTTTATATGTGAGAAGGAGAATCTTAAATTCTATTCTGGATTTAACAGGGAGCCAATGAAGGGAAGCTAAAACAGGAGAAATATGATTTCTCCTTTTCATTTTCATCAGAACTCTTGCTGCAGCATTTTTGAATCAGCTGAAGGCTTTTAACTACATTCTTTGGACTTTCTGACAGTAAAGAATTACAGAAGTCCAGCCTTGAAGTAACAAATGCATGGACTAGTTTTTCAGCCTCACTCAAAAATTATGCCAAGGGTCTTTACTTTATTCCCACAAGCTAATAAAACACCATCCAGATTAAGTGATTAACTAAGTAGTTTAATTTTCAAAGACTCTGGTCTGAAGCCGACAACTTCTGTCTTGTCTGAATTTAAAAACAGAAAGTGTGGAGGACCAAGGGTGAAGCTTTTTTTTGGTCAGGCTTTAGTTCTCTGGAATAATCTCTATGAGGAGATGAGACTTGCAAACTCACTTTCATCTTTTAAAGACACATTTATATAAGCAGGCTCCATATTAATTTCTACTGTT
Organism: Anableps anableps; assembly: GCA_014839685.1. Taxonomy (NCBI): domain Eukaryota; kingdom Metazoa; phylum Chordata; class Actinopteri; order Cyprinodontiformes; family Anablepidae; genus Anableps; species Anableps anableps. The sequence goes on along the minus strand of CM026082.1, from coordinate 29,542,928 downwards.
GCGGTAAATGTTTGTATTTTTATGAATTATTTGTTTGAGATTTTTCTCTTTCATTGCTTTTTTATTTGTTTTTTTTATTGTCTTTTACTTCTTGCTACTGCTACTTTTTTGTCTTAATTTATTTTGTTCGTTTAACCATTTCTTGTGTAACACGTTGTAACTTGTGTTTTACGAGGTGCTTTATAAATAAAGTTTTCATTAGTATCATTACTACAACATTGTGTCTGGCTGTATTTTCCCCAATCTCTTATCCCTTTCAGTCTTGAATAGGTTTTACTCCATTGAAATAATTTGCACAGAATCACAAATTAAACACTTTTTAACAAGCTGATACTTTTTCATAAGGTTCCATCCCCCCCCTGCTTTTACAGCTTAGAGCCAAATGTTTTTTGTTGTTGTTGTTGTTGTTTTGCTCTGAGTCCATGGATTCTTGCAGAGCACTTGTCTGGTTTAATATTCATGACAACTCTTTGAATGAACTCATAAAAGTACTTCATCTTGTGGGGGTACTCCAGGTTAAGGTACTAGATTGTTCCCACTAACATAGCAGAGCCCTTGGGAGCATTTCTGAGATCATAAAGGATGATTTGCTTGTTTACTACCACAGCCACATTAAAGATGTCCAAAGGCAAGACATCTGTCAGAGGGCCATGGTGACCAATCAAGATCCCCACCTGCATTGCTGCTATTATGTTGTCCAGAGTTTCTCCATGTGCCTAAAAACAAACACACACATTAAGTGACAACCTTGAGTTTAAAACATTGGAGGATGAGATAGAACCCTGTCTTTAATCGTAACTTGTTTTTCAAATAATTTTACCTGAACAGATCCTTTTTCAGACCCACGAAAACTGTTTGTAAACATTTTTAAGAACATACTATCCCAAAGTCTGATGCTACATTTTTAAAGATTCAGTACGACCTTTAGAAAAAGTGAGTGTCAGGGTTGTGTGCTGTTTGCGGTCAGCTCTATTTTAAAAGCTTTACTGTTTTTTTAAGAATTTGGTTGTTTAATGTGGCATGCCTTTAATGAACCTGACAAAAAGTAAGTTTAGTATTGTGCAAATACATCACACATCCTCATAAAATCAGAGGAATCTTCTGAAAGATAGCATAAAAGACAAAACATAAGACAGGTCTATTAGAAGGAAGCTGAAAGGGAGAAAAAGATCCAGACACAAAAACAGAGTCAGAGTCCAATAAACTGACACATGGGGTGGTCTGGGGACTGACCTGAAGGGGTGGGTTACTTTTGGATGAGTTTAAGAGGTTTTTCCTGGTGGGCATCTGGAGCTTGAGCATTCAAGGTTTCTGTGAAGGAAGGTCTGAAGAGTCAACGAACAGGCAGAGTAGGTGAAGTGGGTCGACTGAAGGCCGGCTACTTATGAGGATAACCACAACAAGAAGACCAGAGTACATGGGGTAGTTGCTTTTTTATAAAACACACGCTGCAGTGTCGTTTTAAATTACTTTAGAACTGGTATCTCTGTTATAATACAATTTTATCTGAAAGAAGATTTATTTACACCAGAAAAAATGACTTATGGCTCTGTACTGTCCCCTGCCACTACAGGATTTTAATCATTGTATGGTACTGCTTGCTCTGCCATACGGGCAGGAACTATATTCTGCTGACGCCCCTGGCATGAAAACTCTGTGGAAGATGGACTAATGACACAATCTGCAGCTGCAGAGCAGGTTATGTACACTGAAACTATGGCAACTTACATCACCTTATGGATTTTGTATATTCCCTTAAGCTTTCTGTTCATGGAACAATAAAAAACCAAAATACAGCAGCTCTGCAGTTTTCCTAATAGACAAGTCAGAAAAAGATGCAGTTATAATGAGGATCTCACTGCTGAACATTCCCCTACACCCCAACTCCCTGTAGACACAAACATAGTTTTTTGTGGACTTTTCAGCTCAGCACCATCAACCTTTCCTGCAAAGTCACCTGCCTTACAGAGCCCACATGTTAGATACGTCAGCAGTTTAGATGTGCCCAACTTGAACATTTTCTTTTCCTCAACACCAAAAACATCAAGGCAGAGATTAACTTAATACCAAAAGCATGCCAAAGCTTTCACAAAGGTCAACCAATGCAAGGTTTGTATGGTCTTCTGCTCACTGGCAAAGTCAGTGAAGCATTTAAAAAGAACTGGTGTTCTTGCCAATGTCGGATGGGTGCTCAAGACTATTCGTAGAAAAAGGTCAATGTTATGCTGTTTCTATGAATAGCTACCAGGACTCAAAGGGACAGAATCGGAGAGATTAACTGATCAGATGTCCACAGGAGTAGACAGTGCAGTCACTGATACAGGCTCATTAAGTCTGAACTGCCAGGAGGGACTTGTATTTTGAGCTTATAAATATATTTGCGCTTTCCAACTGAGCAGTGTGATATGCAAAGGTTATTTTACTGTGTTCAGTCTGTTTTGCAGCCAGCCAGAGATGCAGGTCTTATGTATCTCCTTGTTTTTACTTTTAACACTTTTCATGACCCTGTTGTTACATATGTAGACACATTCATCGTGTTCCTGGTTATTTAACATCTTTCCTCGCTTTTATGGCTTTTTATTTTCTAGTTGTTTATCTGAGTCTATATGTACACACGCAGTCAGATTCTGACTAATGTCAGAGCAGCGTACAGGTATGGGACATCGGTTGTAAAAATGTCACTAAATGGCAACAGTAATTAGCTATTACTTGTGAAAACGGGGCTGTTTCTGCCCTTGGCATTTCCTGCTGAGTACAATCCACACCATTTAGTCCTAATGAGCAATAAATAATACAATGGAAGATGTTGCAGTGGAGTTTTAATGGTAAATCAGGTAATAACCTGCCTAGGTTTATTTACATACAAATGTACATACACATATTTATGCATTTTGTCTCGTAACAACCACCAGCTTTACCATATGTTTTTGAGATGTCATGTGAAAAACCAACACAGCAGTGTATAATAGTGAAGTGGATGGAAAATTACTCATGATTTTAAAAAACTTTTACTAATAAAGTCTTCTAATAAGTAGCATTCACAGCACTTCACTTTTCCCATATTTTATATTACATCCTAATTCCAAATTGTACTAAACTAATCCCTTTCCTCAAAATTCTAAAGTCAAATGTATTTGTATAGCACATTTCAGCAACAAAGCAGTTCAAAGTCATCATGAAAACAAAAAAAAACATCATAAACACATCAAACAGTCACCGGTTGTGAAACCAATAATAGACATTACATTTTGTCAAATGCCATCATTACACACAAATACCCCAATTTTTGTGGCGTCACATTTCTTCCAAAAACCCGCAGCATATCACGGAATCACAACAGTGCATCTATTAAACGAGAGAGCATATAGCTCTGATGAGAGAGCGCATAGCTCTGATTGCGGGCGTCTACATTTATTCCCAAGCCCATGAACGCAGCATGACAAGCAGTAAACCACGGCCCCTCCTCCCATCTGAACACTTCAGCAGCGTAGCAATAGTGAGAACGGTACCCATGTAGCACTACCATAATAAACTGCCAGTTTTTACAGTCTAGCATAATAACATCACACTGCTACATTCACCCCCACTATTTTACACTAGATTGTAGGCACCATGCCCAAATAAACAAAACAACCAAACAAAAAAAACAGGACAAAACTAACAAAAAAAAACATTCACACAGATCTGGCCGTAACAATAAACGTGATTTGGATATACCCTTCATACAAGACCACAAATGGTCGATCAGCAAAGAGCTATTCAATTAAGAATTAGGAAAGATGAGGGTAGCTAAGTCCCTATCTCACCTTAGAAGACTGCCACTTACACATCTATGTCGTAGAGTACACCCAAAATCACTCAACTGTGTCCAATGCAATGGGCGACCTAAATTAAATCACAACCAGAACCTAATGCCCCAGTGAAGGAAGTCCCTATAAAAAGGAAGAAAAACAACAAGATAAATAAATACATATAATAAATAACAAAATAATGAAACAAATAGTTCTTGAAAGAACTATGACAGAATCTTAGCTCTTTGTGTGGACATTTTCTGAATCAACCTGTTAACAGGCTTGATAAATCTACCCATTCTTGTATGTATCCCTTCCCCTTGAACAGCTAAAGGTTGCCCTCATTTTCGCACCTTCACTCCAACAATGGTGAGAGTTGAATAACGCTGATACCTCATCATGAGAAACCCTCCCAGCATGGTCATTCATGTCCACCCTGACTGAGACAGAGCCCTGAGTTAGAGAAATGAGTCTGCGCTTCCCAACCACAGAATTATCCTGTGAAAGATGAAACATGTTCTGACCATCTTCCACCAACAAACCTCTGGCTTCCTCCAGCAAAGTATGATAAGAAGTCCTAGTCAACGGATGCATTACTTTGTGATGGACAAATGGCTCTCTGCTTAATGCATCAGCCACAATATTCCGTGGGCCTGGATTATATTGAATGTCAAAATCGCAGGGGACCAGTTTGGCCACCCACCTCTGCTCGCAAGCACCCAGTCTTGGCTTTGTAGGAATGTACTTCAGATGATTATTGTCAGTCCAAACAGTAAATTTATGTCCACCCAGCCAATGACTAAACTTATCATGAATAGCCCATTTCATGGCAAGAAACTCAAGCCTATGAGCAGAGTATCTGGACTGAGCATGATTCAAAGATTTGCTAGCAAAGGCGATGGGCCTCACAATGTTATGGCTTTCCTGTACCTGTGAAAGCACAGCTCCTAGGCCAGAAGATGATGTATCGACTAAGAGCAAAAAAAGGCTTTGCAAAGTCAGGGTGGGTGAGTAGAACCTGCCCTCAGTCCATCACTGATGGCCGTTTTGGCACATTTTGGAAAATAACAGTTTTATCTTTAGACACTGTGTCACAAGCCAACCTATACACAGTTTGAATGTTGTCATCACAGTTGTGGAAAACAACACAGAGGCCCACACTGTCCCCCGCTAAATGAGGGCAATCTAGTTTTCCTGAGGTGAATCAGTCTGTCCCTGACCAATCGGGTGCATTTGAGGTTTTAGAGTTTGATCACAGTGAACACTGATATGTTCTGGATAGAAACATCAGAAGCATAATCTGTGCATCCTACAGTGCGACCTAGTGTCATGGTGCAAAGTACCACAAACCTGACATTCCCTTGAATGTTTAGGGATCTGCTTATTGGACTTGTTGCTGTAATGGAAAAATTTCTGCTATGCCCATTCTTTGGTCTTAACCAAAGGCTCTGATCTTTTATTACCCCACTCATTTTGTGACCCCTGTGTTTTAGTTATTTAGGGGGAACACATTCCAGTCTTATCGCGAGGAGATCTTGCCACAAATGTGTCTGGGAGTAGTGCTGCATGACCAAAGTGATGTTTCACAGCCGGGTACTCATAAATACCTTAGGAGACCTCTCACCCTATTTAGGGGGGAGGGCTTTTCTTCCTTCTCCTTTAAAGATAAGATGATGCCCACATATCAGTATAAATATCTGTCTGTGATTCTGTTCAGGGCTCTGTTTCTCTGACTTGTTCAGTGACAGAGACTTCAAACGCAGTATGCCTTTGAATAAACTTAATAAGACAAAGTCTGGTCTTTCTCTTTTTCAATGAGTTGTTTTCTCTCCCTCTTTGAGTAAGAAAATCCACGACATTGCCAATAGCCTGTGTGTTGTTGATCAGAGCTGTCTCCAGTAGACTCAAGACCCTGCCCACTGTGGTGTTCTCCATGACTAACTATGAACATTCTGGCTCTGGAACCCATCTAGAATTGGACAACACAGTTTGTTCATTGACAGCCACCCCCTCATTTAACAGCTCAGTAACTGCCACTTTCTGCTTCCTGCGGCTCCAAACAACCAAATACTCCCTTAAGTACTCATCTAAATGTTCCTGTACTTCACTGGGTGTCCACTCACGAGAAGGCTTACTTTTGAAGACCAGCGCCAACTCTCTGTCAGGACAATGATGAATAAACATGAGCACCAGATGTGAACTCAGGTCAGTCATTAGTTCACCTTTACTGGCCAAGCAGTGTTCAGCAACCTCTGCAGCTTTGTCAAGCCAAATCCAGTAATAAAGAGGGCCCTCATTTGTGTATGGTGTACTAGCGTAGAAGTCAGCTAGAGGCAAATCTGAATGAATAGTCACCAAAATGTTGCCTGAGAATGCTAAAGATGGTGTGTTTTACTGCTTGCCGTGCTGCGTTCATGTGCTTGGGAATAAATGTAGATGCCCGCGATGAGAGCTATGCGCTCGCTCATCAGAGCTATACGCTCTCTTGTTTAATAGATGCGCTGTTGTGTTTCCGTGATACGCTTCACTGGTTTTTGGAAGAAGTGATAAATATCACAATATGGAAAAGGTTTTAGAGTTTTTTGCCAATTTATTAAAAATAGAAAACCAAAAAAAAAAATCACATTTACATAAACATTAAACAGCCTTTGCTAATTTGAGAAGTTTCTACAACTTAAATGGAGTCCACCTGTGGTAAATTCTGTTGATTGGACTTGATATGGAAAGGCACAACCTGTCTATATAAGATCCCACAGTTGACAGTGCAGGTCAGAGCACAAACACCAAGCATAAAATCAAAAAGAATTATTTGTAGACCTCTGAGACAGAATTGTCTTGAGGCACAAATCTGGGGAAGGATCCAGAAAAAAACATCCGCTGCTTTGAAGGTCCCAATGAGCTTAGTGGCCTTCTGTCATTTTGGAACTGGCCATCGAAACTGAGCAATCAGGGGAGAAGGCCTAGTCAGGGAGGTGACCAAGAACCCGACGTTCACGCTGTCAGAGCTCCAGCGTTCTTCTGTGAATATATATGTAATTTTTTTAAAAATAAATTTGCAAAACAATCAAAAAAGATTTCTATATTGTCATAATGGGGTATTTGTAGAAAAAAATCAAGCATTGTGAATACTGAATACTTTCCAGAGTCACTCTGTCTTTCGATATTCATTTTGTTTTACTATGTTCTAAAACTTAAAATCAAGCTGAAAAATATTCTGTTTTTCATTTTTCAGTTGAATGATAAAGGACACATGTCAAACTAAATGCGGAAAATAGTTCGAATTAGATTTTTCTTGGTATATTTTCCACCACAATAACTTACCATTTTTACAGGGGTGTTTACTGCTTTTTACATTCACCGCATTCATACCTGTGATATATGTTTGGCAAATTTTACACTAGCAATTAGGAGTTCCACAAAAAAAATCCCTGAATTGGTGAATCCGTGAATACTGAACCGCTAATATGTGAGGATCCACTGTAAGTGTTGTGACCTTGAGCCGTTATTTAATTTGTGGGTATACAGAGAGTCTAGAAGAGCGATCGGTGGCTGTAAATTGTGCCATTGAAAATTGGGAGCATCCAACAGTCAGTCCGTACAGTGAGTGAAGCCAAATATTGATACTGACCGTTTTCAACTCAGAACTAGATCACAACTTTTCCCTTCAGAAGTTCTGGTGAGGGTTTCAGTTGACAAACTTTTGGTGCTCAATATGACAGAACCTTGTGATGATTTCACCTGCCATCTGTACACAACTGTTGGAGCAGTTACAGTACAGGCTAACACATGGGTTGGGTGGTGGGTTTTCCTTTCTTTACCCTTTTGGTTTCACCATCAACCCACTGTGATATTTGTTCACCCAAACACTTTCCAGACTGATTGACATGCATGACTTGGTTTTTCATTTGATTTTTAATTTTCTTTACAATACGTTGCTTTTTGAGATTTTTTTATCCTACTTCATGCTATCAGATTGTTATTTTTACTGAATAAAGAAATATAAACTAATATTCAGATTCTGAATAATTTTTTCACCCTGAGCAGCGTACCAATTTCTCAGTTAGTGCAATTAAAAAAAATACCCAATAAATGAACATGTCTTAAGAATTTCATGGATGCCAATTAAAGGTTCCCCAATGAGAAGTGAACGATTTCCTGTCAGAAGAGTACAGAAAAAACACCAGAGAGGTGTGTATGTCAGAGACAGTGGCAACGTAAAAATAGAAAGGACCCGCACTGACATGTGAGTAAGTGTGTGGGGATAAAAGTTGTCCTCTACATGTTACAGAAGCCATAGCACCTCTGCGTTGTTACAAAGGACCAAGATGCTCTTTGTAGGCTGCATTCAAACAACCTACAATTGTTTTCTTTTTTGAAAGTATTAGATACATCACATTCAATATGATTTCTGTCACTTTTAAAATAGAGATGGTAATGCACACAATTTGTCAGTGCCCTGCGTTAGGTTAATTAGCTTTACCAGCATTATATCTATTTGCTAAATTCCAGAATATTGATCAAGAGAGATTTAAAAATGTGATAAATTCAGAAGTAAACATCCATTTCCCTAGTTTTGGTAGGGTTGCCATGTAAGTTGCCATGTAAGTCATGTTGGATGTCCTTCTATAAGTTACTCACAATATTTTGCCTGAATTGTTATTGCATGGTTATGGTCATACTCCACTTGAAAAGACCAACCATTTCCTTCAGAGTGCTTGGAGGAGGTGTTGGGGAGTGCTTCTCATGGGGACTCCCTTGTTCTGTTGGGGGACTTCGACTCTCACGTGGGCAATGACAGTGAGACCTGGAGGGGTGTGGTTGGGAGGATTGGCCTCCCCGATCTGAACCTGAGTGGAGTTATGTTATTGGACTTCTGTGTTTGTCTTGGATTGTCCATAACGAACACCACGTTCAAGCATAAGGGTGTCCATATGTGCTCTTCGCACCAGAACACCTTATGAGGTTTTGCCGTAGTTCGATGCTCGACTTAGGTGTTGTCTCATTTGATCTGTGGCTGCATGTCTTAGACACTCAGGTGAAGGTGGGGGCAGGGCTGTCCACTGACCACTACGTGATGGTGAGTTGGCTCCAATGGTGGGGGAAGATGCCAATCAGACCTGGCAGACCCAAACATATTGTGAGGGTCTGCTGGCAACCTCTAGTGAAGCTTTCCGCCAAACTAAACTTCAACTCTCACCTCCGGGAGAGCTTCACAGATGTTGGGGGTGGGTCCAAGTGGGTCATGTTCCGTGCCTCCATTGTTGAGGTGGCTGACCAGAGCTGCGGCCACGAAGTTGTCAGTGCCTGTCGTAGCGGCAATCCTCGAACCTGCTGATGGACATCAGCGGTGAGAGATGCTGTCAGGCTGAATAAGGAGTCCTATCAGGTGTTTTTGGCCTGTGGGGCCCCAGAAGCAGCTGATGGGTACTGGCAGTCTAAGAGGTCCTACCCTTAATGGAGGAGTTAAAGTATCTTGGGGTCTTGTTTGTGAATGAGGAAAAAGCGGAGCAGGAGATTGATAGTCAGATTGGTGTTGTGTCTGCAGTAATGTGGGCGCTGTTCCAGGCTGTTGTGGTAAAGAGAGCTGAGCTAAAAGGCAAAACTCTTAATTTGGTTAATCTACATTCCTACCCTCATCTATGGTCACGAGCTTTGGGTAGTGACCGAAAGAACGAGATCACGGATACAATCGGCCAAAATAAGTTTCCTCCGCAGGGTGTCTAGGCTCTCCCTTAGAGATAGATTGAGAAGCTACACCATCCATGAGGGATTAAAAGTAGAGCCAATGCTTTTCCACATCAAGAGGAGCCAGTTGGGGTGGTTCGGACATCTGGTTAGGATGCCTCCTGGACGCCTCCCTGGTGAGGAGGCATGTCCCACCAGGAGGAGACCCGGAGAAAGACCCAGAACACGCTGGCAGGACTATGTTTCCCAGCTGGCCTAGGAAAGTAATGCAAAATTGTCTTAGTTTATAGTGTGTAAACTTCTGATTTTTAAGAAAGTAATCCAAAATTCTCTAAAACAAAGAACCCTCATTATTTTGTCAATACTTATGCCAATTCTGTGTACTGATGTATTATTAGCTTTGTTCTTTTCCAGGGTTATTGATTTTACAACACATTTCTGTGGTGATTTCATTGTGGATTTTCTTTATTCCAAACAGGTACACAGATAATTTTTTTTTAAAATTATAACTGGTTTTAATGGTCATTAAAAATGAAAGTAATAACAGATTAAAGAGAAATCCCCATGGTCTGGATCTTCATTGTCTATCAAACACATTGTTTCAGACACTTCACAACAGACAGGCAGAAGGTAGTGAAAGTGGAGATACATCAGCCTCCAAAAAGTCTTTGCATTTTTAGTTTTAAAAGGGCACAAGGAAGATTTTTTTTGAAGATGTCAACAAAATGATTCAAGCTAAATTGAATGTTTGCACAATCTTTGCACAATAATCTCCAGAACAGTCTCCAAGACAGAACCAGCCAACTTGGTGGAAAATACAACTCTACACTAGTTCCACACGGTCATGTTCTGTATGCATTTAGAAAACAACCATGTATTTTATGATACACGTGTGCTTCACTCAAAGCAGTATGACAAAATACAAATACATTCATCACTGCATCTACAATAATTAATACCTAGGTATTGCCCCAGTATTGAAATTGAATTTGATCCAAAGAAATGTGGTTAATTCATAATTTTAAAAAGAAGAGTGATTACATTTTCACACAGGATCAGGTTGATTTAGGTAGCTTTTCTCCCCCATTACTGATTTGAGATCTTGTTTTTGTACTCAGGTTGTCTTTATCTGATGTTATTATGTGTTTATGGGATAAATACTTAACCAACCGCTATAAGATTTTCAGACCAAAGTTGTAAGACAGTAGAGCCTTGACGCTAGCTGGAAAACAAATCGTTATTTGATCAAAGTGAACTAGCTTTAAAAGTTACCTACTGCCAGGAAGATATTAAATAGTCATAACCTCTCAACAGGAGCCCATGTTAAAAAAAATCAGGAGCCCATTTAAAAAAAATCTGAATTTACACTTAAGGCAAAACTGCAGACTTCCTCACACTTTAAGGATTCCTTTTCGCTTATAGTCGTAAAATTAATTAGGACCAGGCCAAATCTGAGTTCACCCACATGTATTGGCTGATGCAGAAATTTGATTTTATTGTTTTTGTTGCCAATGCAGAATGCTGATAAAATTATGCATACAGCATAAATCTTATAAATATGACAATGGGATATTAAAGCAGAGGCTGAGAATGACTAATGGTACATAAACAGTGATATGATGTTTAAATCTGACCAAGAGCCTGTTTTTCTTGCCAATTTACTTCCTATTTAGGAGCAATTTCTTGGTGTTAAATTCATTGCTAAAAACTTTTTTCTCCTCTTTCAGTTACACAAAACAGAACACATATTGCTGCTCAGGAACAGTTTTAATCAAGATCGGTACATTACATCAGTGGCTGCCATGACGATAGGCATAAACAGTCTTTAAGATATACTGGACATCGACGAAAACATTTTTAAAAAATCTAATTTTGCGAAGAATATTTCATCGATTCATTTCATCTCCACCGACTAAATGCCTCTTCAAAAATCCTTAACTGACTGCTTGTCCTTTTTCATCTGCTGTCTTTGTGCATCTGTCTCCATCATTAGTCTTCATGGTGATTAATAATGCCAGAAGAATGTGCCCTAATCCTTACGGTGCCATGAATGTCTTCATCATGTAGGAGTGGAGCATTTCAGCTGTGACAAATCTGTCAAAAAACACAGTTTATATGATTTTTTTGTTTTACAGTTACTGAAGTCTTCTTTTTGCCTGTGCCCTGAAACACTAAGCATGACAGATGTGGTTTTTCACAGGTTACTGTGACTCAGAACCTTTTCAGGTCTATTTTCTTACACATGTCTGCGTTGTTATTTTTCTAATGGGATATGAGAGCTGTCAAAAAGCCACAGAGTGCACAGCAGTGCCTAGGCTGAATACATGTGGCATAGACAGCGACGACAGTGCTGCTCATACATTGTTTTCTACCAGCAGAAATCAACAGAACATACTGCTGGGCCAGAACTACGCCCAGCAATATAAACTTTTATTTAGCTTTCTGAAATAAGGTTTGTGAAATTCTGTCTTTTATAGTTTGAGTTTATTTTTTTTCTTCATATAAACAATTAGACCGAGGTCTAAAACCCCAATTATAGCCTCATTCCTGTTAAAGGCTCTGTATTCCATAAATTAGAATAAATTAGAATCATTGGCCAGATTTAAAGTTGAAATAAACGTTTAAGCTGATATTAAATATACTTTCGATTAATCCCACATTTTTGTATTAAAAATGTAAGTTATTGGTTTAATGTTATATTCTAAATTTAAATGTGTTTTCATTAGCTGTAAGCAGAAAATTAACATTAGCAGAAATAAAAACGTGAAAACATCAGTCTGTGTGGAATTATACAGATAATGTGTTTCCCTTAGGGAATTGAGTAACTGAAATAAATAAACTTTTGAATAATATTCTAATGCATGAAGTATAGTGATGGGACTCATGGCCATTTGAAGGGAACCAAATCTTGAAGATCCGTTCACTTCAAAGAGCCGTTCAAATGATCCATTTTTGAAGATACAATTTTCTAAGAACAAGCCATTTTATTGCTAATATGGTTTTATATTCATTGTTTTTGTGGGTGACGTTCACAAAAAAGTTGAATCATCTGTATTTAAAAAATGCTGTATGAACTCACAGAAGAAAACGATGTATATATTTTCATAAAATATAAAATTTCCGAATAGAAATGTCAAATACGTGTTAAGAAACTGTTGAACTGTTGAAGAGCTCCTGGTTCCCCACGTCGCCATTTATCCCCGAATTACTACCGTTGCACATTTCTAATCTTTTGTAAATAACTTTCATTTTATTGATTTCATTTCTCCTGAGAGTCTCTTGTATGCGAGTCAGAAGCCTAAACTAAACCATGACATGTAGTTTTGTTTGGTTTTTTTTGTGTGCAATTAATAACATTTTTGCTAGTAGCTACTGCAGTGTGTGCAGAGCATTGTAAGCAAGCAAAGTCGTAATAAAAGAACAGCTCTCGCTGAGACTCGAGTTTTGTTGTTCATAATGAAGAATCAGATTGTTTGTGAGGGTCACATCACTAAGTACAACTGTAGAGTGGGCCCATGGTCTTTGTGAGGGTTAGGGACCACAACCAGCAGCAAATGGCTAAAATCTGCACATTCTTGAGACTTCCTAAAAATGCTTATAACTGCTTATTTTAATAGTTTAAACACCAAATATACCTTAATATGCATTAATATCCACAGTGGAAACCATCTTAGCTCTACCACAGAAGCTAACATCTACAGTCTATTTCCACTCTTGAGAGTACAGCCAACCAGTGCCAAGGAAAATAAATGAAGCTCCTGGACTGGCAGGTCAAGTAGCTTTGTGCCAAGGTGTTTCAGTTTCTCAAGCTGCATTTTCTTTCAAAAATTTTAAATATGATCTATGAAAAAAAAAAACTGTGGAAAAATCACCTATTTTTCCACAAACGTTTGGCGTCACACTCCACAGAAAAATATGCAAATAGGTGAATCTGCTATTGCTGAACCACAAATAGGTGGGAGTGAACTGTATTTACTTTAACAGCTGAATATTCTGATTTTGCAACATATTACCTCAATAAATGTTAATATTAATTGAAAAAGCTGAACATTTTTGGCACATCTGTGATCCAGTTTGGTGGATTAGTGAAGAGACTAAAATGATCCTCATCATTCTTCACAGTCCCCCATTTTGAAAGATACCGCAGTTAACCAGACTTCACTGTATCTCTTCTACAGGATGAGGTAAGAAATGGTAATTTGGTGAATTGATGCTGTATGTCAGTGGGTTGTTTTAATGACTTTAATTCACACAGAGAACTAGTTTGTACTCTTAACACTAGAAGAAGCTAGTGCTAGATATGTTCAAGATTCACAATTTAATGAAATGGTCATAAAGTTAATACAGACAGGAAATATTTTAGACTGTTATATATGGGGAATGTATTTTAATTTAAAAATACAAAATTGGTTGTTAAAAGTCTTTCAATTGTCTTTGTTGTTTTCATGAACGTTAATATTCCTTCAGCCAATTCCATTTGTTCAAAACATTGTTTCTGCACATTTGCAGTTGATTTCTGGTGTGCATTTTCTATTTTAAAGGAATATAGCTTGGGGTTTTATGTCCCAGTTCACTGATATCAGAAAACTTTAGTCAACTGGATACTTCCCTTTCACTTTGTTTCCCTCAACTTTTCATTTGGACTTGCTCCAGTTTTTAAACACAGGCCAACAACTAACATCTTTTTCACACTCCATGGCCGTACTTCCATCAACGTTTTTTAATGTGCATTTTGAAGTATCGCAATAGAAAAAGTTGATGGAAACAGCAAGATTAGAAATAACTTCCTCAGCTTTGTAAAAAAGTCTTTACACCCGTTTGAGGTGATTTTTGGCTTTATGAAAAAGAGCTAAGACGCTAAAACGGAGATGGAAACATTTGCTGAAAAAGTTCTGACATAGCGAACTTTCCCATCCATTGGTGGGTCTCTGCCTCATCAGAGGTACGAAATTCAGAACAATTTCTCAGGCTGAACCTAAAAGTGATTTCATGATGTTTTCCCCTACTTAATCTAAAAACAGCAATAGAGATATTTAGGTTTTTGAGCTATATTTCACAAACCAAATGTTCAGCTCTGAAATAAAATAGTGTGATATTTGCAACTTCCTCATGAGTAGTGATATATTTTGCCGTTCGTGTGTAAGCTTCAGCGTGCATGTTTACACCTGTAAACACATTATCAGCCAGCATGCTGTACAGAATATATCTACAGCATCAGTCTCTTCTTCGATTATCACCATAGATTTAACTGATGCATAACCTGCCATACAAAGACTGTTGCAGATTTGTCACATGGGCCATTAGACCATCCATCTAGGAAAAACATCTGGTCAGTTTGGAACATAAATCAACTGAAGAATGTTTTGAGATCACATATCCAGTTGCTTAGTGCTTAGGAGAAAGCAAACACTATTTTGCCCAACTGTTAAAACCAGATATTTATACACATAACCTCTTTTATTCCCCCCAGTTATTGACATTAAATCAATGCAAACATTTTCTGATTTGGGTCAGTTAGGACTACAATAATTATTTGTGCTTGCTAAATGCCAGAATATTTTTTTAGATTATTTTTTTTTAATCACTTTATTCAAAGTCAGAGGTTTCCATTGTGGTACCAACCTCACACGGTAGTACCAAAGATGTTGGGAATGAGAATTTGCATCAATATTTGTGTGACCCTCCTGCAAAGATTAGTCACATTTGTTTTGTTTTGACTTTTAGGACATCACCCTGTTAGAGCCGTAATCAAAAAAATCCTTAAAACAATGCTGTGCAGTAGCACAAATGTGCCACTAGGTGGCAGATACGGGCATTTATGGGGTTGACGGTGCATCATTTCTGAGTAGAGACAGCTCGCCTCCATTTGGATGAGAGCTACCAGTGGAACCACATCGTCTCCCCTGTTCAATTCTCCTGTTAAAGCAGGATAGTTCAGTGTTAAGCTAAAAGCCAACAATTAATAAAACATGATTACCAACATGATTAAGAGATGTCTGGGATATTTTACCCCCAGGAGTTTATAATATGTGGAATTTGACTGTTTTCAGTGTGAGACACGTGAAAATTAGCTTAAGGAAACCCGTGTTCTACATTACGCTTGATGTTCATAGATTCCCAGTGTTTTCCCAGATTTCAGCTGTTGGTGGGTGGCTCCAACCACCACAAATACAGGGGGTCCATTGCAAAATAGTTTTGTGCTGTTTTTCCATGTAATAATTATGGGAAGATGTGTAATCCATTTCATTAAACTACGTTCCCATTTCTAAGGCTAATCTTGATGTAGTTTTTTTTTTTTTTTTTTTTTTTTCACTTCATCTGCTGTGCATTGATAACAATAGTGTGCTTGTGTGACATTTATTGCGTTTGTGTTCTCAGTTGAACACAAACCAGTTGGTTACTAATACTGTTGCTTTAGGTAAAGCCTAAAAAGTCAGCACTTATTGGATGGGTAGAAAAGTCCCTACTATGACAAACATAAGATACCCAAAAGGTTTGATCCAAGTACTAAAGTTACCCTAAAATAAAAAAAAATCTTGAAAATATTTGTTCTCTCATTTTTTTTCTAGCATTTGGCAAATGGAAAAAAATTTTGGTAATTCTACCTGACAAAACAGGGAAAAAAAAGTGATTTAATGTCAGAAAGGAAGAAAAAAGGTTCAGAGTCATCCTATAGTCATGTAAATACATGATTTACCTGTTAATGTAATGAGCCAAACAAAGGGGGTTAAATTAAAAAACAAAAAAAAAAAAAAACAAAAAAAAAACCCTTTATCCCAAATAATTACTTTCTCTGAAAGCATCTAGTATTACGGAGTCATGTGAAGAAGTATCAATACTTACTCTTAATTAAGAAAGTTTATGTACTAGGATGAGATTAAGTATTTTCTATCAGTCTTTCAGATGGTTTCGCATGAAAAAAAATGTGGCGAGTTCACCAGCAAGCCGACAGGGTGCAGCATAACAGAGGGAAGAGAAGATATGAGTACAGATGAAAGGGTTTCTTCCATAGACATGATATTAAAAGGAAATAACGTGCTCCAAGGACATTTGACTCACCAAGAAACACAAAATGCAATAAGTAGTTTAAGAAGATGATTTATTTTAAAATATGGATATTTAACCTCAGGAATACAAGTGTGCTGCTCACAAATGCTGAAGGAGAGCATGCACAGGGCTGCAGAAACTAATGAAGCAGACAATAGAAAGACGTGACAGGAAGACTTCAAAGTCAGCCTTTGATTCAATCAATTTGTGGTAGCGTTTGCAGCTTTAACTAGCTCTTTATGGAATTTAGCCTCAGCACTAATGATCCCAGTCTGATTTACTAAAGGATGCAAGATAGGGATTTTGACACAACCTAAGAAATGGATTTCATTTGGGAAAAACCTGAAGATTGTGGCAAAGTATTAGGTGGTAATTAGGGATCTGTAGTTTATTTTGCGAGATTAAATGGATAATATACCTGAAAAACTTGGGAGCAAACATCCAAACCAAGATTGCTATCAATTTAGAACCTATCAGTTTAGCACAAAGATGACCTATTTCGTGTTTTTAACAGAACCTCATCTATTCTGAGATTCTACACTCAGGACCTGGTTGTCGGTTCCAAAAACACCCATGTCCGTTTCCAGAACTGTTTTCATCCACATGGAAAGACAGAACATCCCAAAATGCTGTTTTTTAACCCAAGAGTTATTTGTAAGTTAGTTTTTTTTTCTTATTTGACATGTACTATGATATTGGCACAAAAAAAAAAAAAAAAAAAAAAAAGTTGGTAAGATTCTGTTTTTGCATTCCCAGGTCCGCCTGATATATCACAATATATCACATCCTTCACATGACCCATCACTGGTCCTCATGTGGACCGCATTCCATCTGAACTGCACCAGCTTTTCCACGTGACTGTATGTTTCCACATGATAGGGTATGAATGTCATTTGGTCAAATATAAACTGCTATAGATTGCCTCTATAATTCTAGCTGATTCTAACTGTGTTTGATGTTAATGCTCCATTGGATGAATTGAAAGAATTCTCCTCAAGGCTTTATTTAAGTGCAATTATTTCATTTATTTCAATTTCTTCCATCTTTAAACAACTATCATTGATTTGAGCCAGCACTAGCTTCTTTAACAAAGGTCTTATCAGGTGCATCCGTGTTCTTTCCACTGAGTCACATTTCAAGTTGTGTGTTTCCAGGAGCATCACGATAGCCACAACTGAATTTCCTGACATTTTCACAGAGTGGGAATTTATTGTCTTGTCTGCTGTTTACAAGCTCGCTCCCATGTGGACCTATAAAATCACGCTCCAGCCACTGTGGGTCAAACTCAGCAAATTTGTAAGTAAAATAAAGATCACGAGAGTAAAGAAAGTTTCCAGCCTAATATCTCCTTTCATTATTTCTCATCTTTTAAAGTTATAACTAAAGTTTTCCTCATCCATGAGAACCTTTACATGAATGCAGCAGCGTAGTCTTTCCTGCAGTTATTAAAGCATCTGAGCTGCAGTGAACTTACATGACACTTGCCCCAATTCATACAGTCCTGAAGGGTAGAGCGAGCATTCATTTAGCAAAAATCGATATCCTTTTATTTAGTATAGTGCTCTTAAATGCCGACTTTCGCCTTGTGATGGAAATATCAATGAGACTCTCCCAATAACGTCTTAAAGCTCTCCATTTTGATCCCTGAAAATATTCATCAGAGCAAATTGTTCACCACACAAGTGTGAAAAATGGATGTGTCAGAAGAGAATGCGTCACCAGTGAAGGCTTTTAATATATTAACTTTGACTTCCTGCCGTTTTTCAAAGGATAGAGAGCCTCTGGGGATTTCCAGGAAATTTCTTTGGAAACTGAAAGGTTTGGAGAAGTAGTGTTCGATTGGTTACCTTGCATCAGCTGACAGTATGTAGGCCACATACAGTATCTGTCTTTATTTACATTTATTGAAAAATGTCATGTCAGAAATTATTTTCAGTTTTCACAAATAATCAATAAATAAATCTTTGTAGGCATTACATCAATCCAACACTTCTTATATGTGCTGACCAGCTTTTTGCATGTTTCCACAGATTTTTTTGTTTTGACAATTTATCTTTAAAGCTGGGAGGCCTCCTTTCTTTAGCTCCCGAACACGTTACTATTACTATTGAAGTCAAAAGAAACATACTTGTAAAAATAAAAAGATTACTTAAAATTTTAATCTGTCAATGGTATGAATGACTTTGGGCTTAAAGCTGCAGTATGTAACTTTTATAAAAATGTATGTTTTGTATATATTTGTTAAAACTGTCACTATGTTGTGACAGTATAGTATGACACATAATCTGTGAAAAAACAAAAACAAGCTCCTCAGTGCTAACTGCAAAAATACACCACTCTCTCAGAAACAACCAATGAGAGCCAGGAGTTGGACTTAGAACTGTCAGTCATGCTTGTGTACCCGCTGCTCACACTTCTCCCACTTGCTCTCTGCTACACTACAGCTTCTGCCCGACAGCAGAGCCTGCCATGATTGCTAAGGCTAGTTAGCATGGCCACCAGTGACGGGGGATAAACAGTTTTCTTGGAACACTAAGTGTTTTCTGTCATTAGCACATTGAGCAGCGTGCATACAAGTTTGATTGATTGCCAAAAATTTTCCTGTATATACAAACCTTTGTGATCTTTGACCACGAGAATATCATTAGTAACATTCCACACTGCCTTTCTGTAATGGAACATGAACTGTATTTATATGGTGCTTTTATAGCCATACTGACAACTAAAAGTGCCTTTATGCTATACCCTACATTCATCCAATCACACTTACTAAAACACACATTCATACAACAACATGCAGATTGGTCTAAGTTCACAGTGGCATAGACCAGAATAGTACCCACAACCTTCTAACTGCAAGACGACTACTCTCAAATAGCAAAAATCCATGAATACTGAATGATTCCCTCTAAAAATGCTTATAAATACCCATTTTAATAGTTTAATCACCAAATATACCTTAATATGCACTGTGGAAACTGTCTTAGCACTAACATAGAAGCTACTCAACACTGTAAAAAAAAAAAAATATCAAATTTACAATAAAATACCAGAAGCCAGGAATGTACCGTAAAAAAGGAGAGTAATCGGTACCAGACAAAACGGGATATTGGTTTGGTGACCTTAAATTGTCCTGCAGAAAACATGTTTTTCCACTGAAAATCCTTCCAGAAAAAAACCCAATACTGTAAACTCTTTTATTGTAAATTTCTGTAAAAACTAACACTTTCCATTTATTTTTACAGTTATTGCTGTAAAAAAGTATGTCTAATGTATTCCTTTTTACAGTAATTAGTTGTAAATTTAACAGTAAATACATTTACCCTGTTATGGTAAATAACTTAAAAAAAAAAAAAAAAACAACAGAAATCTGGAAATATACTAGTAATAAGAAAAATTGACATACCATCTGTGAAGTAGATTAAAATGACTATATTAATTGTCTGTATGCTCACAAAGCAGCATGAATCTTGACAATACATTATATGTCCATGAATAACATGCAATGGTGGAATTGGTAAACGTGAAACAAATAGTTACTTGCCCTAAGAGTAATGAGTTACAGAGTCTGGCCTTAGTTGAAGAACGCGCTCTACCACAGAGTGGAGCTTTAAATGAACATGGTGTCGAAGATCCAAGCTCTCCTGGAGGACTGAAATGTTCTCCATCAGGTGTTCTCTTTGGACTGGCGGGATCCTCTCTGCAGAAACAAATGGACACAAAATCACAAGTTTGATCAATGCAGTGGCAAAACATGCACAAAGATTAACAAGACCTAATGTCAAAGTAAGCTCTCATAAAAAAGTATCTCTTAAAAGTTAACTTTGAAGGTCATAAATCTAGTCATGAGATAGTGACAGAGACTCAAAACAACCCAAAACACAATTAAGTATTTGTTGTAAGGCAGTAGTTTAAGATTAAGGTTCAATAAAGTTTAAAAAAATGTAGTTGGTGTCATTCAATATATATTTGATGTACTTCATTTCCTTCATTGTATGGAACTGCTCATCTGAGTGTGACACAATGTTTGCATTTTCTGTCCAACTACAAGTTGCTGAAGTCAACAATACAACTGCTTCCCTCTTATTGAATGTCAAGGTGCAAAGTTGCCTGATGACAGGCGAGTCTCATGCACACGTGGTGGGATCTTTAGGGAAACCAGAAAACTGCCATCGACTCAGAGGTTGACAATGAAGGTTTCACAGGTTAGAGCCCTCCTGCATTTAGAATGAAAGCAACAGAAAAGGAATACACGTATAATTATAAAAACTACAAAAATATTAATGATGCAAGACAATACTGTCTTTTCTTCCGTACTGCAGTGTATGAGTTTGTGCTGCTTTCCACACTCTTCCTGATATTCTGTCCTGTCAGTGTTTTAAGAACCAAGCCAGTCCCTAGACTCCACCTTACCTCCTCAGCCTGAGTGCACAGCTATGGGTCAATCTGTCTCCTTTCATGGTCAACTGCTACTAAACAGTTGTAGTTCATATCTTTCTGTGCACTACTGGAAACTTGATTCAGCAGCTCGGCTATGGTCGAAGTTATTCCTTAAGCATCCAAATATTTAGATGCCAAACCTAACACAACAATGTGATGAAATGAAATTGTTGCTTTAGGCTGAGGTTGATCCAAACTACTTAAATTTTCTGGTATAAGTTTATTCAAATCAGGCGCATGTCCCATTAGTATTTCAAAACAAAAACATTTCACCAAAGATAAGGTAATACTTTGTGATAAGTTTTGCTGGATGTTTTTCAACAACTCAATGGTGTCAGACAATGTGGGACAGTCAGGTAAGTGTCAAACGGGTTAAACAAAAATCTACCTACTGGTACAAATAAAGAGGCTGTGAACTTTGTGAAAAGGCGATTGTTCAAACTGACATGGACAAAGCAGTATAAGACAACCACAGTGCCTAAAATGCAGACTGCATATTACAATCAAATGACTACACAATTCCATTCAGTAACATTAAAAGCTAAGCCATCCAAGTGGTCAACATAATCAAACATTTGCCCAGAATTTCCAGCCAAGGTTTGATTCTGTCTTCAGCATGTTTTCATCGGTCATCTTCTTGACACTGGTTTGCCTGTCATTTTGCTACTGATGCTGTTCACAAAAGCAGAGCTGTATGCAAAGGGATGGAGAATTAATTTTTTTGCGCATTAGTTAAACATATAACAGAAAGACAAAAAAAAAAAAAAAATGTTTGGCTTATATACGACTTTAAATCTTACCATGTCCTTAGAGTCACAGAATACTTCAATTTTTTTCCTTAGTGTTGACGTTGAAGTTCAGGGCTTTCTGTTCATAAGAAAAGACAAGCTAGGAATTAGACATCTGACAAATTAACATATCAAAGATCTGTTTCCTTTACTAACCTTGAAGACATTCTACGGTTTTATCTGTGTCACCACCCTTAAACCTACTTCGACTTTTATCTAAACGTGTCACGAAACCTTAACAAAAACAAACAAACAAACAAACAAACAAACAAAACCAAACAAACAGTCAAACATTCTGTATCGACATCTTCATTTTCTTGAACATATTTGACCTTTGCCAAATCAGTGCTAGTCAAATAAACTGTTTCACAGAAATAAAGGCAATATGTTGAAAAGTTTATCCTGGCATTTTACAACAATTTCAAAACTGGTAAAGCTCAACATATTTAGCACATTACTAAAAAGCAATATAAACCACTTTCAGAAAAACACAAGTAACAAAAGGAAAACATTCTGCCTCCAAATTTAAATAACATAAGACATCACAATGGCACAGTTATGACTTAAATTAATAAGCCAAAATGCATAAAAAGCAAGAGAGAAACTTTGCAGAACTGTATTGCTAGAAATGGCAAGTGCTATTTGAATACATGTGTCTAAAGGGGCTGGAATATAACACTGAACTGCAATGGTGGTTTCTGATATGGGTGCCATGGGCAGGTGCCATGGGCAGGTGCCATGGGCAGGTGCCATGGGCAGGTGCCATGGGCAGGTGCCATGGGCAGGTGCCATGGGCAGGTGCCCAAGGTAATAGTATTTTCTATTTCTGTGTGTAAAAAATTTGGATGTGATGACCACAGTATTTTAATATGTAAATATCAGCAGGCATCTTGTTATCAGTTCTCAGGGCTTGTAGTTAATCTCATTCATTTGAACTCTAAGAATAACTTGTGTCATAGATCACACTGGCTACATGCATAAGTGCAGATGATTCTTCTTAAGGCCATATTCTGTGCTGCTACATTGCTATACTTTTTTCCATTGTTGCCTATTTGGTTGCTTGAGAAACCAAGCTGTAGAGTGTTGAACATCTTCAAACAGCATGTGACTATTGATTTGATCATTGGCCCTGTATGACAGGCAGAGAACAAAGCAAAGCCTTTTGACAAACTCACACACTTTGCTGCAAGTTTACTCAAAATGTATGTCTGACTCAGCTCATGTATGTTCTGCATTTCCTCCACAATGTTCTGTATGGTGGAAGCAGGCAGTAGAAACTAACACTGCGATTTTAAGTAGAGATATTTGTCAGGAAAAGATCACAGAAATCTGAGAGTAATAGCAAATTTGGTAGAATTTGTTTTGACCTACTGTTTGAAGCAGCCAATTAGACGTGAACCTGCCCTAATCCCGCCCAATGAGTTTGATGGGCGACTTCGACAGTTTAAATTTATTCATGAGGTGCTTCAGCACAGAACCAAGAAAGAATTTATAAATTCATGAAATAATTATATCTAGTTCTTAACATGGAATCAATACATTTAATTGAACCACACATAAAATTAGTTCTATATTATATAAATTTGTTCTGTTTTTTATTTCCAGTTTTAAGAAAGTGTTTAATAACTTACTTATTTCTCTTGATTTGGCACTTTTCTATATCAGTTTTTTGTCAAATTCCGAGTGTTCTGCAATTCAAAATGTCAGTGAACCAGCCCCAGTATATATTTCACTAATACTATATTACCTCAAAAAGCCTGAAATGGATCCTTCTACTTGTCTGGATACAGAGAAAACGAACTGGCTAGATTGGAAAAAAAAAAAAAAAAGATAGATATTCAAGTCAAAAACTGTAAAGAAAAAAAAATCTTGGCTTGTCTTCCAGCTGCAGTGTAGTCAGGTCTGCTGAGGCCGCTGTCAGAACAGAAATTGGTATGTCTGCCTCCTATGTGATGGATGTTCCCCCGTATGACTGGAACATCAGTGCAATGTGACATCTCTAGATAGAAACTTTGGCACTTTGATTCTAAGGCCGACACTAAAACTGGATGTTAGATTCCTATTAAGCTGAAATATGTCATCTGGCTCTGAGATGGAAATGCATCAATCACTAAAAGCAGGAAATTTAAAATGCAAGATCTAAAAGACTGAAAAAAAACTTTCACAGAATTTTCAACAATTACCTTAACAGATGATGGAAGACAGAGATATGATTGTATGAAAGTTACAGTATAAATTGCATCGCTAATGTTAACATACATCATTATTGGCATGAATGTCGTATTAATCAAAGACCTTCTGGCAGAATTCTGACTGGATATTTGACCTCTCTTATCAGAAATGGTGGATTTTATTTGAATGGTCTGGTTTCCTGCCACATACCATCCTTTTAAGCATGGTCCTTGAACTTCCAGTTGGGTTGTGCACCAGAACTTGAACGGTGTTTGATAGTTGGTACAGTGTTTTTAGGTATGAAAAGGTCACCTTGTATCCCTCAGACATACTTTGTCATTGTGGCTCAATCTTTATCTTATCTCATTGTAAACGTTTTCTCCAGAACACATTTAACATGTCCACCACTCTTATAGGCGTCTGTTTTGGAGCATGATCTTCTCTACTGGTCGGCAACCTCTATGTCAGCTGACTGGACGGTGATGATGCTGTTAAAATGCAGCATGAAAGAAAGAAAACAAAATGCATTCCACCAAAAATCCTCACTTGCTAATTTTATGTATCTATTTTTATTTCTATTTTCTTAATTTTATTGTCTTTCACTTTTATCTTGAAATTATTATTTAAACAAAATCTATGTAATAACTTTGGGAAAGTTTAGTTTTATTTTTGCGGTCGTAGCCTGTGATGTCACTTCCTCCTTCACTCGTCCTTTCATGGCTGTTAGGGAGGAAGGTGAGTTTCTCGTAGAGCGTTTGTTGATTTATTATCTAAAAATTGCTGTAGAGGACAAAATGTTTTATAATCTTTCAGCTAACGTGTTGTAAGATGTTCATTTCATCTTTTATATATAGTTCAGCGGAGAACAGCATGATTTTGTCGTTAGGCCTTACTGTTGCAGCATATGTGTGAACAAGCCGACTGTTCTTCCCGCGCAGTGCGGCGTTTTTTATGTGGTTCCTTTATCATGGGCAGGTGAATTCATGTCGGCTGGGTGGTTTTTTTTTTTGGTTTTTTTTTTGTGCTGTTGAACTGTTTAATTCAATTATGTGCACTTGATTGATGTTTTCACAATGTAAAGCATTTTGAACTGCCTTGCTGCTGAAAGGTGCTTCACAAATAAACTTGACTTGACTTTGAACAGATAAATGTGGCTCCTTCAAGTATCTGGAAATTGTTCCCAAGGATGAACCAGGCTGGTGTAGCTCCACAGTTCTCTTCCTGATATCTTGGCTGATTTCCTTTGACTTTCCCATTGTGTCAATCAAGAAAACAGTGAGTTCCAGGTGTGGCCTTAAAATACACCCACAGGTGAGCTTCCAAAAAACTCGGTGTCAGTTAACCATCGAGAAGTTTCTGATTGCTTGATGTCATCATCCAGGCTTTCTCTCATTGTTTAAAGGGATAGTAGTCATTCTGTATGGAAACTTCTGATTTTCAAGACATGAATAAATAAATATCTGACTTCTCTCATCTTCTCTCATTATTGTGACATTTAGCAAACAGAAATAATTTTGGTTATTCTAACTGACCTAAAACAAGAGAAGTTTGGTCTGTTTTTTTCTTCTCAGTGAGAAGAAAAAGTGTAAACTCCTGGCTTCAACTTTATATTTATACTATACGGTAATATTTGATGTTGTGCGATTTTACTTTTGTGTGACACTCAATGTATTCTGGTTTTGGTTCTGAAGAGTCATTGAATTCATGTTTATGTGCCACAAACAGCTGCAGCAGGAAACACTCCAATATACTTTAACTATAGCCAGCTGGGAACAGTCACACAATTCTGTCTTACAGATTCTAACAATTTACCAAGAACTCCCTTCCTGTCCCTTTCTATTTTAATGTTTTATCATCTACATCAAGGGTCTGCAACCTGTGGCTCTTTGGACCTTTGACAGTGGCTCTTAAAATGATCAAGAATCTACTAATCTTGTAAATATAAATTTAAAAAAAAAAAAAAATTCTGGTTTAGGTAGGTTTTTTTTCCACGTAATAAATTGATTTTCCATGACATAATGACACTAAAAATGCCAATGATATTGTTTTAGATCTATTGTTTTACGTCAGTTTTTTTGTCATTAACTGTTTTGATAAATTTCAATATCCAGCAGAATGAAACGTATTCATCTTTTCTGTGAAGGTTTTAGTTTTTTCTTTATTTTAAAACCTAAAAACAGAAATAAAATGGGCTTCTTGAAAATTGACAACACATTTCCCTAAAGTAGATTTTTATTAAAAATGTTTGTCTAGTTTTTTTTGTACAGGTCATGTAACATTTGTGGCTTTAAATCAGTCTTATTTAACTGGACTGACGGCAAATATGGCTCTTAGGATTGTAAGGGTTGCAGACTCCTGATCTACATTAAGAAAAGAGAGTCATAATATGGAGTTACGTGCATGTTTGTCCTGTTTCTGGGTCTTCATATTCACCTGCACTGATTTTATATGAATTAGTACCTTCATTATGGTTGGATGGCAGTAAGAGATTGCATTATGCATTCTTTTCCATGTTTGATTTCCTCGGCAGATTATATATTAGATGATATGCACAGCCGTGAAAGATTTGTCCAGTGGCAACAGATGTTTGTGTCACAGTGGAACAGCAACACCAAGAAGACGGTCACAGAAGCATAACAGAAAAGACAGTGCCTATTGTAGAGAAAGCTCCAGCTTCCATCTACATAACAACCATGCTATCGTTCAAATGTGGCTCCATCAATACCAGTGTGAGCAGCTCTGTCAGGAACTGTGTCTTCATTAAGGCTCTAGCTCTAGGTGTCTCTTATTTAACAATACGCTGTAAGGCATTTTCATGGGAAAAGGTTGGGGCAAACTACTAAAGACTTTTTAATACACAAATTTATGATGCAGCAAATAGAAACACATGCACACACGTGTTGGTTACTAGGTGATGTGAGATGAAAAAAAAATGTGTGCATTTTTTAGTTATTGTGTCACCTGTATGACTCCACAGCTGTCAGTTTCCTGAACAGGAGCTCATCTCTTCATAAGGCAGCACAGCAAAGCAGACTTGGAGGAATAGCTTTTTAAATTTAAGCAGCTTGATTTAAGAGTACAGTACAAAGAATGTCATGAGCAAAGTACTTTTAAATAGAAAGATTTGAATGTTATTCACAATGTAGGAAACACATCTTACTGACAGTGTGGTAAAGATGTTTCTCAGCTTTGATTTTGACCTTGAAGCTATTTTCTTATTTTTGAATCATGAACACTGAGGAAGGCGAGGTGAGCGGCGCCTCAGATGTTCAGGGTTATTTTATGACCTGGATGAGTTATCGATGCACTGTCGGAGTAACTACTGGAGGTCAGCCTCTCCTGGGAAGGTTCTCCACTGTTCCATGTTTTCTCCATCTGTGGGTAACTGTTCTCATTGTGGTTCGCTGGAGTCCAAAAGCCTTATACGTCTGTTACCAGAGTAACAGATGTCAATGACTTTATTTCTCATCTGTTGTTGAATTTCTTTAGCTCGTAGTATGATGTGTTTTAACATCTTTCAGTCTGCTTTTTGTTGTCAGATTCTGTTTGAATTAGTTCAGGTGAGGCAGTAATCAAGCCTGAGTGTGGCTGATCAATATAAAGTCAGTTTTTAAAAAAATGTGGTTAGTCATTTATTTCCTTATTCATATTAGTTAGGGGTGTAACAATACATCGATCCACACTGATACATCAATTAGATGATTAATGATCCAATTACGTCAATGCAGAACAAAAATATTGACCTACATTGTCATGCGTAAGATGATGCAGAGTGATTGACCTGCACTCTGAAGAATAGGTGAAGTCGTGACCTTGGTTAAGTTCTGTTTAAAATGTTTTGTTTGAGACACTAAAAATGGATGAAAGTTTAAATTCTGCTATAATATAGACCACTTAAAAGCCTGTTGTTTTTTTGTGAATTTATTCAAGCTCAGTTTCTATTACGTTTGTTTCTTTACGAAGTTAACTGATTAATAAAATAGACTTAAACATGAGAAATTAGAGGTTGTATTGAGCAGGTGATCTATTTTTATTATTTTTTAATAATTAAGAAAATATATTTTTTAATTAAATACCTGCAGTAACTTAGAAATAAGAGAACTTTTTTTAGATGTTTTTGTATGTTTATATATATGTAAATGATTGTGTTACATTGAAATATGATATCGCATCATATCGATTGCAGACGTGCACTGAATTGAATCGAAATCGCATCATGACAGACTTTGTGATATCGAGAAACATTGTATCATCATCCAGGTAAAACCACATAATATTGTATCATGATAAAGCTGGTGACTTACACCCCTAGTACATTTAATCTCCGTCTGTCTCGTTTTACCACTGTTTGTTGTCACTTGCATAATCCTTGTCTTTTTTCTTTTTCCTGGTTTTCCCCTATTTTGCCTTTTCATCCTAATTGGTTTTCCTAGTTGTAGGAACTTCAACCATCCTGGACTTTTATAATTCCCTAAAGAAACACACAGACCACTTGAAGACCTATTGGAACAAATGATTGTCTCACTTCCAGGAGTACAGGAAATCTAACAATAACTTGATGGGATGAATATCAAGAGGCATGGCTGAAGTGAAAGATGATTGTACTGGCTCAACTGTTGAACATGGCAACTAAATGAGGGAGGCGACAGCTCGTTTGAATAAAGGATTAACCAACAGTTCCAGTCATGTTTTCTGATTTCATCCGACCAGATGACCATCTGTTTGTTACTGACAAAGACGAGGACATGTAAATTATGTTAAGAGACTTTATACCTTTTTTAATTTATTACTAAATGAAAGCCCGTTGATTTAAATAGCATTGTCAGTAGTTTTATCAGTCAGCCTGTGTCAGATTAGCAGCCGGCCTTGATCACAGGACCTCAAGGACATGATGGTGATGTAGGGATGCAGTATTCCAATGATGTAAACTGGTGTCTGTCTCTGTGGAGCTCTCCAAGTCAAAACCAGGATCTTAAAGTGCACCTGTAAATACCAGGAGCCAATGTTGCTGCATTAGCAGTGGAGTCACATGCAAACATTTGGAAGGTCTAGTCAAGAACCTGGCAGCAGCATTTTGTACAGACTGAAACTGGTCTAAGGATGTTTTGGTCAGGCATGTGTAGAGACCATTACATTAATCCAGACAAGGTGAAACAAAAGCATGAAATACAGGGCGTCGGGTAGCAGTAGCACTGGTGCCCCATATGCTGAGGCTATAGTCCTTGATGCGTCCATCCTGGGTTTGATTCCCGACCTTGAGCCCTTTGTTGAATTTCTTCCCATTTCCTGTCTGGTAACAGTGTATAAAGGCTACTAATGCTAAAATGTATTTTTAAAAAAAGCATGAATTGTGATTTTCATTTTAGGATGACAGATAGTGGGGCTAAGTACGGCTATGTTTCTTAAATAATAGAAACAGGGTCAAACCAGAACACTGACAAGATTTTCAAACGTAAAACATCAGTCAAATATTACATCCAGGTTTCTAACAGTAGATTTTTGCCAAAACACAAAGATATTTTGGCAAAACATCTTTGTGTTTTGCCAAAACAGGGACTTCTTTTATCTTTACAGTTATTTTTTCTGGTGCAAAGATAGTTATTTATGTTTTTTCTTCATTTGATTGAACTGCTAGCTTTTAATTGGATTTTTAATAGCCATTTTAGAAAAATGTGCAGTTTTTAAACTTCATTTGAAAGAAAAAAAGTACAACTGGATATCATCTGCACAATAATGATAGAAGTTATCTTTAAAAGATGACAGTATGGGACCAAGAGGGAGAAGATACAGCAAAACAACAATGGCCCCATAACAGATCCCTGTGGAACACCAAACTGGATGGGACAGGACTGGGACCTATATGTCGCCAAGAAGATTGTTCTATCAGACAAGTATGATGTACCAACCCAACACCTCAATGTGTATCTAAGTATTGCTGCTACAGATAGCAAATACTGTTTTAGGAAAAAAAAAAATCATATATTCCTTTAGAAAAATGCCAGCAGCATAAGGATGACTATGTAAGACCAAATTCCCATGTGGAAGTAACCAAGAGACATTTAAGTAATAAATGAAAAAAACCCATAAAAGTGCTAAATTTGGTGCAAAACATGATCCTGAAACATGAAATCTGCAATATATCAAAGGTAAGGGGCTTGTATGTACTGTGACAAGAGGGAAGAAGAAAGTGACACTTTTACATCACCCTGGTAACACCACCCCCATGGTGACACCTGGTGATGGCACCATCATGCTGTGGAAATGTTTTCCTCAGCGCTGACAGGGAAGCTGGTCATAGTCATACATACAGCCCTAATTCACATGTTTGAAATTTTATCAGTGTTTAGATCAAGCAAAACTGTGTGGTCTAAATGGGTTCTAAGCTTAGACATTTAGGTGCAATGTTTATATCTGTGATAAACAATTAAACATTCCTTATGACCAAAAAAACATATAAATCATACAAAAAAATGAAATTTCAACCCCAAAACCTAATGACAGTTTCATTTAAATCTGTATGAATCAATTGATTTTTTTAAATCCTTTTTTCAGTTGTATAAGCAATGTACAGAACAAAACTTGATTATTTAAGAGATAAAAATAAAAAAAAGTGATCATTGGGGTAAATATAACAGCATGTTGGACAACTGTAATGTAGTGATGGATGGAAACAGTCATTTTCATCTAAAGGGTCTGTAAACATTGGTCTATACATTGTGATACTTCATCAAAATCATCAGAGATGAAGTTCAGCTCATTTTTCAGCTGATGGGCATGAACCATACAATCCAATCAGAACCCAACAATTTCATACAGGAGCAGCACTTGTGACAGAGTAGCTCATCTCACATAAGATGCAGCATAGCGCTGACAAAATATCTCTAAGGCAAACAACAAATGGAGTTTAATTTGTATTTGGAAGAAAAAAGTTATTAATGTTATACCAATGACAATAAACCATGATTGGTACACATATATTATGTCCATTTCTGTAGCACATTGGAATTTTATGCTTGGCAACTTGGCGAAAACAAGTATTTTTTTTCAGGCCTCTAGTAAACATCTAAAAACCAGATTTAGATTTCATGAAAATTTTGTTTTCTTTCTTTTCTTCCTTTTTCCTTCTTTATTGTGGCATATTTTCAACAAATAACAATATTCATTGGGTAGTTGCTTTGCCAATATTCAAATACTTTGCTATTGAGATCCTAATTGAAATAATATTTAAAAATCACTGTGTTTTTTTTATTGGCAGCAGATAGAACCAAGCTCAAATGCAACTTGTGGCAACTTGTGGCATCAACAGCTGTTCCTCTTGAGCTGTTTCAGGAAATGTCTCCAGCAGCAGATTCAGTCAAAAGATCAAGTTGCATATGGATGTGTGTGTCTGTTGTCACTTGATCTTTATATATATATATATATATATATATATATATATATATATATATATATATATATATATATATATATATATATATATATATAATGCTTCTGTGTTTCTTTTGCAAAGTTTCAGTTGCTCAGTTAGTGTGTTTTTCCCTCTTATTTCTGATCATTAGGGTTAGAATATGAGTTTCTGCATGTGTTTAACATGATTATTTTGTCTCAGTGAGAACATCCACTAAATGTCATATAGAAAGTCTAATTTTACTGAAATCTCAAGATTATTTAATAGAAAATGTTAAGAATATGAAAGAAAAATACTAGGGATTTGCATTGTTTTTCAAGAGACTATGGCAGGGGCATATGAAATGGCCCCTGGACTGATTTTGTGTGACCCTCAACTACAAGTCAAAAATGACGCAAATTTGGCCTAGCAGCACAGGTGGTTGATACAGATGGAGACTTTTAATTTTTATTGATGGCACAATTCCAACAAATTAAAATCTTCTGATAATGGAAAATGTTTGATCTATCCTGACCACATGATTACAACTGCTAAATTAATGATAGAAAAGAAATGCAAATGAGCAGTCTTGCAATATTTGCCAACTTTATAAAGGTTATGGTTTCCATTGTTCAAACACCTTGATTCCGCTCTTATTTTAGAGGACAGAAAATGACATGTTGTTACTATGGTGATCATGTCAATGTAACATGCTTCAGCAGTTCATTTAAGTCAGTCTTGTGTGGTTTAACTAAAAAATATGAAATAACTCATTTTATCAGGTATACTCAAAAGAAAAACTTTTCCATAGTTCAACAAACACTCCTTTAAATGGAGATGTAAATGCATGTTGGGTGTGTAGGGCAATGGTCCAAACAGTTTTACAATTGTTAGGAGAAAGATCTACAGGTATAGAAGTATGCCATGAATAGGTATGATTGGGAAAATAATATTCAAACAATGATCAGTCTCATCGGGTAAAAAAATAACTTGTGCGATAAGACAAGATATTCATCGAGTGTCAGCAGCAGAGCAAAACCAACATGGCTTTGACTGGATTTGTAATAGAAAAACTGAATACATACAATAAATTACATACAATACAATACATTAAATACAATACAATAAATTTTAATCCAACCACATCTTATTTAGACATTCCACCTTTGGTGTCTGTTAACCCATCTGCAGGTTTATCATTGCATAATCTAATCAAAAATAACAAAAAGCATGCTCTAGAGTGGGTTTTATACAAAAATATTTGTTGAACAATTTTCTGAACAAAATGATATTTACTAATTGCTTAAAGATAGTACAAATAATTTATCAATATATGCAGCAGAACCAGTTGCAATCCAAATTAATGAACAATTTGGATTAAAGAACAAAATAATTGAAAATATGTGATACCTTTTGATGGAGTAGAAGGCTTATCTTATTTTATTAGTTTGATTTTTTTAACCTTTTATAAAGCATTAAATCAAACAACTCAACAAGAAAAGATATCACCAATCAGATTTATTGTATTCTATACAAACTACAAAAGAGACAGCTCAAAAAAGAACTGAGTGAATTTAAAATCTACCTGACTGAAAAATGTTTGTGATCAATATGATTAAAATAAAAGATTAAGTAATCATCTCAATCAAGTATCATTTAAAAAAAATATCTTATAGAATCTGTTTTTTCCTGTTAATTTGCTGTTCATACCCCAGTCCAGCAGCTGGTGGTTTATAATTGGTCTGCCAACCTCTTTTAAACACCAGGTGAAGACAGAGCATACATGGCAAACCAAAACATATTTTGTGTAGTTTATGGCTCGGTATCGTGTCAATATTAAAGTGACATCTCGGCAGAAACTCACAGAAGACACCACAGCACCTACACAATACCAAACTCTAGGTAAGAACGGTGTTTATGTGGCAGACATAATGACAAACATGTACTGAATATCACTGTTGGCATGCCAGAGCCATCTTGGAAGTGTCAGGGTGAAGAAGGAGTCCTATCAGGTCATTTGGGTCAGTGGGACTCCAGAAGCAGCTGACGGGTACCGGCAGTCCAAGCAGGATGCGGCTCAGTTAGTTGCTGAGGCAAATACTCAGGCGTGGGAGGAGTTTGGAGAGGCCATGGAAAACGACTTCCATATGGCTTCAAGGCAAATCTGGTCCACCATTCGGCGGACGCCAGATGGTAACTATAAACAGTGTTGGTACACCACCAACACTGTTTATAGTGGGGATGGGGTGCTGTTGACCTCAACTCTGGTGCTTAGGTCACCGAGGTGGTTAAAAAGCTCCTCGGTAACAAAGGCCCCGAGGGTGGATGAGATTCGCCCAGAGTTCCTTAAGACTCTGGATGTAGTGGGGTTGTGTTAGTTGATGTGACTCTGCAAAATTGCATGGACATTGGGGGCAGTTCCACTGGATTGGCAGACTGGGGTGGTGGTCCCCTATTCAAAAAGGGGGACCGCAGAGTGTGTTCCAACTACAGGGGAATCACATTCTTAAGCCTCCCTGGTAAGGTCTATTCAGGGGTTCTGGAGAGGAGGGTCCGTCAGATAGTCGAACCTCGGATTCATGCATGCTGAATTTCTCGGCACAGCCAAGGTGTTTAGGGGATCCATTTTGGTGGTCTTAGGATTGCGTCTTGGCTTCATCAGCCAATAGGACATCATAATCTACAGCTCTCACTGGAGCAATTTGCAGCCGAGTGTGAAGCGAATCAGTGCCTCCAAATCCAAGGCCATTGTCTTGAGCTGGAAAAGAGTGCCTTTTACGGGTCGGGGGGGGGGTCTACCTCAAGTGGAGGAGTTCAAGTATCTCAGTGTCTTGTTCACAAATTAGGGAACAATGGAGTGGGTGATTGATAGATGGACTGGTGCTGAGTCGGCAGTGATGCGGGCGCTGTACCGGTCTGTCATAGTAAAGAGAGAGGTGATTCATAAAATGAAGCTCTTGATTTACCAGTCAGTCTACGTTCCTACCCTTATCTATGGTCATGAGATTTGGGTTGTGACCAAAAGAATGAGATCATTCAATCAAGCAATCAAAATGAGTTTCCTCCAAAGGATGTCTGGGGTCTCCCTTAGAGATGGAGGGAGGGACTCAGAGTAGAGCTGCTACTTCTCCACATCGAGAGGAGCTAGTTGAGGTGGCTCGGACATCTGATTAGGATGCCTCCTGGAGGTGTTCTGGGCACATCCCACTGGGAGGAGACCCAGAGGAAGACCCAGGACACGCTGGAGCGACAACGTTTCTCGGCTGGCCTGGGAACGCCTTGGGATTCCCCCAAAGGAGCTGGCCCAAGTGGCTGGGAAGAGGGAAGTATGGGTCTCCCTGCTTAGGCTGCTGCCCCCACAACCTGACCCCAGATAAGTGGACGAAAATGGATGGATGGATGGATGGATGGATGGATGGATGGATGGAATCCATGGTTCCACCTGCTCGCCATCCAAGCTTCATCCCACCTCAGCCCCGTCTCCACCCTCGTCCTCTCAGGCTACTTTGGGCTCCCTTTCTCTAACCTCTGCTCCACCACCAGGTCCAGGCCAAGGGGGAAGACAACCCTAAATCTTCACCCTATGTTGTTCATTCAAGCCCATGGTGATTCTCAGTGTACTTGTCTTCTGCCGGGGTCTGAGCGCCAAAGAACTTTACTCTAAGTTAATTAAAACTCTCTAATTGTCTCTCTCCTTCTGTGTGAATCCTGTCAGGTTGAAATCGTGTTTATGGCCGTTCTTGTTGTTTCCATGTGGACCAAAACCATTCTGGAAACAGACCATCGTGAATGTGGGTGTTTTTGAAACTGACAACCCGTTTTAGAAAAAAAACTTTCTCATGAGGGGGCATGAAAGGGTGTGCACTTTTTGTATGAATTTGTATAACCGTTTGATCAGGTAAATAACCCTCTACTGTAAAGATCCTTTGCTGAAACCTTTACTGGGATTTGCTACATGAATTTGCTGTTAATCAAAAATAAGTCTGTATGGAGGGAATTTTTTTTCTGCTCTCTGCTGTCCTTGGAGTTTGTGCTTTCTGGTTATTGCACAGTCACAAAAGTCTAATTCATGGGCCTATTACACAATCCAACTGGCTTGTAATCTGACATATTCAAGGATTATACCAATGTATAATTCTTATTGCTGTGTGTCATAAACAATGGAGGTGGAGCAAAAGCGCTTCATATGCGGAGGCTATTGTCCCTGGACCTTGAGACCTTTGCCGCATGTCTTCTCTTTCTGCCTGTTTCCTATCTGATTACTATTGGTATCAGCAAGAGATCCTTCAGAGGTTCTCTACATTTATGAAGAGAAGAATCAGTGATAGGCATGTGATTAAAACTCATCACTTTTCTACAGCACATTGATACATTGGTTTCCATGGCACTGCCGTAGCCTTAGGCAGTTTTAGCTAATTAGGGTAATGATTTTTTTAAAGCTATGCTTCAATTGCTACAACAATTCAACAACATTTAGAATTAAGACATTTATACAAATATTATTTAATTGTTATAATATTAAATTTTTCTTTCCAAACATGAATCTTAACATTTATTTTCAAGACTAAATGTGGTTATCTCATTAATATTCACGAAAAACACAATTGGAGTGGCAGAATTTCAGAGAATAATGGGATTGAGCCACCAATGGAGAGATATTTTGGTATCCAATATTTTTAATCTCACAGAAAATGAAAATCCTAAAAAGACATCATTAATGCTAATTTTCACATCAGCTCCAACCTGGATGGGGGTATTGATCTCCATGGTCCTATTCATGATGATGCGGTTTAAAGGGAAATTTTTCTGATCATAATAAATGGCAATTGAGTGAAAGCCAGTCAATAGCAGGTTATTAAAAGCGGTGCAGGCAGTATTGCTACTGTTCCTGTTCTGGCTGTGATATTACACAGGGCTGAGGATCCATTTCTGTTCTAATCAGAAAGAATTATCGCTGAAGCCAATTTTGAATAATCGTTACAGAGGGTTTGACTCTACACACTGACTGATGACTTTATTGACTTCAGTGCTGACCCTGCTCTTTGTCATAGTGGATAAGGTTCAGGATGCAGCGGTAGCGATAACCGAGGCCACTCTTAAAAACAACAAAAAGATGGAATCAATACTATAATGTAGCAGAGGAGGTGTTTGAAAAGTGAGGCTGGAAGTTATGGAAGGATCCAGTCAGAAGATGATGTTAGCTGTCAATTACTCTATGAATACATTCAGTGAAAAGTTTCCACAGTTCAAGTGGGGATCAAGAGAGTCAATAACCTTAATCTTGGATGTTGGATAAGAAAAAAATAATATATTTAGTCTGTAGAAATCAGGTACAGTATACTCCACACGTTTATTTATTCAATATGAGGATAAAATCTTCTAATATCAAATGATTGTTTTCTTACAAAATCAACAGTGCCATAATCATCATAATCATGCCCCTAACATTTCCAATATCACAAATGAAACCAAAGTAATTTTTTTACCTTCACACTTTACCTTTTTTTTTTTTTTTTTTTTTTTTTTTTTTTTTTTTTTTTACCTTAATCAGAGTTTCTTGGGACTTCTACATGTTAATCAATGACTTCCTGTTTCCTAGGGTTCAATTATGTTGTGACACAAAGACCCATTTCTCTCAGACACTCCTATTTTCTTCAAAATAGGAAAAGCAAGAAAATGGGGCCATTATATCAAGTAGATGTGTGCTGAAGTTAGGAAATGGCTAAAGGAAAATGTCTTCTTGCTATAACTTATCTATATCTGCAGTCAAATTCTAATTAGAAAGCTTAAACCAAGCAGAATTGTGTCACATAAGCTATATTAACAATATCTTGCAACCATGCTCAGTGCGGAGGTTGGTCAGGGAGATAAATCTCACTGTTATAGAACTATAGAAAAAAAGTGGCATTTTGGGATTCACTAAGTCTTAAACAACCATTAGTCGCTATCGTCATGC
Organism: Anableps anableps; assembly: GCA_014839685.1. Lineage (NCBI taxonomy): Eukaryota > Metazoa > Chordata > Actinopteri > Cyprinodontiformes > Anablepidae > Anableps > Anableps anableps. The sequence continues at coordinate 29,505,662 of CM026082.1, read as the reverse complement.
CAACAGGTAGAAATGCATTTTGTTCTGTCCTGGCTCAAAGATCGTAATAAAAGAATGGGGGTACACTGCACCAGCAACTGTTTCAAGCCCTGTTGGAGACATTTATTTAAGAAACTAAATCAGGAGGATGTGGGCGGCAGCCAAGGGTTGCCGGCATAAACCCAGGAGCTGCTGATCAAGAGAGCCTCTTTCATGTGTGTGGCAGAAGCCCCTTTTATATGGTCCGGGAACACCAGAATCCCCACCTGGTTGGTGGACGCCTCCCTCTCTGGTACCTCAATGGAAAAACAAAAAGTTACCAGGCCACACTGCACTAGGGGACGTCACAGCTTATTCTGTCTTTGTGTTGTGATATCCTTGATTTTGTATAGATGTGGCAAAAACTGACATTGGTGTGCTTGTGAGAGTCAGGATAATGCAAGTGTGCCGCAGTGGGATGAAGAGATGGTTTAGAAAGCCATGGAGACAGACGACGACTGGCTGAGCGGAAACAAACAGTAAAGGACTTCTCTATTCAGACTCTCCAAGCCTGAATCAGCTTAGTTAACTGTCCTTTGTGTTTTTTATTTAGAGACAGGATTAAACATTTACTGGAACTAGCATTTCTAGAAATAAGGAACCCTCACTGGAGCCCAGGATCTGGAGACTGAGACAATCCCACCTGTTTCCCCTCAGAGAACTCGAGACCAAGGTGATTCTACCGGAGCCCCCTCAGAGAACAGGAACTGGAGACCAAGGCGATCCCACCTGGACAACCCCACTGGAGAACTTGAAGACAGGTCAGGTTGGTCTACCTGGATGCCCTGGACAAAGTTTTCCAACCCGACCTGACTCTTTGGTTGTGGAAAACCAAACTAGTTCTTTACATCTCTGAAGGACCAGCTCTAATGCTATTCCCACAACTTATTAGGTAAAAAATAAACAATTTTAGGACTTTTTCATAGAAACACAGTTTCTGTGACTCCATCAAAAGGAAATTAAACATGTTTGTTGTAATATATCCAATGCAGTGATTTTCTGAAAATGACCAAAAGTACTGAAGTCATTTTAATTTTAAAATATGGTCAGTACATTAAGATTTCTATGACATTTGTTTCTTTAAATGCATTCTCAGTAATACAGATACTGTAAAAATTGTATGTTGCACTGAAGTCACCTCAGCTGGTGCTTCCTAAATTATCAGTAAGAAGCACCAGTCCTGCTCATGAAAGGAGTTCGTCTGCAGCCCTGCAGGTGAACTGTAATCGAATCAAGCTGTGAGGTCTGTAAAAATTCACAGCTCAAGGAGAAAAAGAGCAAATCTGAGCTGCTGCTGATGAGCTCCTTTTAACAGGTGGTGTCATAAGACTCACCGAAAGCTGGAGCTCATTCTCCCACTGCTCACAAATATTTCATTTGATAAACTTTTTCGTCAGTTTCTACTTCATTAGTCAGAGATGTTTATCTTACCTGCCCTGTTTGGTTTCCTTTATTTTACAGTGACTTGCCAACGTATTTACATCTCTTGAACTTTTCCACATTTGTGCCTTTACAACCACAAACTTCAGTATATTTATTGGGGTTTTATGTGACAGACCAACACAAAACTGTGCATAATTGAAAAGTGGAATAAAACTGGGGCATGCTTTTTATTTAATTATATATATATATATATATATATATATATATATATATATATATATATATATATATATATATATATATATATATATATATTTTTTTTTTTTTTATTTTTTATTTTTTTTTATTTTTTTTATTTTTTTTTTTTTTTACAAATAAGAGTCCAAAATGTTTGATATTCATCAGTATTCAACCCTGCTGAGTCAAAACCCTTTTGGAACCATTTTGCTTTGCTATTCCAGCTGTCTTTCGGGGTAAGTTTCTACACATCGGCACATCTAGATAGGGACAATTTTTTGCCAGTTTCTCTTTGTAAAACAGCTTCAGCTCAGTTAGTTCACAGTGTAGCTTTGGCTTTATCTTTAGGGTTGTTGTCTGGAACAATTTCGTGGCATATTTTTGGGTATCAGATTGTTCTGTTTAACTTATAAAGTTCTTTCACATTACATTTGTTACAAACTGGAGCTACTCTATATACATAAATGGAAATTCATTGAATTGGAAGGTGAACTTCTGACCCAGGCAGAAGCTTTTTGTTGTCTCTAATAGACTTGTCTTCAGATTTACCCTGTATTTTGTTCCATTTACCTTCTGACCATCCAGATCACCATGACATCCAGGACATGTTACTGTGGAATATCATCTCTGCTGCCCAAAAACTTGAGCAAGATTGCAAGATTGACTGCTACCAAAGATCCTTCCTGCCCACAGCATCACCATGTACAACTCTTTAAACAGACTTGGATGATGTGCGTAACAACATTTCATTTCCCCTTTCGGATAAATAAAGTTTTCTGGAATTGAATTCTCTGATTGATGCTATCCTTCAGATGACTGATTGAACCGTCATCTGAAGAACCGTCATCGTCTGTGAGAGAGTTAAAGTTCTGGATAATATTTCATAACTTAACCCTGCTCTAAACTTCTATACAACTTTCCCCCAACTTGTCTGCTGTGTTCTTTGGTCTTTGTGATGCTGTTTGTCCAGCAATGTTTGGTTGCAGAGGATTTATTTGAGAGTATCAGTGTATACGGGGCAGAATGCAATACCTTGCCAAGACTGTATGGATGCAAAAATGAAAAGAAACTATAAATGATGTACAAACATTGATCTGTATTAGTCAGGCACTGTATTGAAAGCTGCATTTTAAACCTTGTGTCTTCTTTGCATCGCCTTCTGTTCATAAATTAAATGAAATATAAATACATGAGATAAATTAACCTTTGTGAACCACCTCTAAATAATCAAGAATGCTCTTCCTGCTGATGCCTCAGCTTGTCACAAGGTTGTATTGAAGCTGTGTGGGATATCTCTGGCTGCACCTTGAGCTGAGGGGCAGAAAAAAAAGATCATCCCACATTTAAATCCTACGAGTGGCAAAGCAGCGTCAGGAAAATAAGATTAAGGAACAAGTTTCTGCACATATAACATCCTCACATGTAATCTGCACAGATGCTACAATCTAACACAGCAGAACTGCGAAGGCAGCAAGTAAAATGTGTAGCCTGGAGCTGTTTGTCATCCATGAACCTTTCAACTAACAACATTTTCTTTCTTGAACCAATGCTTCATGTTAAGCAGGGCCATGTAAACCAAAAACACACAGACAAAGCTCAATGTTAAATTTGGAGAATGGTGTGTTCGGGGGATATTGTTTTGTGTGTGCATTGTGAGTGGACTAGATTCCGAATGTTTACAGCATCAAATGGCCCCGGGGGGGAAACGGATGTGAGGATTCAGTGAACCTAGAAGCTGCGGAGGAATTACATCTTCAGGCCTCTGCAGGGATTAACCATCCTATGTAAACATCATGACAGACTGTAGGTGGAACATCTTCATTATTTAAGTCTGCTTTTGCTTTGCAGAAATATTTTAATATAAGAGAAAAAAAAAAAAAAAAGATTCCTAAAGTACATGACCCAGTGTTTCCCTTGGCATCATCATGTATGCGTGAATTAAATTGAGGGAAGAAATTCAATTAGTCTGACTGTTGATAAATCTGACGCTATGAATAATAACAGCAAGAAGGAAAAAAATGAATGAAGAGTCAGTGAACAGAAATTACCTTCAGACTTAGAACACAACCAGTTATTATTTCAGGTGATATTGCGAATGTTTCTAATCTCAAGTCTGGCCTCATTTAGGAAAAGTAACCAAAAATTAATGCAGCTTTTTTATTGAATGTTTGTTCCAAACAGTCTTGGAAAAGTATTGATACCATTGGAGCTAAAACTATAAATTTCATTTTATACCAGTGGATGGAAAAATATACTGATGTATTACCCATTTATTCTCTGTTGTAAATAAAATCCAGGCAAGTCTTCGCCATCGAAAATCACCTACAAGCAAATAGAATCCACCTGTGTGTAACCTCATTTCAGTGCAAATGCAGCTGTTCTGTGAATGTCTGAAGGGTTTATTAGAAAACATTACTGACCAAACAGCATCATGAAGACCAACGAACACAGCAGACAAGTCAGCAACAAAGTTGTAGCTTTCTCCTAAAAAAGAGCTAAAAGCTCATGACTTAAGTCCCCGACATACTTCATCCTACGACCAAACTCGGTTCTCATAGACGGGTGACAAAAATTGCGTCATTTTGTCTGCAGAGAGCCATCCGCCTGCCGAACTTGACACCAGGCCTTGGTCGAACTATTTCAACAGGGTTCTATGCGAAGTGTTGTCTGATTGGTCAGAAGTTTGTTTCTGTGTTTTATGCAGAAACGCACTCAGACAGCAGTGTTGATATTTCTCTTCAACTAGTCTGCTTCCACTATCGGGGTTTTGTATCTGCTTAATCCGATGTGGTGTGGAATTATGTACATTTGTACAATTCGTCACTAAATAACTTCTATAATAATAAGACTGGCAAATGGTTAACAACTCCTCGATGGAAATTGTAATGTTGTTGTCCATGGAGGAGGCTGTCAGTACAAAAGTGTGGCTCTCTCTGTGAATGTTTTGTAAAAGCAAAACAGAGGATGCAGGGAGGAAGGGGCGTGATGTATACTGAAGCGGGAGGGGTGTCCCCCAGGTGGTCTGCGACATTGTATGAAAGGTGTGCGAATGTGCGAATATGAACAGTTCAAAACCACATGACTGTTCAGCTTCGGATGAAGTATGTTGGGGCCTTTAGTCTACACTGATTTTCAGCAAACCAAACAGCTATATAAATATTCCCAAACTCTATCCTAAATACCATTTGATTTTCTGAATACCAAAGAGCGAAGCCTCTTTAGCTACCATTACAGTTTTTCTCAGTTGCTTTGGTGCAATTCTCGAATCATTTTAAACATTTGCAAAACAGTAAGTTTATTTCTCAAAACAATTTGTACAAACAGCAAAACATAGATTACCTGCAAAATCCAGTCTTTCTCAAAACCTTAGTTCATCTCTCAAAATTAAATATCTGTGTAAATGAACATGTCAGTGCTTTAGAATGAAAAGTCCTTGTTTCAGTATGTATGGATAAGACAGTCAAATTGATTAGTCATGTTGTCAATATAGCAGTGAAGGGATACTCAGTTGTAAACTATGGCTAAAGTTTTAATGACAAGTATTGTAAAGTGTAATTGTGAGAGATCAATGAGAAAACATTGGACAAGATTCACATTTACGCTTTTACTGTTATTTGACAGACAATGTCATTATGATACAGAAAAGAAAATACAGCACTGGAGAACACAAAGAAAAAAAAAGCAGAAATGGAAACATAAGACAATCTCCTTAAGGAAAAATGTATATCCAGTACTGTAGGAATTACAGTGCAGTCTTCCTACACCTCCTCATGTTCATGTCTGTTGGGTCACAAACCCTCATCCACATCACAACAAATGTCCACTCTGGCAATGCAGCATGGAAAGAATCTTTTAGGAATGAGGAGTAAGGTGAGAGGATCTTCATCAGCATCCTGTTGAGGGCCGCAAATCATTGCCTAATGATGTTGGAGTGATGGAAACTGGCATATGTCCTCAGCCTCTTCTACCTCTTCCTCTGTTTTACCTCCTAACTCTTCTGCCACAACCTCACTCCTTTTCCCCTTCCTCTTCTTCTCTTTGGCTATTGACTGTCCAAATCTTTGTCCTTCCATGGTCAGAAATATAATATTGTGCTGTGTTCCAGCTATGTACACTATACTTTTGCCAGCTGATTGTTCATGGCACCTTTGAGCTAGTTCAGAAAACTGGTTAATCATCGGTTGATCTAATGCTTCACACATTTACCTACGTTGGGAAAATTCAGGATTCACCTGGGAGCGATTTACCAATTCAGGACAGATTTTGAAAAAAAGTCTAATGGAAACGTCTATATGCTTGACATGTCAACCCGTTAAAGCATTTTGCATGTAAAGACTTATATGACAAACTTATGCTTAAATGTTGTGGGGTTGAGACTATTCGACAAAGACACATAATTCATTTTGATCAACATGACAAAATCAATTGCAAGTGCAGGAAAAAGCAGAGAATTGCACATAATCAATTGCATTATTATTATTAAAGCATCATTATTATGCATAGCTGTGATGAGTATATAGGCCTAAGTGATTTAATTTACAAGAAGCTGGCCTTTCTAAAACATATACCAATAACAGTAAAGGGCGATTTATAGTGCCCATTTAAAAGTTTGTGTTGAACTGGCAAGTAATGTGGCTTTTATACTTGACTCGTACGTTGGTTCAGTATTCTCAGAAAATGAGCCTTCATACCTGCTCCGCAAGAGCACCTTCCAAATCATCCAGTTTGTGTGAAAGGTGGCATGCGCGATTTGTGGCGAGTTACAAAAAATTTGGACATGCTAAATTGTGTCCATTACCATGACTGCTAATGGGAAAGCTAAAACTAATGCTACGCTAAGGTAGCTACTGTTGATTCTGCTGTCACAGCATATCTTTTCCCCATTCATTCTGCAATTAGCCATAGCAGACTGTTGCCACTCATCAAAAATATTGTTATTAACGGTGGTTAAAAATACACCAAGAACTCAATAGTATCATCTCCATATTGTGAGGGTACACCTGTTTTAAACAACCATTTCTTCGTTTTTCATTTTTACTGTTTTACCCTTTAGTAGTTTGAGTGTTACTAGCATAGTGAGTTTGTTGAAGGTTGAATTTTTTTTTTTGTTTATAAACTCTTGTATTTTGGAGAGAAGTTGTGTGTTTATTCTATATATGTACAGAACCTTGCTGTTTGAGAACGTCAGTGCTGAACTTAATCCTTCATCTCTTGTTATTTAATACCTAAGCCTTATCAGGCAGGTATTGATGAAACAATAGTTGAGACTAACAACTATTTAGCTATTCTTTCCTGATAATCAGGTGGTGCCCTGACTTGGTAAATTTGATCTAAATTAATTAATTTTGTTTGTGATTGCCTTTGGCATTTATTAATCATTATACATAGCCAAACCAAACCTATTGTTGCACAACAGACGTTAAAAAAAATAAATATTGACAGTCCTCTTTGGTGTGGCCTGTCTTCAGTGACCAGAACCTTTTTGATGTACTTGAGTGCCTTCAAGAACTTGTTAGCTCCAACACTTGAAGACTTCAAGAATTTGTCTCTAAAGTAGAGCTGTGCCATACCACTGATTTCCTTTTTAGTCTGATACCAAGAAAAATTTGGGCCAGATACTGGATACTGAGCTGATACTGATTTTTGCAAAAAAAAAAAATTTGTGTTTGTAAAAATAAAATACAAACTAGTGTATTTAACATTATAACTTTATACAAAACAAAAGATAGACTATCTGTTCTTTTCCTTTAATTGGGAATAATTAACATGCAAACACCCCTGAAAGGTAGCTAATTTACTGACACATCTGAATATGTTCATTTCAGGATGCTTATGAACATCTTATCTGAAAAATTCAACATTTACACTCTTTGGTTGGGCTTCCCTAAAAAATATTAGTCTTCCCTCATGTTTTTTTCTTATTCACAGGTTTTTGTTTAGAAACAACAGCATATTTACAGTTTCTCTCATAACTCTGCTTCTTTTTTTGCTCATCACCTTTGAAAAGATTCTACTTCGGGCTGGTAAAGTTTGGTTCATGCTTTTGCCCCCAAAGCAGTGGATCTTTATCTCAGGGAATTAGTTTGTCCTCTGAGTATTGATGTACTTCAATGAGTATATCAGTAGAAGTTGACCAAAGACCTTTTGTTGTAGTTGAACCTGATGGTGTAATGGTAACGGTAATTTTAATGTTCCCAATGGGAAATTAGTTTGCAGCATGTCCACATATCAAACAACACATATATTACACACAAATAAATAAAACAAAACAGAACAGCACAAGTTCAACCATTTAGCATCAACAAAAATGTGATGTGCAGTAGCATTAACAGCAATACTTATAATTTTAGGTTATTAAGCAAAACAATAGCCATTGGTATGAAGGAAACTTCTTGTCTCTTGGTCTTCACAGTGGGCATTTTATACCGATGACCAGCAGGAAGCAGCAGAAAATCTCCGAAGAGAGGATGGTCTGAGCATAACATGAAAGAGATTGCTGTTCTTAGCCCCTACATTCATACAAGTCCACAAGCTGGATCTAGGTCTTTTCTGGAGTCTTACCAACCACTTTAACCAGATTACCCAGCCTGGTTTTGTTGGCCAGAAACAGATTGTCGTACCACGCAATAATACAAAACAATAACATAGATTCAATAAACCTTTGTAAAACAGTGTCATCCTTTCAGATGAAACTTTAAAAACTCTTAGTTTCCTTAATAAATTCAGCCATTGTTGGACCTTTTTTGCTGTGGCAACAAAATGTGGTTCAAAAGGCAAAACATTATCAAGAATAATCCCTAAATATTTTTAATTTTTTTACCAATTCAATGACATCTCCATTTACTACTGTTGGTGCAGGATGGTGTGATGACTTCCAAAAGGCAATTATCTTTTCCTTAGTTTTCAGAGGAAATGATCATTGACTTTCAGAAGTCAGAAGTGAAGTGTAGGACTGGTTAGACCTTGAGGTAGAAGGCACTGAGGTAGAGGAAGCACTAGGGACTGAACCTGGAGTTGGAGTAAGAGCTGACTGTCCTGCCTGGTAGAGTTCCTGGATTTCAGAGTGAAGACATTTTTTCATAACCTTGACATTATCTCTGTCTTGAAAACAAAAATGTTTGAACTTAACATCCAGAAACATACTGGCAGCTAGACAGTGAATGCTTTCACCACCCCTGACATTCACAAGTTGCTACAGCTCTATGAATAAGTAACACACATGCAATCAACTTCAATACTGAAACATGTTTTTCAGATGAAACTTTCTGTTACTTCTTCAAATGGCCGTAGTGCATCAACTATTTGCTTAATGAGGGAAAATTCACCCACGTTTAAGCACACTGTTTTCCTCTCTAACAAGCAGAGGGCTGTTGTTACAGCTTCATTTAGCTCACAAAGCCTTTCCCGTATATAAAAGACAAAGTTCCAGTGGGCCTCTACTGACTGGATTAGCTTGTGTACTACCACTTTCAGTTGTTGTTGAATATCCCTGAGCTTCTCTGTGGCCTGTGATGAAAAAAACCTGCAACATTTCTGGGACAGCTTTTAGACGGTCCAACAGTTAAATTTAGTGTATGTGCAAAACAAGAATTATGCCTCCCTCCAGCCTTGTGTACAGCACCAACCATATTTGGACCATTTTCTCAGACAACTGCCACCACCTTCTCAGTTCAGTTTCACTTTCAGTTTATTTATTTATGTAGCACCAGTCCAAAACAAATGTCGTCCAGAGGCACTTTACAAAAAAATAAATAAATAAAATTCAATCATAAATACACATTCCAATGTGTCCTAGTTATCAATCAGTACAGTAAGGTCAATTAATTATTCAAAGTAGTTCAAAAAGTTTCTAAGGTAATCCAGCAGAGCACTGAGTCATTGACTTATACCCTAAACTTATGTTTAAGCTCTAATCTGATATTATCAGCCGTATGCTGTCGGTGGAAAGCATGGTTTTCCAAAACAAATTCCCTGAATTTGCCAGTCCACATATCGGTGGTGAGTACAACACCAGAAGCATTTTTCCAAGATGCCCTTACAGAGCATATTTACAAGATTATTGTCTGTCAGCTTCTTTCTTCCAGAAAGTTTATATTTTGGGACAAGAACCCTCCCAATCCCTGGAAACCTTGATTGTTTCACTATGGATAGTGAAAGACCTCCAGAAGGCAAATGGAGGTCTTTCACTATCATCATCTCTCCAAGGTGTCTTATGAGTGTTGTTGCTCTAATCATCTACAAGTAATCTAAAATATGCAGGACAAATCAAATGATGGTGCCACACTGCATTGAATGTTTGATCTTATTTAGGTTCAGCAATGTATGCAGACTGTCAAAACAGCCTAAGGAGAAAGGAAATGAGACTTTACATACATGTGCTGTTTTATATAGAATGCTTTGACTCAAATTAAAATTGTCAGTAAACTACATAATTAAATGAATAAGTGCCACAATGATTGCATGCATTTGTCAGTACCTACATCATGAAATATTCAGTTAACCATCAGTCAAAATAGTTGGACTGACAGAATAATAACAATGGAACTTTTACAATGTAACTGAGATATCGACATGATGTTGTCAATCTAATCCATTGAATGTTTTCCTAAGTTCCTTATATTTTTAAAGTTAACATTGATAATTTTTATTTGAAGTAGCACAAACTTTAATTACACTAAGTAACTCTATGTAATCCACTTTAAACCGATCTACTCTACATTAAACCTTTCCTGACTAAATATAGGCTTATTGAATTTATGGGATTTCACATGTAATACTCCAACTGGAATTCATGCAGCTATTTATTGTTACATTTACTTCGTGCGTTTCATATCTTTCAAATGCAAATTTGAATAAATGGGATGCTTTAATTTAAAAAATGCAGGTGACTTGGATTTGAAAAACAGCACAATAACCTAAACCTGTAGCAGACGGATGTAAGTAACTTTCCCGAATTCTCACTTACTGCTTTGCCTGTCAGATGCTCTTGTAACGGCCTGATGACACTATTGCTCTGCCTACAAATCATTTAATTGGTTGTGTCTGGTCCTTGTCCCAAATGTGCAAGCTCCTTCCAAACTGAATAAAGATGAGACCTATTTGTCATTGGTTAAATCTGATGAATCATGCCAGTATGAATTATTCAGCTGTGGGGTTCTGTTGAAGGTTTATTTCCTATTTAAAGCAGTTTGTCCTCCTCACTATCCCCATGTACTTTCAGTAAAAATTATTTTGGTTTTCCTACCATGTAAATGTTTTTTTTTTCTTTACAAACTTATTCTGTATTGCACAGTTTGGACATTTGGACAAACCTTATGGTAGTCTTAAAGCTCTTAAGATGTTGAAGTGTTCACAGACATATTTGTATTCCCACCATGTCTTGTTGTGAGTGGGTAGGGATGAATCATGAGTGTCCTGTTGGGAACAGCACTACCTCCTCTTCAGAAGCCACAACACTGTCGGTATATGAACCCTTATGGACAGAATTAATAGGACACATGTTGCCTTTGCAGTCTGTTTGCTCAGTTTTGGAAACAGCAAAATGTGGCTCTGTAGTTTCCATTGTAAGGGTCTTTCTCTGTCAACATGTTATTTACAGACCATCTCATAAATGTTGATTTTGTTTAACATTGCACCTGTTGTATCTGTGATGAGGCAAAATGAGGGGATGGAAGCATGTGAGATAGCAGCAAAGACGAAAAAAGCACATGGTACAGTGAGCGGACGTGATCTGCATTTCAAATCAGAAGGCAAATGTTTGTAAATAATTAAACAGGAAAGCACTCAGAGATGGCCAATTTGAATGAAACCACTCCAGAAAATACTAGCATTTGTTTGAAGGAAGGCTTTGAAATAACAAAATACTCTCTTGGAGAGAAAAAAGTATAGAGAGAGCAACAAACAAGCAGAAATAATTTCAAATGTGATGAGAAGGTATGGTTTCGGTCATTAACATTTGCTAACATATAAACACTACAGGAAAACCAATATGGGAGCATTTGGCATGCACCCCAAGAGAGGAACCCTCTTCTCCACATTCATCCAACTCTCCACCACGTCTGCCTCCTTCCCTTCCTTCTGTGATGCACTCCTACATTTATTTTCTCTCTCCCTCTCTCTCTCTTGCCTCCTTTCTCTGCTTTCAAAATTCTTTCCTCCCCTACACTGAGCTGGAGAGCCAAATGAAAGAACATCTGCTTCCCTCTGGGAAGTTCTCTTCAGCAACATAACAGACTCTGCCCAGCAGCTTAGGAAGTGGATACAAGTGAAAGCAGACAAAGGTGCAACAATAGCCGTTGTGGTGGAGAGCAGACCCGTGGAACTTGTTGGTCCTTTGCTGAATGAACATAGTCAGTTTTTTCTTAACAGGATACTGGATATTTTAAGGTCAAAATTGGAATTTCCTCTCCGAAGTGTATGAATGTGTATGAATGAAAGTACAGTGGACCCACACCTATTTTAGTATTTGCGGATTCACCTATTTGCAGATTTTTCTGATTTTACCTATTCACGGGTGGCTAAGGTCCATAACTTCCATGATAGCTGGGGGTCCACTGTATTCCCCATCCTTGGTATTCTCTCTGTTTGGTTACCTAACTCTTTAAAGCTGCAGTATGTAACTTTGCACCGCTCCCAACCTAAAACAACAAATCAGAGCCAGGAGGAGGATCTTAGTGCTGTCAGTCACCCTCGTGTACGTGCTGCTAAATGTGCTCATGGTGAAGAAACAACTTACCGTTCCAAGAAAACTATTTATCCACCATCATCAGTGGCCATGCGAACTAGCCTTAGCATTAGTGGCAGGCTATGTTGTGGTAACGTAGCAGAGAGGAAGAGGGAGCATGTGAGTGGAGGGTGACTGACAGCACTAAGACCCTCCTCCTGTCTCTGATTGGTTGTTACTGACTGAGTGGTGTATTTCTGCAGAGCATTGAGAGAAGACAGATCCCAGTAAATTCCTTTAATGAATTTTTTTTCACAGATTATCTGTCTGATAATCTGTGACTCTACTGTCACGATATAATGATAATTTCAACAAATATGTAAAAAAAAAAAAATTTTCATAAATGTTACATATTGCAGCTTTAAGTACAGGTTCTCTTCATGCATCCATTACCTTCCTCTGTTGGAGAATTTGCATGGTAACAGTTTCAGGAGGGAAACCCAGATGTGTCTCTACTAGGGCAGGACTATTAATACATTAATTTCAATTAATTAATTACATAGATTTTAATGTGTGAAAAATGCATTTAATCACATTTTATACATACAAAAGTTCAGAGCAGAACCTTTGTATTCATGTGTGTCTAGTATGCCCATAAATCTGATGCACAAGCGACATCCGCAAACAACAGTGATGAATGACAAAGCCGCTTCTCTTGGCTCTGGTTTCTCTTTTGCTTTATAAAACAATATGATGAGATGTTGGAAAAGACTATTGTGTGACAGTTGGGCAAAAAGGAGCTGACCTATCACTGAAGCTATTCGAGCCGAACATAGCATCTCAATGCAAAACATGCTGTGGCAGTCACAGACGTCCCCAACGCCATTGTCAGCGTCCTTAGTTCAGATTTTTAGAGAAGTATTTTTCAAAGAAGTTACATGAATGATCGGGGGTTCCTGAAACGCTTGAAAACTGAATAGATATAATATTGCACCAATTTGATGGTTGAATTATCTAAATAACAGATTAAAAACAATAAATATTATTGTTGCCCTTACATGTCTATTTATTCAATAATTTAGCAGCAAGAAGGGCTTTTGAATTGAGAATGTTGCTTATATCATCAATAAATGGTTTTTGATTAAAATGTGATTAACTGTTTACAGACCCTGCAATTAACTCTATTAAACATTTGTCCAAACACTAATTTCTACCCCATGACACTCTCCAGCCTAGAAAAACCTGAAAAGGAAGTTGTCCAGGCAGCATCATGATTATATGCCTGAGCCAACCTAACTAAGGAGTCTCAGTCCATCATAGGAGGAGCACTAAAACTCCCCTCAGTGTCGTGAGAAAACACAGCAGATCACAAATTTGATTTTTTTTTTTTTTTTTTGGTCTGTTTAATTCAACAAGTGAACAGTTTTCCATAATGCCAAACTGGTACACTAAAACATTTGCCAAGAAATGTGTGTAATGTCACCAAGACATTACAAGATCAGGCATTAATGACAAGTATAAATGTTGCTGGATTTGATTAGTGTGTTGTCTGTCCTGAAGATGCTGTTCAACACTCAGCTTGGGTTTTTTTCCAGACTAAAATCCAAAAATCTGAAAAGTTAAGTGATATTAGCTTAAAAAAAAATCATGAACACATCAAAAATCAATTTTTGTAACCAGGATCCAGTTCTTCTTTTTAGGGCAATAGGTGACAGGGGCACACTGGCAATCTAGCCATTCTCAAGAAGTCCATAAGGGCTGTCCAGTCCATGGCTGTCATCCTGCCAAGTTCATTCACCAAAATGTTTAGTTAAGCAGGTCTAGCAGCCAATAAGAGAAGAGGAGATGGCTCCTTTGAGAGTAAGTTAGGATAGAAACGAGAAGTGGCTCTATCCTAACTTTCTTGGTTTAAAATGTTAAATGTCTAAGAGCTTCTTGGGCGCAGTGTAACAACAACAGCATACCTGTAGTCTGAAACATCTACCAAGTCAGTAGGACCCTATTCTGAGAGCTTTTAAATGGATTTGCATAATGATATTGGTGCTTTCAAAATTAAAGTTTTAAACCAGGTTGTTAAGCCAATTAACTAACTAAACATTTTACAAAGTAATTCACAAGATCACAACATGGCATTATACCGTTGTGGCCAATTTTTTTCTGCAGCTCGACAGAGGACATGTACCATCTACTCGTACCTTTGTAAGACATGGTAGAAAAAGATATCTAAATGTTTGGGGAGAGAAAATCTACTCAGACCTGTTTTCTATCTCCTTAAAAGTCCCTCTGTATTCTCTTTAATATTTCTGTGGTGGATTATAGTGGAACTAATGCTAAACACAGAGGTCAGGGAGTCAGTTGAGGTGATTTGGATATCTGATAAGTAGCCCTCTGGGTATCTCTGTTTGAAGGTTTTCTGGACCTTTCCTGCAGGGAGGAGACACCAAGGAAGACCCAGATAAATCTGGAGAGACTAAATAACCCTTTTGGATGAGTACCATGGGCTCTCCCAGAACTGGTGAGTGTCACGAGGGATGTCTCATGATATGTCACCTACAACAAATTTGAACTAACGGGTGGATGATTATTGAAACAGCCAGTATTATAAAAAAAAAACAAAAAAAAAACAGACCTTCCATTAAAATATATATATATATATATATATATATATATATATATATATATATATATATATATATATATATATATATATATATATATATATATATATATATAATCCAGTGGAACCCTTCCTATTCGTGGTTTAGTATTTGCAGAAAATTCACCTATTCATGAATTTTTTTGTAGAGCATATCTAAAATGCTCAAAAGAAAAGCTGAAAAAAAGTAGTAGTGATACTTGACATGGTATTGCCTGGTGTTTGCAAAGCTGCCAATCTAGGAGCACCAGTTATTTTTCTTGGCACCAACTGGCTGAACCCCCAAAAGTAGAAATAAGACTGTAGATTTTAGCTTCTGCAGTGATGCGAAGATGACTTCTATTAAAATAGTCTGTTCTTAGCATTTTTATAGAGGGTTTCAAATATTCATGGATTTTAGCTATTCATGGCCAGGGGATGGGGACCACAGCCACCTGTGAATACCTAGGGTGCACTGTATCATATAAACATCTATTAAATTAATCATTGTTTATACCTACTTATCCATACAGGGGGAGACTGGTGTCTATCTTCAACTGTCATTGGGCAAGGGGTGGAGTACAACCTTGACAGGCTGCCAGTCCATCACAGGGCAACACAGAGACATATTGTGGACACAGGTAAAAATGAAACTAGAAGTTAGTCCCCTTGCAAGTGAAATGAAGGTAGAACGATGTGAAGCAGCAGAGGTTCATGAAAAAAGAAACATGGAGAGAGTGTGTGAAATATGCAGATACCAGATCTATTTCTGCATAAAGTTCTGGACTTGTTTTAGTCCCTGGGTGAGGATCTGAATGTACACACACCTAAAGCTGATTGTCATGGCCTAAAGGCACCAACAAAAACAACATCTGGTTCTTTCAGTCATGATCTCGTGACTATAGGTGAGAATCAAAATGTAGACCCAGTGTTTCCCCAACCATTTTCCAAGGGACACACCCTGCCATGTCAACAAGACTGCCCACCCCGCTAAAAAGATCGACATGTCGTAATTGTATGTGTTCACAGTTAATGTCATTAATTTTATCAACCAATCTGGATAATGGCAGATAATGTGCATTATTCCTGTTCCTATGTGGTTGCTGCTCTACTTTTAGCTATCTCTTAAACGAGAATTATAGTTGACACATTACCCTATGCGGTGGCCTCGCATGGCTGTCACTGCACCTGGTCGTCCTCCTCCGAGTTTCTATAACTCAGTATGAATTGTGTGCACCATCTTTCACTTCATTTGGATGATTGGAGCAGATTCGACTGTTGCTGTATTTATATTTATATGATATATGATATGATAGAGTCTGAGCCCCAATCCAGAGAGAGCAGTCCACATTTTTCCAGCTGAGAATGATGGCTGCTGTTTCTTATCCCGGCCACTTCTCACTTAGCTGCAAAACCTCTCCAGTGCAAGCAGAAGCTCATGGCTTGAAGATGTTTACAGTAGCACATTCTCTGCAAAAAATAAAGATAAGAACCTGAGATTTGTGAAAGCAGAGACCATCCTTTCCATGACAACACCTTGAGATCCTGTCCATGAACACAAACAGGATAATTAACATGCAGACATAATTTGGTTGTACAAAGACAAGATGGCTCTCAAAAGCATGCTTGTAACCCCATGCTCCTGGAAAATGGCCCACAAAATGTCTCGCTTTTGAACCCCAGAGATAGAAAAACATGAAAAAACCCCCAAAGTTTAACCTTGTAGATGATTTTGTCAGAGTACTTTGGAGATGAAAATATGTTTTGCGGATGTTTTTTTTTTTTTTTTTTTTTTTTTTGGGGGGGGGGGGTTTGTAAGGTTCTATTAAAAAGACATTGTAATGATCACCCCCCAAAAAAATGAGAATAGATTATACTCTTATTTTTGAAGAATCTGGTACAGTGAATCACAGATATCTTCAAAGAGATCTTGCTTGGCCAAGGTACTTCAAGTTGTGGTATTTTGTGACACATGTCAGGGGAACTTCTATGGAAATGTCCTATCCAATAGCATTTCAACTCTGAACAAAAGGGTTCGGTCTCTAAGTCTGAATAAAAAACCAGAAGAAAAGTCAACATTAGTAAAAATATTTTGTTTGAAATAGAGATGTTTTAATATTACAACACTGCGTCTTACAGGGTTACATGTGTAAAATCCATTTTAGGTAGAAAAAAACAAGAGTTTAAGACAAAGAAGGGCATATTTATTACCCCAACCATCAGTTTTTTACTTTGCATCAAGTCCTCATAAGTTTTGCTCATTCTTAAAAAAAATTCCAAATCTTTAGAAATGTAAAACAGGTTACCCCTTACAATTTTTTTTCTTTTGATTTTGCATTCATCTTTGTTTTATCCTATGAAAAATATTTCCACAGTATAATGCTGCCATCACTAGATAGTGTTTACAGCACAATGCCATGTAGGGTTTGCACCAAGTAGGGTGTTTTTCTAGAAAGTCAAAAAGTTTCAGTTTCATCTCATGGTTTTAGCACATAAAACTACTCAGTTTATGATCAAGTCTTTTGATAAATCCTCCATTCTCTGCTGTACTGGTTACATGGTATGGCATCATCTTGGCAGTCTTATATCAAACTAGCTTATAGGATAGATTCTCTTATCTCTGGAAAAGAATTGCACAGCTTTGTTAGGGCTATGTTTAGCCTCTTGGTTGCTTCTATGATTATGCCCTTCGTGCCCAGTCTGAGGATATTGCTGGGTGACCTTTTCTTGACAGGTTTACTGTGGTGACAAAGTTAATCCATTTTCTGATTATGGATTTAATGGTGCTCAGTTGGATGATCTGAGTTTGAAATATTTTTCATGACCCAACCCTGATGCAGACTTTTCCACATCTTTGCCTTTGACTTGTGGGAAGAGTTGCTTATTGTTCATATTACTTTCCCTTATTGCTTTAGGGTACTGCACTGGTGTTTATTCTGGGATCTATTGGGATAGGCATATTTATGTACTTACTCACCCAAACAGTAAAATAATTCTGATCATTGACAGGTGAACTGAATACACACCGATTATTTGTTCATCAAGACATTGTTATTGAGTGAACTATATTAGGAAGTAAACATATATTTTCCTTTAATGTTGATGTACTAGAACCAGGAAAAAGGGATAACTTAAGGATCTTAACTCTTCAGTATCTGCTCCACCTGTGTCCCTTGGACACAAAAAATGGCTCTCATAAACATTGCCATACAAATATAATGTTTCATACCTAAGCTTCTCTGTCTCAAGTTATACCATGGTTTTAAAAGGGTAAAATTTCAAAACTAGGGTGCACAGCAGCACTGCTGGTAGCACTGTTGCCTTGCTGCAAGAAGGCTCTGGGTTTGAATCCCAGCTTGGGGTCTTTCTACATGGAGTTTGCATGTTCCCTCTGTGTATGTGTGGGTTCTCTCCGGGTTCCACGGCTTCCTTCTACAGTCCAAAAACATGACTGTTTGGTTTATTGGTCTCTCTAAATTGTCCTTGGGTGTGTGTGTGTGTGTGTGTGTGTGTGTGTGTGTGTGTGTTCACGACTTGTCCTGTGTGTCTCTGTGTTGCCATGCGATTGACTAGTGACCTGAACCGCCCCTCGCCCAATGACTGCTGGAAATAGGTATCAGCCCCCCCATGATCCTGCAAGGATAAACGGATATAGACAATGGATGGAGTACAGTCACCCTGCACTTAGTACTAGCACACTGCAGCACTCTCATTTCTCTTATTTCCAGGGAAGGTATGTCACTGTTTGGAAAGTTATAGTACAGAAACTAGAGCCACCTAATCATCTATCAATCCATCCATTGTCTGTACCTGCTTATCCATGTAGGGTCGCAGGTGTCTATCTCCAGCTGTCAATCTCCAGCTGTCATTGGGTGAAAATCAGGTTTTACCATGGACAGGTCAACAGTCCATCATAGGGCAACACAGTGCCACACAGAACAACCACATACACACTTATATGTAAGCGCTGTTTAGTGTAACCAATTGACCTATGTTAATGTTGTTGAACTGTAGAAGGAAGCTGGAGTGCCCTGAAAGAACCTGGGCATGAACAAGGAGAACATGCATTCGATGGGAATCAAACCCAAACCTTATAGTGTTAAGGCAACAGTGCCAGTCAGCAATTAGTCAGCTGCTTGACCCTATGTATGGTGTTTGAGCTAAAGATTTAAGAAAAATAAAAGTTGGTAAGCTAACAGGCTAAAGGTTGATGTGCAGTAAACGTCACTTCACACTAGCTAACCAAGCCAATAACCTGGCTAAATAACCAGCAAATACCAGCATTTTAGACTCCTGTTCTTAGTTGGTAAAGAGCAGAACAACACAAAGATATAGTATTCTATGTGGAAAGCCTGTCTATTTATTACATATTTTACTTCAGTCTTCCACAACTGTGTACATCTGTAAAAATAAAACTTTTAAACTAACCTACAAGTTTAGCCAACTCTTAATTAATACTGATCTCAATTCCAGCATTAGCTATGGAGTACAGTGGACCCTTGCCTATTTGCGGTTCATTATTCAGGGATTCACCTACTTGCAGATTTTTCTGTGGAATGTAACTCCAAGTTTATTGCGGAAAATTCACCTATTTGTGGATATTTTTCATAAGGCATATCTAAAATATTCAAAAGAAAATTCTGCTTGATATGCTATTGGCTGCCATTTACAAAGCAGCCAATCCAGGAGCAGCATTTACTTTCCTTCCCGCTGATTGGCTGTACCCCAAAGAGCTGGAATAAGAAAGACCATGGATAATATCTTCTTTGGTAGTGCTAAGATGGTATCTACTGTGTGTAATAATGCATATTAAGGTATATTTGGTGTTTGAACTATTAAAACAGGCAGTTATAAATGTTTAGCTATTCGCAAGCTGTGCTCCATAACCCCTGTGAATACTTGAGGTCCACTGTAATTCTTCAAACATTTCTGTTATAAATAAAAGGATTAGATCATTTTATTCAAGTTTTTGTGTTAATAACATGATACTGTGGAATTTTTAATCAATGTAACCACATTGTGAAAAAGTTATACCAGCCCATACCTATTATGTATCAACATATTACTTCCAATTTTCAATACTCTATTTCAATACTCTATATATTTCTTAAAATTAAGGATCCAAAAATACTGGGTTCATCATTCAAATTTCTTCATTCAATTTATATATATATATATATATATATATATATATATATATATATATATATATATATATATATATATATATATATATATATATATATATATATATTTAACCACAACCCTCAAACCCCCACAAAATTCAAAAATGTCCTTATACATGTATATAGAGTGAATTTATGTAGAGCTTTTCTAGTCCTGCTAACCCCTTAAAGTGCTTTACACAAGAGACACATTCATACATTCATATGCAGAGATATTCATGTGTTGATACACAGATTGGTGTCAACTTGGAGTTAATTGGCTTGCTGAGGGGCACAGCAACATGTGGCAGGGGAATACTGGAATTAAACCCACATCCACTGAGCCACAGTCTTCCTCCAAATGCAATTGTTAGATTTTGAGTATAGGGAAACACATACATGATGAAAAAACATAAAACATGACCTTTTGAGATTTCAACTGGAAAATAAAATTTAAAATAGAAATCAAGTTTTAATAGTGCATTCAAAAAAAATAAATAAATACGAACTGAAGGCACAAAAACAGTACTTGGTTTAAAAGGCAGATGAAAGACTTACAATTCACCCCCCAGAAGTTTGGACATTTGGCCAATCCAAAGGGCTAAACGTTATGCCATTTGCATCAACAAAACACAGTTCATAAACATCCACTCAGGAGGCTTTATTATAATCTGCATCTGCTGAGTTTGTGGCAGTAGAGAGGACAACTGCCACCTGATGGAAACAAGCAGGTGAAAAAAGCTCCCATCTGGTTTGCTCCGGCATACATTTAGTGCAAGCTGCTTTGTAAATCCTGCCCAGAAATAAAAGCAAATAGTGTAGCAGAAACAAAACAGTTGCAAAAAAGTGGACCTTTTTGCAACTGAAAGAGACTGAAGTGAAATGTGAATTTTCCTCCATTTGTCTGGCGCTGTCCGAAGTCCTCCCTGGGATAGAGAAAAATTTTACACAACTCTTCTCAAATGAAAAGAACTCCCAAAAGTTTGGCCAGTGAGTCTCTGGCTAGCTGAAAGCAGGCAATACATAAAGAGCCGATCAATAGCAACCTAACCATTACACTGATAGACAAGGGGCTGAAATTAAAAGAGCCCTTAACACAAATAAGTGAGATAGTCAGAGACTGCCCTCCCCATCGATTAGCCACATCCAGAGTTCTCAGCATCTCTCCATGTGAACAAACTAAATCAGAGGAAGCAGTCGAGAGGCAAGTTAAGCAAAGGGGTTCAACGTTTAAAGATTTATTTTATAAATACATGGGATCTGATGTGGCAGACGGGGATGGTTGGGCTTTAATAAAACTGTCAGGCCATGCAGAAACCTGATGAGGTTCCCCAAACGCTACATTAATGGTAGCCCCTTGGCCACCTTCTCATGCCAAATATAATTACAGCATCATTACCAGCATCAGCCCGGTCCCTGCTGGACACACCAACCCCCTCTCACTTATCCCTCCCCCTCCTCCTATAATCACAGCCCTTCTCTGCACTGCGGCAGGAACGGGAAAAAAAGAAGGAAAAAAGCAGTAATTGATAGTTTCATTAGTTTTACCTTGTCCTTCCTATAGAGCGATAAACACATTGAATGAAAAGACGGAGACAACAAACAAAATGCTGCATAAGGAGGAGGGGAAGATGGGGGGTACGTGTACAGGGAGGTTGTGGAAATTATACTGAACTGATGTTGAAAGGTTCTGTTTGTTGATTTATTAGGTACGTTCTGGAGTCTTACAGCGAAATGCAGAAAGGCAGTAATGCATTTTAAAGCAATACTTGCCTCATCATTACCTCTTAATGCATATTAAGAAGGCAGCGAAGAGACAGAAAAGTCTAATGTTCGAACTTTTCCAAAGCATACTCAGGTGATGGTCTATTCCAACTAACCTGGGCTCATATGACAAACTAATCACCCTTAAACCAAATAACAGCCATCATTGCAGCCCAAAATTATTAATTTCCCTGGTAGATTTTGATTTATTAATAATTATTTTTATTTCAACTGAGAAGTTTGTTCCTGATTGCAATAAAACAGGTGTCCTAAAAAATGCAATGAAACAATGTACAGTCCCTATAAAAAGTATTCACCCCTTTGATGTTTTACCCTTATTGCTTATACAAATCAATCAAGAGTAACAGATTTTATATTTTTTGATAAAAAAAAAAAAACCTTTGATGTCAAAGTAAAAGCTGATTTCTACAACTTAATGATAATACATAAGTATTCACCCCTTCAAGTCAGTGTTTCAGAGACTACTAGCACCATTTGGCTGGACTGCTGTTGAATTAGGTTAGTCACTCTAAAGGGGTGGACATCTATGCAGTCACTTGTTTTATGCTTCACATTTTTATTTGATTGTCATTACTTTGTAGAAATGAGTTTTCATTTTGACCTGAAGGTTTTTTTTTTTATTTTTTTCTTTATCTGTCGTCAAAAAGTCAAATTATGTTTATCATAACTGATCTGTAAAAGCAATAAAAATGTAAAACATCCAACAGGGTGAATACTTTTATAAATACTGTAAAAGGAGTATCGATTTAGAAAAAAACCCCACATTTTATTTAAAATGACATTTCAATAATTATTTGTACCCATCTCTGTCAGGTAATGGTCAGGTGACCATGGGTTTGGCTTTCAAAGTGCCATAAGTGCTGCCTCGCTTATCTCTCTGCCATCGCGGTTACTTCTTCGGTACCTCTGTAAAATTGAATCCTTTCCAAATCTGCTTTTAGTGCTCCAGATCTTATGAAGGCAAACTGCATGCTTCTTCCAACCCAACACTAGTTCATTACCACATTTGGGTCTATCTGACATGCAACACAGGAGTATCTGTCCTGGTGATCTGTACATCTCATCCTGTTACTGACATTCTCAGTGCATGGAGAAAATCTCTCTTATAACTGCCTATTTTAATAATTCAAACACCAAATATACTTTAACATGCATTAATATGGACAGTGGAAGCTGTCTTAGTACTACCAAAGCCAGCAGCTAATATCAATAGTCTTCCACATGTCCACTTTTGGAGGCACAGCCAATCAGCACCAAGGAAATTAAATGGCCTTCCTGGATTGGTTGCTTTGCATACTGTTGTAAGACCTGGTGTCTGTATCTTGGTTGAGACCTGATCACAGTAACTTGAAACAAGGAACAGAGCAAAAGGTTGAGCTTAACTTAATTTTAATCTCTATTTTAAAGCATACATAACAATCAATCAGTATGTTCAATTACAAACAGAGAGTCACCAGTCGTCCACAGTGCCGGGCTTCTACAGTACATCTTATGGATGGACCGAAAGAAGTAAAGAGAAATTGCAGCACATCTGTATATATCTAACTAAGCTACACCCACTTTAGGGGTGTTCCCCTGTGTGTATCAGTGTGTATATGTGTGTGACCAAAACTAGTCTTAACTGGTTTACAGTGGTTATAGGTGTATAAGCTGCAGCAGTGTGCATGTATGCAGGCAACTACAATAGCTCCATATATCATTACAAAAGACAGCACTTCCTCAGAG
Organism: Anableps anableps; assembly: GCA_014839685.1. Taxonomy (NCBI): domain Eukaryota; kingdom Metazoa; phylum Chordata; class Actinopteri; order Cyprinodontiformes; family Anablepidae; genus Anableps; species Anableps anableps. Next base: position 29,482,051 of record CM026082.1, on the reverse strand, counting down.
TACATCCTTTGTCCATCACCCCAAAGCAAAACATCTGAGCTATAGGCGTCTGCAGGATTTAACCCTTCACAAACCCCCTGTTGAGGTGGCGCCATTGCCACCTCATTCTAATAAATAAGTGGGTGTATATGGGTCCTAAGCTAAGATGTGACAGACAACTCCTGCCAGCAGTCACATGATTCCACCCCCCCATATGGAATGCCATATCTCCAGTAGTTGCCTGGGTCCCTAAATGTGTGCACCCTGTTTGTGTTTGCCATAAAACCAGGCCTAAACTAATGTGGTACTAAGGCAAAAGTGATTAAAACAAAATAAAACTTTGCTAATAAAAATCAGGAATATAAAACATGTCGAAACTAATATGGTACTAAAATAAGGTTGATTAAAAATGATAACATTGCTAACAAAAATTATAAGTGAAGCAACACCTGTAGAAGGAAAAGTTATAAGAAAACCCTAGAAGCACAGTGGAAATGAGTAAGCACAGTGTGTATCAGTATATTGTAGGCCCTATCGGATAACTAATTGATGTCATCAGTTTCTGACCCTCACTTTCCGGGTGGCTCCGAACAATGGGGGCGGGTCTGCCTGGGGTACAGCTGTCATCATGATGTCCTTTTCACCTTGTGTGTGTCCTTTCCCGTTGGTGTGTTTTGCAGCCAGCAGGGGAGCATGTTTCAGATACCCCTGCCACCTGGTACCCAGAAGTTGGGCCCAGGCCCTTTTTGTATATGATTTAGTAATACTGAAAATATTCAATTTGTTTTGTGATTTAATTTACTTTTACATTTTTATGTCTGAATTATTTAGTATTTAAATGCGGTTTCGCTTATATTTCACTTTGATTATTTTTTAGCTTTTATTTTTGTGACTTAGATCCTTTTACACTTATAAAAATTGTATTTAAAATATCAAATGTGTTTAGATTTTTAAGCTTCATCAAAATTTATTCTTAGAGTTTAAGATAAAGTTTTACTAAACATTTTTAGATTTAGATTTTTATTTCATCCTTTTTTCAAAATAAAACACAAAACAAAGCAAAACCCGAGTTTAGTTTTCGCTATTAAAAGCCAATTTGTTAACATCAAACCATGCTGTTAGTGTCTCTAAGTTTTGTTGTATTACTTCCAAATTGTCCATTTTAATTTATTTAAAGGTACACAGCGAAAATAGGAATTTCTCACTCGTTAAACTGACTAAAATATAAGAATTTTTGTATTGATACACCATGCTTAGCATTTATTTACTTATTAAACCTCCTTAAGATTATTTGACTTGTTTGAAAAAAATTCCATTTTGAGTTTATCCTACTTAGATGATAAACCAAATTTTAAGTAGATTGACAATAAAACAAGCTCCGTTTGACCTTAAGGATGTTTTGCTTAGATGTTTCTAGAGATTTAGTTCAGTTCAGTCCCTATATTTTTCTAAAATCTTTTTTGTAATGCTGTTTTCAGTGAGCTAAAGATGTTCGTAAACAGTTAGTTTTGCACACAGGACTTGTTTTGTATGCTTGTTTGTATTACAAGAATACTTGAGTATACTTAGTTTGAGATTTTTGGTTTTGATCATGTAGTCAGTCTTTCTTTATTATTCATATGGATAAAAGGATATTATTTTATTGTATGAAATGATGAAAAAAAATATTTCCTTTGATCTTCTTTTAGACAACTTAAAGTGACTGATTATGATGGAAAAGCAATTTTGTTCTCATTTCTGAGAGTAAAATAGGAGAAAAGTTTAAAATAAAGTTAATAATGAAAGGTTTAACTTCCTAACAATTGCTATCTTCAAACAATTTGGAAGAATGCTGGAAAATGTATTACATATGTCAGCGATAACTTTTAATAAATTTTAATCTAGAATATTTAAATCCCCTGTTTTCAAACGCTCTGAAAAACAACACATTGATTTAATATTTGTTTTATAGTATGTTAAGGAAATTTTCATCTTTTCTACCAGAGTAAGTTTAGTTGAAAAACTCTGAACATAATTTTCCTTTTAACATTCTTAAAATAGGCTTTGTTTTCTTATAAACCTTTTCAATTTTGTTTTCACTGGTTCTATTTGTGTCCACTGAGGATCAATAAGGTGGTCCAATTTTCCAAATCTAAACTCCATCGTGGAATCTGCTATGAAGTTGTTGTCTGGTGGGTCTGTCCAGTCCCTAGAAAGGTGTCATTTTCTTCATTGTCAGGTCAGTGAGGTTCATAGGTCAGTCAGAACCTTGCTCTTTGCATGGGGTTGTTTGGTCTGTGCACATAGTGTTTTATGCATCCAATCTATGATCAGTGAGCCAAACTTTTACACAGTGTGATGTCATTTCTGTGACCTTGTATGGACACTTCCACCTTTAGGAGAAAAATCAATTGTTAATAAATAGGTTGAGTTTCCTAGAACACAGCTTCCCACTTTCTCCTCCTGGGCAACATCTCTGTGACCTGTTGGAAAACACTCATCACTGTATTAGTCAGTTGTTTCACAAACTCACTTGGATCTTTATATGAAAACAGTAAGTGCAGTTGAAAATGGAGACTTCCTGTTAGTATCTCAGGAGGACTGACATTAATTTTTGCATTTGGGGAGGAAGTAAAATATAACTAAATAGAGCTACAGTCCAGGTTAATTTTGAGTCTGTGCAGACTTTAACCAATCTGTCACTATTTACTTCCATGGAGCACTAGACTGGAAAGCTGCCCAGTGCTGCTATTAATGAAACCTTTGGATTAAACTGATTGCAGATTTCGCATGATTGTACAAAATATGTAGTGATATCCTTCAAATAATCAATTCTGAGAATTAAGACCTGTTACTTTTGAGCCAGCACAGTGATTTCTGGCGTTCTGTCCATTGGGCTCCTGGTCCCGCTGGTTGAGCCAGGAATAAAGGGAAAAAGGCATTTATACTTCTGTTCTTTTTGTCAACATCAAAAGCAAAGGTGTTAAATTCATTTTCATTTTGACCTATATCAATATCAAAAATGTCTTTGTGGTAGAATGTATTGATAGGACCCATCAACAAACAGTAAGAATATGAATAAATAGCTGTCTCTGCATTCGATGAGTACTTCTTGAAATGAAATAATCATAAACATATTGTCACCTTGATCTAACTTGGCAGAATACAGACAAAACTGTTGACTGACAAAATAACATTTAACCACACAACTGTTATATTAAGACTCTATTTCTCGAGTATAAAGGGTCACACAAAACGTCTGGGTTCAGATTCCTCCTCCTAAGAGGATGTGTGTAACTGGGGCCTTTCCTGGTTTTCTGACCTCGACTAGGAAAGGCAGAGTTCTTCCTCCTCCTCTGGTATACTCTATCCGGCCCACTTTGCTGGCGTTTCCACTGCTGTTTTTTTCAGGCCTGTACCTGCTTTTCTGGTCCCTGCTCCAGAGTAGGGTCGGTCAGGGCTGAGTAGGTACTTTATGTGACGTAAACATGCTGCTGTTCACCTTTTAGCTGTGTGCGTAGTCAGACATTGAAGCAAAGAGAGAGAGAAAAAAAAACAACCTCTGGCATTTTCCAAACTCACTACAAGAGGGAAGTGATGGAGTCCTCACAAGCAACAAGCAAGCGGTGCTACAATGAGGTGTAAATTGCTTTGTCCAGCGGACTGTGATATCTAGCAGCAGCTCGATGGAGCAACGACAAATGAGAAGTTTTTGTCGACGAAGTGGAGAGAATGGCAAGCTAGGGTCCAGTTATCCCAGCATGCCAACACGGACCCACATGAACACTGCTGCCATCCAGCAGCATTCAGGTAAGCAGCATGTCTGGTTTAGACTATATTTTCCGATTGTCTCCATACATTGATGGAAGACATGGAGTGTGGTTTTTTTAATGCTCAAATACACAATCCAGTTTTTTTTTTATAGGTCTTAAGTTATCCTACGCAGTTGCACAATCCTCATGATTGGAGTGTGCTATTTATAAATTACTCGACAGTATTTTATGTTGTTACTTTGCCTTTATTATACATTGTTATTCTTAATTCAGTTTTTATATATCTTTGCGTGAATTGACATGCTTTGAGTCATTTTGCTGCTGTTGCACCAGAGTTTTCCCACTGTAGGACAGTAAATGATATTTCGTTTCTTTTCTATTCTTCTCAAATGACTAGGTATCAGCTCTTTAATTTAACTGTTATGAGTTATTTTTATTATCATTGTACTAGCTGTACCAGCCATTAAAATGAACAAGAAATTTTCAAGATAATGGGGGGGTATAAATCTTTCTATGACTATATGTCTGTGTATGTCTAATACTTACAAGCAATTATTTATGTTTTGGTTTTTAATTTACACATAACTATTCCAATAATTTATAACTGTGTATGCCTGTCAATGAAAAAAAATCATTTGTGTTTGTGTGCATATAAAGTAATCTGTCTGTTATTTTAACTAATTCTTTGTGTGTATATAACTAGTCCACATTGGTATTTCTCTTTTTGGTCTACAAGTGCTGTAACATTCATTTGATTATTCTTCCCAGGTAACAGAAGAAGGAGGGACATGACTGACATGATGGTGAACGATGAGGAGGAGAACCGTTGGCATAGTGAGTGGCACCAGAGGTCCTGGATGAATCCCCTTTAGGAGGAAGCAGCCACCAGCAAAAAGATGGCAGAGCTCCGCAGAGAAGAGTTGAGGCAAACATCAGAGGAAATATAAACGCTGTTGTGCTCTCAAACTAAGTGATCTCTTTTCTTATTCCCACTCCACATGATTCTGTACATATGTTGTAGTTTCCATGGTGTCAAGATCCTGATAAAATCTTCTACTGCCAAGTTAGTGCACTGAAACACAGAACATCCCAAAATGTGAGGAACTTCAGACACAGAGTTAAAATAACAATTTGAAGCAAACTTTAATTGAAAACATGGGAGATTTGATCGAAACTAGAACTACACAGATTAGAAGGAACACAGCTTTGTTAATTTTTGACAAAACCTGAACATCAGGTGAATCATAATCCAATATGTTTAGTAATTTCAAACAAATAGTGAACAAATTGTTATTTCACTTTGTTATAAGAACATCAGCCACATTTTTTAAATTAAATGTGCCATAAGAGTATTAGGCACATGTGATCCCTGCTCCAGAAAGGTGAAGGTATCTGGACATCCTGAAGATAAGGACCCACTGGGAGTCAGTGAAGGCGGACACTGTGACATCCCACCACTCGGACACCTGCAGGAATGCCTACATTGATGGTCTGCGGTGACAGTTTACCAACATCTGAAAACACATGCAATATCAATATCTATTAATAAATGTGTGGCGACAATTTTGACACTAACAAGTTATTCACAACACAATGGCAGAAACTGGCACCTCTTTGGCACTGTATTACGAGTAGTTGAAATACAAAAATTAGCATTAGCTTACCCACCTGCTTTTCTCCAGCTGCAAGGCCAGGAATCTCGTGCAGAAATCTGCTGTCCTTCTGACCACATTAACTGCATTCATAGTGTTCTTCACACTGCCTCACACTCTTCTTGGGATCTCAGAAAAATCCCAGTCAGGCTAAAAAAAAAATAAATAAAAAAAATAACAGCCCAACTCTGTTTTCTTCCATTGTCTGTAAAAATGACAACTCATGTTTCGGTTGCATGTTATGAAACAACACATGGCATAGGACGTCTGGAGGTATGGCTCAAAACTCCCAGCAACAGGTGTTCCCCTTGAACCTGGTCTGGCAGGGTCCATGGAAACACAATAACTTTGGAGTAGAGCAGAGCCAGGCCAAGTAGAGTAGAGCAGAGCCGCCAAAATAGAGCCAGTGGAAAAGGGGCAATATGTAGACATGTAGACATACACACCATACACACTTAACCGTACAAGGATGCGTGGATGCAGGCAGAAACACACAACTATGTAAACCCAAGAAAATATCAGTATTACAGTAGTTGCTTTTATATGGCTGTGGGTTTAGTAACAACCATGCTATGTAAATCTGCTAATGTATGTATGTATTCACATTCTTTTAGTCATTTTCTTACATCTTAGTTGTGACCGTTGTTCTCCTGGTTTCTTCCCACCCTTTCTTCAGCTACACTCCCCCTTGTTTGTCTTCTTATGATTGTTGCTTCCCATCCTCTGTCAAGATGTGGCTTATTACCCCTTTAATTGAATACCCAACATATCCTTGGGTCAAGTTGGCATCTACTCCATAGCTTGCTATCAGTGCTATACTAAGGAGCTATTTGTTTAAACAAATCTAGGCCGCATTTGGTTATTGTTGGTTCAAAATCTAAAATACTTTGATGAGTCTGCACTGATGCTGAAAAACTAGTCCATGAATTTGTTCCTTCAAGGCTGGACTACTGTAATTCTTTACTATCAGGAAGTCCACAGAATGTAGTTAAAAGGCTTCAGCTGATCTAAAATACTGCAGCAAGAGTTCTGATGAAAATTAAAATGAAAATGAAAAATGAAAATTTCTCCTATTTTAGCTTCCCTTCATTAGCTCCCTGTTAAATCCAGAATAGAATGTAAGATTCTCCTTTTCACATATAAAGCCCTTAATAATCAGCTCCATCATACATCAGAAATCTTATTGGTCCAGATGTTCCTAACAGAGCACTTCATTATCAGACTGCAGGTTTACTGCTGTTCCTTGAATTTTTAAATGCAGATTGGGAGGCAGATCCTTTAGTTATCAGGCTCCTCTCCTGTGGAACCAGCCCCCAGTTTTAGTCCATGAGGCAGACACCCTATCTACTTTTAAGACTAGGCTTAAAACTTTCCTTTTTGATAAAGTTTATAGTTAAACTGGCGTAAGTTATCCTGAGCTATTTCTGTAGCTATGCTGCTATACGCTTAGGCTGATGGACAAACTGACCACTTTTTCTCTCTTTCTTCTTCTACTACTCTCCAATTTGCATTATTTGCTGTTATTTCAACTGTTAACTTTTTGTTTTCTCTCAGTTATTTTTCTCTCCATAGAAGCTACACCTGGTCTGGTGTTCTGTTTGGCTGTGATGCCTTCCAGGACGAAGGATTCAGCTGAGATAATGCTGCCATCCATTAAACATTGAAACTTTTTACTTTTCATGAACATATAAAAAGTACTCCTGTATCTGTTCATCTGTTTCTTTTTGTGCATTCTGCTCTGTCTTCTCAAACCCCCAGTCGGTTGTGGCAGATGGCCGCTTGTACTGAGCCAGGTTCTGCTAGGGGTTTCTTCCCATTAAAGAGGAGTTTTTCCTTTCCACTGTCACTACATGCATGCTTGTTATGAGGGACAGCTGTAAAGTCAACAACACAACACAAGCAACTGTCTACGGTCACTTCATGTTCATCCAGGAGTGAATGCTGCAAGTCAATGACTCGATGCAATCTACTGGGTTTCCTTGAAAACTTTTTGAGCTACTTTGAATACTTAATTGAGCTTACTGTGTTGTTTGATAACTAGGATCAACTGGAATGTCTGTATGATTGAATTAAAATTGTTTTTTGTAACGTGCCTTGAGATAACATTTGTTGTGAATTGGCGCAATACAAGCAAACTGAGTTGAATTCAATTGAACAGAAATTCTTAAAAACACAGTCAGAGATTTACCAAACTATTTATGTAGCATTTTCAATGCTTTTTTGGCATTAGACCACCCTAAAAAAAAACACATAATGTGATTCACGCAGCCTTTAAACCCCCTCCCCAAAAGGCTGGAACTCAGTTTTCCCTGAAAATGATCTAAACATCATCTTGTTCACAGAATCGCAATATTGAGCATCTTCTCATCTGTGTGTCTTGTTACACCCCTAATGTCTATGAGGAGTGTTTTTTAAACCATTATTGGAACAGTTGCTGCTTTATCAGAATAAATAATAACAATGTGTGATACATAATAATCAGATGGGAATAGTGTTCAATTATTGACAATTATAACCAAATCCAGCAAACTGGAGATGGTCTGTATAGTGCTACTTAACTTCTAGTGTTGACTTTTGTTTGTATCAGGGGGTTAATACAACTCAATACAACCCCTGCTCCACATACTGTTATTGCACATCTGTTTTACTTTATTAGACTAAGTGAATTAATTTCAAATTGGTTTCATTTGATTCACTAAACAGAGGACACAATGTACTGTTCACATAGTCTTCCCAATCAAATAATTTCCAGAAGGTTTTCTAAAAGGACAATTTTCTTTACACTTGCTAGTTTTGGATGTGGTAGCAGTTTTCTACTACCACATCCAAATTTCGGATTTTTACAGCTACAGGGCTGAATAATAGATGTGGGATTTATGAATGATTTATGACTAGCTTTTTACCAATTTGTATTTTGTTTTTTTGTCAAACAGATGTATAACCAACTTCTTGGTAATTCACTGAGTGAGACAGAGAACAGGCACAAGGGATGGTTCCCAAAATAGCACATGTACAGAGCTTCTCTGATCATAAAAATTACATAATGTAATCTCAGTTGTCAACATTGCCTTTATGTGACTGTCTACCAAGCAGTAAAACGGGAAGAGTACTTAATGTAAAGAGAGTGGCTGGCAACTCAAAAAGATAAAATGACAGGTTGGTCTGAGCCAATGAAAATGCAGCAGCATCTGGATGCGTTTTCTTGATGAAAAAAAGTAAGCAAAATGGAACAGCTTCTAAAAGTATGTCATTTAAATCAATAAATCAATATTTTATAATACACTGCCTGGCCAAAAAAAAAAAAAAAAAAAAAAAAAAAAAAAATTTCACCACCTGACTTTTACAAAGCAAATAGGTATGAGCCTCCTATTGGGTAATCACTGCCTAGGCATTTATCTTTTAGCTGGCAACAAGCTATTTAACCCCAGCTGGTGCAATGAGTAGCTTCCCATTTCTTGTGATCGTGGAAAAAATGTTAGTCTGTTTACGAAGAGTCAAATCATTGGCATCAAACAGAGGAAACATTTAAGAAGATACAGAAACTACAAAAATTTGGTTGATAGCTGTCCAAGGCATTATTTAAAACTGGAAGGAAAGTGGGAGAACCATCGTCTAAGAGGAAGAAATCTGGTTGGAAATAAAAATCCTGAATGATTGTGATTGGTGATTAATTAAATATTTGTTGAAATCAAATCAAAGAAAATCAACAGCAGGACTGAGGGCTATGTAGTCTGATGTGTCCCAATTTACCCTGTTCCAGAATGATGGGAGAGAAAAGAGCCAGATGAAGTGATACACCCATCATGCCTATTGCCCATTGTGGGGGCAGTGCCATGACCTGGGGTGACTGCAGGATTGTTTCTTTCCTAATGACATGGGGATATTCCAAGATGACAATGCATGGATTCACCATGTTGAAATTGTAAACAAGTGGTTCAGGAAGCATGAGGCATCGTTTTCAAACATGGATCAGCCCCCACAGAGTTCAGACCTTAATCCCATTGAGAATCTTTGTGATGTTCTGAAGAAGGCTTTGCACAGTGGTCAGACTCTACCATCAGCAATACGAAGTCTATATAAAAATTTAAAAAAAAATGCAACACTGGATGGAAAAAAATGTTGTGACATTGCAGAAGCTTATTGAAACAGTACCACAGCAAATGTATGCCATAATCAAATCTAAAGGCGGTCCTACCAAATATTAAAGTGTGTGACCTTTTTTGGGTAGCAACTTTTTTTTGGCCAGGTATTGTATTTCAAAAGTGGAGATCCCACCCATAGAGTATGCACATTGCTGGAAAGTTTAGGTCTGGATGATTCTTGTCCAAATCTTTCTCCAGTATGGCTCCTTAAAAATGAATATGTATAAAATGGGTCAGTGTTTTGAATTAGTCTTTGAAAGGATTTTGTAAACTTGAGGACTGTTTCACAAAAGCAGGATTCCAAAATCCAGGATAAGAGATAAAGCCAGGCTTGACATTGAGCCATCAGTTCATCCTGGCTTCATCCATTTCACAAAGGCCAAACCGGGTTCAGGAGGTGTGGCTTTGTCAAGCAAGGTGTCAGTAATCCAGGTAAATGCGCGTCCACAGCTTTCTTCAACAGAAAATGAGTTCCATCACAGATTCACTGATGCTACAATGGATAATTTGGGCACGCCATTGGAAAGGATGACACATGTCTGGGGATACTTATGTAAATAACCCTAAATACATTTCTTTATTTCCTTGCATCCCTTTTTGGCTCTTATCACAGTTATTTAGAGTTAAATATGGTTAATTTCCTGTTTGAGCTTTCATGCTATTATATCAAAGAGACAACTTCCTGTTTAACTGTTAGCGCAAAAGAAGCTTAACAGCAATCAAAAGACAAGTTGTAACGGAGCTTATAAAATGTATCTTGCTATTAGCAGCCCCTTGATAGAGGCACAAGGTATGTTTATGATGTAAATAAGTACTTGTTTTAAATATTGTGTGACTTAAACTGTGTATTTGTTTCATTATATGCCAAAACTAAAGTTATTTGACATTGTAAATGTTGTTTTAATTTAGGAGGGTTTATTGCCATTAAACCTAAATATTTATCAGTAAATGTCATCCTTCATATGGCCTGACTTGATTACAACACCTTTGCTTCTTTTTCAGCCATTTCGCTAATCCCCTCAACACCGTAATAGTTTATTAAAGGTCTTTCTGTCAAACTTAGAACAAGTTTGACAGAAAGTCAAACTGGTGAGTTCAGTTTTTCCTTGAAATCCATCCATCCATGCAGGGTTGTTTGGGGGCTGGTACCTTAAACATTAGATCATGAAGACGAGTTCAGTTTTATTTAGTTTTTACTCAGTGTCGAGTGAACTACACAATATTCTCTAATTAGTGGTAAAAACAAAAATCTCTATTATACTTAATTATGGTCAACTAAATCAATGAAAGAAATGCATAGAGGAGCAGGAACCTTAAATTTTGTTGAGGTTTAATATCACAAATTCAGTTTATGCTTCTGTACAAGCTTTAGACAAAAAATACTGACTTCTATGAACACACCTGCTGATGATAGCTCATTTGATTTAAAAAGTTCAACACTTGAAAGTTTCCATTTTGCTTGAAAGGCCATTCTCTCACAGACTTATGCTTCACAGCCTTTGTTTATTAAGAGCTCAATTCAAATCCAACAAAGCGAGACACTAGTTTGCATAAAGTTTCCTAGTGCTTTCAATCCATTAGATTTCTTTCCAGTTACTTTTGTACTGATGGAGCTTAGTCAGCAGATCTCACACAATGTGCACCGATCCCAGGGAGAAAGCACCTGCATTGTGTTGAAAGATCTCTGACATCAGTAAAAGCAAACATTGCTTGATATTGATTTTCTTGAGACAAGAACCTTTTCAAAGTGCTCAGAGATCTATGTGTACTCCCTGAAAAACATGTACAAGACAAGTATTGATTACGCTGTATTATGCAAGGTCCATCACTGATACCAAATCAGTGCAAGTAAAAAAATAGTTTCTACAGGCCTAGAAGAAGTATGTACTTCAGAGACGGTATATAAGAGCCCCTACTAAAAGCTGTAAACACAAGATACGTTTACTTGTGTGGATAAATTTGAAAAAAAAAAAAAAAAAAAAAAAAAAAAAAGATTGAATAATTTTATGAAAATAATATAACTATTTTTCAAAGGTTCTAAGGGCAGGTCTTTCTGTTTTTCTAAAAGATTTTTTGATCTATGTCATGATTCTCCCATTCCTGTCTTGTCTCAACCTGCTCCACTTCTGCTGACTCCTCCCACCTGACCTGCTTGCCCATATAAACTCCTGCTCTTCACTCACTCAGTGTGAGATCATCTGTCATTCGCCCTAAGAAGTGGATCAGAGTTTGTTCATTGACTTACCCCCTACCAGAGTTTCTTCACTCCATGACATCAGTATTTCTGGTTTCCAGCATATAGAGTTATCCTCTCTTTCACTAGCAGGCCTCTCTATACGGTCCTGCTACCAAAACAATCCCCGGTAAATGGACAACCTGTTTTTCTCCACAGTTGCATATTTCAGGATATGTTTGCTGGGAAGGAGTTCCTGGGAAACGACCTCTGTTGGGTAAAACACTTCTTCCTGCCTTGGCAATATATTCTATTTATCATTCACACCACTCACCTTCTGTTTGTTCTGTAGTCTGAGCTGAAAGCAGATCCAAGGGGGAAACTGCCAGATGTCTTGCATATTCTCATCAGTGGTGGGCACACTCCCGCTAATGCACTACCGGAGCTATTTTCGTTTAGCACTTTAGCGGTTTTGCTAGCTTTGAAAGCATTTAACGCAAGTAGCTTCTAATAATTTACTTAGCTATAAATTATAATGTCAAAATTAAATTGGTGCTCAAGGGTTGTAGTCTTTCAGGGGCAGATATAATTTGAACTGAAGTCAGCACTTCAACATTAGCTTCCACTAAATACTGTGTTGGAATATTGCTTTAGCATGAATAGAACTAAATGTTTATAATTAGTGATTATAATTATCACTAATTATAAACTTTTTAGTTAGCGGTTGTTGTTGCACATAAGCCAACCCCTCCTCCTCCTTGCCCAACCTATGGGATTGACCTATGACCAGCTCTCCATCTAATGGGTCCGGAAGATCCTAGAACCTATTGGGTATTATCCTGCACTAAGATTTCTAAGATAATCTGTTTAAGCTGGTATCGAGGAAAATACGTCTAGCCTCTCACTACCTCCAGATCCAGATGCCACACCCCTTTTCAGTTCAAAAAGTGACCCACCGAGTAGCCTAACAGCAGCCCAACTTCATGAACCACACCTGTTAACGGCAGCTTTTCCTCTAAAAACAACGTGCACTTGTCACAGACTAGATAATTTTTAGTAACTCGGACTGAGTTCCAGGGGTATTGTTATTATTTCACATAAGGTAACCATTAAAAACCTCCCAACTTTACTAGAACCATGTACCATAGTATATTTTACACTCATTATAGAACTTCAATGACTCAACTGATTTGAATGTCCACAACTTTTCTAGAATTTTCTATGCTTCTTTATTTTAGTGTGCTTTGGCAGGGTTAGGCATCAGCAGAAAATCAAACAGAATCATCACAATTACTCATATATAAATCAAACCAACTATTTTTCCCTAACACTGACACCTTACATCTAAAAGGGAGAGAGTTTTGGGGGAGCAACTCAAGTTCATACCCTGGGTGGAACAGTCCTCATGACAGATGACTCTTTGAAGTCCTTGGGTGGAGGGTGCTTTTGTTAGACGATGTCCTCCTCTTGATGGATGCGTGAAGGTCCGGTGTTGTAGATCAGCAGCAGGCAGTTCTCCATCACATGCTGCGTACAGTCCATCGACCAAGTCTGTCAGAGGTTGCTGGGGTGTCTTTTTACAGAAGTCCAAGAACAGCAGCCCGATCTGGAACCACAGCTGAGGGCGTTGGCTTTCCCCTGATCCAGCGGTGCAGAGTCCTCCGTCGCTCCTTGGCTCCTGGGTGCGGTCCTCTTTGTTCCTCTTTCTGTGCTCAAAGTTGACTCGACTCTGTCCGCAGGGAATAAGTGAGCTCTTCCTCTTTTTCGTGGGCTTTTATATCTTTCCATCCCATTGTTGTGTATGGCAAGGTGCTACGTGACTTGCTGCATGACTTCTTGGGTGCCTTGCTGCATGATCCCTTCCACAACTTAGGCGTTCACCCTCAACGGTCATCCGGAGTTACTTCCCCAATTTGATCCTAAGGCTCATCCCCTGTTCCTCTTTTTCTATGCTGTCGCCCTGAACTGTGCTTAACCTCATCTTTAACTGATCACATTCATTGTTACACTCATAATATGCTTAATATGATTTACAATCATCTTACATATCAATAAATGCTTGAAATATGATTTACAATCATCTTACACATCAATAAATGCTTGAAATCAACATCAAATCATCATTCAATTACCACAACACAGGATACCTACCTATTTCAATAGTTGTTACTTTAATCACTCATGAAAAAGGGAAAACACATTTCAAATGTGCAGATTATGTTTTCATTTATCTATTCAGTCTCTTTACTTCTGTGGAAAAGAATTGTTAGTTATTTATTTATTCAATTTATTATAAGATTGCATGAAACTGGAATGATCTCACCATAATTCTCCAGTTCATTCAACACAGTGCCCACCACTGATTTTCACAGTTGTAAATAAAACTCCTCTGACCATTTCTGGGTGGTGGTCTGAGTTTTAGGTCTGATTTGTACTAGAATCATTACACCTATGGATATTTAATCATCAGTTTTAATGCAGAAAAAAAATCTAGCTGTATAGCCAAACATTTAAAATGGAAGAAAAGACACATCTTAAATGTAATTGAAAAAAAGAGGCACCCCCAATTTATTTTTCACTTAAAAAGGCTAAAATTACACACAGGTGTATAACATCAAATGCACATAACTGGAACATTGTTTCTCAATATTTTGAAGATGGTTTGCTGATTTTAACCTTAGACTCATAAGCTCTTAAAGTCTTAAAGAGTCTGAGAAAAGATTTAAGTAGATTAATAAAGGTTTCAAAGAATATAAAATGAGCCCTTCTGTTGAAGTGAAAATTACTTACAAGTGAAGATCTGTCAAAAGAACTGCCAATAGCCAATGCTTGTCTTTCTAAGGAAGTTCACAGTGAAATCAGATGCAACATGGTGCTGATTGATTGCACTCCAAAAAGTGGGGAAAAAAAGTGGTTTTCACTGTCTGTATTACTGTATATTAGGGCATATTTGGTATTTGATCTAGTATTATAGGCAGTTACAAGTATTTTAGAAGGTTTTTCTTATTGTGTGTGTGTGTGTGTGTGTGTGTGTGTGTGTGTTTGGGGGGTGGAGGTGGTGGTATACTGGGGGTCCACTGTACCCTGTTCCCATTCATGCCACAAAGATGATGTTGAAAGTTGCAGGAACTTTAAATCTTATAGGTGTGATCAGTTTTGGCTGTGAGAATTGGTAGTAAAAATGAGGCTTAAGATTTGTATTAAAATATAGAGATGTGTATTTCATTGACCAAAAATTTCCCCTGAATTAACTTTGCAAAAGGTTGAGAAAACAAGAAAATTTATAGGCTTGAAAACAAAGAAGTTAAAACTGTGTTAAGCTCAGTGGAACAAAAGGAGAAGAACTGTCAACCATCAGAGTTTGTAGAGTTCTCTTGGGATCCATTTGAGTGTTACTGTGTTCATATCACATGGACACCTTATCTATTGTTAATGTAGTGGTTGTCAAGTAGATGATTTATTGTTAAAAACATAGAGAGAATGGGATCAAAAGGTATTGGGGAGGAAAATAACTCTACATTAACTTTTCATGTACTTTTGACAAAATGAGCAGCTTTCAAGTGTTCCTGCATGTAACTGTTTATAGGTAAATTATACACTGGGTTACAGCATTTAACACTTGGCATTCTCTCTGTTGTGTTATCTTACAATATGGATTTTAAAACTATGCTTGAGTTGTTTAAGTGTTTATGTGTAAGTGTTGAAGCTACATAAAATATAACAGTTTAATGGAGAGAAATAATGTTTTACATAATTGTAAAAAACAAAACTATAAGGTGGCATACTTCCTTCGGAGCTCCTAACCAATATTTTCAGAATCCATTACTATTCAAGATATCAGCAGCAAATGCTTTAAGTCCTGTATGTTGCTAGGTTGGGCCTTCGTAGATCAGATCGTTTTGTGCGGCACACCCCAAAACTTCCTGATTGGATTCAGAACTGGGGAATTTGGAAGCCATGTCAGAACCTCAAATCCTTCCTGAATCATTTTTGATTCATACTAGGACATTTGACATTTCTGAAACAAGGTCACAACCATCAAAAAATAATTTTAACATAAAAAGAGTGTACATAGTCTGCAGCAATGCATTGGTGATGATACATGTCAAAGTAACATCCTCATGGATAAGAGGGATTAATATTTTCCAGCACAACAATGCCCAAAGCATTCTTGTGACATAGTTTTTCCATGTAAACCACACACACACACACACACACACACACACACACACACACACACACACACACACACACACTAAGAAATCCACGTGATGTAAAAGAAATGTGTGACTCTTTAAACCAGTAAACATTTTCTATTTCTCCATGGTCCAGTTCTGAAGCTCCCATGTACTCAATGTTATCTGTGTCAGCAGTCAGCAGGGGTCCACATTGTTACGCTGACTGGTCTGGAGCCCTAAATGCAGCCAGCTGTGATGTGCTGTGTGCTGACACCTTCTTCAACAATATGAGCCGCAGAAGCTCATCCTTTGAATCGGACCACATGGATCAACCTTTGCTCACCACATGCATCAGTGAAGTTTGGTTGCCCATCACCCTGTTGGCTGTTTATCACTGTTCCTTTTTTGGACCACTTTCGATACTGACCACAACAGACTAGGTAGACCCAAGAAGAACAACACTTTTGGGGACTCTCTAAGCAACTATGCATCATGGATTGGGCCTTGCTAAACTTGCTCAGATTCAGTTCAGTTAAAAAGTTCTTTATGTATCCCATAGGGAAATTAAAAGTTGTCAAAACTCATATCATCCAAGTATCTTTGTTGTAGAAGGTGATGCTGTGTGCATTAAAGATTTCCAGTAGCAGTCAGTATTGCAATGAACCTGAAGAGGCATCTGACTAAGGACTGTTACTATATGACAGTCATCACATGCTAACAGCTCAATTTATGGGCAGCAGAGACAATGTTCCACAGTAACATGTCCTGATGATACCATCAGGTGATGGCAAGCACTGCTAATCTGCCTCATTTGCTTTTGCTGCTTCTCGTTAACAGTGAACTTCAGGTTCTGACTTGTAGAGGTATTCCTCAAAACTTTAAGAAGACCATCTGAATGACAGAATAATTGTAATGGTGTTTCCAAATCAATAAGTGTTCCTGCAGATCTGTTGGAACATTGCACAATCATAAGGACTCTGTTTTGAATTTAAAAAAAATCATGAAATGATTTGCAACATAGTTTAGACAATGTATTTGTATAGACAGTTTCTTTTCACTGGATGAAGGGATTATTCCCCTGACATGTTACTGGTAGCAGCACATGCTTCTTTTTCTTTTATGCTTCTGATGCACCAAAATTAACAACAGCCCTTATGTTTTTTATATAGTCTGCATAACAAAAACAGTTTGAGTTTTTTTTTTTTTTTTTTTTTTTTTTTTTTTTTTTTTTTTTTTTTTTTTTTTGAACAGATTATGTTTAAAAAAATTGTTTGGATTTTGGGGAATCTAGAGAAGCTCAGGAAATGTTTTCTAGATGTGGCCTGCTCTTTTGCCTCCTCTATTCCATTTGTGAAGTCTGATTTGTTATGAAGGCCTGAATTGATCAGAAAATACCTTCACCGCCCCTCTCTCACCTCTCTGTCTCACCCTCAACCCTTAGTTCCTCCTCTGTGGGATTTGATAAGTGAGAAGCTCAGTGATATAAAAATCTGAGGCCAAATGAAGAAGATCACTGTGAGCTGCCCAGGCACAGCAGTCACCTAATACATGCTGCAGTGTTAAATAACTGGATGTTCTGTGAGGCAAAGTATACAACGCCAATACAGTGGACCCCTGGTATTCATCGGGGTTAGGGACTGCAGCTGCCTGTGAATGGCTAAAATTTGTGGATTTGAGACCCCTCTAGTAATATTTATAATTGCAAAATGTAATAGTTCACATACCTAATAAACCTTAATAGACATTAATGCTCACATTGGAAACTATCTTGGTACTACTGGAGGAGCTAACATCTAAAATCTTCCTTATCAAGATCAGGGGTACAAACAATCAGCACCGAGGAACATAAACAGTACTCCCCGATTGGCTGCTTTGCAAACACCAATTATTAACATGTGAAGTAGCATTGCGCCTAGTTATTTAAGTTTCCAAAGCTGCTTTTCTTTCTAATATTTTAAGATATTCTGTATGAAAAAATCTGTGAACAGGCGGGCCCCTTGTTTTATGCTTTGGTTCATACAGAGGCTCTGAAACCTCAGCTATTGAGAAACGATTTTTTCCTGGAGGTGTAGACTCTGTTAAAGTTTTAAATTTTACCCAATCGCTAACATTTTGACAGTTCAACATTATGAAGCTTACTGGGTATTGCTTATGCTGTAAACAACCATCCTCCACTGCGAAGAGAGAAGTGCCAAGCTGAACAAGATGACTGCTGGTGTTAATTCAACATTTGGAAGCATGGCCAACATGGATTGAATGGCTTCGTTCACTTCCTCCGCTGCCATTGCTAAAACTACAGGCTGACTGCAATTCTAAAACAGCGCAGAAAATTGATGTCATCATTCACAGCTTTTCCTTCTGTTTGCTGATTGGTAATCCATGTCAATGGGGGAAAGCCCAGATGTAGCAGTGAAGTGAGATTAGAATCAAGCGGAATTGCGTAGGAAGGCAATGGCCAGGCAAGTGGGAGTTCACTGTATAGAAAAAAGGTGCAAGATTCAAGCTGTTGGATAAAAAGTTATTTAAAGGAATTTAACTGCTCTTTAGAATCAACTTTGGAGGCTGGATTTTATAGTTGTAGACATTTAATTACATGAGAAACATCAGCATCCTTACTTTAAACTGACAAAATGCAAGGAAAATTAGCTGAATCCGCTAGTTGGATGCAGGTAAGAATTCTCATCACCTGTAATGAAGTGGATTGCATTGAGACTTGTTTTACTTCGTGGCTTAATTTTGCTTGATATGAGGTATCAGTAGCTCAGTGTTAAAGAGGAGTTATCTTGCAATTGAAAGGTCGGGGTTCAATTCTTGCTTCATACTTTTTCACATGTCAGTATGCTCTTTGGCAAGGCACATGTGTGTTTATGAGTAAAACTGAATGTTGTACTCAGAAATGCACACAAGTTCAGTTTATTTACCAATTTAACCTACCTACATGTTTTTCATGCAAAACTGCTAAATGAAGCTATAGAAATGAAAGGAAAGTGGGCTGGAGATCACATTATTACATTCTGAGTGCATTCAGAGTTCATGGATTTCTTTAAAGCCTCAAAGGGACAATTCAAGATAGTTGAAGTTAGGTTCTAATAAAATATAAAAAGTTTATCAGCAGTTAATATCTGATGTATATGTCTTAATGTAATATAAATCCAGATTAGTTTACGCCATAGAGTAAGGGTAAGTGCAAGTCCAAGAAGGGCGAATACCAAAACGGACCTCCACCATCGTAAGCTAACCAAAGCATATTTTACAAACTTTTTTTGTTTTGACAAAACTTTTAACCCATTATCATGTTTTCATTGTCAAGTTTTTTATGGAAGTGAGGGGTTGAGTACAACCAACAATCTTTCTGTCTTCTGAGTACAATGTTTCCTGTCAGACTAACCAGTAACTAAAGTAAGATGGTGTAAAATTTAATAATAAAAAAAAGGAGTACACCTAAACCACTTTAACATTTTGATTCTTTTACTGCTGTTACCTGTATTTCTGATAGTTATTCTGACCGGACATTCTTAACATGTTCTTTTTCAGTGTGTTTCTCACAGGACAATACCTGGTGGCATACTGCCTCCTTCCTCCATTTCCTGAGTCAACAGTTATTGACTTCACTCAGTCTGAGACCAGCAGCTGGGCTCTCAGGTTTTGCTTCCAGTTGAGACTCTTTCTGTTTCAACTGAAGAAACTCTCTTGTGATGTTATCTTGTTTCCTTCTCTCTGTTCCTTTCTCCTGGGGATTATTTGTGGGGCTTCTCAAGGTACGAAGCAAGACCTGCCCTCACACTGCCTCAGTCTCTAAGAATCACATCATCCTCTTGACACAACTGTCAAAAGTTAGCAAGCACTATTCCAAGCACACTTCTGGTGGTGGACAGGCGATGCAGTTGCTAAACAAATTTCGAAGTCACTGTGGATTCAGTGATGAAATTAATGATTATTGTCGATGTGTTATTTCTGTTACTGATGTTTCCTCTGCTCCACTGTATTGACACATGCAGTTTTTAATGTGTTAGCTAACCCTACCCTAACCCTAACCCAGACATCGATAGTTTTACACTTTCTACTGTACATGACAATGTGCCTGCCTAGTACACATGAATTACATCTTTTACAGTTTCCATCTGAAATAACTTGTCAGGGATTTTAAACCTTGAAAATATTATTTTAAAAAGAAAAAAATAATTTAAAAAAATAATCAACAGAACTTGAAGCCGTATGTGCCCTGTCAGAACCTTTTTGGATTATCAGAGTGAACTGGATGCAATTTAAACAAACCCACAATAAATAAAATGTGCTACTCAGGTTCTCACTTCAAGGTTTTATTCCCCAGACACTGTCTGCTTGTTTGTCGAGAATATCTCATCTAACACCTCACACTGCACTTTCAATTTCTGCATGGTGTGCACTATGTTTGTCTTTCATATGTTGCAGAAGCAAGCACAGCTTAATTCAGGGACCAGCGATATCCCAACCTGAGCCTTTATCCCTGTTTTTTCTTTTTTTTCACTTTCTTTTTTTCACCTGTCAAGGGAATAGGAGGGCTGGTTTTGACTTTTGATTTACTTTGTTTTCTATTACATAAATACAAGTGCCAATATATCTTCCTTCCTACAAAGAGTGGCAGAGTGGCAACCTTTTGTAATGACAAGGGTGCCTCTGTGGAATATAAAGTACCTACAAAAGTAGTGGGGAAATGGTAGGGCTAAGATCCAGTAATCCTACATATCTAAGACGTTCTCTGGCAGCTTGTGAGCCCACCCAAGCTTGAATGTCCCATACCTTCCCATAAATACTGGCAGAAATTCAAAAAGCAAAAGGTACAACATACCGAATATCTGAACAAATTATGTGTAACAATGTAAAAATACAACTTTTCATTAATAAGAAACAAAAAACAAACCAGCTTTGATGAATACACATTGAGGTGTTAAATCTCCAAGAAATATGTTCTAAAACTGTGAGGAACTAGTAAGAGGGAACTATGAACAATGTAATTACAATGTCACTATAATGTTAAAGCAATGCACAGCTTTGTTCTACACAGGTGTACGAAACAGCTCTTGCTGTGCTACTGCACTGAAGCCCTGGCCACATTAACATGGATATTTATCAAAACCGAGAATTTCTGCTGTGTTTGCCACACTGATCCACATGCAAGCAGGGTTTTGAGTCTTCCATAGTGGAGACTTTTAAAGACTGGACTGGATAGCCAGAGATAATTAAAACAATGACATAAAAGCCTCTTTACATACACACAGTGTCCCTTTCTGTACTTGAAACCACAACAATAACGGAGCCATCTTTATGTTTTATCCCTCATCTGTTCTGCTTTCTTCTTTTCTCTTTTTCCATTATACTTCAAATGTAGGCTAAGGAACAAAATAACTGAGAGCAAATCGTTAAACAGAGTCAGAGAAAATGCACATTGCAACTGTTTTTGGAGAATCTTCAGATTAGCTCAGCTTTAGAAATGGTAAGGATGGTCTTCTGAATTTTGATGTAGTTAATGTTGACAGTATCTCCATCTGCTGGCATATGTATTGCAGAGTTTTTGACTAGAGTCCTATAGACAAAGCATATGCAAACTTAAAAAAAAAAAACAGTGGGAAAGATGTTTATTCAGAAAAGTATCCATAGTAGTATAGCTGGGACCTTGAATGAGACAGAGAACAAGCACAAGAGAAGGACCACAGTAGATGAGTAGTCTGTACTGCCGTGGGACATGCTTCATTTATAGTCAGTGGAAGGGAACCCAAAAAAACAAAGTTACTAATCTGAGCCAAAGAAATTCCAGCAACATCTGACCCCTTTTTCTGATAGCAATAAGAGTGAAGCAACATGTAATACTCAATGGAAAAATATCTCCTTCAATATAAGTCAAGAAATAATGAAGAAAAGAATAAAACATATAAAGGATGAGACATTACAATCAAGTCCACACATCTCAGATGAAAGTCTTCTAACAATATATTTTTTAAAATATATTATTTTAGAAAGACATTATAACATAAAAATATATTATGAATATTTAAAACTCAAATATTAAATAATATGTACTGGTTGGATGTTTGAGTTTGATTCTGATTCAAATCTTACCCTACCATTACTCAAGATGAGTTACTCCATCTTAGTTAGTCCATCTTAAAATTAGCCAGTGTCCAACACCCTTAAATCCCAAGGTTCCATCTGTAATGCTAATCTAAACATCGTCTACTCTAAAAAGTCTTGCTTGAGCTTAGCTATGTTTCTGCACAAACTAGTGCATATGGAAATGAAATACAATTCAATAGCTTTTTATACTTCTCTTTCAGCCTTGTTGACTCCCCAGATATTTTGAGGGGGAAATCAATTAAAACTGTGCAATTTATAAATCTATTGCTGTGCTTCAGCTGTGTGATGTACTGGCTGAAAACAAACGTCACTTCTATATTTAGGTACATAAAACTGGACAGCCACAGGAGGCCCTCATCAACACTATATGGACACACATGTAGGTGTGTGAAAAGGCTCTGTCTAATTGAAAGACTATACCAAGGGGCTGACAAAGGAAGGGTAAGAGATGTGGACACAGGGTGTCTCTGACATAGTGCTCTGCTGTCTCAATCCTCGGAATCACTACCAGAGGTTGTAAGAACTTGTAAGAACTGGTGTGACCACATGTAGCTAGCATTGTGTTTCTGTTTGTTTCTGATTGATTCTGTCTTTTTTGCCCAACCACACACAGACTCTATAGTCAAGAACCACTGAATATGATACAATGCCAGTCAACAATCCATGTCTTCTAGTTGTTGCACCCTTCTAAAAACAGTATGACAGTCGTAGAGACATGGGTCAGGAAGACATGGGCTGTTGTAACTGAATGGCAGAGGCAGATGTCATCATTCTGTATTTACAGCAGAAGTGGCTAAAGGTGATAGTTGTTTGTCCTGTAACCGGTGGCTTGCCGGTTGCAACCCCCTCTCCAGCTTTCTCAGTCACTTTGCTGCTGTGTCCTTACGCAAGACACTTCACCCGCCTTGCCGTGGTGGTGTTCAGAGGGCCCAGTGGCGCCGACTGAATGGCGGCCTCACTTTTGTCAGTCTCCCTTAAGGCCCTAACATACTTCATCCGAAGCCAAACAGTTGACATGCAGTCACGTGGTTGAGAACCGTTCATAATTGCATACACCTTTCATACAACAGGCAGACCACCTCCCCCATCAGTATACGTCATGCCCCTAAGCGCTGGGGTTCCCCTTCAGGGGTGTAACGTCTGCATCTTTTGTTTTGCTTTTACGAAACACTCACAGAGAGAGGGCCACACATTTTTCTGCAGACACCCTCCTCCATGGACAACAGTGTTACAGTTTCCATCCAAGCGTTATTAACCATTTGCCAGTCTTATTACAGTAGTTACTTAGTGAAAAAATTGTACATAATTCCTCAACGAGTCAGATAAACATTCCTCAAAAGTATTTATGTCTCCTGGAGATACAAAAACCAGATAGTGGAATTGGACAAGTTTAAGAGAAATATCAACACTGCTGTCTGAGTGCATTTCTGCATAAAACACAGCAACAAACTTCTGACCAATGAGACAACACTTCACACAGATTTCTGTCGAAATAGTTCAACCCAGGCCTGGCGTCAAGTTCGGCAGATGGATGGCTCCCTGCAGACAAAATGACACTATTTTCATCACACATCTACGTAAATGAGAACTGATTTTGGTATTTTGGATGAAGTATGTCGGAGCCTTTATGGCAGCTATGGTTGCAATGTTGCTTACCACAATCAGTGTGTAAATAAAGTGACTGTAGCGTGAAACACTTTGGAGTGCTTGGACTTGATAGAGTGTTGTACGAGCTATACAAGCTCTTAATGTCATTTATCTTGGACAACCAGAAACTTCACAACCTGTGTACGTCCTCTCATGTTCTTATTGTTTCCAACATCAAGGTAATGTGACATGACGCCCAATTTTTCTGTCCAGTTAAAAAAGGATTTAAATGCATAAAAAAGAAGCCACAGATATGTAATACAACTCCCATATACACACCTATTTTAACCTTTCAAAAACTGTTCATGTTTGGCCATTTTTGTGCTCTTTGAAGTGTCAAAATGTCAAGTGGTGCGACTGTCCAGACTTAATTGTTGTTTCAAAAATGTCTTGAAAATTATCCTAAATCTCTTTAAATATTTTTTCTATTGTATTTGGCATGATTTTCAAAGTTTTTTTCATCCTGTACAAATTTTCAAATTATCTGTAGTTATAGTTCCATTGTAACATGCAAACAAACTTTGTCCAATGATGTCCATTTAACAAAATATCATGCAGTGGGACCATCAAGAAATTTCCATTTAGAGACTTAAATTTTAAAATCCAGCCAAAAACAGGAAGTTGCATCATTCAGCAGTTTACCAACTGGAGACAGTAAGCAGATTTGTTAATCTTTCTTAATAACGATCACTTTTAACGGTTGGTATGTAGTTACCATATTTATGTATTTTGTGGAATGACCTCAAAAAAGATTAATATTTAAATATTTGGACAATTTTATTTTGTTTATGCATTTTAAATTAGCCTTTTGTGTGAAGGTAACTTGTTTTTTTTTAAGTAGGTTAATTATTTGCCTGTAAATGTAGACTGAACATGACAATATAATTTGGTGTGACCATTGTGGAGAGTTTCATATATGTTTTAGAAGGGCATTTTTGTGCTTTCATGTTTGAATGTAAGGCTGAAATTCAAAAAGTAGTTTATATTATTATTTCTGGAATAGTTCTTTGTATAGTTTGAGTATTTTTTGTACAATATGATAAAAATACAACTAAGCATGAATTTTTACTGTGGTAATTATGTATTTTAATCCTTTATTTACTGTTTTAAACTATTTTACCAGATGCCACTGAAAAGTCAGTCAGGCTTACCTAAGTAAGAAAAGAGAGAGTTATCAAAGAAGAAAACAAGGAAAGCTTATATATGTTAAGTCCAATTATCTATCTCAGAGAAAGAAACAAAGAGAGAAATGGAAGTTTGCATCTTAGGCTTACAGAAAAAGAAAAAATATGGCAAATGCTGTTTTGGATACAACACCACCACCATCTAAGTCAAGTAAAGTTGATTTGTAAAGCACATTTCAGCAACAAGGCAGTTACATTTTGTTAAATGCCATAATCACTGATCAAGAATAATCATCATCAATTATATATTAAATATATTAATCAGTGCTCCAGTTACTATTAATCAAAGGCAGCTCTAAACAGGTGGGTTTTTCGCCTTGATTTAAAGGAACTCAGTGTTTCAGCTGTTTTGCAGTTTTCTGGAAGTTTGTTCCTATGGAGGACATTCCAGCAGTCCTGGTTGATTTAGAGAGGTCAAAAGAGCATGAAAATGCAGGCCAAGCTGTGCCAGACCCCATCCCTCTAAAACAGGATTTCAATCTACCTCTGTCCTCCACACCAACTAAGAAAAAGAAAAGGAATATGTCAGAAAAACAGAAAAATTAACTGAAAAGGTAGGACTTCTTTGTCAATAGCTGACTTTTTGTCAGAGTGGACAGAAGTCACAAGGGGGGAAGTCACAAATGTCATTTCATCGTTTAACTTTATGTTTTATCTGCAATTTTTTTCTCTCTTCATAAAAGCTCCATCTGGCCTGGTGTTCTGTTTAGCTGTGATACCTTCCTGGATTAGCTGAGCTACTGCTGCACACAACTTAATGTTCCTCCTCTTCTGCTATTAACTTTTTACTTTTCTTTAACGCAGAAAGTACTCCTACATCCTCCAACGTCTTCTTAAACCCCCAGTTGGTTGTAGCAGATGGCTGCTCACACTGAGCCAGGTTCTGGTTCTGCTGGAGGTTTCTGCCTGTTAAAGGGGAGTTTTCCTCTCCACTGTCACTACATGCATTGGTACAAGGGATTGCTGTAAAGTCAACAACACAATGCAAGCGATCGTCCACTGTCCACTCATCCAGGAGGAGTGAATGCTGCAAGTCAATGACTGGATGCAATCTGCTGGATTTCCTTAAACTTAATAATAAACTGAACTTGACTGCATTGTTTGATAACCAGGATCAATTGGAATGTATGTAACTGACCTGGAATTTGTCAGTATGATTGGATTAAACTGACTTTTTTTTGCCAAGAGCCTTGAGACAAGATATGTTATGAATTTGCACAATACAAATAACCTGAATTGAATTGCACATTTTATCTGTTTGTGGTTTCTGTTATCGATCTGTTTTCTGACTTTTCACAGTAGAAGCACCAGGTTATTATGTTCTACGTACTTTAGTGTATAATCATTGATTTTACTTTAAATTGAAGTTCCTGAGCAGCTATTGTTCTTCAAAACATAGCATCCTTTTTCTGCAGGATTGTCTGCATCCACCATCACAACACTGTAAAATGCAGAAAATAAGAGATAATTACAATATTCAAGGCTGAAAATTTAGGAGCAGTACCTGTAGCTTTTTAGATATTACAGCTTTATGCATGGTAATTAGCTTCTTTGCTTTTGTTAAGCTCTGTTTCCTGTACTCAGACTCTGCTTTGGTGTATTTTATGAACAACATGAGATAATCAATGACACCATAACAGAGAAGTTAGAAATAAACAGAGTGAGGTGAAGCATCAGATACCTGTGTTGTGCTCAAGTAAGAAACTACAAGGTCTCCAAGTAAACCATCTCTTTTGCATGTTTAAGCAGCAGCTTATCACCCACACACAGGTTAGCTCAAGGCACTATCATATCTGGGAGCACAGCCTCCCCTCCCCCCAATCATCCGGTGGAGCTGCCCACTGTTCGCACTGGCTTTTTTTTTTTTTTTTTTTTTTTTTTTTTTGCCCTTTTCATGCCCCATACATCTGAGGCTCTGGAACCATGAGCACCAATTCAAATCTAAGCTTTCTGTCTTCCCCTGATTTTAGCGTGTAGTATATTACAGTGATCCAGTTTTTCAAATCCCACTTTCAGTGTCAGGATTGCAGCTCCCATACTTTCTGCACCATTTGTGCAAAAATCAAGGCTTCTTCATAACTGAATTAAGGTGCTGCAACTTAATTCTCCTAAATAGTTTCTAGAAACATGATTCAGTCAATTATCTGTTTGAAAAACTTATTCTTTTTAGTTGCAATACACAAATCATAGTTTTTAGAATAGAATAGAATAGAATGGAAATGTCCTTTATTGTCCCACTATGGGGAAATTTCTGTGCAACAGTAGCAAAGTGACAGTGGCAGGCAGTAACAGAAAAAAGACTCACACAAAGAATATAAAAAATATATAAAAACAAAATAAAGAATAAAAAATACTGTACAGCAAGGCAAAATTTCAACATGAATACTGTGTAGTTGTAAAAAGTACTCCAGTCCAGAGGAATGTGCAACTGAGTTGGTTAATTAAAAATGTGCATGTCTCTGAGCATTAAAAATACAAACCACTCACAGTTAGTGACAAAAGAAATAACAGTAGAGTCATACTTATAACAGCGTTGATATAAACACTTATTGATTTTGTTGGAAGCAGTGATGGTTATAGAGTCTAACAGCTGCTGGGAGAAAGGATCTCCTATAGCGCTCCTTAGTGCACCTAGGATGCAGCAGTCTGTCAGTGAAGGAGCTCTCCAGCTCAGCAATAGCATCATGCATTGGGGGGGGGGGCATTGTCCATCAGTGATGTTATTTTAGCTCGAGTCCTTCTGTCTCCCACCACCTGCGCTGGGTCGACGGGCCATCCTGATGAGCTGATCTAACTGCTTCCTCTCAGCTGTAGATAAGTTGCTGCTCCAACATACAGTCCCATTGAAGATGGCTGATGCCACCACAGAGTCAAAGAAGGTCTTTAGGAGCGTCCTCTGCACTCCAAAAGACCTCAGCTTCCTCAGCAGGTACAGTCTGCTCTGACCCTTCAGTGTTATGAGTCCAGTCCAGTTTATTGTTCAGGAGAACACCAGGTACTTATAAGAGTCCACGATCTCAATGTTCACTCCCTGGATGTTCACCAGTGTCAGTGAGGTGGGTCTGCATCTGCGGAAATCCACCATCAGCTCCTTGGTTTTTCCAGCCTTGATCAGGAGGTGGTTCTGCTGGCACCAGTCCACAAAGTCCTGAGTCCACTGTTTGTACTCTGAGTTGTCATCACCTGTGATGAGGCCAACTATGGCAGAGTCCTCAGAGAACTTTTGCAGATGGCAGCATGTAAAGTTGATGGAGAAGTCTGCAGTGTTGAGGGTGAAGAGGAACAGTGCCAGCACGGTTCCCTGAAGGACCCCTGTACTGCAGACCAGCCTGTCAGAGACGTAGCCCTGTGTCCTCCCATACCGTGGGAGCCCAGTGAGGTAGTCCAGTATCCACTGGGACATGTGGTGGTCCACTCCTGACAGCTCAAGCTTGTCCCTGAGAAGTTCTGGCTGGATGGTGTTGAAAGCACTGGAGAAATCAAAGAACATGATCCTCACAGAGCTTCCAGGTTTCTCCAGGTGGGTCAGAGCTTGGTGCAGGAGGCAGATGATGGCGTCATCCACACCGGTGCCAGGCTGGTAGAAGAACTGCAGCAATGAAGACGTCATCAGGGGGTGAAGATGGTTGAGGACCAACCTCTCGAGGATCTTCATCAGATGCAACATCAATGCTACTAGGCTGCAGCTACTGATGTCCTTTGGATGTTTTATTATGACTATATTACAATATCTCAGCTATTTCTAATCATTTTTCTTTTATGTAATAAACCCTGTTGTGTTTTTTAATGTACTTGTTACTTACATGACAAATCAGCAGCTTTTCTTATCTGTTAATCCAAATAAAAGGAAAAGAGAAGAAAGAAGAGGAAGCTGAACAACTGAACAACTCCTTGTCTAATGTTAAAAGTATTTAGTGGACAGTTGAAATACAGTTACAACTTAATGTTTACAGTTGAAGCCAGAAGTTTACATACACCAAATAAAAAGACACATCCACCTTTTGTTCTCAACATCTGAGGTTAAATCAGACCAAAATTCTCATGTTTTAGGTCAGTTAGAATTTCCAGCATTATTTCTATTTGCTAAATGCCACAATAATGAGAGAAGAAATATGTCAGAGAGTTATTTATTAATGTTCTCAAAATCAGAACTTTACATGCAGAATGATTACTGTCCATTTAAACAATGAGGGAAAGCCCAGATGATGATGTCATGGCTTTGGAAACTTATAATTGGTTAACTGACATGTTTGAGTTAATTGGAGGGACACCTATGGATGTATTTTAAGGCCACACCTGGAACTCACTGCTTTCTAGTTTGACACAATGGGAAAGTCAAAAAAATCAGCCAAGACATCAGCAAGAGAATCATGGAGCTGCACCAGTCTGGTTCATCCTTGGGGACAGTTTCCAGATGCTTAAAGGTGTTGCATTCATCTGTTCAAACAATTATACACCAGTATAGACATGATGGGAATGTCCAATCATCATACTGCTCATGAATGAGGTGGTTTCTGTGTCCCAGAGATGAACTAAAGATGCTGTCTGAAGCTGGTAAGACAGTGTCATTATTCACATGGCCTGAAAGGCCACGCAGTGAGGAGAAAGCCATTACTCCAAAATAAACATAAAAGAGCCAGATTCCAGTCTCTAAATGCACACAGGGACAAAGACCTTCAATGTTGGAGACATGCCCTGTGGTCTGATGAAACTAAAGTGGAACTGTTTTGCTTGATGATCCCTATGATTTTGATGCATTGATATTTTCCTGATGGTTTTGATGATTTTCATGTGTATTTGCTCGATAATTTTGATGATTCTGCTTGATGATTTTGATGTTTTTGATGATTTTGCTGTATGCTTGATTGATGTTTTTACAAAGTGAACCACTGTGACCTGCCTTGCTTCTGAAATGTGCTTTACAAATAAACTTGACTTGACTTGACTTTGACCATAATGACCATTTTTACATTTGGGAGGAAAATGGGGATGCTTGTAAGTCTGGGAACGCTATCCCCACTGTGAAGTATGGGGGTGGCAGCATCATGCTGGGGGGCTGTTTTGCTGCAGGAGGAGGTGGTGCACTTTATAAAATAGATGGCATCATGAGGAAAGAACATTATGTGGTTTTTAACATTTGATTTTGAAAACATTAATAAAGCTCTAACATTTCCTTTCTCTCATTATCATGGCATTTAGCAGATAGAAATAATTTTGGTAATTCTAACTGAACTAAAACAAGAGAAGTCTGGTGGGATTTAACTTCAGACAGTAAGGGAAAAAAGGTGAATGTCTCTTTTTATTCTGTGTATGTAATATAATTTAACTGTATATTTAAGTTGATAAAATGAAATGACAGGTGAACTAGAGAAATGCTTAGGCGACAATAGCATTATTTCAGGTTTCTTATTGCCAAAGCTAAAAATGTACAAGCATGGCCAGGTTAATTCTGTGTTTCTTATCCAGATGCTTTTCAAAATTTCTTTCACATTCATGGAACTGTGGTGTTACTTTCTCATTGAAGTGTTTTCCAGATCAGCTGAAGCTAAAATCCATGTTAGTTCCCTCAGGAGCTGGTAGGAACAGTAGTGGGCTGGTTATTGATTGGACCTTAATGCTGGGTCTCAGCCCTTTAGTCAGTACTGTACACAGCGTGATTGCAAATGACATCAGCAGCGCAAAATGTCACCACCAGTTTTGGATATATTTTGACATTATTTCCGTGGTGCTTTTCAGTCATCTATTTCTACAGCCGGGAAGAAACATGACTGACTGTCCATATCCGCAGCCAAATGAGAAGAGACAGTAATTTTCCTCTGTAAGATCACTGTGGTGTTCGCGGGCTGCCTGCGCAAAAATAATTGTCATTCACTGCAGCTGTTACTGTGAAAACTGATGGCTGCACTTCTTCTGCAGCCGGTCTTGTCAATTTAAAAGGAATGGAATTAAAGGGAAAGTTAAGAGGTTATGACCTGTAGCTCACTGTGCTGACGTGGATAATAGTGTTGTAGTGAGATCCCCTTAAGCCAAAGGCTTAAGGGGATCTCACTACAACACTGTAGTGTTCTGCTGTCCAGAAAGCATTATCCATCTATTGTCTTTACCTGCTGTAGCTGGTGCCTATCTCTAGCAGTCATGGGGTGGGAGGCAGGGTACACCCTGGACAGATCGCCATGCCATCACAGGGTAACACAGAGACACACAGGAAAAACAACCATGCACACACACTCACACCTAAGGAAAATTCAGAGAGACCACTTAACCTAACATTAATGCCTTTAGACTATGGAAGGGAGCCAGAGTACCAAAGAGAACCCATGTTCGCAGGGGGAGAAGATGCAAACTCCACCTAGAAAGACTTCAGGCCAGGATTCAAACCCAGGACCTTCCTGCTGCAAGGCAAGTGTTCTACCAACCTTACAAAATCAATAAATACTGAAATTAAATTTGACTGTAATCTGAATGAAATAAAACCTAAAACACAGGGCCAGAATTGCATTTTTTAAAATTGTAATTTTATTCTTTTTGTTCTAGAAAACTGTTTCTCTGTTACCTCTGACTACTTCGCAAACATCAACACCAAAGTGCACAGGAAACACAAAACATTTTCCTCAGCAGCATTATTTCAGGTACAGAGGAGCAAACCTGTTTTTTTTTTGTTTTTTTTTTTTTTTTCAAGCCAAAGTCTTGCTTCAGTTTTTCTCCATAAAAGATAAAGTGAATCAGAAAAGTATGATTCAAGTTTCCCTTAACACAAGCAGCATGGCAGCTCTCCATTCTGAGAGAACCACAATCACCCAACATTCAGTCATTTCCCTCCCTCATCCCCAAAGGTACGCTTTTGGTATAAAGCAATCACACAACTGTCAAGGCTATGGCAGTGCACTTACATCACCTTTCAGTTATAAGGTTCATATTTCTCAAACACTGATCTCTTGCCGTCATTTTGAAGTTGCAAACGTGAAAAATTAACAGCTCCAGCTTCAGATATTGCACCCAGTATCGTAATGTTAAGACAGCAGGGGTGACCTGGTTCAGCTGCAGTGTTTGCAAATTGTGATGTCCTATTAACACATGAACCAGCAGGTGGGTGTGATAACAATTACAATGTGAAGACAAAACCGGACATTATCACCTCCAGAATCTGTCCTGATAGATTGTTCGGACACATTCTGCACTTTGTGGGTGAACTCCAGTGTTTGTTAGCTGAAGCAGAGCCAGCATACCGTTTCTATTTTGAGAGTAATGGCTGCTGGATCCAGGAAAGCGAGTTTCCTTCTAATCTCCTTGACTTCTAGACAGGCAATCATGGACACAGAGATGTGTTATCGGGGATGGCCACCTTGATGGCGTTCTGAGATACATCCTTACATGCTCACTTCATTTCAGCCCACCGTTTCTCTATCTAGGATGTAATGACTGGTTAGGCACCTAAGTCGAAACCACATATTTACATACACAGTATAAAAAGAGATATACTATTTTTTTTCTCACTAACATTAAATTAAACTAAATATTTCCTATTTTAGGTCATCCAGGATTATGTAAATTGTTTATTTGCCCAATGAAATAATAGGGAGAGATTTTCCTTTACATTGTTTACATAAACTAAAATGCCTTCAAACTCTTGAACCCTAGGCCTCTTTTTAAGAGATCTGCTTGAAAATGATATGCCCAAAATGAATTTAATATAATTCAGGAACTACATGGTTTATTTGGATTGTTCTGGTATCAAAAAAAGGTAAGACTCCAGAGAATACCTTAGAAGTCTTAACTTCAACACTCATGTTATTGAGTGAGAGTGAATATGGCACACAACAGAAAATGAAAAAACTGTGAGGTCCTGGGTTGTTTTGGGGTTTGATTCTAGTTTTGATTACTGTTCTGTGTTTGTCTTAGCCTCTCATTCTTTGATTAGGTCAGCCTTGTTTCTGTTTTACTTTAGTTCAGTCATTAGTTCAGTCAACTCTCATTAACTCTTATTTCTGTTTTACTTTAGTTCAGACCTTTCTTAGTAATTTTAGTTTGTTTATTTATTCCTTGTCTCTGGTTAATCTTAGAGTCATATTCCTAGTTCCCATGTTTGCTCTCCCTTGCCTCCTGCTGCCATTCTCTTTCTCTACTCAGTCTGCCTTCTGCTCTCTCCCCTCACACCTGCAACCTGTTAGCTAATCAGCCCGTCTATTGTTCCACCATTCACTCTTAGTATTTAAACCCTTTTTCTTCTCTCACTTCTTGCTGTTTCCTTCTGTTACTTCCCCAGTAAACCGTGCTGTCTTTTCCACCTGGATTCCTGTGTTTTTGTTCTCCTCTGGCTCCCTGTGTTTTTTTGTAAGTTTTGATCTTAATTTTTCCTTAAAGGGGTCATGACAACAAGTTTCATTTTTCTGTAGTTGTGGGGGTATAATATGATCTGTTGTGCACTGATGAGGCTGTATTCATACAGCCTCATCAGGTATTAAAACCCCTGCTCATAGGCAGTCAGCTTTGTTTATTTGCTCAAAAACGGACGTATCAGAGAACAGATTATTTTTCTACGTAATTCATATTCTCCAATTAGAGCACACCATCAAGCAAACAGCCCTCCCCCTCCCTTTCTCTCCCCAGCTGATACACCAGCTAATTTAAGGGCTAAGTCGCACTGGCATGTCTGGCTTCCCCACTTAGAAAAAGGATGGCTACTAAAAAGCAAAGCTGTTCTGTCCGAGGGAGCTCAAAAACGGCTGGAAGTTTCCACTTACTCCCAAAGGATAAGAGAATCAGAGAAGAGTGGCTGAAGTTCGTTTATGGGGAAGTACACAATTATAACACCAGTTTGAGACGATATTCAGCATATTCTACTGAAGAGTTTCCCAAATATGGTTGTGGCCAATCAGAGTCAACTAGATAGAGCCACATATCATTACCGTATCCAACCCTTTTACTGAGGAGGGAAATCCGCACAAAATGGGGCCTGAAACTTGCGTATGGCACTTTCCACGCACAGGTTCTCATTTGTAAGACATAAACTTAGCGTCAAAATGTGCAGTCCCTCACATCAACTCTGATCCATGCATAGCATACACACTTGTTTTGAAAACAAGGGCAAAATGGCGACACAGATGGTGAGGTGGGGATTTGAAGCCACACTACATCATGATTCCCTCAGATTTTAACTACATAACCATAGATTGATATTATCAGAAATATTTAAAAATGAAGTGTAATATATGCTTGCAATGCTAAGCCTTAACTTTTGAGGACCAAATAATAATAATAAAAAAAAGTCTATAAGGCAGCCTCAATCCTAGACCAAAGTCTAAACAATATTTAAACATTTTCTTACCATCACAATCCTCTCCCTCTCTGCCAGGGTGAGGTGTACCCAGTTTTATTTCATGTTTACCATAGATTAAGCATAACTTATGTCAAGATGTGAAGCATTCACAGTGATTCCTGAAAGCATCTAAATAGCGTTGTGACACTCGTGCATAATGCTGCACAATAGATGCATAGGCGTTGCTGGAAGATGTTCAAAATAGGAAAATCAGGAGGAAAAGTGTATCCATGGATCACCGAGTTCTTCTGGCCCATGATGATGACTGGCTTATAAGCAGATTTAGACTCCCTAGACCATTGCTCTTGGATCTATGTGCTGAACTGGATCCATTATTGGAGAAACTGACCCGCCAGAACAACACCATCACTGTCCAATTACAGGTGTTAACCACTCTCGGTTCCTGGCAACCGGCTCTTACCAGCACAAATTAGCAGACATATATGTGTTTGAATAAATCAAAAATAAATTAACTCTCTGCCTGAAGCCACTTTAAGGAACAACATAATTCTGTGAAGTTATCCATCAGTCTGGGATATCAGAGCCAGTGTGGAGCACAGTAATGCCTGCCATCCTGGATGTCATCATTAACATGAACAGTTAATACATAAGATTACCCCAGTCAGTAGAAAAACATGAGTCATTAAAAATTAATTTGTGCAATTCAAATGATTAGGGCATGAAGATACACTTTTCCACTTTAACCTGCTACCCCCCAGGGCGCTGGCTCCTAACCCTATTTCAAAACATCCAGAGTGCAGATGAGACGCACCTTAATAACACTCACACCTGTGAGCTCTCAACTGTGGAGCGTGGCTCCTAAAAAGCCTCTGCTACGCTGGAGCTGGATCATAACAACACAGCCTGTCACGAATGCTAAGGCAAGTTAGCATGGCCACTGACGATGGCGGATAAACAGTTTTCTTGGAACGGTAAGTTGTTTGTTCACCATTAGCACATTTAGCCGTGCATACATGAGGATGACTGACAGTGCTAGGCACTTCCTCCTGGGTCCGCTTGGTTTTTCTTTGGTCGGGAGCGGTGCATTTCTTCAGACCGCAATAGTAGCTCAGGGAGGAGTTGGAGGAGCTTGACCGCTTCACAACATACTGTCACAACATGGTGACAGTTTTAATAAGTAAGCAAAACACATATTTTTGTAAAATAGAATAGAAATATCCTTTATTGTCCCACAATGGGGAAAATTCTGTGCAACAGCAGCAAGGTGGCAGTGACATGCAATAACAGAAAACAGACCCACACAAAGAATATAAAATATATATCAAAACAGCTGACAGCTCCAGCTTGTCTCTCAGAAGTCCAGCTGGATGGTGTTGAAAACACTGGAGAAATTAAAGAACATGATCCTCACAGTGCTTCCAGGTTTCTCCAGGTGGGCCAGAGCTCAGCGCAGGAGGTTGATAATAGCGTCATCCACCCTGATATGCCAGGCTGGTAAGCAAACTTTAGCGAATCCAATGAAGATGTCACCAGGGGCATAGATGTTTGAGAACCAGCCTCTCAAGGGTCTTCATCAGATGCAACGTCAGGTGACCGGCCTGTGGCTGCTGAGGTCCTTTGGATGTTTTGTCAGGTCAAACCTGTTAAAGAACTGGTTTAAGTTGCGCACCCACCCTAAGTCTCCTACAACCTGAGGGTTTGGTTTGTGGCCTGAAATTAACTTCTCCAAACCGTACTGATGTTGCTCTGTTGCAGCTGATTCTCCATTTCTTCCTGTAGATGTTTTTTCCATCCCTATTTTTCCTTCTCAGCTCCTTCTCCACAGTTCTCAACTCCACCTTGTTTCCTGATTTAAATGCTCTCTTCTCCTCCTTCAGGAGCCTTTATTTCAGGGTTGATCCAGGGCTTGTTTTTGGAGAAACACCGTACCGTCATGGTAGGCACAGTGTTGTAGACACAGAAATTGATATAGTCCGTGATGCAGTCTGTGATGCTTTTGATGATGAGGAGCACAGAGCTCTTCCCATACAGTGGAGCTGAAACAGTCCCTCAGAGTTTCTTCAGTCTCCTCAAACCATCTCCTCACTGTGCGTGTCACTTTTTCGTTCTTGTTGGAGATGTTTAGTATGTCCAGCAGAGGGCCTCGGTGGTACAGATTAAGTTGAAAATGGGATTTATGTGTATTTGTTGGGGTAGATAGACGTGTGAGATTCTATAACAGTGAGCCTAGTGATTTTACAGGTGTATGTTTAGTTTTCTAGACATTGATAACATTTATATATGTTTATGCAGATATTGTGATCTTTATATTTTATTTTCAAAGGAAATTACTGAATGTTGTGTTTATGTTTATAGTTTCAGTCTTACAGAAAAAGAAAAAAGAAAGAGAAATCTTGTTGGAAAGAGACTTAAAGGAATAAAACGAGGAAAAGGGAAATACATAAATCCTCAACAAAACTTCTGGAGTTCTCCTTTCATCATACTTGTGAACTATCTCTATAGCTGTACATAAGCTGAAGTTGTGCTGCGAGGGCAGAACAATGTGAGAGTCCAGAATTAGCGCGGTTAGCCACGTCTCAGTCAGACAGATGAGGCTGGCCTGCCGGTAGCTCCTTTGGTGGCGCGCTAGATCCGCCAGCTCGTCCATTTTGTTGGGGAGAGAGAGAGCTCACGTTTCCCATGATGATGGATGGGATGGCGGGTCTGTTCCTTCTTCGTCGGTTGCGACGCTCAATGCCCGCGCGTGTCCCACGTTTCTTCCTTCTCAGCTTGCGGGGAATGTTGGGCTGCTCGGTGGGAGGCAGTACAGTGGAGCTACCGAGAGCTAGCAGCTGATCCCAGCTGTAAACAATGAGCGCATGGCCGCTCATGCCCATGCCTTCCTTCTCCAGACACAACAGACACAAAAGATTTAAAGAACGAAAATAAAACCAAAGTTGTCCACAAAACGGTGTGCGTGAACTAGCAGTATGCAAAACAAAACAAAACAAAAAAAGAGTTGCAACAAAAAGAATATATAACATGTCTAGATAAGATTTTAAAGGAAAAAACTCTTAATCGAGTCGGAGCTGCTGTAGCAGGCTGCCAGCTTCCACTGCGCTGGAAGTAAAAGTTACATACTAGAGCTTTAATTGAAAATCGGTGACTTGAAAAACTTGAAAATTGACATTAAGACACCCTCCTTCCAATCCGTCTGAGCTTGAGTTGTTTTGCAAAGAAAAGTTGTTCAAACATTTCCATCTTTAGATGTACAGAACAGGTAGAGACCTCCCTCAAAAAGCTTGCAGCTGTAACTGCAGTGGAAGGTGGATTCTATATGTATTGACTCAGGGGAACTGATTACTTATAAACAAATGAAAACCTTCCTATCCTTTTTCTTCCACTTCACAGTTATCTGCTGCTGTTTTGTAGTTCTGTCAGAGAGAATCCAAATAAAGCAAACTAAAGATTTGAGATGAAAATTTGACAAAATATGCTGTGAAATTCACACAGCAATGCTCCAACAGGAGAGTATTATACACTTATTTTCAAATTAATTCAGCTAACTGGGGGCTTTCATAGTCTGTTTGAACTTTAGCCTCAGATGATTACTTATTAATAATGAAAAACAGTTAAGATCACAAGCAACAGCTAGTTACTCTGTTCTGTTGAAGTACCAGACTGTATATTTTACACCCTTAAAGCAAACACATTTACACCATAAAAAATATACTTCACAGACACGACAGGATTTTGTTTGATGAAATCCACTTTATTTCCTCATGTTTAAGCCATGTAAAACACATTTACTGATTTGTGAAAATATATTGTTACATATTGAACAGTATGACAGCAGATAACTCTTTTATTCCTAGAACTGTCTTCAGTATCATTGGCTGAGTGACCTACCTCACAGAAAACTGCATATGTAAAAAATAGTCAGTCGCCACAATTCACATGCAGTGACCTGCCGTAAAAAGTAACTCATTCCTTAATGTCACTCAATTTGATCTCAGAGTGGGCGTCAACTGGTTGAGATGTGACATACACCCTGGATGGGTCACCAGGGGCAAAACAGAAACACCCAACCGCAGAGAGCATTAGCCAGTGTTAATCAGAGGCCGGGCCTAACGTTTATCCTGTCTGATGTCTGAGGCAGATATCTCCACACAGCACCACAGTGAGCTGTCTTGTGAACTTATTAGAGATGTTTCAGACCAAACTAAAGATATAGAGGCTGGAGTTGCTTACCAAGAATTTGTAGAAGATAAACTGCAGTAATTTATTGAAGTTATTGCCATACTTCCAGCGAAGATATTGACCTCAAACTGAAAGTAAACTTGGAAGACATTGTCTTGACTTCCTGTTTGAAGCATCCAATCAGATGTCAGGGTCTCCTTAGAAGCAACCCTAATCCCACCCACTGAGTTTGATGGGTGAAGTTTAAATGAATTCATGATGTGTTTCAGCACAGGAACATAAAATAATTTATGAAATAATTACATCTAGTTTTTAAAATGACATCAATACATTTATTGTTGAGGCACATATAATTAATTTGATATTTAAGAAGTTATTCTGCATTTATTTGCACTTTTAATAAATTAGTGACATTTAAATAATTATTTTATAAGTTATTTATTTATTGTAATTTGGCACTCTTAACTCTATAAAACACAGCCAATGGCAACACCTCCAATTATTTTCTACCCACTTAATACTTTTCAGAGTTGCAAGCTTGTAGCCTTGAGTCTTATGGAAACAACATTAGCACAAAAAGGTAATGATGCTTGTATTTGCTGGATTATTTCTTTGTTGTAACATTGCTTCTTCGCAAAACATTTTATGGTATCAGAAAACATCTTTATTTTTCTAGAACTTGTGACACATTTGTTCAGAAAATGCATTTTGTGATTATGTAGGTTGTGTCATGAAAAATATCCAATTCCAAACAGCTAATAACTCTTGTTTGGTATGGTTTCGTGGGTTGGTTGATTGCAGTTTGATGAAACAAGACACATCTACAGTGCAGATGACCCTTGGTATTCCCAAGGGCTAGGGAACACTTATAACAGCCTATTTTAATACTTCAAACACCAAATATACCTCAATATGCAATAATATGGACAGTGGAAACTGTCTTAGCACTTCCACAAAAGCTAACATCAACAGTCTTCCTTATTCCACAAAAGGGTCCTCTAGTATTGGTTGCTTTGCAAACAGCAGCCATTAGCTGGAAGGATTGTGGCTAGGTATTTCAGTTTTCCAAGCTGCAGTTTCAGTTGAACATTTTAGATTTGCTCTGTGAAAAAATTTACGAATAGGCAGGTTTTCTGTGAATAATTTGGAGTTATGGTCCACAGAAAAATCTGTGAATACTGAAGCGTGAATATGTGGGGGTCCACTGAATTAACTTAACATACAGAAGCCTTAGTAGTGAGTAGAAGAAATGACATAACCACAACAAACTGGGAAAATCCTAATCAGCTGACCACCAGCTTGATAACACACCACTGTGGGATGGCAATCCATTCTTTAACCAGCATCACAAGTCGGTCAGTGTGGTTGTTCATTAGCAACCCCTCGCTCAGGGGTCCTCAAATCCAAGTCTTGAAGCCCTGGAGTTGCAACTTTCAGATGTGTCCCTGGTCCAACACACCTGAATCAAATGGCTGAATTGACTCCTCAGTGGAGTCAAGTTCTCCAGAGTCCTGCTAATGACCTGATTATTTGACTCAGGTGTGTTGAAACAGAATTACATCTAAAAGTTTCAGGACCCAGACCTCAAGGCCTGGAGTTGAAGACCCCTGCCCTAACTGATTCCACAAGTGTTTTATGGGGTCAAATTAATCTAAACCCAGAGGTATGAATAATTTTGGGCTCAACAGTAGAACCCCTAGACCTTTCACTCATTTGCACTACACATTAGCTGTGTTTCCATTAACCTTGAAATTGCGCAAATTGAAATTACGAAAATAAATTTGCTTAATGAAAACACGCCATTTTTGAAAAATTCTCCTTTTTGGAGAAAAAGTTTTGCCACTAGAATGAAGTGCTTTTATGGCCGTATCGAAATTGTTTTGGTTTATTTCGCAAAAACTCACACAAGTCACATGATCAACAACCGGATGCTGCCACTGGAGCAAACCACAAAGAAGATGACAACAGGAAGTAGTTGGAGGATCATGACGCGGCATGTTTTTGAACAAGCTTATCCACGTGATTTTAATTTCATTTCTTATTTAATGGAAACACTGTAATTGTGAAATTGTGTTTTTCTAACATCAGCAGAAAATCAACAAAAATTTGTGCACATTTGTAATGGAAACGCATCTATATATGCTGTTCAGTATGTCAGTCTAACCATCCTGACAGTGGGTACTAAGTAAGTAAATCCATAGTATTGTCTCTCCTGTTTTATTTTCCTCCTCTGTAAATGGTGGAGCTGCTATTTTTAAAACAGGATTTCTTTTGCCCTAACAACTTGATAAGAGCTACTTGGAAGAACTAAAAATACATTTTATGGGGCTTTTGGGAAGTATCAGAAACTATACAATGACTACTGTACTAAAAATAGCTAAAAAAAAAAAAAGAAAAAAAAAAAAGAAAACACTAATAAGCTATAAGTCTGAGCTATCTGGTACTGTAAAAAATGGAGTAGGGATTTTATTTTAGGAGTGAATAAAATCATTTTCAATTAAATTACTGAAAGAAGGGTTGGCGCAGTAGCTGAGGTTTATGATAAAAATGAGGACTCATAGGCTGGAAAATGTTGCTACTGGCAACTGGAACTTAAAGTCAACCTTAGGTTAAAAAGATGTATAATCCCTGAAGTCTTTTAAAAATATATCTAATGTGTGACAGAATAGGCTTTTCTGTTCCCTGGCTCATTTGCATTCAGTGTTGACTGATTTTGACTGAGGATAGGAATAAATACGCTCCTTTATACACCAGGGATCTGACTCAATTCAAATTCAATTCAATTCAAAAATAATTTCTTTATTCCAAAGGGAAATTAAATGTTGTTGTAACTCATATCATCCAAGTATCTTGAAAGAGTTGTCGTGGATGGTGATGTGGTGAATCACTCGAGTCACTCTGAAGAGGCCTCTGACTGAAGATAGTTGCTGTATGGCATTCTAATGACTGTCATGACATGCTAACAGCTTAATTTCCAGGCAGCAGAGACTGTATTCTGCACTGACATGTCCTTGATGACACCATCAGTTGTTGGCAAGCATTGATAATCCACATAATTTTCCTTTTGCTGCTTCTCTTTAAATCTCTGTCTGGCAGGTAGAGAGGCGCCGGATTTGGGAATACCAAAACCAGAAGGCAATACCGGAGGTAATAATTGTCCAAACATGCAATGACTCAACTAAAAAACTATGAACAATATCGCTCTCAGACTGTAGGCTTATTGGTTCTTATTGGTTACCTAGAGGTTCTAAAAGTAGAATGGGAGGCAGATCCTTTAGTTATCAGACTCCTCTCCTGTGGAACCAGCTCCCAGTTTTAGTTCGGGAGGCAGATACCCTCTCTACTTTTAAGACTAGGTTTAGAACTTTCTTTTTGATAAAGCGTATAATTACAGTATTCATCTGAAGAGTGACTACTGCAAGTCAATCTGCTGGGTTTTCTTTGATAGAAAACTTTGTAACCAATTTGAATGATGAACTGAACTTGACTGCATTGTTTGATAACTAGGATCAGCTGTAATGTGTGTAATTAACTTGGAATCTGTCTGCTTGATTAGACTGAATTTACTTTTTCTTTTAAAGGAGCAGTGTTATGTAAAATTTACTTTTTTAAGCTTTACATCATGTTATAATGTTATTCCCTGATCAAAACATACCTGGAGTGTTGCTTTGATTCTTTAATGTATGCTTGAGAAATCCTTTAACTTCCCATGGCAACCATTCAGCTGTGCAAAATGCCTGGGTGGATACAGTTTCGCCTTCCGGGTACAGCTCCTCCTCAGAGCTGTTTCTTTTTTTTTCTAAGTTTCCAAGCTTCTGCCTCACAGAGCACCCTTACCCACACAGCTTCTTCAGACAAGCCAGCCACAATTAAAGAACACACGGTGGAACTGCGCATCTGCTGAGTTCTTTATACAAGCTATTTCTCAGTGCAATGCTGGTAAAAAGGTTGTTAAAGGGGTAATAGAAGAGTGCTGGTATCATGACTTCCTCAAGGCAGCGTTTCAGAAAGAGCTGGAGTTTTTAAAGAGACAGAGGCCCAATTTCAAGGTGTTAAATTATGAAGTTGAATTTCTTTTAAGTCATATTCGATATATATAGCATTTTTGTAACAACTGAAGGTAACATAGTTACTTGATTGAGCACTAAAATGGCACTAAATGCAAATAAAAATACACAATATTGCCTCTTTAAAGTTAAATTAGGGACTTACAGTGTAGCCGCTGCTTCTTCATGTCGAGAGGAGCCACCTGAGGTGGGATTGCTGCAAAGTTAAAAACACAGTGTATAACACAGTGGCATAGCCTCAATGTCCACTGAGGCTATGTCTGTGCTGAGGAGGAAAATAATTTGATGCAATTGGCTGGATTTCCTCTTATTAATCTTTTTAATGAATTCAACTTCACTGCATTAAGAATTAGGAATGGAATTCATATATATGACTTTGAATCTGTATGATTTGACTGAATCAACTATATACAAGTGTGAAAAACTGCATGCCCCCTTGCATGTTTCTTCTGTGTCCTGTTCTTGATTTTTTGTCACTCTTAAAGGTCTGAGATGACCTGGCCCTGTGTAAAAGCTGGGCTTAATTTGAAAGGTAAGCACAGACCTGATTATTACCTAAACTGCAGGTAATTTAAAACTTTCCTTCTGGCACCACGCAAGCAGGTAGCCTGCTACAACAGCTGGGGTATTTTCCTTTAAAATCTTATTTAGACGTGAAGCTGGGGAAAGTCCCACAACTGTAGAAGACCTCCCGTGTGGTACTGGTACCAAAGACTAAATATCCAAAGGACCTTGGCAGCTACAGGCCGGTAGCCCTGATGTCATATCTGATGAATACCCTCAAGGGGATAGTCCTCAGCCATCTATGTCCGCTGGCGATGTCTTCATTGGATGTGCTGCAGTTGGCCTACCAGCCTGGCATCAGAGTAGATAACGCCATCATTTACCTCCTGCACAGAGCTCTGACCCATCTGGAGAAACCTGGAAGCACTGTTAGGATCATGTTCTTTGATTTCTCCAGTGCTTTCAACACCAACCAGCGAGGGACAAGGGACAAGCTGGAGCTGTCAGAAGTAGACCCCCCCACTGGCCGCCCACAGTATGTGAGGACACAGGGCTATGTTACCAACAGGCTGGTCTGCAGTCCCTCAGGGAACCGTGCTGGCACCGTTCCTCTTCGC
Source organism: Anableps anableps (assembly GCA_014839685.1). Lineage (NCBI taxonomy): Eukaryota > Metazoa > Chordata > Actinopteri > Cyprinodontiformes > Anablepidae > Anableps > Anableps anableps. Next base: position 29,438,589 of record CM026082.1, on the reverse strand, counting down.
CCTCTACACTGCAGACTTCTCCATCAACTCCGCAAGCTGCCATTTGCAAAAGTATAGTACAATAAGTACAATAGACAATAAACTGACTCATAACACTGGTGCGCTTTACAGGAAGGGTCAGAGCAGACTCTACCTGCTGAGGAGGCTGAGGTCTTTTGGATTGCAGGGGGCGCACCTAAAGATCTTCTTTGACTCTATGGTGGCATCAGCCATCTTTTATGGGACTGTATGTTGGAGTAGCAGCTTATCTTCAGCTGAGAGGAAGCGGTTCGATCAGCTCCTCAGGAAGGCCAGGTCTGTGCTCGGATGCCCCTCGACCCAGTGCAGGTGGTGGGAGATAGGACTCGAGCTAAAATAACATCACTGATGGACAATGTCTCCCAACCCATGCACGAAGCTTTTGCTGAGCTGGAGAGCTCCTTCACTGACAGACTGCTGCATCCTAGGTGCACTAAGGAGCGCTATAGGAGATCCTTCCTACCAGCAGCTGTTAGACTCTATAACCATCACTGCTTCCAACAAAATCACATTTAGAATAAATATAGTCAGTTTATAATTGGAGGAAAGAAGAGAGTGGCATCAGACAGCATATGAATGTGGAAGTACGCAGAATGTAGGAATGATGTAATTAAAAGCCTTCAGCTGATCCAAAATGCTGCAGCAAGAGTTCTGATGAAAATTAAAAAGAGAGATCATATTTCTCCTATTTTAGCTTCCCCTTCATTGGCTCCCTGTTAAATCCAGAATAGAATTTAAGCTTCTCTTTCTCACATATCAAGCTCCATTATAAATCAGAGATCTGATTGCTTCAGATGTTCCTAACAGAGCACTTTGCTCTCAAACTGCAGGTTTACTGCTGGTTCCTAGAATTTTTAAAAGTAGAATAGGAGGTGGATCCTTAGTTATCAGGCTCCTCTCCTATGGAACCATCTCCCAGTTTTAGTCTGTGAGGCAGACAGCCTGTCTACTTTTAAGACTAGGCTTAAAATGTTCCTTTTTGATAAAGCTTAGTTAGACTGGCTTAGGTTATCCTGAGCTATTTCTATAGCTATGCTGCAGTAGGCTTAGGTTTCTGGAGGACAAACTGACCACTTTTTCTCACTTTCTTCTTCTACTACTCTCCAGTTTGCATTATTTGCTGTTATTTCAACTGTTAACTTTTTGTTTTGTCTCAATTATTTTTCTCTCCATAGAAGCTACACCTGGTCTGGCGTTCTGTTTGGCTGTGATGCCTTCCTGGAGGAGTGCATCAGCTGAGATAATGCTGCATCAACTAATCATTCTCCCTCTCCTGCTATTAACTTTTTACTTTCGTGAAGATCGAAAATAACCTTACATCAGTTTATCTGTTTTTCTTGTGCATTCGGCTCTGTCTTCTCAAACCCCCAGTTGGTCATGGCAGATGGCAGCTTGTACTGAGCCAGGTTCTGCTGGAGGTTTCTTCGTTTTAAAGGGGAGTTTTTCCTCTCCACTGTCACTACATGCATGCTCAGTGTGAGGGATTGCTGCCAAGTCAACAACACAATGCCAATGCGGAGGCTGCATGCTTGCCCAGGAGAGTGAATGTTGCAAGTCAATGACTCGATTTAATCTGCTGGGTTTCCTTAGAAACTTTTTGAACTACTTTGAACAATTAATTGAGCTTACTGTACTGTTTGATAACTAGGATCAATTGGAATGTATGTATGACTGAATTTTTTTGTTTGTTTTTTTTTGTAAAGTGTCTCGGGATGACATTTGTTGTGAATTGGCGCTATATAAATAAACTGAATTGAATTGAATGACTAAATAGGAAAATGCTAACTAATAACCTGCCCCAGCATATTGCATGTAACAGTAAAAGTCCTCCAAGTGTGAAGAATACCAAGCTGGAACTAGTTTCAGGCGGTCATGTGGGATAAGATTGGCTCGGGATTTAGAGAAGAGGCAATGACTGCAGGGCTTTCAGTTTAAAGGTATGACTTTTCACATTGCCTGAAGACACAGTCAGAGGTTAGTAGTAACATTCAGGATTCCTTTGCTGAACTAACATCCTGTTTGTTTTTTCTTTTTGACTAGAGAACAAGCCAAAGGGTCAGAGAACACCTGGCTTTCCTTTTAGCCCTCACAGGGGAGATGCCATTTGAACTTTAGATGCTGAAGCCATTGAACTTTACTTGGTTTGAAAAAGTGTAACTGGAGTGACACTTTTTGTTCTTAAAAAGATCCCAGTATGCTAAAATTCAGTTGCAGTATAGCCATATTCTAAAATTCTAGAATTTCGTGTTGTTGTTTTCATTTTTATGTAATTCTGTAATTTGAAACCAAGGTGGTTTTTTTTTTTTTCTTTTTTTTCAAGGTTATTGTACTGGGGGAATATCATACCAGCCCATGCTAAGAACTGTACCTAACAATTCTAGAATTGTGCTGCTCATGGTGGTAGCATATTGGAGCAGCTGTTACTTTAGTTCTGATTTGTTCTTTTTGGAGACTTGTGTTCTTTATTTTTTGGTTGAGGTGTTGCATGTTTGGACTACTTATTCCTGCTGGATTTGAATGCTGTGCTGCTGTATGGTTCTTTGCTCCTACCATGGCCGGAGTGGGACTGATTTTCAGCCCCAGAGTTTCATGCCTCAGACCGGCCCACTGTAAATAAGGACCTATTATTATTAAAATCATGTAATTATAATCTTACGCATTAATTTTACGATAATGTGCTGTTTTGTAAAGCTTGCAATTCAGTATATTTAATATGTCCAATTCAGTGCAGGTAAGAGTTATTTCACAATGTAGATTTACTTCAACATGAGAGCACATCTCAAACAATATTCTTTTCAGTATGTTCTTTTCAACAATATGATAATCTATATTTTGTTCAAATGAACTTTCAGTGATATCTGAACCTTGAAAATGAAATAAGAGTAAAAAATATATAAAATATCAAGTTTTTAAAAATGATAAAAAGCGTTGCACTTTCTTATAACACTGCCATCTTCTTTTCAAGGAAACAGTTCCATTACAACTTAGATTTCACAAACACGAAAACGTGTTAAAGGGCAAATCCCCAACACTATTATGTACATCAGAATTTCCTTTTCTGTAATATTAAATATCAAGCACAATTTTGTTCACAGATATTGTTCCTTATGATAATTTAAAAAAACTGCACTGTTCACTGCAAGTTATTTATTCACAGTAAGACACAACTTTCTAACTACCCTATTATCGTTTTTCCTCTTCATGAGAGTAGTTTAGAAGAAACAATACTAAAACATTAATATATCCCTGAGCAGTTGGCTGATCTCTGTGACTTTGTTTATTACAGGGTCATTGTCTAAAGAGATGAGAATTTTTTTTCTCACCTCCTGGCTCTGCTCCTGACAACAAATCACATTTTAAAAAAGTCATAATTCTCAGCAGAAATCTCCCGTTTTTTACAGTCAATGAGTAATCCTACCTGTCCACTCTGGACTTGTCCCACAAGTCCAGAGTGGACAGGCTGCTTGATGGTGCATCTTTCTCCTGACAAAAGGACAGTTATGGTGCATCACCTCATAAAAATATTTAAATCAAGCTTAACATGATATATAGGTCAGAATTAACTAGTCATCATCGAGTTAACTTTATCTTCATCCAACAGCAAACTTACTCAGTTTGTTTGGAAAAACCAGCAAAGTTCTATCCTTTTGCTGGTTTGCTGCCATGATTCTAACACATGCCAGCGTGCAGCTCAGCCCAGCAGCATGTCTCTGACCCGCAGGTAACCGACATTCACTACTGCTCATGGTGCATTTAAAGAAAAAACCATTACAGTACGTTAACAACAGATTAAACAGTAGTAACGACTGAAAAATTATGGGGGTCATGTCACCTGTCTTGAGAGGGGCCGGAAACCTTAATGGGCCACCATGGCCCACCCTCTGGCACCAGGTCTGCCCAGTGCCCTGACTGCACACCAGCCAGAGTGAAAAGAATAAAATAAAAAGAAAAGATGTTGTCCAAACATCAGAGCAGCCCTTCTGAATTTGTCCAGAATCTCCTGATTAGCCAATCCTGGTCTGGCTCTGACATATTTACTTTTGGACAGTTGCTATGATGCCTAACCATGGCAACAAGGTGACATTTTTAAAAACAGAAGCAGCTGATTAGCATCTCAAAAACTCAAATAATACCTGAACTATGACCCCAAATCACAGAGGAGTTGAAAAAGGGGTTTTATGGATGCAGAGCAGAACCAAAGAGCAGAGAGAGAGGGAGGAAGTTCAAACAATCTTTTCCATCAATGGACAAGGACAATGGATGGACAAGGATCCAACTCCAGCGCCTCTCTACCTGCCTTTCTAACAATACGGTCAAACAGAGATGTGAAGAGGAGAGGCAAAAGCAAATGAGGTGGATTAGTAGTGCTTGTCAACAACTGATGGTGTCATCCAGGACATGTTACTGTTGCATATCGTTTCTGCTGCCTAGAAATTAAGCTGTTAGCATGTAATTAGTCATGAAATAAATATTTTGCTAACTCAACTAATCATTGAATATGACTGTATGCTTGACTCTTTCGTTGTTTTTATTGCAAACTACACCTCATGTTAAAGGCATATATTTACAGCATGATAAAATGTAGTTGGTAAGTTTATCACGAAGTCCTGTCAACAGATTCTCCCACCTGAGATGTGAAACCTCTTGGCTATACTTCAAAGATAAATGCTCTCTTTGCCTGCCCTGTCAGCTTAGGTGGACCGCCATGTCTTGGTTGGTGGGCATGAAATACCTCTAAAACTACTTTAGGGGTCGAGTATAAATATTCTCATTTGTCTATTGTGAAGTAAATATAAAAACTACCGAAGAATGTTGTTATTGTATGAATAAATGCAGCCCAGGGTTTGCTATTATTGACAAAGGTTATGTACAGTAGGGGTTAGGGACCACAGCCACCTGTAAATACCTAAAATCTGTGAATACTTGAGAGCCCCTCTAAAAACATTTATAACTTTCTATCATAACAGTTCAAATAGAAAATATACATTGACATGCATTAATATGCACTGTGGGAAAACCACAGAAGCTAATATCTACAGTCTTCCTGAAATGACTTCAGTCTTCTTGATCTCTGCACTTGGTACAGCCAATCAGCACCAAGGAAAATTAAGTGCTCCTGGATTGGCTGCTTTGTAAATGCTCGCCAGTAGTGTGTTATTTAGCATTGCGGATAGGTATTTCAGTTTTCCAAGGTGCATTTTCTTTCAAACAGAAAAAAATCCACAAAAAGGCAAATTCTGCAAATAATTTGGAGTTATGTCTCATAATCATCCATAAATGGGTAAATCGCTGAATACTGAACCGTAAATATGCGAGGGTCAATTGTTTTTAAAAAAAAATTCCATGTTCACTGGGGAAGGGGGATTGCTGCTTAGATCACAAATATATTACATCATTCAACATTTTCTAGGGAGATGGTAATACTGTATACCTTAGTTTTATTATAGGAAAGGCTCAATGGAATATGAAAAGGGCTGTAATGAGCTCTTGTGGCAACAGATCTTGCATAGCCACCGTTGGTCAAAACAGCAATCTTGATTTTGTCTGGTGACTAAGGTAAGCTCAGAGCTCTCAAGTCTCACACAATGACCATGAGACACACACATTTTTGACTTCACACACACATATGCCACACATGACATTTCTCATGCAGAAAAATAACTAGCCCATACTGAATGGGCTATGAGTGATCCATTCACCGCACTGTCAGTTCAGAGCTCAGTTTAAGCCCCACCATCTGCCACTGCAGAGCTGCTCTGGCCTTTTTCACACCTGTGGGGAAAGTCCATGCGGGGAATCCCCCTTCCCCATTCAGCAATGTGCAAAGAAGACCACAAAGATGAAGGGCATCCAAGGTTGGAAGCTGGAACTGAAAAAAATTATCAGGTAATAACTACTTTTTCCACTGTTGGTCGGTCATTAATAGGGAACAACTTAGTGGCATCTCACCGATTTGCATTCTGCTGTAAATTCTTAGTTGGTAGCAACAGGTTGCTTGAAGCACTGATATTTACTGTCATTTTTCTCCTCCCCTTCGTATTTATTATTATGTACATTAGGATATTTCTATTCTAATATCCTTTATTGTCCCATGATAGGGAAATTTATGTGCAACAGCAGCAAAGTGACAGGCAATAACAGAAAAAAAGACTCACACAAAGAACATAAAATACAGTATATATAAAAAAAGAATAGAAAAAAAAAATACTGTACAGCAAGGCAAAATTTCAACATGAATACTGTGTAGTTGTAAAAAATACTCCAATCCAGAGGAATGTGCAACTGAGTTGATTAATTGAAAATGTACAAAATGTGCATGTCTCTGAGCATTAAAAATACAAACCACTCACAGTTAGTGACAATAGAAATAACAGTAGAGTCATACTGATACCAACGTGGACATAAACACTTATTGATCTTGTTGGGAGCAATGATGGTTATAGAGTCTAACAGCTGCTGGGAGAAAGGATCTCCTATAGCGCTCCTTAGTACACCTAGGATGCAGCAGTCTGTCAGTGAAGGAGCTCTCCAGCTCAGCAATAGCATCATGCATGGGGGGAGGAGGGGGACATTGTCCATTAGTGATGTTATTTTAGCAAGAGTCCTTCTGTCTCTCATCACCTGCACTGGGTTGAGAAGGTTTTCAGGAGCACCCCTTGCACTCCAAAAGACCTCAGCCTCCTCAGCAGGTAGAGTCTGCTCAGACCCTTCCTGTAAAGTGCATCAGTGTTGTGAGTCCAGTCCAGTTTATTATTCAGGTGAACACCCAGGTACTTATAAGAGTCCACGATCTCAATGTTCACTCCCTGGATGTTCACCAGTGTCAGTGAGGTGGGTCTGCACCTGCGGAAATCCACCATCAGCTCCTTGGTTTTACCAGCCTTGATCAGGAGGTGGTTCTGCTGGCACCAGTCCACAAAGTCCTGAGTCCACTGTTTGTACTCTGAGTTGTCATCACCTGTGATGAGGCCAACTATGGCAACGTCATCAGAGAACTTTTGCAGTGTGGGGAGTTGATGGAGAAGTCTGCAGTGTAGAGGGTGAAGAGGAACTGTGCCAGTACGGTTCCCTGAAGGACCGCTGAACTGCGGCACATCCAATGAAAACGTCACCAGGGGACGTAGATGGTTGAGGACCAACCTCTCATCAGATTATCAGATGTGACGTCAGGGCTAATGGCCTGTGTCTGCCAAGGTTCTTTGGATGTTTTGTCTTTTGGTACTGGTACCACACAGAAGGTCTTCCACAGTTGTGGTACTTTCCCCAGCTTCAGACTCAGGTTGGACAAGTATCCCATGATGCCACACAGTTGATCTACGCAGCACCTCAGGATCCTGGAGCTGATGCCATCTGGACTTACAGCTTTTCACACCTTGATCTTTCGCAGCTCATTCCTCACCTGAAGTGATGAAGTGGACAAGCTGAAGGTGGGGGCTGGAGGCTGTGGGATGGAGTCCTCTGAAGTGAAGGGAGTGGATGATGGCTGAGAGCTGAGAGATGTGAAGTCCTGAGAAGAAAAGCTGGAAAATGCAGAAACAGGTGAAACAAGGAACTGAAAACAACCATAAAAAACTAAAAGTATAGTTGTGATTGTTACTTTTACTATTTTTCCACTGTTAGACAAAAACAGCACAGGTGAAATCACTATATTTTTATATTAAATGCAGTTATTGAGTGCAATTTATTGGTACAATTACACTACTTAATGTAATTGGTGTGCTTTAGTAGCCTATTTGATAAAAGATGTCTCATTTCTAAAAGTGGTATTTATATCAGTGGAGTTCTGACTGAAAGCAGCAATATAAAACCATAACCCTACAATCTATTGCCATAAAAAAAAAAAAAAATTGAAATACATTTATCTTCCACATCTATCATTATCTCAGTAAATATGGAAAATTATCCTGATCAAATCTAAAAGTTAATAAAAAGTGGCACAAGTCTATTTTTAGAGCACATTTTTACAAAAAATGCTTCGCAAGCATTACAACAAAATACACAGAAATGTACAATAAAGAAAAACATAATATGATAATAAATGCTTTTCATAAAAGCTCAAAACAAACTCAAATCTTCTTCTCATAAGAAACATGAGCAAACCAGAGACAGAACATGACCATCTAAGGTAAAACCAAGGTCAGAGTATACCCCAAGGTTTCTGAATGCAACTGCACCCCACCCCCACCCTCTCCTGCAGGCTGAGAGACGGCCCGCTTCTGAAACACCAGAAGCTTTTGATCCAAAATGCAGGTTTTCCCAGACCACTGTCGACAATCCGACAACAGCTGCATAGCTGCTGCTAACTGTTCCATTTGTTTCTAGAACCTATGTGAAAATGGAGATTCTGGCTGCAGCTGTTGTTACTACCAGCCTCTAACGGGAAACATGTCTCTGCTCAAGCACTCCAGGCATTCTCAGACCGGAGACGAAGGCGCAGCGCTCTGAGGTTGTTTACCATTGCTAGACTCTTGCCGCACAACAGCTAACAACTCCTGACACAGGCCCTGCAAGCCGAATTCTTTATCATCTCATCCATCCATCGGAACTGTTTACTATAGGGGTGGCACCTGGAGAGTAATAATAGCTAAGGATGAGCAATTTAAGTGTTTTTATTGGTGTATCATGAGTGTGTCAACCCATAAAGGGTCATTTGTAGACACGTAAAGGGTGTTTACGCCGTTTTACCGGAGTTTTCTTTCAAGCTAAGGAACAGATAGTTCTAGATGCTAAGATATTTAGGGCTCCCACATCCCAAAACATAGCTTTTTCTACTGGCATAGTCCACCACAGTGGCTCAATGACATTCATAAATGGTTATATTGTTATTTACGGTGTTTCAGACTTAAATAAGCTTGTTTAAACAGCAAAAGATTTGATTATTTTGCTCCGCTTAAGATGCAATTTAGTGAGTAGCAAAAAGGTTCCATTCTGCCATTTTGCCACTCCAAATTATTAAATGATCAATGCAGGAACTGATAAATAGATTTAGAATACATTTTTCTAAAGGTTACTGATTTCTATTTCAGTCAGAATTTAATAAGACATTACTTCCCCTTATTTTTGCACATTTCTGGTGTTGCTGTGTGAATAATAAACAGCATATTTTGGTGTAAACAAACCTAAATTAATTAAAACTATTAGGCACACTCCAATTTCCTTACGAAATAAATCTCAATCTTCACAATTCATACTGAACTATGACATCGTTGCATCATTTTATTGGTTCTATTTTTGTCTATTTTTATATTTTTACTGTTTTTACTTCTAGAAGTTTTAGTTTCATTATTTTATCTTTTTCTCAGAGTTTCAGCTGTGTGTTTTACTAGCTTAGAGAGTTGGTTGAATAAAATGTTTTAACTTTGATGTTGAATTCATTTTATTAATAAACTCATATTTGAGAGAAGTTGTCTGTATTTTTTCCTTACACGTGTAGCCTATTGCTGTTCAGATAATGCCAGTGCTGGACTTATGCCTTCATCCATTATTATTTTAAAACTTAGGCCTTATCGGGTAGGTATATTCAAATAATACCTGAGATGAAAGTTTACTTGCTGTTTTCTCGAGAGAATGGTGCTCCGGCTTAGTAATTTTTGATTTAAATGACTAGTTTAATTACAATTATTAATCGCCAAACTTGACTCCTACTAAAGCACAACAGATGACTGATGCTAAGCACTAGTGCCATGGCTGAAATATTAATATATCTCATGCAAGTGTATTTTAATGACATCGCATGAACAAACTTATTCATTTGTGATTTTTATCGTATTTCTTATTTTATAGAAAAATCACAATTGCCAAATTGTGTTTCTTTGAACACTAGCAGAATGTCGACAAAGTTTTGAGCACATTTGTAATGGAAACACAGCTACAAGATTCAGGAGATTGTACGATAAGGAAGCTAAAAGAAATTTAGGAACAAGTTCAAGATCAGGCAGAGGGTTTTCCACAAGAATTAACATCAGCTCCTCCAAAGATGAAGGATATAAACAGTCCAGTTTTAAATCTACAACCATTTTTCTTATACAATGTGAACTCTTAGTCAAAGCTAATTTAGAATAGCCAATTAATCTAACATGCATGCTTTTGGACATATCACAAATATGCATACTCCACACAGAAAAGGACCCAGTTGGGATTTTAACCAACAGCTTTCCTGATTAGAAGCAGCAGTGGTTACAATTGCTCCACTGTATACCCTGGAATCCTAAAATACATGTGGGTATTTTGTTTCATTTTCAGCCAATTTAAATGAGCTTGGGAATTAATTTTGAGAGGCTCATTTTTCTCATTACTTTTTTATAACAACAAATTGTTGCACTGAACATCTGTTAGCCCTCTAAATACTGGTAAACCTCTGCATAATGGCATCTTATTTGCTGATAAAACAGATTTTAGTTGGTGATATGTTAGGTTTACTTTATGCTGCCGGACAGCTGAGTCAGGCTGTTATCAATGGAGTGTCCCAGAAGCAAAGCCATCATTAAAGCACATTAACCACCCTCCATCGTGGGAAATAGTTTCAATGTATATGAAAGGTTCCAAAAATTGATTATAAATAGCTCATGGCTCCTTCAAATGGAATAAAACAGAATTCAGTGGAACACTTGTTCATTTCTTCTGTATTGATACCAATTGAACTCACTTTTTTTTTTCACATCACAAACCACAATGTTTTTAATTGGTATTTATTTTAGACAATAATAATGTTGTGCAAACATGTTAGGTTAAGTGGTAGACAAATGGTGCATGGCTTTCAAACTTATTTACAAATAAAAAGTTTGACATCCATCCATCCATTATCTTCCACTCATCTGAGGTCGGGTCACGCAGGCTGCAGCCTAAGCATAGAAACAGAGACTCCCCTCTCTCCAGCCACTCGGGCCATCTCCTTCTAGGGAATCCCAAGGCGTTCCCAGGCAGCCAAGAAACATAGTCCCTCCAGCATGTCCTGGGTCTTCCTCTGGGTCTCCTCCCAGTGGGACATGCCCGGAACACCTCACCATGGAAGTGTCCAGGAGGCATCCTAATCAGATGCCCGAGCCACAACTGGCTCTTCTCAATGTGGAGAAGCAGCAGCTCTACTCTGAGTCCTTCTCGGATTACCGAGCTTCTCACCCTATCCTATCGTATCTCTAAGCAAGAGCCAAGATACCTTGCAAGAGAAACTTATTTGGACTACTTGCATCTGCAGTTTCATTCTTTCGGTCTCTACCCAAAGTTTGTGGCCATAAATGAGGGTAGGAATGTAGACTGACAGATAAATCGACAGACCGGTACAGTACTCGCATCACTGTAGATGTCGCACCAATCCGCCAATAAATCTCCTACTCTACTTACACCTCATTTGTTAACAAGACCCCGATACTTGGGGCAGGACCATGTCCCCAACTCAGAGAAAGCACTCTACCCTTTTACGGCTCAAGACCATGGTCTCGGATTTGGAGGTGCTGGTTTACATCCTAAGCTGCAAACTGCTCCAGTTAAAGCTGGAGATTTGTCAATAAATTTCTTAAATTTTCCTTGCCTCCTAAGAATGTATGCATGTGGATCAAACATTTACCAAAAAACCATGACAAACAGGACCACATCATCTACAAAAAGCAGCGACACAATCCTACAGCCACCAAATTCCACCTGTCTGTAAATTAATCACTGTACAAATCCAGCTGTTCTGTGAAGGCCTCAGAGACTTGAGAGAACATTTGGGAATAAATTATGTAAAGAAGACCAAGGAACACAGCAGACCGTGGAGAATCTGCAGAGATCAACAGCTCAGGTAGAAAAATTTGTTGTCAGGACAACCATTAGTCACGTACTCCACAGATCTTGCTATTTTGGAAGAGTAGCAAAAAGGAAGCTGTTGGTGAAAGAAAGTTGTTAGAAGTCTCATTTTCCAGTATCAATGTATGGGGACATAGTAAACATGTGGAAGAAGATGCTCTTTTCAGATGACAACAACAGACAGAGAGAGAAAGAGAGAGAGAGAGAGAGAGAGAGAGAACCAGTACAGCTATCCAATTTAGGACCATTTCTGCTATAATGCCAATGGGCCTTAAGGGGACCAAAGCCTGGGTCTAACACTGTGTATCGCCTTGTATAGAGGCAGGGATTAGGTTTAGAGTTAGGGTGTGAATTAGGTTTTGGTTAAGGTTAGAAATAGACTAGTAATGGCTGGGAAAAATGTCTGGATTAGGCATAAATGTAGTTACTAAAATGAATGGAAGTCAATACAAAGTCCTAATATGGATAGAAATACAAACTTTTGTGTGTGTGTGTGTGTGTGTGTGTGTGTGTGTGTGTGTGTGTGTGTGTGTGTGTGTGTGCACGCGCGCGTTTACCTGGGAGTCTCTGTATTGCTCTGTGCGTTTCCCTGTGATCTGTCTAGGGTATACCCTTTCTCTCAACCACTGACTACTGAAGATATGCACCACACCTCTCCAGACAGCACTAACAGTGGACAGATATATAAAAACACCATAAATTGACTGATTTGCTCATAATTTCAAGAAGATTTTTTAGCAAGCTGTGGAATGGATTTGAATTTCCAACAAATCCTCCAAATTGTTAGCAAGCTGGAAAATTTCACTTGAACATTTAGAGCATGAATGTCACTTTCCCAACAAGCTGAAGATGATGTGTTGCATAAACAGCTGCCTGACACAACTTCTCTAATCCCAAAGGTGTTCCAGAGAAACATCCAAACCACAACATTGATTACAACAGCTTGACTTGATGCTGAGCTCATAAGAGACCAGAAATATTTGATACCAAACAGGGTAATTCCAGCCAAAATTCTTCACTTAAGTTTCTGGCAGTGATGTCGTCTTTGGAAGCAGTATTATAAGGTTTTTAAGTGCAGTGCTGTACTTAAATAAATGAAGTAAATCTACCCCAAATCAATTGGCAACCTGATACTGTGAAAAGTCTTCTTAATTCAAGGCAACAAGCCTTTAAAATTCAGCTCAGCAGCAAAGGCCTTGGCTGCTACCGACAAGAACAACAGAACAAAAAGCCAAAACTACACTAACAGCTCATTCACATCCACTCTCCAAAGCAACCCACATATTCCATTCCCCTGGGTCCAATTAGCTGCACCATTTTCAAAAGTTGCAGGGTAATTACGTTGCCACTCTGCTTCACTCTTAATAAGAACGCCAATCTTGAAGGCTTAGGGTTAAAAAGAGCACAATCATAGAAAATGAAAATCAGGAAACTATTTTTTCCAACTTCCCACTGCCAACTTCTTAAGATCAGTTGAGCCAAACTGTTCCACCAAGTCTGCAAAACGATTGTAGCTCTTAAACGGGATCTGATCTTTGGTTCATCCATAACAGCCCACTGTGGATAGACTGGAATTTTTCCAGACTGTTTCAAATGATCGAGGAAAACTCAAATGATAACAGATAACACCTCCAGCAGATGTTGCAAACTACATTCCCCAGCTCAGTTAGCTCTACAGTGTACTTAACTGTCCCAGCTTTATTTTAGGCCTTACACCATCAGATCTACCAATGGAACTGACAGGGTTGAATGGGTCTCTGAAGAAACATAAATAGAATTAAAATTTGAGGAAGCCACCCACTTTTCAGTAACTACAGTTGAAACTAGAGGTTTACATATAGCAAATAAAAAGACATTTATTTTTCTCACTGAAGTTAAATCAGACCAAAATTCTCTTGTTTTAGGTAAGTTAGAATTGCTAAATGCCACAATATTGAGAGAAAGAATGTTAGTTTCATTTATTAATGGCGTCAAAATCAGAAGTTTAAATACATTTGATCAATATCAGCGATAACTGTCTTTTAAACTGTATGACTTTGATCAAACCTTTTGGTTTTCCTTCTTCAAGTTTCTCACAATAGTTTGCTGGAGTTCTGGTCCATTCTTCTTGACAGAACTGGTGGAACTGTGTCAGGTTAGTAGGCCTCCTGACTTTCACATGCTTTTTCAGATCTACCCACAACTTCTCCATAAGACTGAGATCAGAGCTTTATGATGGTCATGCCAAAACATTGACTTTGTTGTCCATAAGCCACTTTGGCTGTATGTGTAAGGTTATTGTCCATTTGGACAACCCATATGGCCCGAACTTTATCTCCCTGGCTGATGTTTTTACATGTTACCAAAATATTTTTACATAATGTTCTTTCTCCAACAGCGTAATGCTCCCATCCCCATACTTCACAGTTGGGATGGTGTTCCCAGGCTGACTAGTGTCTCCCTTCTTCCCCCAAATTTAACAATGGATGGATGGATGGAAATACTTTTTACTGTAAACATATGCATTGCAGACCCTTTGCTGTCTACTTTAAACAGCACAAAAACATTTCCCTTCCTTTGATTTTTATTTAGATTGATTTTTAAGAAGACAGTTCGGGCCAAGCTTCAGAGTTCCCCTAATGGTTACTTTTAATAAATTAGTAACACTAAATCTAGTCTGATGGAGCTGCATCACAGTTTGGCCAATTCCCTTGAAAACCTAAATGTCCCAGACTTCACTGCTCATCATGGGGAGGACGTGATGAAGCACATGAATGCATTATAAGGACCTGTGCTGTTAGACTAGCATGCTTTGTGCAGCAACACAACCAACTGAAGTACACTTCCAGATTCCCTTTGGGGGCAGCGTAGCCCTGTTGAGTTTTCTGCAACATGCCATTAGTCTTATTTACTTTTAATGTGACAGAGATGGAGAACACCACACTGTAGCCTTTTATTACAAAGCCTTGAAAAATTGGGGGTCATGCATCACTCTGCCTCTCTTTCCCCTCTCCCTCTGTCTATCCCCTGCATTGTTTCTTCCCCTATCTATCTATCAATTCCAGAGCTTTCAGGGCTGAGGGTATACATTGTCTTAAGTTCGCACATGGCACAAAGAGGTTTCCTCCCCAACACTCACCTCTTATCAGTCTCCATTTTCCACCATAATTCACTTAAAGGTGGCATCTCCAAGTCGACAAATGGAAGAGATTTAATTGGAAAGTGTTATAAAGGAGATGGGGGCTGTTTATTGCCTGCAGTGGTGGCTGGAGGAGAGACACTCACGGTGATGGAGATGGAGGCACTGCACAACAGGCTGGCTGAGAAATACTAATACTTTGCCCAAAGGTGAGCTGGTGCAGAACTCAAGCCACGCTGTATATGAGATGTAGCTAAGAAGGTGAGAAAGACCACAGAGTGGAGGAAATGTCTTCACCCCCAACCCCCACACGGTCCACTGGACCTCATAATAAATGCTATAATATTTTGGAGTCCTATATTATTCATCCCTCTCTCTTGGTTAAATTATTTATCAACACATTTCCAGCTAAAGTGAAAGAAAATTGATGATCCAGAGCTTTCACACACGCTAGATTATGGAGCTGGAACAGCTTGGGGCTGTTGAGGAATCAGCACCCAAAGTCTACAAATTCTTTCAACATTTAAAATCTTTTTCATTACTCCAGGCACAGAATGAAATCCATGACAGGATGGTTTAGCTGAAGCAGACCCAACTTATTTTCTTTAAAAAAAAAAAAAAAAAAAAAAAAAAAAAAAAGAATCCAGGGAAAGACCAAGGAAGTACTTCTTGTAAGCACAGAAGTAGATGGCTTACTAATAAATATTATACAGTATTTCAGAGAAACAGTGGGTGGGATGATAAAAAGAGAAGTCCTTAACAGTTATAAAATCTGTTGCAAGCCAGCGCAGCAGCCACAAATAGCTACAGCAGAACTGGTAATTCTGCTGCTTGATGATTCATAGAGTCTTTTGTGTGTTTTGCAGCATTTTATTCTTTGTTGCACTATAACTCTGAAAAATCTCAGTGGACAAAATTTGAAAGATTGCACTTTGGTCATATTTGGTAAAACTTAAAGAGGTTTCTGTAGCGGCTGGTATTTATGCCCAACACATTATAACCGTCCCTGTGGGGTGTGTTATATGCTGTCATATTTCCCAATAACAAACACCTGGAGCTTTGGAACCTTTTGAGTGGACATAAATCACTTTCTGGCATTAGGATCATTTAAAGAGTAACAGTTTTTTCAAAACCATCACAATTGTCCATCATTCTGCTTGTTTAAAGGTCTTTTATTAGAGACCTCACTGGTCACTCTCATTTCTCTTGTTTACATGAAAGACAGCCAGCTCTTTTGAAAGCTATGGGGTAGAAACTGAAGGAATACTTCCCATTTCCTATTACTAAGGTAATATCTTGATTTCTGGTGGGAGAGTAGACCCCTGGTATCCGTGGGGGTTAAGGAACACAGCTGCCCGTGAATGGCTGAAAGACGTGAATCCTTGAGTCTCCCTCTGCAAACGCTTTTAAACTGCCTGTTTTAATAGTTCAAACATCAAATATACCTTGATATGCATTATTATGCACAGTGGAAACCATCTCAGCATTATACCAGAAACCAACATCCACAGTCTTTGTTATCTCCATTCTTGGGGATACAGCCAGTCAGCGTCTAGGAAAATAAATTATGCTCCTGGATCGACTGCTTTGCGAAAACCAGCCAATAGCATGTCAACTTGTGTTCCACCATGCGTTTCAGCTTCCCAAGCTGCATTTTCTTTCAAATATTTTACATATGCTCAACGAAAACATCCATAAATAGGCATATTTTCCACAAATAATATGGAGTGATGTTCCACAAAAAAAAAATCTGCAAATACTGAACCACAAATAGGCTGGGTTCCGTGTAATGGATCCAAATGAATGAGATAAGGATGGGAGACAAATTATTAATTTTGATTTCATGATAAAAAGAACCTGGTAACCAATGAAAAACTGATAACGCTTTCAGCTGGAGAACTTGATAATTGGAATGTTAAACAGGTGAGTTAATAAGCTGATGGGAGAAAGGGACCTGAGACACTGAGGGCACTAATTAATGCAAACTCAATATGCTAAAGATTGTAAAACTACCCCCCTTTAAGATACATTCTTGAACGGGAGAATACATCTGGAGTAGAAACAATACCATAAAGTATAAAAATGGCAACAGCACCAAAGCTGTCGGAACCCAGGATGAGTGTTGTAGGGCAAGGCAGAGAGGATTGGAACCCATGTCTGAGTTCATGTGGCTGGACTGGAGGTTGTAAAGACCACTGACAGGGCTTGTCAGGAGGCCACAGGAACCCATGCTGGAACTGTGAAGGATGACCAAAAGGTTTGTGAAGAGTCCCAAGATGGTGGCATGGTGACATGGAGACAGGAAATATTGTGGCACACTGCCTTTAACCCCCTTGTTGGCAGTAGAATCTTGAGATGGGGGCAAATTGCTTTCAACCCCCTTGGAGAATTCAAAAACATGAAGCAAACGCCACTGGGCCACCCTTGGGAACTCAAGAGGAAGGAACCTGCTGGGCCCCATTGGAAAGCTCAGGAACATGAGAGGGATCCCTCTGGAGCGCCGATGCAAGAAGTTGACTTTGGCTGTGATGTGAGGAGGAGTGGAGACATACAAGATGGTCTTTGCTGAACACCAGTGGTCAAATCCGTCTGCCTTGATTTTTGGTGGTAATGGACCCAAAAGCAGATATATGTATGGGAGGCGCATCATTTAATGAACTCAAGTAATCAAAGTAAAAGACTTCCCTTTAGATTAATACAATATTTTTGTATTTGTTTGGTAGTCTATTTGCTAGTTGTCATAACAATACATTCCCCACATACACAAAATCCTATCTCTGACTGCTACTCTCCCTCCCTGTGACTCTGGCTGCTTCTCAGAAATTGAATGACTCAAAACATATTTGAGATCCACCAGGTTACAGGACAGGCTGTCTTCCCTTTTCCTGACCTCATGTTCAATACCAATGAGAGCAAACAATGGACATGGATGCACTAATAGAAAAGTTTGCAGAAGCCAAAGCCTGCAGGGTTAGATTCAACGACTAATGTCAACAGTACTAGCCTGCTATACATAAGTAACGGGATGGTTTAAGCTGACTAGATAAATACTGATCAGTAATACCAATAAAAAACCTAGAAATAAAAAACATCTATCCGAAAGGGACTATGAAGAAGAGGAATATAAAGTTAAAAAGCATAAGAGGAACACTGAAGGACAGGAAGAGGAAAGAGGGGACAAAGAAGAGTACATTAACATCCAGGCAAAGAGAGGCATTAAAGGAGAGACAGAAATAGTGATATTAAAAGATGTAGAGTAAAGGCTGTAATGTTTTCAGTAAATTACATTTTTCTCTACCTTTTGCATTTAACTTGTTTTGCTATCATCTGATTCTCTCTTCAGTAAGGACAATACTTCTTTAATATAGTCCCAGTGGACAATCAAGATAATTCATGATCACTTCATGCTGTAAAAACACAAATTACAGTACAGTGAGGTCACCTCCTCCAATATTAACAAATGTAATGCTTTTTATGCAGATGCATTCTCTATCCACCCATCACACAACGCCAGTAAGCGCCGTTATCAATGTTGACTATCAACAACATGATTCATCTCTGCCTTTACTCTGCCCTTGTGTTCCTCCTATCCCCTCACACACACAAATGGTTTGTCATTTTTATTTTAACATTTTTAAACACTTAATGACTGCAGTTCCCCTCTCTCACTCCCCTCTCTCTTAAGAGTGATATGTTGTCTAAATAATATTTCAAATTGAAAATATAAAAAGGCTAGGGACAAATTATAAGTTTTACAGCAAAAACAGCTTTTTATTGTTGTCCTTTTAGACAACAATAGCTTATAGAGGTGTCTCTCTTGGCTGTTAGGTTCTGCTTCCAAGTACCGCTTCTCTCAAACACACTGACTTTTCCACAGTGCTTTCACTGGGCCCTGTCATTGGAATATCAATATGACACGAAAAGAATTGTGATCTAAAGTTATGAAAATCTGCTAATCTAGGAATATATTATATGTTTACCATACTGCCCACCTCTGTGCTGTCATTACCAGTTTGTACATAGTTAGTGGTGTGGATGTAAAACTTGCTTTAGCACATTTATTACAATAATAAAACAATGGTTTTTCCAAAAAGATTTTAATCTTTTTGTCTTATTGTGTCTTAATAAAGAGGAAAAAACTTATGTGCCCCTGTCTGGTTCACAGGATGACAGAATGAAATTTATGGCAGCTCTACAGGCTCTTTCACTCTCAGGGTCAACTGGTGCATTTAGACAGACTTAGTGGGAGGGCTCTTTTACAAAGGTTCACCTTGGGCCCCACAACTGCTAAGTTCGCCACAGGGTATATGCATATCGCATATGAAAAAGAAAACACTCTGTAATGCCAAAGGGGAAAAAAAAAAAGCCCACATGGTTGCTATGGTTATGTATCAGAACAAATGTCCAAAAGTAAAAGGGTATCAGTATAAATCCTTCCAACTACACAGCATCTAGAGGGAGCAATCATCCAAAAAACCCAGCTATTATCAACCAGAATACGAAGAATGTAAAATGTAAAAAATAATAATAAATCAGAATCCGAAAGAAAGTATGGTAGTTGTAGCTTTGTCAAAATACTTCGTGGGTATCCAATAAGTTCTGCATGAGTATCTTGTTGCAAGATACTCATGCAGAACTTATTGAACCATTCTGATGCATCTCAACCAATACTGTGTTGTTGTGTAAAATGTAAAAAACAAAACTTAACCCAACATTTGGCCAAATTCATATCCCTCTGTGCATGAGACTGATCTGAGAACCATCAATGACTGAACCACCTTCAAATCCTCAAGATGGACTACATTAAAAACAGACGCTAGCCTGTGGTGAAAAACCTTTACAACCTTTACAACAGAATAGGTCTGTAATATTCCCTGGTGGCTTCAACTTCAACCTGCTCTTCAGACTGCCACACACTGGACTGCTCTGATGAAGGATGAAAAATAAATATAATCAAAACTGCAAGCAGTAAGTCAAAGCATGGCTTGGGGCTGATTTTTGAAGTTTTCCAAGGGGCCCTGTGGAGGAATTAGGCCACGCCCACCAAATATTAAACTGTAGTCCTGTTGGGGGGTGGATTAGGATCAATCATAGTGAGTTTGGTGCAGATTGGCTGAATAATGTGGGATTTAGAGGCAAATGTATAGCAATGGTGGGACCTCTGACTTTGCCACACCACCACAGCCATACTCTACAACAAAAACTCTTGGTGCTTTAAAGCAAATGAGACCAACTTGTTATCTGTCTTCTGACACAAAATCATCTTGATTAGATCAAGATTATCTTTTTTTTCCAAGAAAAAAGTGACTTCCTGTTCTGAGGGGGCAGAGCTAAAATGTCAACATATGACCACATAGGCTCATCGGACATCAGACATGGATGACTCACACAAAGTTCGGTGCAACTCAACCTTTGTATGTGACAGTTATAGCATTCCGTTTGCTTTGGTGAGTACGACAAGTTCATGGCCATGCCCACTAAACATTCTCAAAACACCCAAACACCCAAGATTTTGATAACTTTTAAACTCCTGTCCCTTAACTGCATACTGACTGAAGATGAGGCTGATAGCTCAAAATCCCTGGGAGGAGTTTGTTAAAGTTAGAGGTGTGTAAACATGAAAAATGACCAAAATTTGCCCTTTGACCCAAAATGGCCGCCTCCCAGTACATTTCAACACATACCTCAATGAGACTTTTTTTTTTTCCCTTCTTGATTTTGTGGGTTGGGGGAATCTATCTACATACCAAGTTTCAGCTCTTGACGATGTATGGTTTGGACTTTCTCAGTTTAGGGGGGCGCTGTAGAGTAGTTTGGCCATGCCCACTTTTAATTCCAATGAAATCCAAAAATTTCTCCAGAGGGACAATTTTCAGTGAAGTTTGGTGAGTTTTTGAAGATGTTAAGGCCTCCAAAAAGCTGCATAAAGTGGCGGAGTAATAAGAAACTTTGCAATTACAATAGCCCTTTGGAGTGCTTTGCTGCTCGGGCCTAAAAATAAAAGTTGAGTTGCTGAGGCTCTGGAAAAAAAACCCCCAATGTTTTATGAGAAGTGAAAAGATGCTGTAATCATTTTGGTGGATAACAAAGATTTTACTAACTGCTTGGTAAAGGGTATTAATATGACTGGACATTTGAGAAAACATTTAACCTAAGTTAAAAAATTGTTTACAAAAATAATCAGTAACTATCAGCTTTCAACTAACTGACTTTTTAGCTTTTAGTATAACTCCAGGGTGTCCAAATTTTGGCCTGGGGGCCATTTGGGGCCCTCTGAACAACTCTGGGCGGCCCTCAATCACAATTCAAGGATGGCCAAAAATTCTTTATATACATTTGAAAAAAATGTGAGGGTGCAATTTTCATTGATGGGAGTCCTTTCAAAAAGATATAAGTAAAAATCTTCTTAATAATGGAAAATGTAAAGTGCAGCACATTGTATTTTAATTTAATTTTATCGTTAATGTGGGCAGACTTAGGCACACTCATTTATAAAATATGGTGAAATAAAGCAAGAGTCAGCTATGTCCTGTTCCTGTAAAGACACAAAAATTATGCAAAGATGACAAACCTGAAAAATGTGTAGAATACTGTTTTTTAATTTGTCTAAAAACCAGGCAAACCTAAAACACCCTTTTTATGTTTATGATCCAGTGACTCAGATACCTTTTCTATAGAAATTAGATGTTACTTCATTAAAATGTTGTGTGTTTAGTTTTATTGTTGAGCAGGTAAAAATAAATAAAAAAATAAATAAATAAATAAAACATTTTTTATTAAAATTACAAAACCTAACTAAAAAAAAAAACAAACAAACAAAAAAAAAAAAAAAAACAAAAAAAAAAAAAAAAAACATTTTGGCCCACTGAGTACTTTCAACGTCATATTTTTGACCCCCATGGCAAAAGGTTTGGACATTACTGGTGTACGTCTACCTGTCAAATGAAATTTTATTTGGAATAATTTTACATTATTGTTTTAAATTACTTTGGACCAAAAATCTGTTTCAAATTATGACAAAAACAACAGCTGAAGTTTTTGTAATTTGAACAGGTTTTTATCAAATCAAAAATAATGAAGATCTGTGTGTCTCCAGTATTTGGGATTCATTCTTCTAACAGACACTTCCCTGGAAAACTGACAGCAGTTAAAATGTTGGGTTTTTTGTTTTGTTTTTTGTTTGATTTGGGGGATTTTTCTGTGTTCTGTAGCTTAGGTTTAAGTAAGAGGGCTGCTAAGCAACATTGGCTACATTCTAACAAGCATGACCATAATTTAGAAGGTCCTTTTTGATGTCACAGTGGCGTCAGAACCTAACATTCTACCTGAGCTCAGTCTGACAGAGATTTCTGATTGAGTAAGACGAAACTACAAGAGTTAAAACTGATTTACGCTGAAATCTAGAAAAACACAAAGATGCACAAAGACTCTGAACAGAAGTTTAAAACACCAGCCCTAACGAGAAAAGAAGGTAACTGAGTTTCAAGAAAGGGTTCAGGTTTCAGTCTTTAGAGAAAGAGATGAATGTGTATTTAGCAAGTTAGTTAATTGTAGACTCTGATCAGTGACGGTCAGTTTATAGTTGTGTTTATAATAAATAATTAAGGGGTTTTCAGTTTTTTTGCCATTCAAGATTTCTGTGGTATTAACTTCTTCTCGTAGCGAACATTGAGATGTGTGAATCTATGTTGGCTTCTCCCAGAAGCATGAATTTGGAGAAAATGAGTTAGAAGTTGAACAGTTTGTGTCATAAAGTCCCTGATCGGATATCATTCTGTTGGGTGATCCAGAAATACTAAATATTTGACAAACTGCAAAACAATCAATTTTTTCCCCGATATCTCTTGCTTTAGAGAACAACAGCAGCAAGATGCCACCGAGTACCAAGTCTGTTCAGGACAGCAGACCAAAGAGCAGGAAAAGAGCTCAAGATAAGACCCCCAGAAAAAGGATCAGGGTCTCTGAGATGGCCGGACCCTCCACAAGCTTCCAGGACCGGATGAGGACCATAAAGAGAATGAAGATGAAAATGACTGAAGAAGGAGAGGGACTTTCACCTCCAGCCAAGAGGAAGAAGAAGGGACACCTGGAGCAGGTCCTAACCAAAGAGCCTCCCTCCTCAGTGGACATCAACACAGGTTGGCTGCTTGGCTTCCAAAAGACTATATGTATGCGTGAAAACACTGCACATCTATGGGGTGCCGTTTGTAAAGTTACACAGTCAAAAATTAACAGCAAAAATTTGTTTTATTTAGCCATTAGTCATAAGAGAAAAAAAACATGGGCTCATTTTTAAAATTCATATTTTCACCATGTTATCCATTAATGTCATAAATTCATGTTATTCATAAATGTCAGTTTCAAACTAAATATTTAATTAGCAAGCTAAATATTTAGCTCCAAACTAGAGATAATTAGTTAGCAAACTAAATATATAGTTTGCAAACTAAATATCTAGCTCCAACCTAAAAATTTAGTGAGCAAGCTATTTATCTCAAAAATAAATATTTAGCTCTAAGCTAGCTAAATATTTAGTTGGCTCTGGAATAATTATATATTTAACTAAAAAGAGCTAAATATTTGGCTAATATACAAATTCACTTACCAGTAAGTGGAAGTGGACTATCAAAATAAAACCTGGGTCATGCAAACCTCTATAAATTCCTGGTGGTGAGACTGAATTGCTTCAATGCTGAGACGATCACTGTTGCTTCAATGGTAAACGTCTGTATTGCCTTTTAAAAAGGCGAATGCTTTGTTTTAAGCTGAAATGTACAAGAAAAGAAATGATGATAAAGAGGTGACATAAAGTGATTCAGTTTCGCCAGCAGAGTTAAAAAAAAAAAAGAAAAAAAAAATGGTTCACAAGACCCAGCTTTTATTTTGGTACTCCACTTCTGGGTATCGGCAAGTGAAATTGCATACTACCGAAATATTTATGTTCAAACTAAATATTCAGCTTGGTAGCTAAATATTTAGTTGGAAGCTAAATATCACGCTTCATATATTTAGTTAGTAAGCTAAATATTTAATTGGCAAGCTGAATATTTAGGTTGTAAATACATATTTAACTTCAAACTAAATATTTAGCTTCAAACTAATCATTTAGCTTACTAACTAGGTATTTAGCTCCAAAGTAAATATTTAATTGGTTAACTAAATATTTACCTTGCTAATTAAACGTTTAGTTTGAAACTGTGACATTTCTTTCACTTTCACGCACTGATTCATTTCAGGCTTTAAAAAAGCAAAAATGTGAGGTTTATTCCATTTTTGCATTTAAGATAACTGAATTAATTAGGGGGACATCCAATTAATACAAAGATATTGTATTAATTTCTTTAGAAATTGACTTTATAATCATATTCAGGGAAACTTAACAGTGTCCATAACGGGGCTGAAGAATAACAGCGACCATATCTTGAAATAATGACCAATAATAATGGAAAAGTAATTCCTGAGATGGAAATTTGTGTTTTTCTGATGCTTAACTATGTCCTTAATGCTTTGGGATTTACATACATATAATAGTTAAAAAATTGAAAATGTCAAAGTCCAGTTTGAGCTATTCTTGTGGAATAACTCAAAGGAATGAATAACATGGTGACTAAAAATGAACTCTAAATAATGATAAAATGGTAAATGGCGTGTACTTGTACAGTGCTTTATCAAATCCAAAGGACTGCAAAGTGCTTCACACTTAAATCAGTCATTCACCCATACATTCACACATTCACGCTGGTGGCAAGGCAGGTGAAGTGGCTTGCCCAAGGACACAGCACCTGAGAGAGACGAAGCAGAGGTTCGAACCGGTAACCCACCAGATGTTTTAGTCGGGGGATATTCAAAGCTGGTAGAGACATACAGCAAAAGATCTGGATCTGAAATTGTAGCAAAAGGTGGTTCGACAAAGAGAGGGTGGCGGAATACAGTTGCATGCTACAACTCCTCAGATTTACCTTCATAAATGTATGCTTACTACTTAAAAAATATGCTCTACCTTATGTTGATCCATCACATCAAATCCCAGTAAAATACTCTAAACTTTGCGGCTGTAATGTTGCAAAAAGTGCAGAAGTAAGAGCATAAGAACTTTTACAAGCCACTCTGTCTTATGTTTCTGTCAGGACATTTTACTCTTATGGTAAATGAATGTTAAAATACTCATGTTTTTTCTCTGGGTTATTCTCATTGTTAGCGTCCAGTATGGTACTTTGCAGCTCAGGAATAGGTGATTTACAGAAAAGGAATCTGAAGGGGAAGGTAGAGGACCACGAGGAACCACAGAGGAGGAGGAAGAGGAGGAAGAGGAAGAAGACGGAGATGGAAAAAGAAAAAGTGGATTCCGAAGGAGGTCAGAGTTTAAGTAGTGATAAATTTCTAGCATAACCATTTATTCTAAGACAGAACTAAGATGTGGTTGTAACTAGATCTGAGGTGACATTAGTGAACGGGGTTTATTCTGATGCTTTGTGAAACTCAAATGTGTTCATGTATTTAGCCAAATTCCAGAAAAAATATATTGAGCTGCATCAACTGGGAGAGGGAGGCTTTGGATCTGTGTTTGCTGGATATCGAGTGGAGGATAAACTACCTGTAGGTGTCTTTGGAATATTTAAAGTGAGGTTTTGTGAAGTTATTATCAGTAATAGTTCCTCTAACAGCAGTCAGTAAGAGTCAGAGTTTGTAGAAACAAGCTAAAATCCTCAGTGGTGGAAGACTAACCGCTAGTCAGACTCTGTTTTAGCTGATTTTAGCTAATAAGGATGACTCAAACTGAAAATGCTGATTTCTGCAAGATACAACTCTATTAGTGAAATTATCCATTCACCAATGACATTTTAAGTATAATGGTACAGATGGTTAAAATCCACTAATACAGATTAGAATCACCCAGTTGTGAACATTTTCAGTTCTAGTTGTTTTAAATTTGAAAATCTGGAGAGACCTAACCAACCTGGTTATGATCCATCTGTGCTACATGTAAATTCTTGAAACTTTCCTCCATCTTAAGACTCAGAGGAGCATATTACAGATAACTCCACATAAACCTGCCTCAAAAAATCTGAACTTTCTCTTTAAGGATATTCCCACATTAAAATGCTGAGCAAAGTCATGTCTTTATCTTGTAGGTGGCTATCAAACACATCCCAAAAGACAATGTGGTCCTCAAACATAGGGTAAGTGAGCAACAGCATCTCGCACTGGTTTTTCCTTATAGTGGATTCCAGATGCATTGTGAGTTTCTCCTCTTTGTTGGGATATTTCAGGATGAGAATGGAAGAGTGATGGCATTGGAGGTGGCAATCATGTTGAAACTGAGGAATTTAACCACCAGTTCTCTGGGGCAGTCAGCCATGGTGTCCCTGCTGGACTGGTATGATCTGAACCAGGAGCTGATTGTAGTGATGGAGAGGCCCATGCCTGCCGAGGACCTCTATGTCTACCTTAATGAGCGTGGAGGTTGCCTAAAGGAGAAAGAGGCAAAGGTAAGCTGCTGGATGGAGAATAGGGTGGGTTTTAGAGATATCGTCAGCTATTGCTTCTGTTGCTTTTAGGGGTTTGTTTTTTTATATTGTGAATATGATTAAGTCAGAGCCATGAAATACAGTGAAGTCATCCCACCATTTAACAATAATGAAATACTTTATGTCAATCCATCATATAATATCTCTATAAAATACGCTGACGTTTATGGTTGTAATGTCACAGAATGTGAAAAAAAATCCATACAGATATGCAGACCTTGACAAGTCACTGTATTTCTCACCAATATCCAACATTAATCTCTCCAGTTTTTTGAGCTTCAAATCATTTGTTCTTTCAGATTATACTAAAACAGCTGGTGGAAGCAGGGATTTGTCTTCAGGATGCAAACATCTTCCACAGAGACATTAAAGTAGAAAATATCCTGACTGAGACCAACTCAGAAATCCCACGAGTTTGTCTCATCGACTTCGGTTTAAGCTGCTTTGACCACAGAAGGAAATTTTGCCTTTACCGTGGTACGTTATCCCGCTTCTTTCTCATTTGTCAGTGCTGTGAAAACAAAGCTTCTTTTTAATCTTCTTTCTCTTTCTGACTGTCTTATTCTCACACATGTTCTAGGGACCCGTGATCACGTCCCACCAGAATTTTACAGACACGGAAACTACAGTGCTGGACCCACAACTGTGTGGCAACTGGGAGTGGTCCTGTTTGAAATTCTCCACAAGAAGATGTTCAAGACCACCACCTTCCTCAAAAACAAGCTGAAGATCAGCAAGAGGCTTTCCAAGAGTGAGACAAACACTTGTCCACATATCTCTTCGCACATATAAATCTGTTCTGTCATTCTGTTTTATTACTGTGGCTCTAACCATTGTTGGGCATTGACCTCTAACCCCCCAGACTGCCAGGATCTTCTGACCAAGTGCCTGAAGAAAGTCCCAGGGGAGCGTCCCAACCTGGAAGAGCTGCTGTGTCACCCGTGGTTTTCATAAACCACACACACACACACACACACACACACACATTGAAGTCTTAACTTTAACTTTTTTTTGTTAGTAGTTAGTCTAGTATAGGTTAAGGGGTTAAGGTTAACTGACAAGTTGGTAAGTTGGGTTTTCTCCTGGTGCTTCAGTTTTCTCCTCTGGTTTAGGCTAATTCAATTCTTGCGGGTATTCTCCATGTGCTTTAGTTTCTTCCTTTAATCTAAAAAATGTCCTTTAGGTTAACGCGTGAGTTTGGATTTTCTCCAGGTGCTCTGGTTTCTTCCTATTGTTAAAACAACGTCTATTTTAGGGTTACTTAAAAATTAGTCCAGAAAATGTTCATTTGCTTAATTGCAGATTCAAGTATTTTCTCCAGGGGATCCAGTTTCCTCCTTTAATTGGAGATTTGTGCTCCTTTTTCCTCCCTGGTGTGGGTTTTCTCTGGGTGCTCTGATTTACGCCTCTATTCTACAGAAATATCAGTGTTAGGTTAGGTTCATTGGAGATTCTATATCATTCATAGGGTGTTTTCACACCTGATAATCTGGTAGACTCTATTCAATTGTGGACCAAAATTGCAACATTTGTTACATTTTCAGTTGGTGCAGTTCCCTTTCACACTGCACTTAGTCAATTGAGAGCAACTTACTTCTTCTGGAACAATTAACAAAAATGGAGTGGTGTCAAATTTTAGTGGTTTTAGGATTTCTATTTTGTCTGTGGCACATGTGCCAAACAAACATTTTTCAACAATGAACTCAGCATGAGTGGAAGATGAGGCAGAAGACCATGGAGAATGCTGCCTTGTGTGAGAAAACACAAGCACGGCTGAGGCGGTATGCACTGAGTAGGAGCGCATTCAACTTCATAGTAGTGATGTCTACTGTATGGCGTAGTACGTAGTATAGTCACCTACTGGCCACCTTTTCTGAGTCTTGATCCTGCTCTGTGGAATCGGAGTTGCTTGGTGCCAGGGTGGATGGCAGCAGCTGCTCTTCATGATAGGACTCCAGAACATGTGGGCTGCTCATGGGTGGAGTGCCAAGAACAGCATCTAGTTCATTGTACCAAGGAAGCTTGTCCTTCGTGTCTCCTGAACTCCACTTTTCCTAAGCATGTAACTATTTTTATGTTTTGTTGGCAAAATTTTTTTTTTAAAAACCTTAGTGCAGCACAGTACAACCGTGTCAGTGAATCCTGTCTCCATTTTCACACAAATTAGCTTGAAAACCTCGTTTTTGTGAGTGGTTACAAGTAACTGCGATATAGTTTCATCTGACCATATTTGTATGAGGGCTCTTATCTCCTCTTCACTCCACATCTGACCACTGGTGCTTTCTTTGTTGCTGTCTTCTCTGGTTGGGGTGCCATGTCAAAAGAGTGGCTCCACTGGATGTGGTGGTTCATTGACCCTAGTGGTGATGCTGGGTGAGGCTACTGTCCAGCGTTCAGGGGGGCTTGTTAAGATGGCAGTGCTTCTGGCAGCTTTCAGATTACAGTTATGCTGGATGGCGTCCATGGGTTCCATTGGACAGTCTGGGTTTCCAGGTGCAGTGTGGGCACTAGTTGTTTGAGTCGTGTGTTCAGGAGTTGCGCTATGCTGTGTTTAAGGTGGTTTCTTGTGCTGTAATTTGTGTACAGTTGGTATAGGATAGCGGTCTTACCAGGGGTGGGGTAGGGAGTTGGTATTCTTTGGTAGTATGGGGCATTGTTGGTTAACTTGCATCAATAGCCTTGTTGTTGGCCTTTGGTTGTTGTTCCTGTCTTCTAGACTCTGTACTGGGTGAGATAGCTACAATGTTTGTAGATGGTTTGGTGTGTGTGTGGTCTGACCTGTTGTGGGGTTCTTGAATTCGCATGGTCCACTTTTTACTTAAGGTCATCTAGCAGTTTGATGGAGGTATGGAGCCAAGTACAGTCAAGTTTTGATGTCTGTGATGCTCAGGCACTGCATCACAGACATCTTGGTGTTACTTCTAGAGGTGCCTCAGGTGCTGTCTGGTGTTCAGGTTTTTGGGAGCATGACTATGTTCTGGGGTCTGCTCTGTGTAGAGAGGGCTGATTTTGATTGGATGTTGGCATTGCCAGGGAGTTGGTCATGATTGAGACTAGAACTTTGGTGGACATGGGTATCAATTGTCTTGTGTTGTGGACCAGTTTGTAGCCTGCTGTGGGGCCTCTGTCGTTTGCATGAGGATGGAAGGGCATCCATGTTGTTGGCAACTTTTTAACATTAAAATGCATATTTCAGATTGGGTATATCAGTCAGGATAAAGGCACTACCACATAGTTACATGCACACATAAAAAAGGTACACAGCAGCTAAGAAATAGAGGAACAAAGTATCCTTGTATTTATGGTTTACATTCAAACTTCAAATTCAAAAATACTTTATTTATCCCAAAGGGAAATTAAAGGTTGATGCAACTCATTTAATAAAGGAGTTATTATAGATTGTGATGGCTGTGTGCTGGAAAGATCTCCTGTAGCAGTCCGTTTTACAACCAGTCTGAAGAAGCCTCAGACTGAAGAGACTGTTTTCCAACGACAGTCTCATGAAGAAGATAGTGTTGTCCTTAATTTTCTTAATTTTATGCAAAATCCTTCTTTGCAAAATCATTTCCAGATGTTCCACAGTCGTCATATATATATTTATGTACTGTATATTGTTTTTGCTTGTCAGTACTGTCACATTTTCCTTGCTCACCCCAGTCTCTCTTACTTTCTCTCCTCTCCCTTGTCTCTGTGCACTGTCTACTTTACTACCTGAACTTGATTCAAATTCAAGAATACTTTATTTATCCCAAAGGGAAATTAATACACTTCCTTCAGTTCGATAGCGTCAATGATGTAAAGCAGGAAATTTTCTTTTTTTGTCCTTTTGTAGATCAAAGCCAAAGATTGGAAGGCCACCGGACACACCATACCTGAAATGTTATTGTAATGTTCTGTCAATTAGTCTTTCAAATGTTCTGTTACGTTTTCCTCCATATCTAGGTCATCCTGAGGACAACTATATGAGATGTTTTTGTAACTCCATTCAGACAATAATATCTACCCACTAACATGTCCTCTGTTGTTTTTAGGTCTGTGCTTCCATGTGCTCTAGATCCAGAGGTTCAATGTATGTCTTGTCCTCTTTCCTGTCCTCTCCAACCCCAGCCGGTTGAGGCAGACGCCCGCCCATCCTGAGTCTGGTTCTGCTAGAGGTCTCTTCCTTTAAACAGGAAGTTTTTCCTCTCCACTGTCACCTTGTGCTTGCTCAGGATGGGAGATTGCATCAAAGGTTCACTTTGATGCAATCTGCTGGTTTCCTCCCCTCCGCAGAATCGCCACCTTAACGTGGTGGAGGGGTTTGAGTACTCCCATGAGCTTGAAGCCCGAGTTGTTTGGGGCTTCACTTCTGGTGGGGTCTCCCATGGCAAAAAGGCTTCAGCGGCGGGGTCAGACAAAGAGCGATTCAGTGACCTTTATGTTACAAGACAGTAGGTAATGGCAAGCATCAGCTGGAGTATGCACCTTCTTGGAGGGAAAAGAGCTTCTGATGAGTAACTGGTGATCGGGTCTTAGCTCCATGGCCTCAGAGCAACACCAACCCCCTTTGACGTGTGCCCAACATCTTTAGGAAAGGATGTTGAGGTTGGATGCCATGTCAGCTGAGTGGCATCATTATCTGTATTTAGGGACATGGATTCAAAAGATTATTTCTTTCTTTATTAACAAGCATACAGTTTTGATTTTACAGCAGCAATTTTTAATTTTTCTCCCAGATATTATTCTGATCTGTGCAAACTTTGCCTTTATACTTAAAAATCCCTGCTTGTCTGGAAAAATAGTTCCTTGCAAAAATATTCACAGGTCCTAAACTTTCAAACTGTTTGTCTCAAAACTAAAAGCTTCACTGTTTTTTTTTTATTTTTTTTTCATTTATTTTATTGGGATTTTATGTTAGAGGCTGACACAAGTTGAAAGATAATGTTGCCTTTTTTTTTTTTTTTTTTTTTTTTTTTTTTTTTTTTTTTTTAAAACAAATACAGATCTGTTTGGCATTCAAATCCTGACTCCCACCCAACCCCACAACTCAGTGCTGAGCATAATCATCTTTCTGTGCATTTCCAGCTGCAAGGCTTCAATGATATGTTGGCATCAGTTTTGTACATCTAGGGACTAAAATTCTTACCATTCTTTTTTGCAAAATATCTCAAACTCAGTCAGGTTTGGTGGAAAGCATCTGTAAACATCAATATTAAACTTTTGCAAAAAAAATTAATGGCATGTTTCAGTGTGGAGATGATGTGATCAGGGTGATGTCTTCTATAAGTTTTCAGTTTTCAGTGTTTTGCATGTGGGTCAAAACAATCTAACCCTAACACTTCTCTCTCTAAAATCTCTAAAAGTGAGAGAATGGGAGGTCAATCCCTACCCTCCAACTAATTTTGCAGATCTTGGAGCTTATTAGTATTTTACAACTAGGTTTAATCAAGTGTTACACAACTGTTGTCATAAGGTCCTGCTAATATATGTAAATTTTAGTGTGTAGGTGCCCCTCCATGACTGGTGGAGACAGAAGACTGGATGCAGATTGGTTACCTAAGAGCAAATGGCTTTTAAGATGACACCTCTGCAGACCACACTTCATTAATCTCTTGCTCATCTCAACCAGCCTCACCGAGTTACTCTTTGTTTATTGTGTTGCCATAAATTAGACCCAGCTCCTTCTCAGTGTAAAACAGAAAAGAATAACAACAATTTGTAAATAGATCACGATAAAAATCATGATATAGCACTGATTAGCTAAAAATGCTGTCTCAAGGCCAAAAAGAAATCTAATGTATATGTATACTGAAGTATTGTCAATCTGATTATCACTGGTAAAAAGTAGTCCATCAAAAGGAAACTCAGTCAAACTTAAACACCAGAGCAAAATGAACTGTAGTGACCTCTGATTGTTGTAACCAGATATCATTAACACCAACATGAATATCGTAAATATCTTAAGATATTTATGCTTATCCTTAGCAAGGTTTTTGGCTGGTACATAAAATGTACCAGTCAAGTGGTTGTGTTCCAAATACCATGCTTCTTACTGTGGTGCTGCTAATTCACAGAACTGGCTTTTCAGAGGGTATTATGCTGAACTGAGAACATCTATTACTGGGGAACTGTGGACTGGGATCTTGGACCTTGTTTATGGTTGGCAGTATGAACCAGAGTGCAACTAGAGTTTAGCAATTCTTTCTTTTTTTTGATTAAACAAGAAAAACATTTAAATTAATATCTTATTACATTTGTCTAATTTGAGGAAGTAACTAGATTTTTGAGTCAAAAATAGAGGTAGCAAAAATGTTATCCAAAGTAGAGCTACATACCAAGTAGAGCTCCAATACTAGTACTTTAATATATTGCTTCATAATAACACCAGGCTGTGTGCTTGAAACGCAACATACTTCCACATGTGATATTTTTGGTCCAGCACTAAATCTAGTGGACATTTGGATATATGTAACTTCTACATATTGCCCCTGTAGCTACTGCATAGCAACATCTAGGAGGAAGGATTGTCAAAATAATCTAATTTCAGTATAATCAATAAAAAAAAATTCTTATAGATACTTATTTACGTCTAAATTAATACAAATTCAGCTGTTCTATCTTCCATAGTTAGCGCGTAACTCTGCATAGCAGAACTACAGAAACACAGACACTCTACCTTGCTGAGTGGTTGATGAGAATCAAAACAGTAAGCTGGAATTAGAAGTTTAAAAATCATGGCACAGATGTGTGGAGCCTCAGCAATATTCTTTAGTTTAAAAGACAACGTGTTGTTCAAAGGTATGTTGCTCATGAGGCACACAAACACAAATCTGAATGATGTTGATAAATCCAGATGCTAGCTGCGCTTCAGAGTAGGGGTTAGCTACAAATACCGGAGAAACACATTTAAAGACCAATGCCTTGATGTTTCTGAGGGATTTTAAATATTAATTATTTCCCCATATTTACAACAGTGAAGTAGGGAGCATGCTGGAAGGCATAAGCTAATGCTATCTGTTGAAAAATTCGCAACTTATTGATGGTTAGCAGAAAGCTAAATGCAGGAACGTAAAGGTGAAGCAGCAAAATGATCAACCAGACTTTTTGTACAAACCAGATCCTTGTTTAGATTGCCAAAAAAATTAAAGCTGCAAGCAGTGTCTGCCGACCCCCACAGCTCAGCGCCGCTCTGGCCTTGTGGCGACCGCAGGACCTTCAGCAACGTGACCCTGTCATCGTCAATGCTCTTGCACCATTCCGAACCTGTCTACTAGATGATGCATAACAAAGGTCATTTATATCCAGTGATGTCATGAATGTACCACACTAGTGTCTCAAGGAGTACCCCATGATGATGCACAAAAAAATGTGGTGCAGATTGGATGATGTATCAGGGAGATATAACTTGGTTTAAACTAGGGTGCACAGTGGAATGAAATTGCAATGAAATCCTTTCAGCCCTTTTAAGAAATGTACAAAGTTCATTCATATCCAGTTTGGTGCAAATCGGATGATGCATGTGTGATTTAGAGGCAACCATAGACAAATGGCA
This sequence comes from Anableps anableps, assembly GCA_014839685.1. NCBI lineage: Eukaryota > Metazoa > Chordata > Actinopteri > Cyprinodontiformes > Anablepidae > Anableps > Anableps anableps. The sequence goes on along the minus strand of CM026082.1, from coordinate 29,404,610 downwards.
AGGGATTGACAGTCGCCACTCTGCCACACCCACACAGTCTGACCATCAGCCAGCGTTGACTGAACAATGTTGTTCTGTCGTCAACACTCTCACAATGTTCCCGCGCCCATCCACTAGGAGGCACATTTGGCAAATCTTCCAAATAGCCTTCAGTCCAGTTCAGTACTAGTCCAGTGGCAAAGTACTGAAACTCCATGGATGCAGAATTCTATAACCAAGGATCAAAATGATATCTAAAACCAGCAGAACATGATCAGATATAACCTTTGAAACATATAAAGAGTTGAAGATTTTGGAAGCCAAAGAGCCATTAATAAAAAAAAGAAATCAAAGTTATATGTCGAGTTACTGTCACTTCCTGTTTTGTGGTGACAGATTGATGAGGACTTCCTGTTGGGTTTGATACACCTCACGTGTAGTTATTAACCGGTAGAGAATACAGTTTCAACCTTATACACAGAATTAGGAGGAGTCACCCAATAATCTCCAGTGTCTTCTCTCAGTGGGTGAGGCTTTGTTGATGTCATCATTGTACAACACCAATGTCTCAAGCAGTGCTCCCTGATGATGCACAAAAAATCTGGTGCAGATCGGATGATTTATTATGGAGATATAACTGTTGGAATAATCTCGGGAGCTCACTGGAGTCAAATTCCAATACTATTGGCTTCTTTAGAGGTTAACAAAGGTCAATCATAACCAGTTTGGTGTGAATCAGATGATGCACATGTGATTTAGAGCCAACCGTATGCAAACGGCGAGAGATTGGAATTCGCCATTCTGCCACTCCCACATGCTCCAGCCACCAGCCAGTGTTGAGGGAATTCATCATGTTATTTTATGTCACTTGACACAGGTTTAAGCCTATAAGAATCAAAAAGTAAAAGTAAGACATCCAACAGAAAAAACAACTGACTTCCTGTTGGAAGGGGACAGGGCTGAGGTGATGTCAGCAATTTACCATGTGAATGAGTGCTATGTATGTATGACACATAGAAAGTCTGATGCAGCTGTGACCTTGTATGTGGAAGTTATTCCACCTTGATGTCAGATTTTGAGGCTTGGCCATGTCCACATGCTTTGACGCAGAAAAAAGCTTTAGATAACTTTTGACCTTCAATGCCTCAAGACTGCACTGAGTGATTCTGAAGCCTGCATCTGTAGGAGGACTTTGATCAGATATGTGTCTAAAACAGACAAAATGGCATCTTTGATCCAAAATGGCCGACTTCCTGATGAGTTTTGAACATGGGTCCAAGAGACTTTTTTGTAAGTGCTGACAAGTTACACATGTAGCAAGTTTCATAATTATCGGTCAAAGCATGGCTTGGGGCAGATTTTTTTTAAATATTCCAGGTGGCACTGTAGATGAATTAGGCCACAACCACCATACAAAGTTGAGGATTCCTGTTGGGGGGGTAGATAAGGCTCGATCATTGTGAGGTTGGTGGAGCTCGGCTCAAATCTGTGGAATTTAGAGCCAAACGTATAGGACTGGCATGATGTCTGACTTCGCCACGCCGCCACGTCCACATCCTCCACCAAAACCTGTCAGTGTTGGAAACCAAGTTACAACAACGTGTCTTCTGTTACTGGACACACTGTCATGTTGATTAGATCACAAGGGTCAGATAGGGACCGTTCAAAGTAAAACATTACACCTCCTCTTCTCAGGGGTGTGTGGCTAAAGTGATGTCATGATTTCACCATTGGGTATTGTAGGAGACTGGATGTGGACCAATAACTGAAGGTTTGGTGTCTCAGTGAGTTGTCCTGTAGGAGATATAACAGTTTCATGTTTTATGGCGAGATGTCAAACTTTGAGGTCTGGCCACGCCTCTTCAGCATGCACGAAAACTCACTGTTTTGATAACTTTTATTCCCCCTTGCCTTATGAACAAAATGGCCCAGTTTGAAACTGATAGATTGAAATCCCTAAGAGGAGTTCCATCAAATGCGGAAGCTATAAAGAGTAAAAATTAGTAGCAGGTGTAACATCAGTGTGTGAGAGACCAGTTGCTGTAAAACATGGTTTTACAATTGTTTTAAAACTAAGGCAGGGACTTCAGGTAATGGAGTTTAGTGAGAACACGTTTTAGGATAACTCAGCATGATTCAGCATTTACCTTACAAACCTGTCTCTTACGATTTTTTTTAATCCTAACCATAGGGTTATCATGCCATTTGATCAAGGCCAATAAACTTCAACATGGGTGGCGCCTGCATCTACGGCCGAGATTAGTCAGCACTGCTAACAGGCTTTAAATAGTACTTTCAGAACTTATCCTCTAAGTTAGAGTGTTTAGTCTACAGTACAGGACCACAGTCAACACATTAGTTCTATGGAGTCCACGTTTAGGTTGGTTCCCAACTGCTTTTTCTCTCAGCTTCTTGTGGATGTTCTTGGAACACAGGAACCACACTACCCAAACTGGACAGGGTGCACCGGAGTCAAGTTCCTAGCACATAATACAACTCATGGAGTAGGGGTTTGCCTCTGCTTTGGAGGCCAATAAGTTTGTGCAGATCATAAGAAGTAAAGCCACAGTGTAATGACCACCAGTGAGTAACTGGTAAAACAACTTGACTGTTTGCTCTGTTCCAGGACAAAAGGCTCAGTTTTTATAAATTGTCACCTCATGTAATACTGACTTCTATTACAGCTTTAAATTCTTTGACTTCTTGTGAGGGCAGCACTGTCACATACTCATTTAGATCATTTCTATTCTGCCATAGCTTGACCTAGAAGCACAGCTTGGTTCTGTTTTTTTATTGTTTTATCAAGGTTTTTCCCTTTTAATATCTGATTGTTTTGTCTTTTTTGGGAGGATTGTGACCTAATACTCACTGATCCTTTAGACTATTTGCAGTGGGACAATTATCTAATATTAAAAAGTAAAGGTTTTATGGAGCTTCTATCAATGAGCAGGGGGAGTTTGGGCCAGGCAGTTGAAGTTGCTAAAAATATACTGCCGTCAACTTTGTGTGGAGAATGGGGCCAAGTGGGAGGAGGGTTACCGTGGTCCACATGTGTGGCTGTTATATTTTGCTCTATAGGTCCTCAGTTGGTTGGTTTTTAGTTTCTTTCCCTTTGTCATACTATGTTGCTAAAATTACCCCAGTTTTCAAGATGTCCCTTTTCATTTGTGTATGGTTTTATTCATAATTAAGTTACCAGTAAATGTATTTATGGCTACTTATAGTGCTATGAGTGGTGTTGTAAGGTTCCAGTAGTGGAATGTAAAAGGCCTGAATGGTCCTGTGAAGAGTCCTGGGTTTTCACTCATTTAAAAAAATCTTAATACTGATGTAGGTTTTCTCCAGGAGACTATTTTCAATCAAAAAGTCATTTGTTTCTTTCAAACTATGATGCCAGAGCCACTCCACTCATAATTAGGAATAAAATACACATTTTAACTAAATTCATTACACACAAAAATGGACACTGGTTAACTGCTGGGCAATCCTATACTTTTGCTGAATATTTACTCTCCAAATTTTGACAAAGTCCTGTTTGCTGATCATCTTTTGAGGCTGATCCCTGAATTAAATACACCCCTCCTGACTGTCGGGAGCGATTTAAGCCGTCATTGACCCTGTATTAACAAATCTGCCAAAAGTTTTAAAGTGCCATCTGCTATGTCCAGAGTTTTTTTTTTTTCAAACTGCAGCTTGATGTTATAATTGGTTCCCCAGTAAACAAGTAACTTTTTAAGTTTTTTCAAACTTTGGACATATAACTTTGATTTCTTTTTTTTTTTTTATTAATGGCTGTTTGGCTTCTAAAATCTTCAACTCTCTATATATTTCAAAGGTTATACCTGATCATGTTCTGCTGGTTTTAGATATCATTTTAATCCTTGGTTATAGAATTCTGCCTCCATGGAGTTTCAATCCTTTACTTCTGTCTGACTCCATTTTCTTTTATATTTCTTTTTCAATTCATAATTTCTTAAGTACAAATGAATATGAGGACATCTCAAGGTCCTTACTGTGGGAGACACTTTAATCTTACCGTAGCAACCATTTCAGTTTTTATTCATCTCACCTATCCCAGAAATCTAGGAAAAATTAACTTACTGCTAAAATTCTGACCCTGGACCACCAATATTAAGAAGTCTATAAGCAGCACCTTAACTCATTAGAGTTAAACCCATGATGCTGAGCAACTGCTATTACTGTCTTACACCAGCTATTTTGAATATTCTGTTAAAGCTAAAAATTAGAGGAGCAGGATCAATCGGCCAAGCGATAAATCGGGACTAATTTCCTTAATTTTGGGTGATCAGAGATCAGGTGATAATGACATGTGAAACCAATCTTATCCACTGATCTTATCTGCCCCCACAAAGGTCTGAAAATCAGCTACTGTCCCTTTTTTGAATCTGCCATGAGAGAGGGCTGACTGACAAACCTGCCCACATTTCTACATGCGCTGTTAACATTAGTCATCCCACTGTTGCCAACTTAGCGACTTTGTGCTATATTTAGTGATTTTTCAGACCACAAAAAAGTAATCGGTAAATCACCAAAATCAGAATCACCAGGTCAGGTTTTTTTTTTAAAGGTGACCTATTGATGGATTTCAGATGACGTCGTGTCAACGTCACAAAATGCAGATGGGGGCAGGAAGTAAATGCAGTTATGCACAACCCTGTTTCATTCTGTTGATTCAGCGTCAAAATGTCTCATTTCTGTGCCGTGTACAGTTGTTGCAATAGCTCTAATCGGGAGAAAGACATGTTTTTCTCATGTTTCGAAAGTAGTGTGTCACAAGGGAATTAATTTTTTAAAAATGTACAGAAAAAAAGACGACAATAGTGGATCAACAATCTATGACCAAAAACAGGACGTGTGGAAATGGACAATGCAAGAGTTTGCAGTGACCACTTTCTAACACATGAGGATGGTATCGTTTATTAAATCGTATTTTAAGATATTTTATCAGACAATTACTTCAACAGAGAAGCATTGTTTTTAAAGGGGTTTTCTGTAGTTCTCTGCGACTGGTTGACCTACATAGGAGAAGTGCAATATGACTCAACATCAACATATACATACAACTCCAGCACGAATTTGGGTTTACAGAAACTATTTAAATTATTTACAGGTAGATCCAAGCACATAGAAATAACAGGGGTTAACTAGTTGTTAGCCTTAGCATCGTTATCCTAGGCTAATTACTTAAAAGAGCACAACTCACTCACCCGCCCAGAAACAAGGCGAGAGTCATTAAGAGCTTCTTTGGATCTTACATGGTTGACACAACCTGAAACAAAATAATTGTTGGCTTTGACGCTTTTGAAAGCTTTCACGTGGCTCTCCATATAATATGAGGTCTGGAGCACCAGATAGTTAATGTCAGTCACCTCCATACCAGATAAATCCTTCAGATTATATGACAAGACTTTTTTATTAAGACTATATGATTCATATCCTAAATGTACGAATATTTTTTTTTTTTTTTTTTTTTTTTGCAATATCTAGTCTGTACCAGCCCATTTAAGGCATTAGCGTACTTGCTGTCATCCATTTTGCTATATTTTGAACCAGAACAAATCCCTTCCCCCATCTGAATTCCGGGTGTCATCCAGGTCATGTGACTGAAACCCAGTAATTAAGCTTCCTTGAACAAGCGAGGATGGGTCTGTGGGCTATACAAAACATGTTCATTACATTTAATACAAAATGATGCACATTTATGAATATCGTTAATTAAAACTCTGAGGATTCTGCTTCACTTCCACCTCTGCACCACATTTTAGCTACATTTCGACATTTACATTTAGCTACAGCCCTGCACTTTTTTTAAACGATTTCTTTAAACATATTGCAAGGTTAGGAGAGAAGCACCTCTCTCAGCATGTAGATTTTTTTTTTTTTTTTTTTTTTTTTTTTTTTTTTTTTTTTTTTTTTTTTTTTTTTTTTTAATTGGACAAGGTTGGTAATGTCTGAGTGTCTGACATGTTTTCACAAACATTGCACCTTTTCAGTGGAGGCTATCGCTTTTACTTTACAACAATTCCAGCCGTAAATGCACAGATATTGCAGGTAGTGATGCAGAGACACAGGACTAGCAGAGGCTATTGTTCAGCGTTAGCTTGTTATAAATGGCGATCATGTTCATGCCGAACAGCAATACAAAACACACAAGACATCATTATGTACTTACATCGTCATCATCTGCAGATTTGTGAGGGACAGTAGGGGCAGAACCTGCCTTCAGTAGAAGCCTGTAACAAATCCTGCCATTTACTGTTGCTAATTTTTAAACGACTCCTTCCTGAAATGATTCACGCAATCTAAAACTTTGTTTGGCAATGGTGCTGGGACAATGCCATCAAAAATAAAATGAAACCATGCAGCTCTGTTCTCTGTGCCTGGGAGAATATGCATAGACACCTGTGTATTAGCTGACATAAATAAATAAATAAATAAATAAATAAATAAATAAATAAATAAATAAAATTATATTTCCCAGGAGCCATTGTACAGCGGTAACACCAGCAGAACAAACCTGATGGTCTTCTTGTAATGATGTGGGTGGGGCTCCGCTTGGGTTGCCAACAGAGTGCTGTGATTGGCTTGTGGTTGCTAGATAACGAAATTGTAATGCAATTATTCAGAGACTTTTGAAACATGATGTTTTGCAGATACCAGCAAAACATTTATATGTTGCCAAAGAACGGCTGTAAATTTTTTGTTAAAGATGAGAACAAATGTGCGTCTACATGGCAGGATGCAGCATGACGTGCCACAGAAAATGATGTAGTAGGTATGCCAGACCAATTGGTGGCGCTGTAACACTGCCACAGAATGACACCAAAAACACCAAATGGCACCATGTGAGATTATTATTGTGAGAGTGAGGTGCATGTGGGAGAGAGAGAGATGGAGCTACGACATCATTGTTTGACAAAAGACGCTGGTATGTCTACACAGCAACATGAAACCGACATTTCCCACTCTGGGATCCGGTTTCAAAAATGATTGTTTCTGGTCTCGGAAGACACCAAATCCATGGGGACGCGCAGCCGAAATGACAGAAACTTTTGTGGATTCACCTAAAATCGTCTCCGTGTGGACGGGGCCAAAGATGTTTCTCCAAACTGTTCGTTTCCTGCATGGAAAAATTATCAAGGGCTGACATTCTTTTTTTAATATTTGTTTCCCTCTTTAATATATTATACTCCCACAGTCATGGTAAGGTGGTAATTTCACTAAACACTGTAAAAACATTCGATGGTTAATGAGGGTATCTTTCTGCACTCCTATGGACTACCATTATCACTTCTTGGTTGTAAAAGTCAATATTCTTCCAGAATTTCTTTCTGTTTACATGATCGTTTTTAACTCTCCTCAGCTTTAGTGACATGTCTTTTTGTATGATCTGCCTGCTTATTATTTATTCTTGCTCCCCTTTCACACCACACTAAATACCTAGGTTTTAAAATCTAATTTTACAACAGTCACATTAGCATTTATAAAAACCCTTCTTAAGTCTGCAACTCAGTGAATATTAGAAACACACAAATTTTGGAATTTGCATGTAAAAATCCTATATGTGCAGAATACTAGAGTGCTATGTTAGGTTAAATAATTGTTCAAACTGGCACAGAGCTGGCAGAACACAGTCCTCTATCCACCTTATTCCTGGGAGGGTTACTGTAGAAACAATTATGGGTCTTATTTCCGGTGAACGCTGGAAGATGCAGTAAGGCTTTGGTTTACTGGCTAATATACTGATTTGTGTTCATTACAGAAGTTAAAATTCACTTTTCTGATGAATATTTTATTATTTTTTAAACAAAAATACTGTTAACTAAAATGACCTTGAGCTCAGGTTGCGCTGTTTGTGGCTGTACTAACAATCGGACCAAGCTGAATTTGTGACTGCAACCAGAGCGTGTTGAACATGCTCCTGAAAGGAAGAGTTTTCCTGTGATAAGCGGTTGTTTTCATTGCCAACTGACAGATAAGGAAATCCAAAACACTGTATGTATGCTTGTTTCATTTTGTGGACAAAAAGCCAACAGAGGAAAACCCACATCCTTCATTGTGTTCAAGCTACAACAAACTACCCGAAAAAAGACGCCTGATCCTTAGAAGGATTGACAGCAGTGACACGAGACCAGGTATGATTTCAGAAACAGCATTTACTTTTCACAGTTAATGTAAAGATTCTACCTCTCAGCTTTCTCGTAGCAAATAAACATATGTATACATGAAAACATCTATCTATAATGTTTGTGTGTTCATAGTGTGGAAAACCCTAATGTGTCAGACCTCAGTATTTGTGTACTGTATATTTACATATAGATGGGCTTGACCAGACTGAGGATCTGTGTTCAACACTGAAGCCATCGTGCGATGCACAGACACGGTGGTCTTCATGCCTGGGGATGGAGGACCACACCTGTTCAAGAGGGACCATGATCACATGTGGAATGAGTGCGCTATCCCCAGCTTTGCCAAACTCTGTTGCAGACAGGATTTTACAGACTGATGCAGATTCCCTCTTGTATAAGAGGATTTCAGTCATCGAGTTTCACACACTTGTCTCTTGCCTTCAACCATTTGCTCCTGCTTCCTCAACAAGGCCTGCAGTGGACCAAATTCTAGTTACTTTGATGAAGCTAAGACAGAACTTTGTCATGGCTGATTTAGCATGCCGGTGCAGATTTAGTGAATTTAAGAGCCGAACTAATTTCAAGTGAAAAGTGAGAAGACATTTAATGTTGCACTAACATATTTCTTTTATTACATTTTCTCAAACATTTACAGGTGTACTTGCAATAACACAACTCTTAACATGTATTGAGCTGCATAGTTTTAAAGGAGGTCAGGGATTTTTTTTTATTTAAAAAATTAAAAAGGGATGCAACTTTATTACAGCAAAGAAAGCATTTTTTAAAAAAGTATTTTTGTGTTAAAATGATTCATGTGTTCATACTGTCAGTTATATACAGTAGTTGCTTGTATATTCTTATGAGCTCGTTTTTTACTGTTGCAATATATCATTTCCAAATCTGGAATTGATAAAGTACTTTTTTCTTATATTACATGTCCTAATGTCAAAAGGTTTTTTTTCTTTTTTTTAAATGTTACTGTGCTCTGAGCAGTTAGTGAGTGTACTTCACAAAAAACAACTTTTTATTTCAGGGATCTTCTACTCCAGAACTCGAGGTCCGACGTCCTGCAATGTTTGTAAGTCTCTGCTTCAACACACCTGAGTCAAATAATGCAATCAAAGTGTTTATTAACATTACAAAAACAATCTGCGTGTACCTTCTACAGTATTGCAGCAGTGTGGCTGTGTGATCTGCCTTGCTGTGCAATACATGAACACCATGAACACCCTGCTGTTTGTATTTCACCTGATGCTGAAACCAAAACAAAGGCTCCGTAATGTGGAGTTTTAAGGCTTTGGCTGGGCTCCATGTCTGATTTAGGGTAGATAAGATTGTGCCCTATTTCTTTTAACAAAACTCAGCCAGCCTTATTACTGTGAGGAGACTGATAAGCTTCAGAGCTTTTCAGATTGCTCATCGCTTCACCATTTGAAGCAACCGAGTCAATGAAGCAGCTAAATATGCTAATGTAGGCTATCTGCGGCCAGTTCTTCAGGTCATCCTCCAACCTTCTAAGAGCTGTACATAGCGGTAAGACAATATTGCCACATCTGAGCTGTGGTTGTTGGTGTTCCCACATATTTTATAGCCAAAAACCCATGACGAAAGAGGATTAACCATTTGCTAGCATGTAAAGAAAAGTCCTGACAACATCCTGCATTAAAACGAAGTGCAGCACAAAGATTTTGTCCTTGTGTCATGAGTGATGTGTGTGCTAAAATTTTATTGAGATAAATTACTAACTGTGGCAAAAAATGGTAATGCTTGAAAATATATTAATCAGGAATGGTAAGACATCTAATCACGGTGTGATCGCCCTCTCCCAAAGGATATTTCTGCAGTGTATTTTACTCTCTAACAGCCACAGGCTACCCTAGAAAAGGACACTTTCTTTATGCCAGGTTTCAGCAAAACTGTAGGACAGACTCAGGATTTGCTCAAACAATCCTGCTACCTGCAACATTCAGATCCGTCCCTGGAGGGTTGGTTCATGGAGTAGGTTGCAGGAGTAAGTTGACTCAGGATAATGGTGACCTGGCTTTCTGAAACTGCAAACCCAGCATATGCACATAGTTACCCCCGAAAACTTATTCTAAATTTGTACTTACCATGCTTTCTGAAACAGGCCCCTGTTGGTAACCTCTCATTTCTCTGCTCAGAATCTTCACAGCACTACTTTTAATTCTTTACCAAAGTAATGGCAGAGATTTCACAGCTGATTGCAAGTAGTCATCCTCATGACAACAAACCTACCTGTGATCTCTACCTCTATGAAGAGTAGCTGCCTCTGCTCACCTGGCAACATCCTCTTGACACCCCGCTCACCTCACCACATGGAGAAATAAAGAAGGAAGCAACAGTCATTACTTGTCTCCAAAAGCTACCTGGCATCCCTCTGACTGCCACACTCATACTGGAACTCCATCTCCCTCTGAAGCCCAAGCATACACCACTAACCTCAGTAAATAGGATTGAAATGATCTTGCAAGATTCATATAACCTCCAAGCACCACCTGAGCCCCTTTAACCTCCACTGCAGATTCACCTCCTGAGCTAAAATGTCTGGAATCAAAGATTAAAATCATTCAACTTTCTTAATTAAATAATTTAGCTTTTATTTCCAAATGCCCTCAGTTTCTGTTCATTCAGAGTTTATCTCACAACATGACTGGAGCCACAAGCTGCTCCAAATCACCACCATGACTGCATTATTTAGCAATTTGACTGCATTCTATATTTTGACCAACATTAGTTCTAATAACACATTTAATCAATTTCTTTCATATTTTTAACTCTTTGATGCCCATTTTGGAATACTAAAATTAACAACATATGTTTGCTTCCTAAAAATAAAAAAGTTGAAAAATCCAAGACCGAAAGGAATTGTCAACCCTGCAAAATTATCCAAAATAGTTGATCAACATCCTTAAGAACTGGGGGGAAATCATCCATCTAAGACCTGACACAAGACCTGAAGGATGCATCATGAGTTTATCATCAACTTTGCACCATTACTGTATGACGTAATCAATGAAAAGTATGAAATACAATGTAAAAAATTCAAAGCACGGGCACATTCATATGTGACGATAATACAGCCACTCATTCACAGGTGCAGCATAACATCTAGGAGAGAATTTTTGGATTCTCTACTCTTTATTCAAGTGGATGTTTTGAAAAGTCTGTGGATCATCAGCAGCAGCAGCATCTGCAAGAACAATGAGAATTTAACCAGCCCCACATGGTTAAATGTCTTGTTATTGGATTGCCTAAATAATAAACTATTTTCTTTGATTAAATGTTAGCAAAGTCTCACAAAAAATCCTAAACAACACTGACTGTGATGTTTTTAAAGATTATTGTTTGTTTCTCTTCATTCGAATGCACTGACTGAAAATATACTGAAATGTTTACGCATCGAGCAACTTTTGCAATTTTTTAGGACAACCAATAGCTCCTGAGGAATTGGCAACACCATTACAGGGGAACTGGTATAAGCTCGAGTAACAGCAGCCCAGTGAGAGCAGCAGTTGCATTGCAATCAGAAAGTTGCAGGTTTGATTCCAGTTTCTCTTGTACCACATGTTGTTTCCTGGGAAATGCTATTACCCCCAGGATCCCAACCAATCTGCATATCAATGCATGAGTGTGACGATGAGTGAATCTGGCTGTAGTGTAAAGAGCCTTGATTGGTCACTATGACTAGAAATGTGCTACTGAGGCCATGAAACCATGAGAATCTCATACTACCCTAAACTCAATGGAAGTGATGTTTTCACTCCTGTGACAGCCCAGATTATGAGTACTATGTTTTTATTTATACAATACTAAAAGCAATGGCTTGAATGATGGAAATATATGTCATATCTAGTATTAAAGCACATTATTTCTAAGGTCCCAATGACAAAAATACAAGGAGAACCTTTTGGACAAGCTTCGAAAATGTTCTTCACAAACTCCACAGAGAAAATTGCCTGAGATGCCACAAATATCCCCTGCTCAGTGATAACGCCTTCCTGCTCAAAAAGTGCTTTCAGTCATCGATGAAGTGATTTTTTTTTTTTTTTATTTTATACCCAGCTGTTGTAGTCGGAGTGATCCAGCCTGTTCTGGTGACACACTACATGGGAACTGTTGAGTATACCTGAGAGGGTTATGCAAAGCAAATTTAACACCCATCCTTCTACTAAAAGCTTCTTCTGAGATGATTCCTGTTTCCATGGTGAGAGTGCACAGTTAGCTTGAGCTACAATCACCAAAAACATCATATCAGCCACTTTTGGTGATAAGGAGTCTTAACAGGCTCAGGTAGGGCTGAGAAAACTCAGCCTTTTGCTCTCATCTGAACATGTTGACATTGTTACATGTTCTATCAGAGCTGCTTTTCCCAAATTCAGTTGTGTCTAAAATCTTTTTCACTGCACATCAACAAATGTTGATGAGATTCTTTACGGTTTATGGAAGTCAAGCTTTCATATGTGCAAGCTATTTGCACAAAATCAGGGACTGAGTTTTGCAGGAAAACTTAATATTTAGCTTAGCTATATGTTTTTTCACATTTCATAGTCAAACCTAGTCTTTTTTCATCACAATAATGTGACAGCTGTAAAAAAAAGCTAAGTGGCAAAATTTAGAAATCAATCTACTAAAATAACTAAATTTGGGGTTGACTATAGTAGGTGAAATGCATTTTGTACATGAATAGATGAGCTGAAATTTTGATCAATTCTTCTATATCAGCGGTCTGCAGCCTTCACAGTCCAAAGAGCCATTTTTGTCCTCAGTCCAGCTAAATAAAACTCGTTTTGTTCCGCGAATGTGACCTCATCTTTTGAAAAAGCACAATTTATCGTTCTTTATAAATGTCTACTACAGAAAATTTAAAATTTTTAAAGAGTCTCTATTTTATTTCAATTTTTAATTGGGATATTTTTGTTTAAAAAGAAAAAATATTTTGAAAAGAGGATGGATGCATTTTCGTCAATGGGATGTTGATATTTGTGGAAAATGATAAACAAATAAAAGAACAAATATATAACAAACATATAAATATATGAATTTAGACCTAGTGGTCATGGGTTTAAATCCTGCTTAAGACAACCTCGAGGACAGGAGTCTTCAAATCCAGGCCTCGTGGGCCGGTGTCCTGCAGTTTTTAGATGTGTCTCTGCTTCAACACAACTCAACCAAATAATAAGGCCATTAGCAGGAATCTGGAGAACTGAACTGCATCATGAGAAGGTAATTCAGCCTTCAATGTTCAATGTCCTTCCTGCAGAGCGTCTCTTTGATGTTCAGAGTTTCACCATCTATCGTTCAAACACAGCCAGACCCCCTCATCTCTTCTTACCAATCTCAGTTATTTAATATATCCAGTTTTTATAGTTACTCTTACATTGCCTACCCTCATAACTGGATTACTTGAGATTTAAGGACTGTGGATTCTTAATTTTACTTCACTTTTTTCCCTATTTTTTCTACCTCCAAGATAAGCAAGAGCAAGATACCTCTGGCTGATGCAGGGGACATTAGTAATATTATACAAAGACTTCAATCAATAGAACTGAGGGTTTCTCAACTGGAGGTAAATGTCGAGATCAACACAGGTTCTGAAAATGAAACAGCTCTACCAATGCCTCAAAACAACAAACAGCCTCGAAGCACTTCAAGAAGCAACTCACCCACTTGGAACTATCGTGGAGCTAAGCCAAAAAATAAATCTCATCATTTGGATCTGACTTGATGTCTAACGGGATGGACCCCTCACCTAGATGATACAGCATGGCCAGCATTGAGCCGAAACATCCCCTCGTCAACACCAGCATGAAAGAAAAGACAACAAGCAGCTGAACCTGACATGATTCCACCTTCCTTGACTCCGGTACAAAGGACTAATCAGCCAATTCAAGCCATAACACATCCCGTCATGTCTCCAGTTGGAAACCCACTAAACTCTGCTGGAATTCTACTGAAAAACAGGCCTACTGCTCTGCAGCAGGAGACTATGACGGACACCTCAGCGCAGCATTTGACACTGTTGACCATGATATGTTATTAAAGCGACTAGAGAGCTGGGTCGGACTCTCTGGTACAGTACTCAGTTGGTTCAAATCCTACCTAAAGAACAGGGATTTCTTTGTGTCAATAGGCAATTTCTCCTCAGAGCAGACAAAAGTCACATGTGGAGTACTCCAAAGTCCAATCTTGGGACCCCTCCTATTTAATATCTACATGCTCCCATTAGCTCAGATTATAACAAGTAATAAGATCAGTTACTACAACTATGCAGATGATACACAGCTCTATATCACGATGTCACCAGGTGACTCCAAACCCATCCAAGCACTGAACAGATGCTTTGGACAAATCAATGCATGGATGTGCAAAAACTTTCTCCAGTTGAACAGAAATAAAACTGAAGTTCTCTTTGGACCAAAAGAGGAACGATCTAGAGTCAGCGCGCAGCTTCAGTTATTACAGCGAGAAACTAGTTATCAGGCCCAAAATCTGGGTGTTGTGATGGACTCAGACCTGAACCTTCAGAAAGACAAAAAGGTAGTTACAAAGTCAGCTTTTTATCACCTGAAGAACATTTCCAGGATAAAAGGACTAATGTCCCAGCAAGATCTAGAGAAATTCATCCATGTGTTTATCTTTAGTTGCATTGATTACTGCAATAGTGTCTTAACAGGTCTGCCTAAAAAGTCAATCAGACAGCTGCCGCTGATCCAGAACGCTGCTGCTCGTGTTCTCACTAAGACCAGGAAGATAGAGCACATCAGCCCAGTTCTAAAGTCCTTCCACTGGCTCCCTGGAGCTCAGAGAACTGACTTTAAAATACTTCTGTTAGTTTATAAATCACTGAATAGCTTAGCACCAAAATACATTAAAGACCTGTTGTCATTGTATCAACCAGACCACTCAGGTCTTCTGTTTCTGGTCTGCTCTACATCCCCAGAACCATACATGGAGGGGGGAAGGGGGGGTGGTGAGCAGCGCCACTCAGATGGTGATTGACAGCACTAAAACCTGCCTCCTGGCTCTGATTAATTGTTTCCAGATAGCACTGGGAGTACTGGGAGAAGGCAGAGGAGCTTGATTTTCTTCACAGATTATCTGTCTCATACCATATCTGTCACGACATAGTGACAGTTTCAACAGATATGAAGAAAAATATTTTTTATAAAACTTATAGTACAGCTTTAAGTGTAATTGTCCCAAGCATTTGGTTGGTTTGGTTGGTTGTGGACCCAAATGCAGAGGAGCAGAGGCAACGAGTAGTTTTTAGGATTTAATGAAAAAAATGAAGAACAAAAAAACTTACAAAAACCACAGGGGGCCAGAGGAGAACACAAACAGGAATCCAAGGAGCAAAAACAGCACAGTACGACAGGAAAGAAACAGGTAGGTAACGAGAGGATCCAGCAAGGAGTGAGAGCAAGAAAAGAGCTTAAATACTAGGAGTGTGAATGCTCAAACAATGGACTGGACTGATTGGCTTACAGTTTGCAGGTGTGAGGAAAGAGAGCTGAAGGGAGACTGAGGAGAGAGAGAGGGAGAATGGCAGCAGGGGGCGAGGGAGAGTAACGAGGGGAGCAAGGAAAATGAATCTAACAGTAACAGAGGATAAGACACAAGAAATAAGTAAAACTAGAATAGCTAAGAAAAGACTGAACTAAAGTAAAACAGAAACAAGGCTGATCTAATCAAAATAAGAAACACAGGATAGGAACCATTAAACTTAATCAAAAAATAACTGAGAGTAGACTGAACAGAACACAGCTGAGTAAATTGTAAAACTAACTGAGAAGATAAAACAGAGATGAAACCAAATGAAACAATAACAGAACACTAAATCTAATAAACAACTGGACTGACAGAAGGAATAAACTAAAAATAGTGGAATGAAAATACTAAATGTAAAGAACCATTTAAACAACTAACTTCAAAATACATGAACTAACAGGGGGAAGATAAGAAATCAATACAAAGAAGTGACAGAAGCAAAAGTTCAAAAGAACAAGGGATCATGACAATTTTGGCTCCATCCACTTATATTATGGCAGCAATCTATAGTTCCCAAGAGTTGGTACCTTGCTTACCTGGCAAAGAATAAATGGGTGCAGAATAATTATTCATAAATGGATACATGTTGTGAAAATTGCAAATATGTGAGAACTCTGTAATTACTTAAGGGATTTCAACCTGCTTTAAAAGGTAGACAGCTGACAAAGAAGACATGCAGACATCCTTGATGGAGATCCATAAGTACAACCCCACACAAACCAGCAATAACACTTTCACAAAAACACACTCAGTGTGAACTGAGAAAAACATTCCATTTCACAAGGGAAACTGAAAGTCTCTTGCAAAGTAACTCAGATCCTGTTAAGACATGACTGATTGTATGTTATAGTAATTCTAACAACATCCTTTCTTATATTTGTAAAAATGATGATATTTAGGTATTTAATTTAAACAGTTAGGTTTGCAGGTATATAAGTAAATAAATGTAAACTGTGCTTTTTAGTCATCCATTTTCAGTTAAACAATATGAAAAGAACACGCCTCAAACAAGCCAAAAAATCTCCATATTCAACACATAAACCACAATATTAGGCAGTAACTGTAATATAAATACAGAGATTTCACACATGTTCCTATTGATGTGAAACAGACAGGGCTGCATCTTAGCTTAGGTGGTTAGCTTATGTGTTCCCTTAGGTAGTTAGCGCTGTTGCCTAACAACTAGAAGATTACAGATGTTAGCTGGGGTCTTTCCATGAATGTTAGATTAACGAGAGCCTGCTGCTACAGGTTAAAGCTTCCCAGACAATGTATGGTGGACCCCCAGAATTAGATAGTGGAGGCTAGGGACGACAACCACCTGTGAATAGCTAAAATCTACAAATACTTGAGTCCCTATCTAAAAACTGCCTACTTTATTAGTTCAAACAGCAAAATATCCATTCATGCACACAGTGGAAATTGTCTTGGCCCTACTACAGAAGCCAAGGCTGTGTTCGAGTTGTCCTCAGAACTGGGAAATTCCAACTTCCCAGTCATAAAACTCAACTGGAACGCCCTCTGAAGTGGGATTTCCCACTGAGAAACTGGGACATACTCCAACTACCCCCAGTTACGATTTGTATGGCCGACGTCACGTTTCAATGTGGCCGCTCCCCGCATCAACAGTAGTAATATGTGGAGGGAAATATGTTTATTTTTCAAGATACTCATGTAAGAGTGCATCTAAAATTAATTTTACATGTAGTGCTTGCAACTCTAAACTGAAAAAATTAAAAGTGGTGTTTGCTTATGGACAGTAAAGCTTAAAATTTGTAAAATTTGTTTGTAAGAGGTACTGCAAACAATGTCTATGGACGTCGCCATGTTGAAATTCCAACTTCTTAACTAGAATACTATTACTGTGGGTCTGACGTCAAATCCTGCTCGGAGTTACGACTTCCCAGGTAAATCGAATGCAGAATATCTACATTCTTCCTTATCTCCACTCTTGGGGGTACACCGAATCAGCTGCAAGGCAAATAAATAGCACTCCTGCTTTGGCTGCTATGCAGACACCAGCCAATGGGGTTACATTGTAGTACTCTAAGTCATTCTAAGTCATTCTCAGCTGATTTTATTTGAGAACTTCCACATGAAACCGATCCTTAAATAAAGAATCTGTTGAATATTTTCATAGGAGCCGGATAGGTGTGCAGCTGTTAGGACTTGCACCACAAACATCCTGGGTGTCTTGTCTGTCTTCCAAACTCTCAGCAGGGTGTTAGGTCTGCAGGTGTGGCCGCCAGCTGGTCCTCATCAAGTGAAACCAGGAGGAGCTTAAAAGAGTGGTGTTACCCTGAGGCAGATCCTGGATGGTTAACTTCCATGGGGTGTTCTTGGTCCTGTGGATCGCTGTTGCTGGTTCTATTCAACCTTCCTCATGATCCTTGTTTTATGCCTTCATCTTGGACTCACCTTTGTCTGCCTCCTTGCCACTCATATGACTGCTCCCTTTAAAAGACCTTTCCTGTAAGTCACACTGATGACCACCTGCCTCTCCACACTCCAACTCTTCTCCTTAAATCTTCCTGGAACAAAAGGAAAAGGTCTGCAGCAATTCAATTACTCACTGCCAACCAGATCCCCTGTGGACCTACTCACCTCTCCCGAGGCCATAAGACAACTTCCTCCCAGTAATCTCTGCAAAAGTCACCATCTTTACTGGTTAATACTAACCTTATCCCTGAGTGTGGTCCTGGACCTCTTCGATCCCTGGCAGCTTCTCCTCTTAACTCTGTCTGTCATTCAGTAAATGTTTTAACTATTCATTGTGTCTGTAGCTGTTGCTTGTTTAAGAGTCTATTCACTATCTTGACATTGTGGTCTTCAAATCAGAAAACTTATGGTGGAGACCCAGAAACCTTTCAATTTACAGGTAAATGCTGCAGATTTTGGAATAGCTTTGTGAAGGTGTGATACCCATGCCTGCATCCTTGTGGGAATTGTCATAGACATTAGGTTATCCAGCTTGTGTGTCAATAAATCTCAGAATATCAACAGTTTCTGAAATACTCAGACCAGCCTGGTAGACATTCATCTTTTATTTTCTCCTTAGGTCTCTTTGAGTCTATGATCAAATTCAGTTTGAGCCAATAAAAATCTGGGTTATCTTATACAGCTCCATAATTTTACAAAGATAACTAAACATCAATTGCATTTCTGTCAAATGTCATCTTTGAAGAAACCTAATTAACACAAAAATCCTTTTGAAATATTAGTAACGTAAGGAAAAAAGTAAGGCAGTCATACTCAACTCTTATCTCAGAAGGCAAGTACATGAATTGCATCTTTTCAATTGTTGCTTCATTCAATCTCTGGTTTGGCCCATAGGCTACTGCCCCTGTATTTGGTGAGCTGTGTTTGAGGTATTGGAGCACTTGCAATCAAAAAGAAAACATGGCCAAATTTTAAAATCTCCAACAATTCCTAAAAGAAGCTAAAAGCTGAGCATAGTGTATGGCAGAATTTAAAGCACATTTGTACTACTTCTACAATATTATTTTAACAGTAAGTTTAAGCATTATGTAAAAAACAACTTCATTAGTAAATTGTTTTGTTCTTTCAGTGATTAATACTCCACACAAATTTAGTTCCAATTGTTTATCTTTTCTATGAGCTGTAATAGCTGTGATTTGCCGCTGACCTTGGGATAACTGTGGCACTTATGGGTAAGTCAGTTGAATTGTGGGACGCAATACAAATTATATGAAAAGGCATTATCCTCCATGATGTAAATCATCTTTACATGCTGTGGCTGTCCATTCAGCATTGGCTGATAGTGATAGTTGGAGGTCAATGAATCCATTTTACCCTCTGTTGAGCTTTAATACATTTCAACTTTGTTGGCAGTAGTCTTTACAGAATAGAAATTGTCATTTTATCAGTCAGTTGGCCTATTCAGTCAAAAGAGTATTTGGCTAAGATTTTTATCAGACTACACTTTTATATTTTTCCTCTTTACATGATTCACATGTAAATACAGAACTGGAGGCAGGACTCTGGTTGTACAATTGGAATTATAAATTCCAAGATTTCTTCTTGTCCTTCTTTATATACCATTTTCAAGTGTCAGTTTTCTTTCACAAATCTAACTTGAACCTTTTTTTCTAATTAATATACAATATACAAAAAAAAAAAAAAAAAAAAAAAAAAAAAAAAATCACACACATACATACATATACATATATACGTGTGTGTGTGTGTGTGTGTGTGTGTGTGTGTGTGTGTGTGTATAAAAAGGACCAGGACTTTACCACGTTAATTTCAATGAATTAAATACATAGGTTTTATTGTGTTAAATATTTTAATGCAATAAATTTGACTTTTTTTTTTAAATACAAAATTCCCAAGCCAGAACCTTTGCATTCACAAAAAAACTATTGTTGTGTCCATGTTGTGCAAAAAGGAGTTGACCTATCACAGAATCTATTCAAGCTAAAATAGCATCTCAAAACATGTTGCAGCAGCACAGACGTCCCCAATACTAATGTCAGCGTCCACAGTTCACATTTCTAACGAAGGATTTTTTTCAAAGAAGTTACATGAATGATCAGGAGTTCCTGAAACACTTGAATAGGTATGATAGCACTTTGCACCATTCTGGTATGAATAGCCTAAATACCAGAGTAAAAACAATGTCTTTGTTGTTGAGTTCATACATCTATTTATTCAATGATTTGGCAGCAAAAACTTTTTTTAAATTGAGAATATAGCTTTTTTTTGTCACTGTATGGTTTTTGATTAAAATGTGGTAAATTGCAATAAATTAGTTATAGACCCTGCAATTAACTCAATTAAAAATTTTAATCGAATTCGTGTAAAAAAAATATTTCATAAATAAAACTTCTTTTGATCAGCCTATTGGTTGATTTTCTCAACAGACATTTGGCGAATCCAATCAAAACTCAGTCCTCCTCGGCCCGTCTTTCCTTTGACTAAAGTTATCAGATTTTGCCTTTAAAGCTGAGTTGGGGAGAAGTGAGTGAAAATTAATAAAAACAAAAATGCAAGGGGAACTGCTAAGAAAAAGGCTAAGAAACCTACAAGTGGACGCAGCCAAATGCACCAAAATAACTAATATGTTTCCTCTTGCCACCACAAGTTCTACTGCAGCAGCAGGTGCAGGGCCAGAGAAGGAGGGAAAATTAGTGATTCAAGGGAATTTGTTGGAGGAGATGGATGAGGAGAGATATGTGACCCAGGGACAGATTGAGGAAGAGGTCAGATTAGGTACTGTCAGTCCGGTAAGAAGTAGTCGCAATGTTCATGAAGAGGGACATGTCATGTAGTGAGGAGGGCTGTGTGTGTGAGTAAGAAAGAGTGTTGGGGGGAGAGAGCCAGCAGGATTTAGTCGTATTAATATCTTTATTCATGGTTGAACATTTAACAAGGCTCCAGATATAGGTGGCAGCAGTCAAGTGAGGTTTATTTGAATCGGACATTTCAGCAACAAGGTAGTTCAAAGTGCTTTACATGATAAAAACATAACACAGTTAACAATCAAAACATAGAAAGTAACATTACATTATAGTGGCAGAATAAAGAGAAGTAATGAAAAGTTTTAATCCAGACCAGAATTAATCTATTTTACAGTTGTTATTTTTAATCAAAGGCAACTCTAAACGGTGGGTTTTTAGCCTAGATTTAAAGGAACTTAGTGTTTCAGCTGTTTTCTGGAAGTTTGTTCCAGATTAGTGGTGCATAAAAACTAAATGCTTCTTCTGCATGTTTGATTCTGGTTCTGGGGATGTAGAGCAGACCAGAACCAGAAGACCTGAGTGTTCTGGAAGGTTGATACAATGACAACAGGTCTTTAATGTATTTTGTTGCTAAGCCATTCAGTGATTTATAAACTAACAGAAGTATTTTAAAGTCAGTTCTCTGAGCTACAGGGAGCCAGGACTTTAGAACTGGGGTGATGTGCTCTATTTTCCTTTTTACTCTACAATGAGTGAGAAATTTGTTTATTTTGAGGGGGTCAGAATACAAAATTCATTCTGATCAGATTTCATACTTCAAAAGAAAAAAAGCTGCAGAACTCCTGGTAACTCCTCCCACTTTACTACACGTCATTGGGCTTTTCATTAACCTGGATTACTAAAATGTTTTGACCAATCATACAATAGCTGTAGGACACCATGCAAGAAGAAAAGTTCTAACCTGACGATTAGTTGAGAACAAACTGTGAGAACTCCCAAACCAGTGTCAAAGGCCATGATAATATTATGTTCCCAGGTGGTTTTAGGGCAGAGAAGAACATCTCTACCTGGGCGGTGCAGAGGAAACACTGTTCTGTTAAAGAAGAGTTCTTGGAGAGTATATACAAGCCCTTAATGTAATTTTCCATGCTGGAGTCTTTTGTCTCTCTTTTGATTCATTACAAATGGTTTTCTGGTATACATCCTTTCAAAGAGATCATCTGTTGTCTTCCAGCAGATGGATTAACTTAAGGGTTCAAATGAATCTCCTGATTAAGGGTTCGAATGAATCTCCTGATTAAGGGTTCGAATGAATCTCCTGAATGTCGTATGAGGTCTGCAGAAAGCACATTTCTCAAGGACAATTCAATGTATAAGTTGAGGACTGAACCACCCCCCACCCCCCAAAAAATCTCTGCCACTATGCTATGTCTGCCCCAGCAAAGAGGATGATGGAATTTGTTCAAACAGACTCTGCAAATAGCAAGTGAACTGACTGACGGTAATTAAAGTTTATTATACTAGTGCAAAAGAAAAGTCACGTGTGCTGCTTAAGCTTGGGGAACATCAATGAAAATCTGTCGGGTGATCTGAAGCATGCTGTGCTGCAAGACAGCCTAAAATATCCCACAATGTTTATTAATCTGCAGGAAGACTAGCAGAAAATTCCAAAATCACAATTTGAAAGACTCTGAGTTGGATACAAAACATGTTTGCATACTGTGATTTCTGCTGAAGGGAAGATTACCAGGCAAAGACTATGTAGGGGTCCCGCATGTTCGCTTTTACTTTCTTTTCCTTTTGAGTTCATGAATAGGAACAATCACAGCATTAACATCTGAAGACTGCTCATCTTTAATATCCGTCAGCTGCAAGGACTGAATTTACTTCTCACTTACTTCAAAGACTCACAAGAGATTTGCCAAGAGGTAACTAATATGTTCTTTCTTTTTGTCTTATACAGTTTGAAACTGTTACAAAACATTTACAACACTCTTCTTTTTAATTTGCCAACAGTATCTACATTGCTTTGAAAAACCATGTGCCTCTTTACAGATTCCTTCATCTTGCTTTTTTGTCACACTTAGATGTTTCAGATTATCAAATAAGATGTACTCTTAGACAAACCTGTGGAAATATACAATGCAGGTTTGCAGGGCTTCATTGTGTTTTGGTCCACTTTCCTTTGCAGAAAGGTCTAATTCATCCACACTGGAGAGTTTTCAAGCATGGGCAGCTTATTAAGGACAAGCCACAGAATCTCAGTCAGATTTATGTCTGGAATTTGACTAGACCACCCCAAAGCCCTTATTTTGTATTTATTGTGCCATTTAAAGGTGGACTTTCTGGTTTGCTTTGAGTTATTGTCCTGCTGCATAACCCAAGTATGCTTGTCTCAAACTCTAGGACTGATCTTCTGAACTCAGAATTCATGTTTTTAATTAATTATGGTAAGTTGTTCAGGTCCCCAGGCAGCAGTAGTTTTCTGCTAGGCCTTACGATGTTACTGACTTTGTTTCTTATTTGTTTGCAAAATAGTTTTGATCAGGCCATGATGTGTTGATTTCTGGGCTCTTTAGCCTATTTCATTCTGTCAGACAGTTCCTGTTTAAGTGGTTTCTTGTTTCTACAGACCTGGCAACCCTAACCCTAAGCTCTACTTTCTGGTTTATAAAGGTTAATTTATGACTTATGAACAGGGTTGATTACTTTTTCAGAGGCCAGGTTTGTTTGGGTAGTTTTTTTTCACAAAAGCACTCAGGACTAGATAACAGATTCGAATAGTTTATTGAAAAGATGATGATTGGTATTCAGGTTGATCAGGTTCTCTAAAGGAAGAATAGTGAAAAGTAGGCTTCAGGAGATATGACTGAAGACGATGTTTGGGTAGAAGAATGAAGTGACTAACTGTGTCTGCAGGATGGAGGTGGGTTTAAGGTGAGGTTCTGCGTACTCTTCAATGAGGTGATTGTTACAGAGGTGCAGGTAAATCGGAGAATGGGAAGCAGAACACAGTGGACTCAGATGATTTAGTTCACTGACTTCACTCACTCTGACTGTGCTCCAACAATGACAATGCAACCCTTAGTCAAAGGGTGGCGCCATATACAGCAGAAAACAAAAACTGTGTCAGATCCAGAGCAGAAGGAGAAAAATAACTAACTTATAATATTATAGTCTGGCTGATTGGTGCATAAATTGCATGGATGATGATACAAGCATGAAACTTCTCACAAATGTTCACTATCAGATGCCTATCAATTCCAGCAGTGGAGCCATTTAAAATGTTACTGTCATAGCAACCATTGCTAAGTAACCAATTTTGCATAGTAACCAACCACTGAAAATAACTTTAGTAACTTTATCTTTAGAAAAATTAAATTTGTTACAAGAAATATAAAGCCTTTTATTGAGAAAGCTATTGAAAGTTAAATTTATATTTACAATTCACAGATAAATACATTTTGCAAAGAAATCTTCCAAGTGATGTGTAGACACCAATCGCTCATTCTCATAGATGTATATCTTGAGAAGGAAGAATATTTAAATTTTTTTCTTCAGTGACTGCTTTGTTTATTATAGGATGTACTATTTTGACTGTTATTTACTTTTTCAGCACCATCAGCGATTGCTGTCAACATTTGTGAGTAGCCCCTTCCAGCTGTGCTTGTCACGATTTTCACTGAAAATTCATACAACTTTGCAGTCTATTTTGTCATCAAGTTAGGCTTTTTAGACAATAAATTAAGTTTTTAAGTCTTCAGTACCAAATACTGTTTTCTTTTAAGAAAACCAGAATTCACTATTCACTTGTATTTATTTTATATATAATTGAGGATTTTAGTACCAAATACTGTTTTTCTTTTAAGAATAGAATGATTTGTCAAGTTTTTTCAGCTCCTGCATGCACAGTGGTGTTGTGGCTTGTTGGTGGTGGTTGTAGTATAAATGTTGGTGGTGAACCGATTGAAATGGAAAATCCAGAAACCAAACCAGGACAGGAAATTGACTGTACAAAGTGCATTCAGTGTAAATTAGACACAAAGAAATCACTGATTAATCCAACACCACTTGGATATAAACCCTTAGCTGAAAACTTGAAATAGTTTCATGACTTTAATGCTATGCCCGTGAAAATAGATGTCTCATGCTTAGACAATGGAGATGGCATTAAACCCACCTTTCTGGCATAAGTCCTTCAATCAGGAGTTTAATAAATTTAATGGAAAATGTGCTGACAAAGGGGGAAGTTCTAAACGAATTTAAAAGTAATAAATTGGAACCTAATAAAAGTTTGGAAATATTTATTTTGGTTGCATTTTCATCAGTAACTTATGCTATGTTTTTATTAAACTGCCTAATTTTAATGTAGGTATGTTAGTTTAACTAGCTTCGAGCCATCTCACAAATTGTAAACAGATATACTGATATTATTGATATCTTGGTGATTATATATACATTTTTGCTCGCTGGTTATTTATTGCTAACTAGTTTACATTAATCTGTGCTTTCAGTACTTTAAAACAGTGTTCAGGGTAATAGAAACCTCTTCTACTACAAAGTATGTGTAAACAGTTAATCACTATAATAAAATGGTTTCCTAGCAACTGTGTCTAAGATAATTATAATTGTCTTTGGCTCTACCCCTAAAGTTATTAGGTACCCTATGAAGAAAATTTGTGCAAAGTTGGTGTCCCGATACCAGCGTCAAGTACTCGTACTTGAAAAAGCAAGTCGATACTCCAAACCGATAACACATTTCATCTGGATTTTCCTCCTGGGCTATGCTGCAGTGCAACTCAATGGCTAAACCACACTTTATACCAGGTGATGGTAGTGGCAATACACCAAGAAGTTATTTGCTGATGCTCAAATAAAAAAACAAAAACAAAAAAAAAAACCATCAAGATGGGAGAAGTTAGATGGCCGGAAGGGCAAAAATTTCCATAGTCTGGAGCAGAGGTCATGCTAGACTTTTTCTGCTGGCTGTCATTATGACTGTGTCAAATCCCTGCCATAATCTATTTTTATCCATCAATTTTTAAAATGATAAAAATGACATTTAATTGCGTTTCATTTTCATTCTGTTTCAACAGATCATTGTCATCATCAGGCTGAATACATTTAACTTTTTCTCTACAGTGACAAAATTTTTAAAGGTGACATTTCACCAACTGAAGTGATAAGAAGTCAGCAAGACTCTCTGAACATTATGTGGCAGATACTCCGCTCAGCAGGAGAATAATCCCGCAGCAGTGGTTCAGCTGCACTAGACGCGCTCCAAAGCCTGTTGTCCATAAGTCTTCAGCTCGCTGCCGTCAGCTCTCAGACAGTGTCCAGATCAGAGGTGATACTCTGATGGAACGTTTTCTTATATTGATTGATTTAGTGACCTCTGCGATGTTCTCTGTGCGTAAAGTTGAAACTGTCTGCACATCAGCACCAAGTGGTCAGGTGTGTGCAATCTGTCAAAATGAGGGAAGACTGTCAGATTGATCGGTCACTGTTTAAAAAAATAATTATGATTACTAAATGAAAAATAATTATAAATAAATATTCGGATAAAAAGTGACCCCTGGTTTGGATATATTTTAAGGTAAACACAGAGCATTAACAAGTGAATTGCCCTGTGTGCTTCCTGTCGGGGGAAGGGGAGGTATTTTAACCTCTCTGTTTAACCTCTCTACTGTCATAGCTCCGGCAGCTTAGCTGCGTCTTGAATCGAGTTACGTAACTCCGGGAAAATTTGCTCAATCATAAAAAATCCAACACTGCCAGAGAGCTGAGGCTCAGTGTTTTCTGCCAATATATGATGTATGTGGTGTATCACAGTATTTTCAAAAAGGAACACAAAAATTGCCACTTCAACAGCAGATGACAGGGGAGAAGGGTCGAGGTGAGCAAGAGGATTAGGTGAGTGACAGTTTTGTTTGTTTTTTTTCTTTTTTTGGTTACTATCAAAAGAGTATTCCCAGATATTCTACGTGTTTCTACTTATGTTTGCGTGTACCTGAATGTGCCTGAGTTTTTGTATTTTTCTCATTTTGAACTGCTGAAACTTTCTTATTATGTGCAATAATCATTAACCAAATGTTGAAAGGTCAAGTTCAAATACGCCTGGGAAAACGTACTAAAGCTCAGAGACTTAGAGCATTTCCTGACCATTTTACAGCCATAATAAAATATGATTTTAGCCTTGGCAGAATAAGGGTTAATTAAGCTTTTACTGCTTTCGTTTTTAGACCACCATTAGAGTAAGTCGTGTAACTTCTCCCGTTTTCAGCTTTTGTCATTTGGAATGTGTGATTAATGGGAGCGGAGCAGGGTGATGCTGCGTGCGCATTTATTGGTGCGCAGCCCTTGTTACAATCTAATGATCATCTGCACCTTACTTTCTTTCCTTCCTCAACAGGGTAAGCTGCCTCCTCCTCTATTTAGACTATAAGTAGATTAATACAACTTTATTGCACATTCTCTTTTGGCATTCTCTGTGTATGTATTGCTTATTAAATGCGCCAAAGAAGCTGCAGCCCAACCGGACCATCAAACAAATAATTTTGGCCTGACCCGAATTTTGGCTTGGGCTATGGATCTAAACTGCAGCGAAAAATGCATCTTTTAACGAGTAATTTGAAGTATTTGAAGACTAAACAATCTGTATGTCATGCTCTTCTTATGATTTGTTAAAACAGTCAGAGGGAGTGTAGGCTTAAAAAGAAGAGCCACTCAGATCTAAATAAACTAAATTTGATTTCAAAGACTTGTTAATTACTCTGTATTGGTACTTGGTATCAACCAGTACCTAAACTGAAGTACTCTACTCAGCCTGAAAAAAACTGGTAACGGGACACCCCTAGTTTCATGCTTGTATCACATTCCAAGCAATTCCAACCATATTTTACACCAATCATGCAGACTATTAAAGTCATCAAAGAATAAAATATTAGCAAGTGACTCAGAAATTATGTTTCCATCCAGTTGTCATGCAAAGTTTGAGCGAAAAAAAAAAATGCAAATTAGGTGTGTTTCCTTGTATTTGTTGAGAGCGAATCAACCAGGTTATGCAAAGCATGATTTCACCGGATGCTGACGTTATACATGGCTGTAATGAACAGGAAGTAGAGGTTGCAAACTTGGATGGACCACACATCTCAGAAAAATCGAGTGAGGTTTTCAGGAATGTGTTGCTATTGGGCAAATTGTAATTGTTTTGTCATGTCAACTGGTATCAGTGATGTTACATGCTGTCCAGAGATGTAGAAAAAGAAATGAAATTCTAATGCACCGACAGTGAAACAGCTGATCAGTCATGTTAGGTAAATGTTCCCTATGTCAAAACTTATTTGGCAAATGTGTTTCCATCTCCCCTTTAGCGCATTAACTCTTTTTCGGAAAAGCCAAAAACCACCTCAAGAGAGCGTGCAAACTTTTTTGCAAAACTGAGTAAGTTATTTCAAATTTTGCCATTTCTATCAATGTTTTCTAATGTGATTCTTCAAAATTTGCATTAAAATATTGATGGAAATATGGCTCATGTGACCCAGATTTATTAACTGAATCTAGTTTACCACCTCTAGCATATCACCTTCATCAAATGAGGAGGGGACCTTTTAGCTCAAGACCCTGCTACACATATCCTTGTAATGCACAAGAAACTGATTAATTTCCATGATCTTTGTGAACCACATAATCTCCATAATATCCAGTCAACCCTTTTTTCTCCATCATGTTATCTACCTTCTTCTGCAGCCTGATTTTCTTTTTATCATAGAAGTCTGCCATAGCAAAACTTCCTATTGGGGTTTTGCTTGTGTAGCATGCTTTTCCCTACAATGCTGCAGGTTTTCTGATCCCATGGAGGGGCGTCCTCTTTTCTGCTTTACAAGACAGAGTCCTATGGAAACATGTAACCTAAAGTCCTTCAGAGCCTGGTGCTTCTGACAGTGCTGCCGCATCATGGTGGTGGAAAAGCCATGCATTGTTGACAGCAATGTCAGCTATCTGCCAAAGTCATGGTCAGGTACCAGTGGTGTGACTTTCCTGGGGTGTGTTAGGTGCTTTGGGCACATTCTTATTATATTTGCCTATTTTCTGGATTGTTTTTGTTTATAGATTTTAGTTTATGTAACTTTTATAAAAACTATTTTTCTACATAGTTTTTGAAACTGTTACTATGCTGTGACAGAACAGTATGAGACATATAATCTGTGTAAAAAAAAAAAAAAAAAAAAAATTAAAAAAAAAAAAAAAAAATCGAGCTCTTCTGCCTTCTCCCAGTGCTCCCAGTGCTATAGAAACAATTACTCAGAGCCAGGAGGCAGGTGTTAGCGCTGTCAATCACCGCCTTTGTGGCACTGCTCCGCCCCACCCACGCCCTCTTGCTCTAGCAGCTAGCAGAGACTGTTGTGGATACTCATTCCCTTTTCAAAATGTCTGCTTCTAGGATGATTGCTGAAGTCAAGTCAAGTTCATTTGTATAGCACATTTCAGCTGCAAGGCAAAGTGCTTCACATCATAAAAACATCAATTAAGTATACAGCAACATCATGAGGATCATCAAGCAAATATCATCAAGCAAATATAATTCGAAAATATTAATCAAAGTTACACTTACAACTAATCAAAGCCAGCTCTAAACAGGTGGGTTTTTAGCCTTGATTTAAAGGAACTCGGTGTGTCGGCTGTTTTGCAGTTTTCTGGACGTTTGTTCCAGATTTGTGGTGCATAAAAACTGAAAGCTGCTTCTCCATGTTTGATTCTGGTTCTGGGGATGCAGAGTAGGTAGGCTTGAACCAGAAGACCTGAGTGGTCTGGAAGGTTAATACAATGACAACAGGTCTTTAATATATTTTGGTGCTAAGCCGTTCAGTGATTTATAAACTAACAGAAGTATTTTAAAGTCTATTCTCTGAGCTACAGAAAGTCAGTGGAAGGACTTTAGAACTGGGGTGATGTGCCCTATTTTCCTGGTTTTAATGAGGACACGAGCAGCAGCGCGCTGGATCACCTGCAGCTGTCTGATTGACTTTTTAGGCAGACCTGTGAAGACACTGTTGCAGTAATCAATGCAAATAAAGAAAATGCATGGATGAATTTCTCTAGATCTTGAGACATTAGTCCTTTAATCCTGGAAATGTTTTTCAGGTGATAGACGGCCGACTTTGTAAATATCTTTGTGTCTTTGAAGGTTCAGGTCTGAGTCCATCACTACACCCAGATTTCAGGCCTGATTTCAGGCCAGATTTCACTAGTTTCTAACTCTAATAGCTGAAGCTATGTGCTGACTGTAGATCGTTCATCTTTAGGGACTAAGATAGT
This sequence comes from Anableps anableps, assembly GCA_014839685.1. Lineage (NCBI taxonomy): Eukaryota > Metazoa > Chordata > Actinopteri > Cyprinodontiformes > Anablepidae > Anableps > Anableps anableps. The sequence continues at coordinate 29,374,393 of CM026082.1, read as the reverse complement.
AACTTCAGTTTTTTTTACATTCAGCTGAAGATAGTTATGGTACATCCACACATTGATTTATTCTAAGCATCTGTTCAGTGATTGGATGGGTTCTCAGTCACCTGGTGACCGTAATGTAGAGCTGTGTATCATCTGCACAGTTATGGTAGCTAATCTTATTACTTGTTATAATCTGAGCGAGTCAGAGCATGTAGATATTAAATAGGAAGGGTCCCAGGATTGACTCTTGGGGTACTCCACATGTGACTTTTGTCCACTCTGATAAGAAGTTGCCTATTGACACAAAGAAACCCGTTCATTAGGTAGGATTTGAACCAATTCAGTACTGTACCAGAGTCCGATCCAGCTCTCCAGTCACGTTAATAATATATCATGATCAACAGTGTCAATGCTGCACAGAGGGTCCAACAGAAACAACACTGTGGTTCTTCCACAGTCTGTATTTGTGTGGCTGTCATTTAACACTTTGACGAGGGCAGTCTCAGTGCTGTGGTGAGCACGGAAACCAGACGGAAAGACATCAAAATGGAAACAGTTTGTCATTGTTAAGAAGCTATTTAACCTGTTGAAACAGGTTTTTCAGTAATTTTGCTGATGAATGGAAGGTTAGAGATTGGCCTGTAATTCTGCAATTGTGATTTATGCAGATTGTGTTTTGAAGCTGCGCGCTGACTCTAGATCGTTCCTCTTTTGGTCCAAAGAGAACTTCAGTTTTATTTCTGTTCAACTGGAGAAAGTTTTGGCACATCCATGCATTGATTTGTCCAAAGCATCTGTTCAGTGCTTGGATGGGTTTGGAGTCACCTGGTGACATCGTGATATAGAGCTGTGTATCATCTGCGTAGTTGTAGTAACTGATCTTATTACTTGTTATAATCTGAGCTAACGGGAGCATGTAGATATTAAATAGGAGGGGTCCCAAGATTGGACTTTGGAGTACTCCACATGTGACTTTTGTCTGCTCTGAGGAGAAATTGCCTATTGACACAAAGAAATCCCTGTTCTTTAGGTAGGATTTGAACCAACTGAGTACTGTACCAGAGAGTCCGACCCAGCTCTCCATTCGCTTCAATAATATATCCTGGTCAACTGTGCCAAATGCTGCGCTGAGGTGTCCAACAGAAACAACACTCTGGTTCTTCCACAGTCTGTATGTGTGTGGATATCACTGAACACTTTGACAATGTCAGTCTCAGTGCTGTGGTGAGCACGGAAACCGGACTGTAATATGTCAAAGCGGTTTGTCATTGTTAAGAACCTGTTTAACTGTTGAAACACAGCTTTTTCAATAATTTTGCTGATGAAAGGAAGGTTAGAGATTAGCCTGTAATTCTGCAATAGTGATTTGTCTAAAATGTTCTTTTTAAACAGTGGTTTCATAACTGCTGTTTTTAGTATCTGGGGGAAAACATCTGATGAGAGGGATGAGTTTACTATTTGAATCAGGTCAGATGCAATGACAGGCAGAACTTTCTTAAGGAAGGTTGTAGGTTGGAATCAAGACAGGAGTAGGAGGAGCTTAATTGTTTCCAAATTTCTTCTAAGTTTTCATGGTTAAGTTGGTGAAATTCAGCCATTTTTTTTGCATTTGTTATGTCTGGGCATAGTAATGGTACTGGATTATGTGTGGATGTGCAGATTAACTTTCTATTATTTTTAATTTTCTCTGTAAAAAAAGTTGGCAAATTTATTGCAGGACCCTCGTAGAATGGAATTCAGATGTTACAGTCACAGGTGATTTTGTCAATCTGTCAACTGTGGCAAACGAGGCACAAGCATTATTGATGTTTTTTTGATGATTTCTGTAAAGAACATTTCCCTTGTGTGTTATAGTGATGAGTGATAGCTTCACAGCCTCTCTTTGTAGATTTCATAGTAAACGTAAAGTCGAGTTTTGCACCATTTACGTTCAGCCTTTTGAGAAAGGCTTCTTTCGTTTCTCACAAGTGGCACATTTATTCACAGAGATTTCTTTGTATCAGACACAATCTTCACTTCAATAGGAGCAATGAAATCAATGATGTCTGAAATCTTAGAATGAAAATGATTCACTAACTCATCTACTGCGTTAAACAATAGAATTGGATTTGACGAGTAGATTTGATTAAACGTTTCAGCTATGTTGTCTGTAAAATAATCTTTTGTAGTAATATCTGTTTAACTAATCGATTCAACAGAGATTGTGCTTTCAAAAAAAAAAAAAAAAAAACAAAAGTGATCAGACAGAGCAACATCAATTTCAGAGACCTTAGAGATATTTACACCCTTGGTGATGATCAAATCTAGAGTGCGTCCTTGATTATGTGTCGGCTGTTTGACATGTTGAGTCAAACCAAAGTTTTGAAGTACATCATTAAGCTTTTTTACCTCTCCGTCTATTGGGTTGTCAACATGGATGTTAAAGTCTCCCATAATTATTAAACAATCATAATCAATGGATATCATGGATAACAGCTCGCTAAAGTCATTGAAAAAAATTGTCACATATTTTGGGGTTTTGTATAGAGTTAGTGTTAGGGTTTGTTGGTGGCCTTTTACCTCAATTCCCCAATATTCAAAAGAGTCAATATTGCCCAGGGAAAGCTTTTTACAGTTTAGTGAATTATGAAATATTGTAGCAACCCCTCTGCCCCTCTTATTCTTTCTGTTCTCACTTTAAAAAAATTTAATTAGGAGGCGCTGATTCAGTTAGTACAGGTGTTTCATTGTTGTCATCCAACCATGTTTCTGTAAGAAACAACATCAATATTATGCTCAGAAATGAAGTTATTAACTAAAAGTCCTTTTGCTGATAGTGATCTTATATTTATGAGAGCCAGTTTAAGTGTCATGGGGCAGATAATTTTGCAGTTTGAGGTTTCTCAAGACATGGGATTAATTTGAGATTTGATGTTAGACCACTGCATTTCCTTGCTATTTCTCTATTAGTAATTCTGACAGGGATGCTCCTGTATCTTACTGCCAGGAGCCCAGACGCTGTCTGGAGGAGGACTGATATAGAACTAATGTCTGGACCCCTGTCTCAGGCTTCAGAAATACAGCCTAATATTATATATTAATAATATAATATGTTCTGATGGCCCAGAATCCAGTGGCTCTGATGAAGTAAAGCATTCTTTTTGGGTACTCAAGAGGGAAGTTCCTCGCTGTACCTGGCGGCCCATTTTCTCACTGAAGTAGAGAAACATTAGTTCTGATAATGAATTTTCTGAGCTATTCTGTGTTCCAGCATTGTCCTGGCCCTGAGAAGACATGTTCTCCTCATGGCTCCCAGTAGGTGTTGATGGGGTTGGGTGAGGGGGCAGCGATGACTACTTATCGGTTTGTTTTGGAACATTGTGCACTTGCTGGGTTTGTGCTTGTCCTTCTACAATCTTTGCTTGGACAGTGATATCATTGTTTACATTGTCCTGTGTTTGGAGATATGGCCTTCTGCTGTTAACAGCATTGAAATTATTGGTAGTGAATAGTTTTTTCCTATCTTTATTTAGGCCGACTCCATCTTGTCTGAAGAGATAATAGCACTCCCAGAAAATATTGTGATTTTCAATGAAGTTCATGGATTTGGAAGAGTATTGTTTCACAAGCCATCTGTTAATCATAAGCAGTCTGCTGTAATTCTCATCTCCACGTCCAGCTTTCAGTATTGGTCCACTTATAAACACCTTCATTTGCAGATTTCCAACTGTGTTTAGAAGATGACTAAAGTCATTTTTCAGAATTCTAGATTTTTGCTTGGTCAAATTATTAGCTCCAGTGTGAATGACTAGATTCTCAATGCTCGGCTGATCAGTGGTTAATGGGAGTATTTTCTGTGTTACATCCGACACAGTGTCATTTGGGAAGCAGATTACCTTCGTTCTCTTTGTGCTACAAAGAGGATCAATTCCATTTACTGCCAAATCCCAGACAATAAGAACTTTTGGCCTTAATTTTGGTTTCTGGGTCATGTTAGGAGGTGGTTGTGTTGGTCTTGTCTCATACTTCTAGTTGATGTTTAGAGGAGAGGTGTCTGTCATAGGCTCCTGCTGCAGAGCAGCAAGCCTGTTTTTCAGTCAAATTTTAGTGGGTTTCCAGCTGGAGACATGACGGGATGTGTTATGGCTCGAGCTGGCTGATTAGTCCTTTGTACCGGAGTCAAATCATGTCGGGTTCAGCTGCTTGTCTTTTCTTTGGTGCTGGTGTTGGTGAGGGGATGTTTTGGCTCAGTGCTGGCTGCGCTGTATCATCTAGGTGAGGGGTCCATCCCTTTAGACGTCAAGTCAGATCCAAATGATGAGCTGCTTGCTGAAGTGCTCGGCGTCTGTTTGTTGTTTTGAGTCATCGGTAGAGTTGTTTCATTTCCAGAACCTGCGTTGATCTTGACATTTACTTCCAGTTGACAAACCCTCAGTTCTATTGATTAAAGTCTTTGTATAACACTATTTTTGTCCCTGGTGTCGACCAGAGGCATCTTGCTCTTGCTTATCTTAGAGGTAGAAAAAAATAGAGCAAAAAGTAAAGTAAAATTAAAAATCCACAGTCCTTAAATCTCAAGTAATCCAGTTATGAGACAATGTAAGAGTAACTATAAAAACTGGGTATATTAGAAAACTTAACCGGTAAAACTATCAGATTAGGAGAAGAGAGAGCAGGATAAGATGTTTCTCCTTCCAATTTGACAAAACAAGACTGCTTTTGTTGAAGGCCTGGACCAGATGGGTTCTGCGTGAGCAAAGTATATTCTGCCTTTTTTCTTTTCTGTCCTTTTTAAGCCCAGAAGAAATTATTGATTTTACATTTTGGGTGTCTTTATTGGAAGAAGATGGTGATGACAATCAAAAAACTTGCTGAGGAATTAGAGAAAATCATGAAGTCACTCAACTTTATGTCCATGGACATCAGCAAAGTGGTAAAACAACAACTCAACCTCATGGGCCTAATGGAAGAGGTTTGTGAATTGTCTACAATCAAGTTAAGAGATGAGAAGATTGGACTATTGGATCAAAAAAATGATGACTTGGAGCAGTACTCCAGGGTTGATGACATTATAATCAGTGGTTTGGCTACTAGACATCATAGCTATACCAGGGTTGTGGTCAGTGACCAACAGGGTGAGGACGCACCACTTGAGTAGCTGAGCACTCTGGAACAACAGTGATCTACTATATGAGCAGTAAGAACATCAACTTAGAGAGTCAGAAAATCCCAGCTTGCTATGTCTTCCACTCAAGAATAAAACAAACATACCTGCTATTGCGGTTAAGTTTGCCAACAATAAGTATAAGTCTGGAATGATGAGACAGGTAAAAAAGCTAAAAGGGAGTGGGTTCTATGTTAATTAACACCTGACAAGAAAAAAATGCTGATATTGCAAGAAGATGCAGACTTCTTGGAAAGCAAAATAAATAAATAAATAAATAAAACACATTCCACATGGACATGGAATGGAAAATTGTTTCTAAGGTTAAATGGGCCACCTGAACAGGCTATGGTTGTGGTGGTAAGAAATGCGAAAGAACTGGATCATTACAATTGATGATGCTATTTCAGGCTTGGAGTTTGCTAAACAAAACTCGGATTTATTTTGATGTCATTTCAGGTTAAAGAAACTAAAGAGTAAATCTCTTGTAGTGGAAAAGATCAAAATATTATGAAAGTGAATGTGCAGCAAGACCTTTTAGTTTATCTGACCATAAGTTATATAGTTTTGAGAATAGTGTTGATCCAGAAAAATATCTCATCAATGATCCAAATTATGATTCAAAATTCTGAATATTACTCAGATAATAAGTTTGATAATGTTAATTTTGAGGGTTTTTCTATGATACATTTCAACAACAGAAGCTTGTACTCAAATTTTGAACAAATCAAGGAGTATTTGGATGCAGTTAAATACAAATTTCATGCGACTGCAATAAGTGAAACTTGGTTAATAATGGACAGGGATGAGACTTTTGGGTGAAAGGGATATGGGTTTTTTTTGTTAAATCGTGAACATAAAATTAGTGGAAGAGTTGCAGTTTTTGTACAGAAGGATTTCCAATGTAAGGTAATTGATACTAAAATTGTTGATGGAGTTTTGGAAAGTTTGACAGTTGAAATCAACACTAAATCAAGGACTCTTTTTGAGCTATTTATATAGAACACCTGGTTTATCTCCGGATCTGTTTATGAATACTGCAGATATATTTGATATATTTGGGAGAGTCTGTGAAAAGAAACTATTTTGTTTGTGGTGACTTTAATATTGACCTGTTGAAATACAATGAATACAAATTAACAAATTATTTTTGTCATACAATGTTCAGCTTTGATTTAAAACCCCTTATTAATAAGCCCTCCCGAATAACTAAAGATAGTGCCACACTCATTGATAATATTTTTACTAAAGGGACAAGCTGGAGCTGTAAGGAATGGGCCACCACATGTCCCAGTGGGTACTGGACTACCTCACTGGCTGCCCACAGTATGTGAGGACACAGGGCTGTGTCTCTGACAGGCTGGTCTGCAGTACAGGGGTCTGCAGACCAGCCTCTTCACCCTCGACACTGCAGACTTCTCCATTGACTCCCCATGCTGCTATCTGCAATCTGCCATCTGATGACTCTACCATAGTTGGGCTGATCACAGGTTGAGGACAACTCAGAGGTACAGACAGTGGACTCAGAAGTCCCAAGTCTTTGTCCTGAGACTTTGTGGAATGGTACCAGCAGAACCACCTCCTGATCAAGGCTGCTAAAACCAAGGAGCTGGTGGTGGATTTCCGCAGGCGCAGACCCACCTCACTGACACTACTGGTAAACATCCAGGTGTCCAGGGAGTCTAGCATCAGCAGTGGCTTCAACGGCCCTATATTGTAAATAGTCTGCATCTTTTTTCAATGTTCAATACACAATGCAACTATGTACATTCTTGGAAAAAGTGATCCAACTCAGTTGCACACCCCTAGGATGGTGAGTCTGATTGCCTATTTCTAATAACTGCACCAGTAGTCTGCTTAAGTGTTGTACAGTACATATCATTTTGGTAATAGTTAATCTTGTTTTTTTTGTTGTTTTTTTTAATTGTTTTTTACACTTAAGAACTTTTTGTGTGAAACTTTATATCTGTTGCTGCTGTTACACCTGAATTTTCCCTCTGTGGGACAATAAAGACTGTTTCTATTTTATTTATTTATATTTGTTATTGATTGTTTTAAGGTGGGCTTGCTGTGGCTTGGGGAATTCCCCTGCTGGAGCAAGCAAGATGAGGAAATCCCCTTGTTCAGAGAGTTTTGCAAACTTCTGATCACTTCAATTGGACAAATGTTCCCTGATTTTAATGCTTTGGCTGAAGTGGCATTTGTAATTCCAGTCCCCAGTGTAGCACAGACTGCAGATTCATCCTCCCTCCAGATCAACATCAAAACCGAGACTTCTGATTACATACAAGCAGGTGCGACAATTCAGGTCCATGCAGACCAGGAGATTATGTCCGTTCAGGCCCACAGCAGATGAAAAACTGATAAATTACGAGTAATCATTTAATTACATTGTTTATATGTAGTTACTGGGACTACAGTCACTGTCTTTTGTCACTGTGGAGAAAAAGTTATATATATCATCAGCTGGTGTGACAGCACAATGTGGATTCTCTGTTCAGCTTGTTGAATATTAATTAAACCGAATGAAAATTAAATGCAGCTGAATATGTAATCATTATTATTTAAAAACTGACAGGTAAAAATAGATAATGACTATTAGTTTTTTTGACACCATCTGTTAAAATGAAGGACATCGAGAAAGCCTAACACCACCTCTGACAGAGAGATTCGCAAGATGACTCGTGTCTGTACCCACCCTTGCAGCCAATGCACCAATCAACAGCTGACTTCAAACCAGCCCCATTTGGCTGGCCCAGATGGAACCACGGCTCTCGGAGGTTTCAGGAAGCAGCCTGAGACTAATGCAAATCGCTGGACCCAGGTTTGAACCAGTGCAAAAAGGCCTTCAGGTGAGCAGTCAACCTCATTGTCGTGAAAAAATTGTCAAAGTAGACATTACAATCTGATGGTTCTGCACAGCTGCAGAACATTACTTCTTAATGGAAACTGTCAGTTTTTTGACTAGGCTCATCAAATGTAGACCTCTCATTGTAAACCATGAAGTCATAGACAATGCCAGACATACCAGCTCGCACAAAGATTTAAAAGCCCCATTTCTTAGGTTTGCTGGGTAGGTACTGCCCCAGTCTTCCAGCTTTTTTGCCTTTGTAAGGCACCATCATCTCATCAATTGAGAACTTGCTCTCACTTTCAACATTTAAGGATTTGCTTCTCATGTAGTCGAGGACAGGCCTGATTTTTACCAACTGATCTTGACTGGAGTCAGAGATCATACTATCTTGAAAGTGAATCATTCTTGACAAACATTTAAATCTCTTCAGTAGCAAGACATCAGCCAGCCTGTTATACCTTCTATCAGTTCCCCAGTAATTCTCCACTGCTGGCATTATAAGCACACCCATGATGAGTCTCGGTCCAATGAATGCCTTGATTTCAGTGGCCTTGATGTTGATGCTGCTTCTGATGACCTGACATAAGTACAGATTTGTTTGGTTTGAGGAATATCTTCAAAAAGATTCTGATCAAAGAATCTAGGGAAATAATCTCAGTGAGTGGAAAGCTCATCAGGTTTAGTAAAGCTGCTTGGTGTAGCTGGAGACTGGGGCTCAAATGCTGTTTTCCTCCAGCTGTTGAGAACAAAAACATTGTGTACTCTCTTTTCATAGGCTGTTACATAATAATTGATAATCTTTTCTCCAATAATTACCTGAACAGCTTCCTTAGCTTTTTCTGTCTTGTTACCTCCTATTCTACTTTTTCCTCACCAGAGCAACCAGTGAAACATTAACTGCTGCTGCTATCATGCTCTGACAGGCCCTCTACCTGCAATGTGTTTTCTTCATTTTCATTACTGGTTCCCTCTGAATCCAATGAGCCATCAGGTGGCAAAACTACAGCTACTTCTCTCTTTTTCTGACCAGAGAAACTATGTGCTGAAATTCCCTGAATACATATAGAATACACTCTAAATTTAATTTATAATGAAAATTTGAGTGAAAAATAAGTCTTAATATAATACCGCTATAAAATAATATACTGTCTGGGAGTAACTGGGGATGTTTTATACTCCTAACTGGGCAACACAACCTCTAAGGACATTTAATACCTTATTATCTAAGCTGTTTAAATGTAATTCATATTTTTTTACAGATATGTATTTAATCACTCTTAAAAAAACAGTATTTTATTAAATCGAATCTGTGAATATAATTATGAACACCCAAAATAACACCTCTAACCTTACAATGTGCATCTCAGTTCATGCAGGCTGTCATTTTGCCCTTTGTATGAAAGCATCAGTTCCTGTCAAATGTTTCTCCCAGGATACAGAAACCATTGAGGGTTGAAAAGGGTTGAAATCACAGGGTTCACCTTTGTCATTACCTGTTCCATCTCCTAAGTGGCCTTTACAGGTCTACAAATCCACACATGGTTCTAAAGACAATGATTTATAACACGTTAAACTAAAGGGAAATAAAAAAAAAAAATTACAGGGTGTAAGTTAATTACTTTGTGTAGAATGATCTTGAAACTGAAACCAAGACTCATCAGACCAGAAAACATTTCCTTTCTGTATGGGGATGGTTGGGATTTCATTATCAAGTGTACCGATTGCCTACATTCTTGTCCTTATGAGCTCGCCGTCCTATACAAAACAGTTTGATGTGAATGCTGTTTTCCATGCAGTTTACTGTGCAACACAAGTATGCGCACAAGGTCATAAAAATTTAGATTTGCATGAACTTCTACTTCCGGTTTGAGTCTGCATCGTGTACATGCAGACCTCCTCGGAGTGAAGTACACCCGAGTATGTGGGAGCCTTTAGTCACCTGGCACCTGGTGCAGACTTTCTTCATTGGCAATGGCATTCTGCATACCTTAGCTATAACAAGTATGTCATTTAGCATCTTTCTCTTTTAACCTTTAATGTCAACAAAGCAGACACGATGTTCACTGCATATTTTCTGTTTTCATGCTCCTTCTCTGTAAACTGGAGAGATGATAGTGTGAGAAACTCTCAGTAGATGGCTAGCCAATATGGCACTAACAACCATGCCCCATTTGAAGTCACTTAAAACCCATTTCTTTCCCTCTCTGATACTTGGTTCCAATTAAGTAATGTGACTTTAGCACATCTTGGATGCATTCACACCAGTCCTGTTTGTTCCGCTTTAATTGAACTCGAGTTCATTTGCCTAGAAAGTCTGATTCATTTGGGGAGGTGCGAATCTGTTCTTGAACTCTGATCTGAACCAAAAAAATGAACTCTGTTCCGTCTAAAAACCTAGGTCTCGGTTCAGTTGAAGTGAACTCTGGTGCAGTTCGAATGCATATGTGGATGCCAAGTGGACCAGAGAATGCTTTAAAAGCTGGAAGCAAACTATCCAGACTACCAGCTGAAAATGTAACAAATGTTGCAATTTTGGTCCCCAATCAAACTGAGGCTTCTGGACTATCAGGTGTGAAAACACCCTTAGATGCTTTAGTGAACTGATCGGCTTTAACAAGCAATTGAACAAATGTACCTAGTAAAATGGCCAGTGAGCATAACTTGTCTGTGAAAGTGTTATGAGTTATCTTTACAAGTCAATATAACAGACATAGGACACCAGTTTGCATTTTTTTTTTTTTTTGACAGAAACTTTGACAGCCTCTTCACATGACTATTCCTGTTCCACCAGGCACTATCCTCCACATTAAACTTTTGGATTGAAATTAAACTAGATTGCACTCATAGACTTGCTAACATCCAACATAATATCAGATATTTTTCTCTTGATCACAGACACATAATCAACTTTCCTTCACAGGTGGGTCAGCTGAAATGCCACCCAGATGGCGCCAGAGAAGACTGTCCCCTCTGCTGGAAAGAGATTGCGCTAACGCACCATGGCCGAGCACATCCGCTGCAAATTCCCACCTGTCCACAGCATGATGACAGGAGCGGGGGCCATATTTATTTACAGGTGTAATCGCTTTGATGGGAATGAACAGCCTGGCACACAGCGGCAGCCACAAATGGCTCAGAACGGTTGAAATGACGGTAAGATTAACCACACGAGCTGACACATCTCTATCACTCCCAGTCATCTGAAATGAGGGGAGAGCTCACTGTTTGCCTTGCATCTATCATGCAGCGCTGGCGACAATAATCAATCTGGCATGCCATCTGCCTTTGCTCCTCAACCATCCGCATTTGCAGTCACTGCCAGGCACACTCTTTTTTTCTTCCTCCTCTTTCTTCTCTGCCTGTTCTACCTCTGACTTCCCCTGTCTTCCCCTCTGTCACCTCCTCAGATTTCCCTTCAGCACTCTCCCTCTCAATGCTGTGCTTCTATTATCAAATATGCCACTAATTAATGGAATTGTACGGGGAGAATAGAAAGCAGATGGCTTCATTGCACAAACAAATATAATCACATCCAAAACAGCGACACATTCAGCAATGATCAGCGCATATTAAACCAGCTCACTAAACACAGCAAACTGCTATAAATACTAACAAGTGGAAACTGGCTGATAAGTATGAAAAAATGAAATGTATCTACAGTTTATGATTATGTTAGAAAACTGTCCCCACACAGTTGACTGAGGATATTGAGATAGCAGATTTTTTAACATCTGGTGCCCAATTACAGTATCATTGTTACACTTGATTGTCATGCCAGTTTTTCATTGAACAAGTTAAGTTTGGAGACTCTTGAACCAAAAATTCAGAAAAATCTGATGTAGAAATTCTTATTTAGGGCAACAGTTGCATCATCTGTGAGTGCCTGAGTTTTATCTCACTCGCTAAGAAATTTATGCTAATCAGATTTAGGCATAAACAACCCTACGGAGAGATAGGTCCATAAGCAAATCGACTGTTTCAACAGGAGCTGTTCCGATTTGGTGGGTGGGTAGGTGGGTGATGCAAAGCCTCTCTGTAGCTAGAGTGCTTCCTGTCCAAGGTGTACGTAAATTTCTCATCTGTTAGACTTTTTTTTCCACACTGTCTGACTTTAAATCAGACTAAACTTTTGCTATTTTAGTCCAGTTGTAATTACATCAATTGCTTATACTTGCAAAATGCCAGAAAAAAAAATTGAGAGGAAATGTCTTTTAAATGTTCTTTTTTCCTTATTATTATTATTTTTTTTTAACCTTCCATAAATTTCCTTAATAGTTCGCAGAATCACCAGGCACGTTTCCTTACCTTTACACAAGCTTCGCACAACGGTTTGTTATGATTTTGGCCTTTTCCTTGCTGGAATCAGGACTTTATGATAGTTCCTCAAAACATTGTCTTTATTGTCCTTCATCTACTTTCTAACTAGATTGTCCATAAACTTAGCGTCACTGTCCAGTTAGAAGACCCATTTCTATCCACTGATGTTGTACTATATTGCTTCAGTATTTCGATTTAAGGTTCTTTCCTCATGATGTTATCAGTTTTGTCATACATAATGCTACCACCCCTGTATTTCACAGTTGGGATGGCATTCTCAGGCTTCCATTCTTACATCTTTTTCCTTTTCAAGGACTTTCCCTTTTGGTTATAGGTTTGATATGCACTAAAATATGCTCATCCCTCAGTCAAAGAACCTTCTTTTGTGGTACAACAATTAACAAATTTACAGTTAATGGGCATATAAAATGAACTCGCCTGCTTTTAAACTGTTTCAAAGTGAAAGAGTAATTTCCTGATGGTGATGGTGATAAAAGTTTGGAATTTTGAGATAGTCAAGGGAAACATTAAGCTAATTTCACACTTTTTCATGTTGCAGAGTATGGTAGCCTATCTAAAATCTTATTTAAGGAGGTCAAAACATCAAGTAATAAAGCAGATTTCTGTTAATGGATGCATCTATGCTGTTGTCCTTTCAGGACCTCCCTCTGCAGGGTTGCCACAGTGCTGCAGCCTCCCCAACCCCACAGCTGTGTGCACATGGACCTGGCAGATGTTTCATACTGGATGCCCTTCATGACAGAACCGCCCTGATCATCGCTGTAAAGGAGTGGGATTCAAACCAGGAACCTTCAGGCCCATGGGCACCTGCTCTACCACCCGAATCACTGTTGTGCCACTTATGTTGCTACCGATGCACCCTCATTTTGTATAGAGCACGTTTATTAGAATGAAAAGTTTGAAGTGTTCATGTGTGCTACTGTGTATTGATCATATCAAGCTGTGTGACCAATTGGTATGAACAATACGTCTGAGTCTTCATTAGTGCAGACAGAGCATCTTCATAGCATATGATGACATTGAGTAATATTATGGATGGAGAATACACTCATTGGTTCCAGATGTGCTGTTTTGAGTAGTCAACATTTTTTGATATAACAGGATTTTTACTCACAACAATGATTTCAACCATCCAAAAATGAAAAAAATATCCAGTGAACGGCAGTTGCACAGAGAAAAACGCCTTGTTGATGTCAAGGGAGAATGGGCAGACTGGTTTAGGTTGAGCCAATGGCAACAGAAGTTCAAATAACCACTTGTTTCTACCGGTGTATGCAGAATACTATCTTTGAATGCACAACATGTGAAACCTTGGAGCATATATATTAAAGCAGGCGAAGACCACACTGTGTTCCACAAAAAAACTGAGGCTCCAATTGAAATGTTTTACCGAATTAGACAACTTACTGAAGAAATGTTACCTGATTCAGTGAGTCCCAATAGCTGTGACATTCAGATGGTAGTGTCAGAATTTGGCGTAAACAACATGAAAGTACTGATCGATTCTGTCTCGTATCAGTCATTCAGGGTAGTCACAGTGGTGTAATACTGGCTGATCCATTTAAGAAGCAGCTTGTCATAAATAGTCTCCGCAGTCCCCAGGCCACAATTCAACAGAGCACCTTTAGGATGTTAATGTGGAAAACATTAACATCACTGCTTTGTGCCTGCCGACTCTGCAGGAAGTGTGTGATGTTAGAATGTCCAGACCAAAATCTTGGAGGAAAGCTTCCTTTATGATGACCTTGCTGAATCTATGCCTCAAAGAACCAAAGCACTTATAATGACAAAAGATGACTGAATTTGGAAGGTGTACAACTCAAAAAGTACATTTGTATATGACATCTCTAAGTTGCAGAGCTCAAGTCTAAGAAACCATCCATCCTTTGTCTGTACCCAATTGTCCTTGCACGGTCGCAAGGGAGCTGGTGCCTATCTCCAGTGGTCATTGGTCAAAAGGCTGGGTACATCTTTGACAGGTGGTCAGTCCATCACAGGACAAACAACCACGCAGGTGCGCATACGCACGCACGCACGCACGCACGCACGCACGCACGCACACACGCACACATACATGCACGCACACACACATACATGCACTCAAAGATAAGCGCAATTTAGAGACCAATTAACCTAATAGTTTTTGGAATGTGGGAAGAAGTCGGACAACCTGAATAGAACCCATACATGCACGGACAGAACATGCAAACTCCATGCAGAAAGACCCTGGGCCGGGATTTGAACCCAGGACCTTCTTGCTGCATTGCTGGAGTGGACATGTCTGCCTTTTACATCCCAAAACTTGCTGAAAACTTGATATGGAGTTACCAAATTCAGCATTGAGTTGCTTGACATTCAGGTTGTGTGGATCCTTTTGTCAGGGGTTGTTAATTTTACTGCTGGGATCTGTTTTTAGGTTCTGTTTTGGCTATTTCACCACTTCTGTGTTTGCGGGACAGAACTCCATGGTGGAATTAGGTAGTTTGAACACTTTGAAAACCTCTGACCTAAACCATTTAATTCTCTGTCCCAATTAAAATAATCCCCCTTTTTGCCACTAAAAACACCCAGACACCGGTTCCCCAGCCAGAAGTGAAAATGAAAATGTTTACAAGCATCGTAGTTATGGATGCTTGTGTAACTGTGTATCCATCCCAGATGGTCACATTGTTCTTTTATTGCAATACAGAGTACTACTTTTAAATTAATATCATTCATACACAAGTGTACTTTGTGTCTACATCAGATTTTGTCTTGCAGTTTCATATTTTTCGTCTTTCTACCAGAGAAAGCTCACAGATGGAAAGGCAGCACAGCTGTAAGACACCAGTGCAAAACAGAACAGCTTGGCTCCGCCCACAGAAATCTCCCTGTCTGCTAGTTACAGAGTACCTTTAACATAAATATCTGTACATATACATCTCCAGTTTATGTTGAGATGGTCCTTTGAACAGTAAATGCATTAGAGGCTTTTTTAAAAGCCTGCAGTTGTTATGGTCCAAATCCAAAATTTCTATAAATATCAGTAGTTAAGTGTTTATCAAAAGTGACATGTTTTACATTTAAAATGGGTTACACAGAATGGAATTTGGATTACCAATCTAAAGTTCCATCACATTTAATGTGATTTTAATTCTCTTCATGTACATTATATCTTTGATTAGATATTA
This sequence comes from Anableps anableps, assembly GCA_014839685.1. Taxonomy (NCBI): domain Eukaryota; kingdom Metazoa; phylum Chordata; class Actinopteri; order Cyprinodontiformes; family Anablepidae; genus Anableps; species Anableps anableps. Next base: position 29,358,909 of record CM026082.1, on the reverse strand, counting down.
TATATACCCAGCCAGCCAGCTGAAAGCCTTGCTGGGGCCCAAGACAAGATCATCTTACAGCATTTTTCAACTTTTAGAAAATTATTCAGTATTTATCATTTAACATGATTGATACTGCTTTCTGTGTCCTCCTATGTCCTTCCCCTTCCTATCTGCTCCTTGCTGTTTTTATGGATTTTTGAGTTTTCCTCCTTTAAAACAGGTTCTAGATGATATTCCTGCTGTAGAAGGCTGTGATTCAAATCCAGAATTGGAAATGATATATATCAATGAGATAATCCTAATGTAATACTCAGTGAAGTGTTTATTATAGCTTTGGAGGAATGTAATTAAAATCAGAATCATTTATACTGCAAAATCATATTCAAACATTTCAGGTTTTTTAAAAATAATTTTTAATACCTGTGCCAAAATACATCATGAAATAATTCCAACTACTGTGGTGTCTCACTAAATGAACCCTTACATTTGTTTGGTGAGCTTGTTCAGCAATACAACTGCTGAAAAAAAAAAGAATCACCTTTTTATAGTAGTTTTATCCCCACTGAGTGATTCTAATATGTAAGGCTGAGATATCACATCAATTCATGATGTGCTGCAGCACATGACCATGAACATCAATACTAATGAAATAGTTACCAATCATTGACATTCTGAGAAATAAAATGCCATAAAGATAATTATTTATTTAAAATAAAAAAAGATAAATTTATTTGACACATGGATCTCCAGTTGCATTCAAATTTTCATATATATGAATATTAATTTGATATCCTTTGATTTATTGAATTGTGGCATTTATTGCCTTCCATATTTACATGCTGGATGAATCAAATCATTTTATATTTTAGGCAATTGCTTGTGAGACATGTTTAGATTTCAACATATATTCTGAAACTCCATAAGAAACTCCAAACAAGTCCAAAGAAGTCTAGTTTCAAGGCAACTTTAGCCTAGAAGTAGAGCATTAACTGAGGCCCTTATCCCTACTCTGCTCCTGAACATCAGATTCAAGCGGATCGAGCAATTTACATTGGATTTTTGTGGTTGAGATTATTAGTGATTATAATGGTCGGAGGGCAAAATTGCACTCGGTGGCTCATACTGGACAATTGGTATCATAGCAGGAAAAAAATGTTGATTTTCCATTTGCATCAAACTGAGGCTATTTTCATCATCTATCCAAGGAAAAAAAATTGTTCTGATATCCTAAATTTGAAAAACTTAAGATATCAGGACAAATCATGCATTTTGGTAACTGGTAATCCATATGAGGCTCAAACAGCTTTTTTACATTTCTGAAACAACGTCTTCCTCAGAGCTCCAATTTTGTGACGTGTATCTTGTAGGGAATACCTTGCTTTAAAATGCTGCAAGGAAGAAAATTTTCCAAAGTACAGACAGCTACATATATTTGTGATCTGGATGGAAAAACACCACATGAGAGGTGGAGAACAATAAAATGTTCATAAACTTAAACAAATAATAGCAATGGTAGGACTTACATTTTGTTGACTTGGGTATTTACAGTAGTATTGATTTTGTACATTAATGTCATGTCCTAACATGAATATTTTCACTGACTGTAATCAGATTTAAATAACACCAGCAAACACACTTAATAGAAAATCTTTAAAATAAAAAAAGAAAGAAAACGTAATCTTACCTAATCAAACGGCTCTATTCTTTGCTCTACTCAGATCGAGAAACGCGTCTAATGGCTACAAATCCACAATCTCCTCTCTGGATTTTCTTTTTCCAATAGAATCATGTAAAAGCTTGCACCTGGCTTGTCTTGGTGTTGATTGGTGCATTGGTCATCACAGCAGCTGTTCTGCATCCAACTTAAACTTGAACACATTCAAAAGATGGGTGATTGGTAGAGGAGCACTGCAGTGTTTTACCTCACAGGTTTCATATTCTGGTAGCTCCCACATCCCTGGTGCTTCTTTAACTTCCTTATCTTTTTTTCATCAGCTGGGTTGCCTTCTCTCTCCAGTTGGGGGAGCTCCAGCCCCAGCTTGCAGTGACCACAGCTGTAGCCCATTATTACAAATGGAATATTTAAGCCAGCTGAGACATCATCTGACTGCTATTTCGTTAACCAACAGGGCGAACTAAGGTTCCACTTACAATAATTAGTTTTTTTCCTCTGAGAACTGTTTGCATAATGACTCTTTTTCTCTTTTTTCCTCAGTAAAATTCCTTTGTGGTGAAGTAAGTGTGCTCTCCTTTGGCTTCAAGCCTCATCAGCCCCTGGCAGAACCTTTACATTGCCTGGGTGTTCTAACATCTCATCTGTCAACTTCACCCCTGCCTTTCCACTCTCTACAGCTTACACTGGACTTCCTGGCTCACCTTGGACTGCTGGAAACCTCCCCGCACCACTGCGAGATTTTGGGAAATATCCGGAAACTCATTATTTTAACTTCCGTTGAAGAGGGAGTTGTCCAAATCTTTACTTGTAGATCCTCTCCCCCCTACTGTGGCTTCTCTGAACTGCACAAATTAATCTGAGATACATTGTTGTTTCATTCAAATAAGATTTGTTGTTGCACATTCAGTCAGTCCTTGGGTCATCTTATTTGAATCCTTTGTTCTTCAGTAACGACATCAGATTGGCATATTCTCTCTGACACAGGAGTAGCCTAAGCATTGACCAAAACCATTCCATTATAGCTCTGGCAGCATATTTAGAGTCGTTCTCTGGCAGCCTGTAAAAGGTTTTGCTACACCATTGTTCTGTATTTAGTTCCATCCATCTTCAGCCATTAACTCTGAGCAGCTAAAAAAAAAAAACATAAAAATTTTACAATTGGGACGTTGTGTTCAGAGTTTAATTTCCGCTACATATAGCATAAAAAAGTTCTGTTTTAGTCTAATCTGACCAGATCACTTTCCTCCACATGTTTGCAATGTACCCTACATAGCTTGCGGTAAAACCTTAATCCTGAACTTCTTATGACTTTCTTCTTGTCACTCTTCATTAAAGGTCTGATTTGTGGATAATTAACTAAAACCTGCTTCTTGATAAATTCATCCCTAACCCATCTGCTGTGTTCCTTTGTGTTCATAATGCAGTTTGTTCCCCAGTGTTCTCTAACAAACCTCTGAGACCTTCACAGAACAGATGGATGAAATTAAATTACACACAAAGGCCTAATTAGGGGACTTCTGAAGGTTACACTGGATGTTAAGTAAGGGTGTCAGGATCAGGGGGCACACACTTTTCAGATGTTTAGTAGTAAAAACCGTTTGCCATTTTCCTTCCACTTCAGTTATTCAATACCTTGCATGGGTATATCACAAAATATCCAAAATATTTTTTTTGTTCCTCTTTTTCTTTTTATAAATACCAGTTGATTAGCCCATTTTTACAAATGCTTTGAAAAGCCTTTTGTATAGAGAGCCTTGATGACACATCATGATCCACTTGAGACAATGAGAACGTAGCTGCTGAGGAAATCAGGACCTCAGGTAGGTATAAGCTGTAAAATAATGCAGGAATCATCTGCTGGAAAGCTGGTGCGAGTGTGCCGAGCAGTCTTTCCACACCATTACATTCTCTGCTCTCCCTGTCTGAAACTGTGTGTGTGTATGAGAGTGTGTGTGTAAGTTCTTATTAAGATACACAATGGTGTCACAAAGAAGCAGACATGGCTGGTAGCTCTTCCTTTGTGTGGGCCATTTCCTTATTATTCTTCCATTTATTGATGTATTATACTCAGTCACATTGGCCAGGTTATTGTCTGTTTTATCATTTTGCTTCTATTGCACAGTCAGCTGTTCTGAAGCGAGATCTGGTCCTCACTGAACCATCCCTTCATTTTTCTATGTTTGCTCCTTGTAATTGTTTCAGGTTTGATACGGGGAGAGGGTGGTGTGGCGGTAAGAGAGTGTCATGGTCCATTTGTTTTTTGTTTCAATCTTTTTCTTCTTGTTTCTGGGTTAACCTTGTCATTTCAGTTCCATAGCTCTTAATCTTGGATTACTTTTAAAATGTTTTTTTTCTTTCCATTGTTATCTTAGCCCCCCATTTCATTTTGGACAGAAATTGTATCATTAATTTTAGTTTCACATGTTTTTTTCACACCTGGATGAAGTGTTATGTATTAGCTAACCCATATATCCTATGTCTAGTCCAAGTAACCCCTTATTCCACTCAGGTGATTTCCTGAGGTCAAAAATAGAAGGCTTATGTGACTTTAAGCAGACATAGTAACTTGAGTTTCAGACGAGGAATAAAAATGCATTTTAGACCTGTGCTCTAAATTATCAAGAATTGACAAGCAGTAGGCAAATGTGACACAAATCTGATTTTTTTGCCCATATGCGACTCACATCCGACTGTTTCATAACAGTCTCAATGGCCCAATTCCGATCTTTTCACCCCCAAAAAAGTCTGATTTGTGCCACTTCCATGTGTGTTACTTCTTCATTATGTCGCATTTCATCCGACTTTTACGCCATTGACATGAGACACACATCATAGTTCTGCAGCAGAGGAAGCCAAACATAGTAAATCTGGACATAAATAATGACTGACCTTTATAATTATGAAATTATGAAAGATGTCTGTCAGTGAAGCACATCAATATCCTAATTCCACCACTGCTGGTTCCAACAACACATCCAACAGACTTCTCTACAGAAGTTGCAGTCAATGCTCTACAAAAGGCCGTTGCTATTAGTTGTGCTTTCTTTTTATTAGCTTCCCTCATCTTGTGACAATACTGTCGGTTCCCATTTCCAAATAATTTTAACACCATCCATAATTATTTCCATAAACAGTGTGCTGCTGTGTGACCTCTATGTTCTTCTTCTGCGCATGTGGGTCACTCTGGGGTCTTAAATCGTTCACACAGAAGTCTGATTGCGCAAGCATCATTCAGTAGTATGAACGACCACCCAAAAAAATAATCGTATTTCAGGAAAAATTTGAAATGAACATCAAAATCTTCTGTGTTAACGTAGCTTTAGACTCATGGAGTAAGAGCAAACTGATATGTGGCCAGGAAACCACAGCTCTGACAGGTGATAATCATGTTTTCTTGTTAAAAGGTGAACATGATTCATTAACATGATATATGTGAACATGCTGGCTCTTAACATGCTACTCATGGTAGCTGTAGTTTCATAATAATAACTACACAGTTGTAGCTGGAACTAAACACCATAGTAGGTTCCATTAGATTGTTGTAGAACAAAATCAACTGTATAACTCCACTTCCAGCTTATCAAAATGAAAACACGACCTGTTCTGTTTATTCTGAAATTTGACATTCTCTCTCATTTGCTTCCCACATTGTGAGTAAATTTATTTAATATTTATTTTGTACTACACAATATTAATTTATTTTGCAGTTAGTAGTGAGTGGAATAAATAATTTTGTGATTTGTATTATATTGTGTATGGATATTGTCCTAATGAATAATGCATTTCAGTGAGGCTCACATTGATCACTAGCTTGTTTTGATTCTTGTTGACATTTTTCCATTTTAATTCAAGTTTTTATCATGTTTGGAATAATTCTAAGTACATTTTAATAATGAGAAATATACAAAAATGACTGCTTCTTTTTATGTGATGTATTACTCAATGAAGAGGTCCAGAATTCATGCTTCAGAAGGAGTTTTGATATAATGTGGGAGTGACTGAGTAATTAACCTTAATATAGTTTAGCCTAGAATTATCTCTTTTGTTCAGCACTGAGCTGTTGACATTCCTAACAGTTACTCTTCCTTTTATTTGTATTGCTGTGGCCTTTTGTTTTCATATGGGACTGGCTTTATGCTTCTTCTTCTGCTGCTTTGTATTTCCAACTTTGAAGAGGGAAAAAGCAATATGGGTCTCTGTGTAACATCACATTTAAACCCCAAAGAATCAGGAAGTCGTGGATTATTAATTAAAAGTTCCTACAGACTGTGTTCAAGTTGAAAAAAGTACCAAAAAGAATTAAAATAGATTTGATTTCCAAAAATCGGTTCAGGTGACCAGAGGTCAACTGATTTTATCAGCCTGTAGATAAACTGGTGGTAATTTACCGTTTTTAAAGACATATTAATCGGTTCTGATAGTGCACAATTTTTAAACAGGAATAGTACTGGCCAGCACTGCTGCATTGACACATCTCACAATTACCAGATTTTAAAAATTTCCATTAGAAATTTCATATTACTGCAAATTTATTTTGTTAATTATGACACTTTATTTTGGGAGAAAAAAACATTCATAATCCTTAGCTTTTTAGGAAGGGTTCAGCTAGTTAGCTGTAGTATAGCTTGCAATAGCTAGCTGGCATCAAGTCTCAGAGCTAACTCATTGAAAACTTTTGCCCAAAAAAATTTCTGTTAAAAACCAGCAGTATTGTTATGCTTAAATTAGATTTTATTACGTTGTGCTCAGTTGTTCAGAGCTTGCTTGAAGCTTTGTATTCCTGGGTATTATAGGACTCTATAGTCTTATAACAACACATGCAACACAGCTGCATGCTAACACCCTCACTGTTTTTAACGATGGTAACGAGACTGGTGTTAAAAACCTGATGAACTGCATAGAAGCTGATTCTAACAGAGGACTTTATGAATGCAGCTTGGAGTTCTGATGAGCAGAAGGGAGATTAGTTTCAATTACTGATACATTTTCTAAATAAGTGAACGAAGTTTAGATCAACCTTATGTGAGTCCTAATCAATGTCACCCTGCTTTTTACTCAAGGACCGCTGGAGATAGCCCCCTCCCCCACAACCCTGAGGGGATAAGTGGGTATAGACAGTGGACTGATGCATGGCTGAAACATTTAAGAGTGAGAAAAGAAGCATAAACTCTAAACGTCTGTTCAGGACCAAGTACTTTTTCACTGCACTGTTTTACAGGTGATTTTACTGAAACACATTCTTCATATTTGTTCTTTTTCAGTTCTAAATAAATGTACTGAAATTAAATGTATTTTTTTCAGTGTGAGTGAATGCTTCTGAAATGAAAACTGAATTGAATAGGGTGCCAATGAGCTTAAAGGGTGACATAAACACATCTTGTATGTCTTTCATCTTCACACTAGTCAGTTCTACATTGAAACGGTTCTTTTCAATGCCTACTTTGCGAAACATCTCACAATGAACTTGATGAATTGGAGATCAGTTAGTCTGTGTCCTTTCCTCTGTGCTGTCCTTGGTGTCTCCTCTGTGGTTGGCTCTGCTGCATGGAGATGCTCCCACTGCGCACAGAAAGGACTGCTAATATATTTCCGTGTTCCCCCACAGACAGACAGGAGAGATAATTGTTTGGCTCAAGTTAGCAGAAGCTATCTTTCTCTGACAAAAGATTTTAAAACGAACCATATTGCATCCGCTTATTTTTCAGATACAGTAACCAGGACTGAAGAATGTGCTTGTTTTGGGGAGGAAAGCAGCTTTGTAGCCCCCACATATCTTCCTCTGGCTCTTATTCTGAAAGATGGAGTGAAATTTTTTTTTCACAGTAAAAAGATGTAAAGGTTAAGCTTGGAATATATTCTGGGAGATAAATGTGTGGTACATTACACATATAAAATTAAACAACTTAATTCAATGAATTTTAAGTAATTTGATTTTCTTTCAGTAGCAAAGGTCTATTCTGATCTATAAATATATTTCTTAGTTAATTATCTTAGTTAACTATTTTCTCAATTCATGATGGTAAATCATCATAAAAATATTAATAGAGCTTTGTGTGGCGCAGTGGTTAGCGCAGGTGCCCTGTATACAGAGGATACAGACCTCGACGTGGCCATCCTAAGTTCCACTCCCATCCCTGATTCCTTTTTCGCATGTCTTTCCCCCCTTCTCTCTGTCCACATCCTGTCAGGCTACTGTCAAATAAAGGCCACTAGTGCCAAAAAAAAACCTGAAAAAAAGATATTATTGAAGTTGGATCACATTATCCTAACGCTTAGCATTACACTCTATCCCCACTGATTATGGTTTAACTGGTTTTGCAAACTGACTTATAAATTATTACAGATTATGACCCCTGACTACATCATACTTTAAACAACATTCTTTTGTTAAATAATATTTCCGGACCTAACACAACCACATTTACTTACTTTAGAACAGAAGTAAAATGTAAGAGGCTTCCCATTGGTTTTCTGGGATTTTTTTCTTCTCTCTTTCTGCAGGTGTTGAAGGTGTTCTTGTATTCTTTTTATCCTTCTTTCTGTCTTCTATTCTTATCTCCTTTTCCTTTAAACTTTCTGTCCCACCTAACTCCCTTTCTTTTTTCCATCTCATCTTCTGTTGCATTTGAACCCAAAATGCAATTTCTAATAAAGTTTGTTGTATATATATCAAGTGGTGCATTATAGAGAAAGCGGTAATGCTCCACGTGTGAAAGTAAATGTGCTGGGCTTCACCTTTCACACACAAGCCAGACAGTACATATTAAAAAAAAGAAAAAGAAAAGAGAAGAAAAAAAAGAAAAGAGAAGAAAAAAAATTTGCATTGTGCCTCGGTGGAAGGCACTTTTTCATATTACATGCTACGAAAAATGAGTACTACATACTCATTTTTCATACTACAATAAGACCAAAACTAACGTTATTTTGCTTTACTATACCTTAAGGAACATAGTTTAAAGGTTAGAATTCACTCTCAGACACTCTGCAAATTCATTTAAACACTTCTATGCCATCTTACATTGAATCAGCTGATTGTGCCACATCGGTAGGTGGGCAATGTTATATTTTTTTTGTCGCATTTGACTAAAGTTGTTTATTCTTTGTGAATTTTTATTTACAATACAGAGCATGAGAAAAGGGGGGGGCAATCAGAGTTGCACACCATTGCTATTATTAATTTAATTCAGTTTTCCATTTATTGGGGGTTTTAATCTGTTTTTGTTGTTGGCAAGCACATATGGGGCTTATTGCTTTCCAGCAGGACAACCACCCTAAACATAGAATCAGAGCTACAATGGAATTGTTTCAAAGCACATTCCTGTTTGAATGGCCCAGTCAAAGTTCCAACCTAAATCCAACTGAGAATCTGTTGCAAAACTTGAAAGTAGTCATGAATGATCTCCATCTAATTGGACTCAGATTCAACTATTTTGCAAAGAATGGACTAAAGATGTATATTCCCCAGAAGATTAGTACTTGCAGTGCAAAATTGTATGGAACAATCCATTGTTTTCTCTAATAGTTCCTAAAATATGTGAACTATACCCAAGCATTTTGGAAATCACAAGCATTGTTTTCCTTTTGTTCCCCAGTTATCAAATCTTTGCTTTAAATAGCCCTTTAACTTGCGAATCAAAGTTTTATACTCAAAAAGACACGAGAAAGATCCGTTTTTGTAACAACAAATTAGTTTATTAGGAAGTGAAAAGCAAACAAGTAGACTGCAGCTTCACAGTAAGTAAATAATTTCCTTTCTTGATTAAAATCTCTCTGCCAAGACTGTTGTTGTCCTCTGAGGAGAAAATGATTTGTTTGCAGAACGTCTTGGAACACTATTCAGCTTTGATAAAGTCTTTTGTTCCATTTGTGGGACTCTGGACGATGGTGATTAGGCAAAACATACAGCAGAGACTCTTAGGACTGGAGCCAGGAACAACAATGGAAAACAGCTTCTTCCCTTCCACTGATAAAATTATGAGGCAAATTGAAATACATGTAGGAGGGATTCAGAGCAGGATATTTTCTCTGGAGGTTAAGGGTCTGACCACAGACATCTCTGTTTTCCAATGGGAACTCATCATACTGTTCATAATAAGCTGTTGTATTAACATTAGCATGTATTAGAATATTTGACATAATTCCATAAAATGGAAGTCAGAGTAAGCATGTGTAACACAAATATTTGATGCACTTTATCATCACCCAGACTTGTTGATTTTCTACATGTGCAAAAGTTATTTTGAAAGCCTGTGTAGGTGAAACCCTTTGGTACTCGCTGTGATCTCAAGCTTCTGGTTGAAGTGTAAGAATCACTGCTCTACTTGAGCATATAGAACAGAACATTAAAGTTTATGAGCTCTCTTCTGCAATGTGAACAAAATATTATGTTATAACCCTGTCATACTGATGTGCATCTGCCCTATATTTCAGTGGTGGAGGAAAATATGATTCCAAAGGATATTAATGTAACAGCATCACCTTACTGTACATTTGACACCAGAATACACAAGTCATATTCAAGAAATGAAAATATGCAATCCAATAAGTCTCATTTGTCAAGATTAAAAGTACATTTTGAAAAAAATCTTGAAGCAGGTATTATGCATACTTTTCATTAATTCCTGTATAAAAAAAAAAAAAAAAAAAAAAAAAAAAAAAAAAAAAAAAAAGCATGCCTGCTCTGCCCCTCCCACTTCTGCTGGCTCCTGACTGCTTATTGCTCCCACCTGTGTCTCTGCCTATATAAACTCCTGCTCTGCACTCACTCAGTGGGAGATCATCTGTTGTCATCCTTGTCACAGCCTTCAAGTGGTCCATGTTCTTGTTGCAGGTCATGTATCTGACCTGACCTGTTTTCTGCCTCCTGACCATTGCCTCTGCCTTCTCCCTGAGTTACTCTGATTTTGGCTCTGAACCTGACAGAGTTTACCCCACCATGCGGACATACTCCTTTCCTCAACAATTTGAACTCTGAGGACTAAAGCTTGCTGAGGTCCGAGTCTCTGAAGAGGATCTCCTGGGAAATCGCCCTTTGTCGGGTAATCCTCCAATTTCCTGTTTCAACATTACTTCCAGTTTGTCCTCCCAGTTACTCACCTATCTGTGTATTTCATAGACTCTGGCCAGAAGACCGAGTCCCAGAAGAAAGTGGATATGCACATTCTCATTATTGAACATTGTTATTATTGTAAATAAACTTTCCTAGAGTTTGGCCTCAGTTCTGGGTCTGATTCATACTGGAACAGAGATGTTCACTGGTCATGTTACCCAAGTCAAGTCTGAAGTCTTTAAGGGCAAGTTTATGTCAATTCGCAAGTGTTTCACCCCAAGTCAAGTGTAAAACTGCTAATGATTGAACTAAAAAGAAAAATCAATGTCTCCATTGATAGTAAGCGCCAAATGCTTACTATCTTATCTGTCTATAAAACTGCATTGCTGAAGATCAATAATTCCCATCCTACACAATATGTCCTTAGGGCTAATTTACCACACGAACATGTAATAATAATAATAGTTTATTCTTTTAAGATATATTAACCATTGTCTTTTAAGATTTATTTTAGTGTTAAAAAAACAGTTCTGATTTGCTCTGAGTTCTTTTTAAAAATGTATATAAGGAGCATAGCAAAACTTAAATTAAATGAGAACAGTGTTTTGGAAAAATATAAAATTTAATTGAGTTAAAAGCAGGATCTATAATTAATTGCTATTAATGACATTTTAATCAAACTATATATTGACAAAATAAACAACATTTTTGATTCAAAAACACTTTTTGTTGCTAAATTATTGAATAAATAGACATATGAGTTCAACATCAAAGATATTATACTCAGCTTTCAAGTGTTTCAGGAACCTCTGATCGTAATGGAACTTCTCTGAAACAATACTTCTTTCATTGATAGGCACAACTTGCACACAATAGTCTTTTACACTGTCCAATCAGATCATTTTCAAAGCAAAAATGAACTCCTAGTGGGCCAAGAGAAGTGTCTTTGTCATCCATCGCTGTTGTTTACGGATGTGCACTTGTGCGTCCGATTTACGGGTATACCAGAAACAATCGGGTGTACTGATCAATCACCTGGATCAATGACTACCTGACAAATAGACCACAGTTTGTGAGGATGAATGACTGTGTGTCTAGCCAGGTGGTCAGCAGCACAGGAGCACCACAGGGGACTGTACTCTCACCATTCCTTTTCACTCTGTACACTTCAGACTTCCAGCACAAGTCAGACTCCTGTCATCTACAGAAATACTCAGATGACTCTGCAGTTGTTGGGTGTATCAGAGATGGACAAGAAGCCGAGTACAGAGAGCTAGTGGACCACTTTGTGTCATGGTGTGGAAACAATAATCTCATCTTGAATGTGAACAAAACAAAGGAGATGATTGTAGATTTCAGGAGAAACAGGAGGTGGTTGAGGAATATAAATACCTCGGTGTTCATCTGAACAACAGACTGGACTGGAGACTCAACAGTGAAGCATCTACAAGACGGGACAGAGCAGACTGGACTTCTGGAGGAAGCTAATATCCTTCAAGGTTTGCAGCAAGATGTTGCATGTCTTCTATAAGTCTGTTGTTGAGTGTCATCTCCTCCGCTATCATCTGTTGGGGCAGCGGTATCAGAGCCAGGGACCAAAAAAGGCTCAATAACCTGATAAAGAAGGCTGGTTCTGTTCTGGGGACGACTGTGGAACCTCTGGAGTTGATGATTCAAAGAAGGATTTAACATAAAATCAAGAAAATTATGGACAACCCTGACCATCCTCTTCATGAGACTGTTATTGGAAAACAGAATGTCTTTAGTCAGAGGCTTCTTCAAATTAGTTGTAAAACAGACCGTTAAAGGAGATCATTCCTGCCCACAGCCATCACCAGCTACAATAATTCTTTAATGACATGAGTTACAACAACACTTAATTTCCCTTTGGGATCAAAAAAGTCTATCTGAATTTGAATTTGAACGCATGAATACAAAGGCTCCGGCTGGATGTAGCATTGTCATAACACTTAAAAAAGCTGATTCGGATACAGATTCATTTACTTTTCTTCCCTGTGGTGTGAAGGTTAGATTTATTTCTATAATCAGTTTTTATTTTTCAAGTTTTAATAAAATACATTTTATATAATATAATATAAAATATATGAAAGAAACAATTTTTTAGACTACAGGGAATTATCAAAATGTTTATCTACAGTTTTTGCAGTTGCTCCACTTGGTCTGTTGTTTAAGCCCCTATAATGAAAGGGGGTTAGTTTTTGACCTTGCCAAAATTAAAAGTATTCCCAGAACCTTAGTGCCACCCATGCATGTTTATATTTTAGCCTGAATATGACATGCTGTCCCTTTGGAGATGAAAGAAAATCCTGAACAAATGCTAACACTAACTTGTGCATGCTATTCTTGTTTTTAAAATAGATTTTGTATGTTGTACTATTCCTTTAACCCTGGAAAAAGACTGGTAAAAACAAACCATTTCAAGCCTTGAAATAACTGCCATTCATTTTTAACATGGTCATTGCATGTACATTTCTGACTAGAACTGTAATTTTTTTACATTCTAATTTCTTTCATATTACAACAAGCCAAATATAATGTTTGTGAAAGCATCTAAAAGATTAAAGAGGATGGAAGCTCTTTTACAGCACACACGCATTGTTCACCTCTTTCTGGAGGGTTTTAGAGGCAGAATGTACTGTGATTTTCCTTCTGCAGTCGATCTTCACTCAGTCCTCTCCTTCTAGAAATCATTTATGCTCACTGTTTAAATGATGCAGTTCCTATTCCCAGCTCAGTCATGCAACAACAGTCTGACTGAAGCACAAACTGTTAGAACGTGCCGCCAGGTCAATGCTGGGTCACTGCAGTGATTAAAAATAAAATGGTTAAACACTGAAATCATTGACTTGCTGATTAATTATTGGCTGATTGTGATTCATCCCACTCCTTTTAAAATTAAACCAACATGTTCAAATAAAGTATGCATGCACCGTATGGATGTGTACTGTTAAGCCCATAATTATTCCCACTAGACTAAAAAAATCCCATGGGTTTCTCCTGTGTTCTTTAACGGCAAACTGGACAAGGACAGTTTATACTTGCTAAAGATCTAACATTTGCTTTTTGAAATTGGACTTTCAAATTCTCTTTCTGCCACATAACCATAGCTAACTGAAAGTCACAGTACTGGGTGTCTTCGCTGGGTATGTCGCACGCAAGCTGAGAGAGTTCTAGGTGCTAGTAATGAACTAGTAAGTATCACCAGTGCTAATAATAATAATAATAGTTTGTATGGGCAAGTTCCTCTAAATTCCACACCATATTAGATAATCAGGGCTGTTCCAACTTTAACATTCACACACCTGGTTTTTGAAATGACTCTATAAGCAGAACAGTCTGACCCATATCAGCAGATAATTATTTGACTAATTGGGAACACTCATCGGATGTGGGTACAGCACCGAAAGATCCCCAGATGGTCAAACTATCTATGAAAGCAAAAGAGAAAACGAGACTGGAATCATGACAAAAATAATTTGCTGACATTTTTGTGAGATTTCAAAAATGTTTTTTGAATTCGCATGCCAATTGGATGGAAACAACTATAGATGGCGAAAAAATGTTTGACAGCAGCTTAATTTTTAAGACACGTTTAAGTAAGGCATGCCCACTTAGACAAACATTTTAAGTATTTGCCCCAAATGGTAACATTTTAAAAAATGGTGTTCTGGATTAAATTAAGCCTTAAGCAAAGCAACCAAGGAATGTTGCTTACATTAAAACTAAAGAGACTTGGAGCTACACCAAGTGCAAAGAATGTTAAGTTGTGGGTGGTGATAAATATGGAGAGGGTAAATAATTCCATTCTTTCCTGGATTTTAAAACTTGTTTGAATGAGTGAATTGTAACTAAGGGGAAGTTTTGAAAAATCTGCACAGACTCCACTTTTCTCGGTTTTACCATATGATCACCAGACTGAATCATCCATCATGCATTGCTTGTGTGTACAAATGTAATTTATTCTGCTTCAAGCTGTTTTTGATTCTTCATCTTAATGCCACTGGGTGCACCTGACCTGTGTTCCATACAGAGAAAGAGACCTCTTAAAGCCCAGAACAGATTTTGGTAAGCGTTTTCATCATCTCGTTTTAAGTGTATATATAGTACTTTCCGTCATTTAAAAAAGCATTTGCAAGAATGATATGATTGTATTACAAAGATTAGAGTGTTTTATGCTATTTCTGGTAGACAGAAAGTGCACAGTTCATCAGGAATAAGCAAGATGCATCAAGCTGAACATGTAAACAGCTCATACAGCCTCCCACATGGCTCTCTGCAGCTACATCAGGGGCCAAAAATGTGACACTAGGATGAGATGAGGCTGCTGGGGAGGCATTGATAGGCTTTTAAAGGCACAGCAGGCGGGCAGCTATCAGCGGGATACTTGTACCTTTTTATTTTAAAAGCAGAATGTCTCTTTCCTTGGGAATTGAATATAGTGAGTCTATTTTTGTTTTGCTGTCTTTTATACATACAGAGTGTGTTGTAGCCTGAAATCAGCATTATATTAGAAATGACTGGGTCTCGCTGGTAATAAATGGCTTCCTTTAGACGGGTATTTTAGTCAGTAAAACACTGTGACTATGAGTAGCAGTGGTGCGACTCTGTCAATACAGAAGCATAATAACAGCATGTGTTTAAAAATTCCTCACACAAAGGAGATGGAAAAGCATATTAGAAGCATGACCATCCTATTGGCCATCAACCAACATGGTGAAGGTGGCAGAAGCAGTATTGTAATAGAATTACGTGAAAAAATCAAATTAAACAAAAAAAAATGCTTGATGTTAATGTTTCATTAGGATCCAGTTTCAATATTCTATTTGTCACAGATCATTTGCCTAATTACACTCACCAAAAGAAAACCATTGAACACCAAGATAGAATGATTGAAGTGAAGTAAAATTGTACATGCATGAAAGGTCGTGTGGCTGTTAACACAATGCTGGCCAGGCTGAGACTAAACATCAATCAAATATGTAACAGATTTTACTGTCGGTAAAAGAAAATGTCACATTTGTTGTCTATTTCATTGCAATTTCTGATTTAACTGAATACATTTGCCCTGACAACAACTTAATGAGTGTTCGACAATAAGCTCTACTGGTTATCCAGACCAGGGCTGAAATGACTCCTTGAATAATTCAGGTACCTCGATTTGTAAAAATCCTCCAGGAAAATCATCTGGTTTGAAGCTTCTTTAAATATAGGCTACTGTAATAAATACTGTTAAACTATTACGTGCACTGTGGTCCAGCAGGTTTTTGAACGACAATGCTTTCGCTAATGCCTACACTGTTGACGAATGCATGCTAAGCGCTATATTTAGCTATGTAGGGAGACATAGAATACCAGAAAGAAACAGCAGAAAAGTGTGGGAACAATTTTAAGTTAACTGAAAAGACAACAGCGCAGTGCATGCACTGCAAAGCTGAATTAGCTTTCCAAAATGGCACATCCTCAGTGTTGCAGCTCCTGAACAAAAAACACCCGGTGCATACATCAAACTTGTCCGTAGTTACCGACGGGCATTGTTTATGTTTGCCTTGATATGTTTACCTTAATCTGTAATAATCTGTCATGTTACAGATGTACAGGGAAGTATGTTTTAGTCAATGTTAGATGTACCGCCTGATCATTGTGCCTACCTGGCAGGGTGTTACTTAACAGTGTGTAAGTTGTGTTAACCCCCCCCCAAAAAAAAACTGTCAGATAAAGATAAAAGCAGGGCAACAGATTGATGATGAAGCACATTTATTTGTTGCCATGCTTCCATCTTGACTTAAAATGATATACTTAGAGTGAATATTTCAAGTTTAAAAGTGTTTATAGTCGTTAGCAGGATTTAATCACTCTGTCACACATCAGAGTTGAAACTGAGGCCTAGTCCACAGATAGCCAGATATCTGGGAAAATGAATACATTTTAATGCATTTTGGCCTTTCATCCAAATAAAAACTCTGTTTAATATCACTAAAAATGGTTATTTATAAAAATTCCGACCAAAGTGGAGATTTGAGAAAACTTCTTATTTGTGTTTGGGTGTGTACATGGGATTTAGGGTCCTTGCACATTACAGTCTGCGACAAATAATGTGCCAATATATCCACATACATGCTTTGACATGATTCCCAATCAGCATTGTCTGGTGTTTTAATAACTTTATATTCTAATACACTATTTAAAAGTTGTTTAACCCATATATCTGTCCATACAAATGAACCTCCTAGTGCCATGTTTAATTTCTAACAGGAAGTGGTGGTTGTTTTGAAGCAATCTGATTGGCTGATGTAGGTTTTTAGCTTTGTGCTACACTGCTCCTATAGGTTTGGCATGTTTAAAATAATGCTCAGGGGTGTATTTTTGCAGGTTCATATAGCTGAAAACTCTTATGAAACTGATCCCATCTGTATGATATAATTTTTTTTTAAATGATGTGGCAGAGATATTCTTTTTTATAAAGACCTGTCTGCATGGGTACAAGGCCTGAAATGAAGGCTTACATAGAATTTTGCATTTAAAGCAATAAAATGTTTAATTAAAAAAATGGAATTAAATGTTTTTTTTTCCTAAAATGTTTGTATTTTGTGAATTTGTAATTCTCATAAAATGAGCTTAAGTAGTTTCTGCAGAACCTGGCATATACAGTATATTTTGTCTGTGTACTTGATTAATTGCCATAATAATCAATAGGATGGTCAATTAGTAAAATAATTGTAAACTGCAGATCTAATCCAGACTTAATTAGACTATAAAAAAAATCTTGTATGAAAAGATCTCCACTTGATCTGATTACTATATATAAGGGTAACAGGAGGAAAGGGGCTTGCGCTCACACTTCCCATACCTGCTCAGGTCAATTTTCACAGCAGCAACTACAAAGTGTTTCACCTACCTGGATCAATTGGAACGTCAATCCCTCACTGTTTGGATGTCAGTTTCTCCACAATCAGACAGAATCATAGTCCAGTCCTCTTCAGACCATGTTTTAAAATGCAAGCTGATAAAAGAAAAGCTTTATGTGGTTGAGCCATGGGTGGGTCCCAAAGGATGAGGAAACAGCCTCTAGGGAAATTCCCTTCTCAGGAATGTTTGCAGAAAGACCAAGAGGTGACAAAGACAAAACTAAGGATTTTCAAAGCAGTCTGGCTTCAGCTGAACAGCCTGGACCTGTTAATGGAACACCTAAATGAGAGCAAAGCTTACACCCATCTGACGTTGCATTCAGGTTTCCAGCTGTAAAAGTCTCCCTCCCACTACTGGATGTTCTGGTCAAGTCCAAAATGTTGTTCCAGTCGGGAGGAAATACATTAACCTTTCACATAAACATTACACAGGAGATTTTCGATCATTGTTAATAATTCAAGTTACAAAATAATCATTTATGGATTTAACTGTCTATATTTCTTGGAAAGAAAAGTTAAAAACATGTGATGATTGCTGCTTATCAAACGTCAATGTCTTCAGTCTCTGCACACACATAATATAAACAATGACTTAAGGTTTTAGAGTTGTATTCAAGATGACAGCCTGTGGAACATGGAGAGAGACAAAATGGTTGTAATATCGTATAAGTGGATTTAACGTGGGTACTTTCGACTTTTACTCCATTCCATTTTACATTAAGTACCTGTACTTTTTACTCCACTATGTTTCTATAAAGTGTTGCATTACACATTACATTCATGTAAGATCAGGGATCACATTACCCAAATATTGTCTGTCTTTGACGTGGTTTTTTTAAACGGTGACAGAAAAATCTGACGGTTATCTGCCATTTTAACAGTCTGCACACACCTGACCACTTGGTGCTGATGTGTGGACAGTTTCAACTTTATGCACAGAGAACATTGCAGAGGTCACTAAATCAATGAATATAAGAAAACTTTCCGTCAGAGTATCACCTCTGATCTGGATGCTGTCTGAGAGCTGACGGCAGCACATTGAAGAGTTATGGACAACAGGCTTTGGAGCGCGTCCAGCACAGCTGCGGGATTATTCTCCCACTGAGCGAAGTGTTTGTGGAATCAGGTAACGTTCAGAGAGTCTTGCTGACTTATCACTTCCATTGGTGAAATGTTACCTTTAAAAACTTTTGTCGCTGCAGAGAAAAAGTTAAATGTATTCAACTTGATTATGACATGTTGTCGATTATGAGTTTGAGTTTGCTGAATATTAATTAAACAGATTGAAAATGAAATGCAAATGTCATTATTATCATCTTAAAAACTGATGGGTAAAACTACATTATGACAGGATTTTTTTTGACACCATTAGTTAAAATGAAAAAGTCAAAACGAAAGTCTAGCATGGCCTCTGTGTTACATTGTGTTTTTGTTATTATTTGTTAGTTTAAAAGTAATTAATTAGTTATTCAAGTTCAAAACACAACTTTCGGTACCAAGTTTTGAAAATGATGTCAGGAAATTAAAATATTGCTCACTACTGATGACCCATTACAAGGTTGAATATACAGTATGTTCTAACTATGGAGTTGATGAGAAACTGGAGTTGAAATGTCAGTGGAAATGATCAGTGCCTGCAGTTCCTTTGTTAGGTGTGTCTAATGTCCCTTTGTTCAGGCAGACAACTTTTACTTGAATGTGTTTGTAGTTAAAATAACATTGGTTTTGCTTTGTGTTAAATAACCTTTCAGAGGTATAATCATGCCTCTTATTTTGCTTAATGGCATTGAATCTGCAGGTCACCCCCGAAGTTCTGATGCACAGAATCACAAGTCCAAGTGTAAACTGTGTCCCAGAGAGTAAACAATAAAAACATGCATTATATGCAGCATTGTTCATTAAAATGACACAACACTATTGATGTATTAAAGACAATATACATACAGTGGACACATTTAATGATATTCTAGACAGGGGAATATAATCAACAAGTACTATTACTTTCAATACTTTAAGTAAGTACTTTAAGTAAAGCAAGTACTTACTTTTACTATAACTGAAATGGAGTCCTCTTGTGGTAAATTCAGTTGATTGAACCTGATCTGGAAAGGCACACGTCTGTCTATATAGGGTTCCAGAGTTGACAGTGCAGGTCAGAGGTCAAACACCAAGCATGAAATCAAGGGAATTGTCTATAGACCTCCGAGACAGAATTGTCTTGAGGTTCCAACCTGGGGAAGAACCTAGTAAGATTTCTGCTGCTATGAAGGTCCTAATGAGCTCAGTGGCCTCCATCATTCATAAATGGTAGAGTGGTGTGGTAGAGTGGCCAGACGAAAAGCCACACCTAAATACCAGGCAAATGGCAAGCCTGTCTGGGGTTTGCCAAAATTGTTGGTTCATAGGACAATGGTATGGAGCAGTTAGGACAGAGCTAACAAATTCACAACAAAGTCCATTGGTTGGGGGACAGAAATATGTCACTGCTTGTGACAAGCACAAGACACACTAGTGTGTCATCTTTTTTGTCTCTCTAGTTGGACGCAATGTTAGGCATTTGAGTTTAACTCCACCTGCCCAGTGAGAGTCCAACTGGTGGTGGAAATGCTCTCCTGAATACACTGGAACATAAAATAGTGACTGAACCGCACCAACCCGTGGCATATGGCTAGGTGGAAACGAGGCATAAGAGGTGTTTAGAGACTTAGAAAATGCCAATGGGAATAAGAAATCATTACAGGTAACTGTTAAGTTAACAAAATAATTTAGATTTAATTCCCGCTGTGTTGCCATACATGCCTGCTATGGGCAAGGAAATACAGAAGTGAGAGTCAAGTGAAATATGACATGATGCCAGTAGTCATTGATTCAAGCCTCCAAGTAAAAGCACCCACCTGAACGTAGTCAACTCTGCTCTAAATATTGATGTAACTTATGCATTGGACAGAGAACCTATAGTTCAGTTGGAGTTATTTGCCAAGACATGATTCAGGTCGACAAGCTGGCCAGAGTGTATATAAAAATGTGGTCCCTTTCAAACTAATGCTATCTAATATCTCTACATTCAGGACATTTGTGCCTTGTGAACGTCACTCACTGCTCTGACTGAGATTTTCTCTAGAAATGTTTGCTCTAATCATCCTATTTCAACCCATTTATTGACAAGAGACCAACAATTTCGTAACCGCATAGCTCATACAATTCAGTTTCTTTTTTTTTTTACACAACTAAATAGTTTGGAGATACAAGCTCTGAGGCTGACTCACTAGAATACCTATGGACAATGTTTCCACCTGATGGAATATTCATTTTATGAGTTTTACAAATGTGCTTATAGCTAAATAAAAGCCAAGTTAATACAATTCTCTCAGATGTACCAGAATTTTACAAATAACAAGGTGTGGAAGGAATATCCTGACTTCTACCTTCAGGTTGATGCTAAAGAATGAACACCTTACCACCTGAGTAGTCAGATACTCTACTGTGAAACAAAATGAGCATATTTACACCACCACAACCTACCATTCTTTTTTTCTTTTTCCTTCATATATAAAAAATATTAGTACATGTACATACTGTTCCTTTTATCCTGTATTTTAATACCTTTAAAGTTTATATGTTTATATGTTATGTCTGTATGCTGTGAGCCCTTGAATCTGAAGTCAAATTTCTTGTTTGTGCACACAATCTTGGCCAATAAAGCTGATTCTGAAAGCAGAGCTGTATTCTGTCCAGGTTACATAAGAAGTGCATTGATAATTGTATGACTCACCTCAAATGTCCTTGACATTGATGTTCCTAACTGTTTTTTATCATCCTGTGAGTGTCACGGAGTTAATCAAAGCTTTAAACTACACGAGGACAGCTTTTGTCTTACTCTTACATGACCAGAGGAGAAAGGAATACTGATTTTTTTTTTTTTTTTTTTTTTTTTAAACAGTCCTGTGCACTTATTGGCTTAAGGAGGTAGCTGTAATCTGCTGTTGTTGTGTTAGTCCAGTAGTGTGCTTTCCTTTATCACATGTTTAGTGATGATAGTTGACTGAAGAAGCAATCAGCATTGGAATTTTATTACAAATTGCATCGAGAAAATGTGTAAAAACAATGTCCTCCACTGATTGTAGTACATTTAAATGTTCTAGTAAGTAAAGATAAGCAGCTTGAATTGC
Organism: Anableps anableps; assembly: GCA_014839685.1. Taxonomy (NCBI): domain Eukaryota; kingdom Metazoa; phylum Chordata; class Actinopteri; order Cyprinodontiformes; family Anablepidae; genus Anableps; species Anableps anableps. The sequence continues at coordinate 29,337,108 of CM026082.1, read as the reverse complement.
AGAGTAATGAACCTCCGCAAAGTACAGTTGAAAACACATCAACTTAGGTAAAATGTTCAGAAATGATCTTGGTTAAAGTTCTTTTCAGTAACCAAATGCTGTTTGAACCATATTGGATCCAAACTCTGAACCCTGCTATAAACTTTTCTGGTTTTTCTGATGTAAATGTTTTTCACTCATTTTGATTATTCATTATTCTCTCCTTGCTGCAAAATAATATTTTTAAGAGTGCTTTTATTTGTTAGTTCTCACAGTGTAGTCTTTTACAATCTGAAATATCATCACATCTCTTAGCTAAGTAACATACAGTGGACCTCTGCCTAATGGCAGTTCAGTATTTGCAGATTTACCAATTCACAGATTTCTCTGTGGAACATAACTTCAAATTATTTGCAGAAAATTTGTCTTTTCACAGATTTTTCCAAACAGCATATCTAAAATATTTGAAAGAAAAAGCAGCTTGTGAAGCTGAAATTCCTAGCCACAACTACTTAACCAAGCAGCCAAAAAGAATGCCATTTATTTTCCTTGGTGATGATTGGCTGTACCCCTCGAGAGTGGAGCTAATGAAGACCGTGGATGTTAGCTTCTATGGTAGTGCTAAGATGTTTTCCACTGTACATTTGGAGTTTAAACTATTAAAATAGAGAGGATTTTTAGAGGGGGGTCTAAGTTTTCAAAGATTTCAGGTATTCCCAAGTGGTTGTGATCCCTATCCTCCTCGACACAGAGTGTTTTTAGCTTAGCAGAAACTATAAACGCATGTAAAAAGTTAAGGACATCATTGCACTTCACATGACTACAGACACATGCAAACACTAACCGTTTTTCCATCAATGTTTTTTTTAATGGGCATTTTGAAGTATCGCATTAGAAAAGATTGACAGAAATGACAAAACTCGAAATGACTTCCTCAGTTTCGCAAAACAGTTTTTACGCTCACCTGACATGGTTTTTAGCTTTTCTGAAAGAGTTAATGTGCAAAAGAAGAGATGGAAACACATTTACCAAATAAGTGTCAATATAGTGAACATTTGCAACTTCTACTTCCTGTTTATTACAGCCATGCGTAATGTCAACATCTGACAAAATTATACTTTGCATAACCTGGTTGATTCACTTCAGAGCAGTAGATGGAAACACATCTAATTTGCATTTGCTTTATTGTTTTTTTCTTATTTGTGAGATTTTAAAAGTTCCCTCAAAATTCACATGTTGGATAGAAACAAAGCTACTATGGGATGGAGGGACTGGACTCAGAGGGCTCAGTGTGGTCCTCTATTGCTCCTGCCCCTGTGCCTCTGCTGGTTCAGTGTTGGCTGGGGTTGAGCCTGATGGTAACGAAGAAGTTTGTCAAGTTCTTTAGATGTTGTTCTGGGTTCTTTTCACACCTTCTGGATGAGTCATTAATGCTTCCTTGGGGTTATTTTTCAAAAGCCTGCCACTCCTGGAAAGGTTCAGCTGTGATCCTGTTAGGGGTCTGGGGTTATGGGTCTGTGTGAGTTCTAGAGGAGTCTGAGTGTTGAGCTATTGCAGTAGCTCTGAGTTTCCCTGTGGTCTCATGTGTTTCTTAATTTCTAGGCTTACCTTCTCCAAGTTCTTCTTTCAGGTTACCTCCACCAGTCTACTGGATTTGGTTCCTTGTGCTACTACTGGTTTCCTCCACAACTCTCTGTAAAGTCTCTGGTTCTTCCACCCACAACTGGTATCTTTCTTCTCCTCTTCTTCATTGCTGACCTCTGCGTAACCTGTCTGCCCTCCAGCCATATTCACCAATCCTCAGATCCATCCTCATCAACCCAAGACTCATCCTTCGTTAATCTGGCGCTCCTTTGGCTTCCCCACATGGACAAAAACCTTGGACTCCACTCACCTCTCCTCACCCTGGCGGACTGTTCATCATCATCAGGAAGATCAAAATTTATTTATTTGCATCCATCATCAACCTCGAAATACCTTCTTCTCTGTTTCTAATGTTCCTGGTTCCCCACATCATACGGTTTCATCCAGACCAAGATCATTAATCATATTATTATTCCTTGTACAATAAATCTTATAACTTTTCATCTGTCTCCTTTTTATTGTTTTGAATGTGGGTCAGATGCATATCTAAAACTGTGACAGATCTATGTTTTTTCCATATGAGATAGTCTAACCAAATTAGCTGAAGAAGGGCAGTAGACAGATGTTGTCAAGTGTAGCAGGTGGTTTGTTTATGAAAATCGTGACCAAAAAAATATTTACAAAAATCCCAAAAATGATTAACTCAAAGATTAACTAGGCAGAAATGAACATAACGGAACATAAACCAACAAAAATTAGTAGATTTTTCCATCCAATTATTGTGCAAATTTTGAGCAAACATTTAAAATGATGCAATAAAGAAAACAAGAAAATGTTTAGGCATTTCCATCTACTGGTTTGGAGCAAATCAACCAGGCTACGAAAAGTGTAAATTTGTCAGATGTTGACTTTATGCATTGTTGTAATAAACAGGAAGCAGAGGTTGCAAACTAGCATGGACCACACCTCAGAAAAATAAAGAGAGGTTTTCAAGAATGTATTATCGGGCAAGTTGTAATTGTTCTGTCATGTCAACCAGTTTTGGCGATGTTACCTGCTGTCTGGAGACATAGAGAAAGAAATTAAATTCCTATGCACACAAACAGCAGAAACATCTGATCAGTCATGTGAGGTAAATGTTCATTATGTCAGAACTTATTCAACAAATGTGTTTCCATCTTCCTATAGCACATTAACTCTTTCGGAAAAGCCAAAAACCACCTTAAGTGAGCCTGAAAACATTTTTGCGAAATTAAAGTTATTTCGAATTTTGCCATTTCCATCCACCTTTTCTAAGGCTATTATACTTCAAAATACACATAAAAACATTGATAGAAAAGTGATTGGTGTCAACTCAGCTACTCTGACTATATAAAAGAGGACCACCTCTTTTCCTGAACAACTAAATTATTTTGTTTAAATCCTGTCAAGCTATTCAAACAAAATGGTCTCCAATGGAATACTAAATATTACAGTCCTTAGCTTACTGATGCTACTTCATACCAGCAACTAACAAATAAGCTTGATGTCTGCCGGTCGTGGTTCTTGAACCAGTACTTATTTGTGAGCATGGAATACTGAATGAAACTCTGAGGGTCCGTGTGCGACAGCAACAAGGGAAGGTTAGACTAAAGCTGAAGCACAAGAGAAAAACCTACGATGCTTGACCCTGCTGGGAACCACCCTACAGGGGCCACACCACAACAGACACATTACAACAACCCCAAACTCTGACAAAATTTGTTTTTCATATCACCAATGTCTGAACATCCCAGCCAGTGTTGTGTTGGTTTTAACAGTAAAAAGATGATACATCTGTTCAGTCAAATTTATTACACTGCTTGCTCATGAACATGGAGCCTCATCAATCCAATGTTAGATTCTTCGAGATGAAAGAAAATATTCAATATTAGGATGATTTTCTCCTCATCTCATACAGTGTAGATCTGCACCGAGGTCAATTTAAGTCTTGCAGAGCAAAAAAACACCCTCCGAGTTTTATATTATAATATCGATTTTTGATCTGCTGAGAAGCATTATCACTTCATTCTCTTTACAGGTTGGTGGAAAGCTGACGGTTGCTTCTCTCAATGTCTTCTAATCAGATTGTTATTTCTTCTTTGGATGTTTTCACACTTTTTATTGCTTTTGGGAGAAGTAGGAATTGAAACCCTCATTTATTAGAATCAGACTGTGGTGGGTTCTGAAGTAAATGGATTTATGTAAATGCTCTTTGTGAAGCATAGAACCAACTACCATTATAATATATATGTTTTTTTAAGATGTTTTCAACAGAATACTGCAATTTTCTCACTGACCATGTCTCTCTACAGTTATACTTTTTCACTTTTCTCCTTTGTTTTTACAGTATAACCAGATGCCTCTGAACTCAAGAAAGATCTAGTACTATTCAACAATAGATGCAAATGAAAATATGTATTGATTCAGAAACTCCCTCCATGAGATGCATCTTTAGAAAGGTAATATGATTATGCTTTTAGGAAACATATGCTTTTATTTTATGGAAACAAAGAACGTTAAAATAGCTTAAACTCTTTCAAGTTGCGTACATGAGTATGGGTTCACAACTCATCTAGTACATAAATGAGTTAATACTGGGTGCTACTTTCATGTTCATATATTTTTCTGGATACTTGGCATATTCAGCAGGAATGGCAAAAACACACTGGATCCGATTTGTCATCCAATCTGATGGAAAATCAGTTTGGATGCCAAACACGGTTTTTTTGGGGGGAGGCAGTGTGGCACTCAGAATTGCTCAGAGTGTCGCGGTAAGGCCCAACAGATTTACTTTCACAAGTGGAGCAAAATGGCTTTTACCATAATATTCCACTTGATATATATATATATATATATATATATATATATATATATATATATATATATATATATATATATATATATATATATATATATATATATATATATGAAACTTTATTAGAAATTGCTTTGGGTTTATTTCAAATGTAATGGATACAAAAATAAAAAAGAAAGGAGAAAGGAAAGAGAGAAAGGTTTAAAGTAAGATGGAGATAGAAGTAGAAAACAGAAAGAAGCATAGAGATAAAACAAGTCAACACCCTTGAAGTCTGCCTCTCGACCTGCAGAAAGTGAAAAAACAAAACTGAGAAACTACAACAACAAACAACATATGCATATATAATAATGACAGTTATAACATCAATGACAAGTACATGGTTCAAGGTAATACAAGATGTATTTAGCGGCAGCCACAGCCCAACTGAGAGTGTGTCTAACAAACACCTGAATCTAAACACCTGTGTGTATATGTGTGTGTGTGCATGTGCTTGTGTCTATAAAGTTTCTCCATAAAAATGTTCAATAGTGGGTGTGGGGACCCACTGATCCGCCTCCAGGACAAAAAAAAAACATGTTAAAGTTAATGGGGCCTTGCAGACTGTTGCCGATTTCCTGTGACTATGTCTCCAACTGTCCAACCAAGACCTGGGGTCTATTTTGGTCGGAGCTATGCAACAATTTGACGACAATGTCATGAGTGAGACAGCAAGTGAGATACGGTGGCAAAGTAAAAAACATCCGCTTTGGGGGAAAATCCAAACTAAAATCTTTTACTCACAAAAAAAGTATTGCACTTAACCATGGTAGGAGCTCAGAAGTACCTAAAAAATTAAAGAGTGATGTTGTCTGAGCATGTTTGAGTTTGCTGCCGGATAGGTTTGTGTTTATGATGGCAGGATTTCCAGTACATACCCTGTGTGAATACTCGAACTTGCAAGTCCGGTGGTCCATAAGGGACTGCTTTGTCGGATCCTGTATATGAGAAAAAAATTGGATCAGAGCATGATGAGTTGGCTCAGTATCTACAAGGCACCCAGATCCGGTGACCACAAAACCAGCCCATATAATCAGCCTTCCATCAACATGCTTGACAGTTGAGAAGTTTGTGTTGAGATACTGTGTTTGGTGTTTGTTAATGATGCAAAAAGTCATGGTTTGTTCAGCTTCAACCTGTTTTTCATTAGTGAACAAAGTTATTATAGAAATCTCACTGAAACTGCACAGTCGTTTTGGATCTGTATGTAGTCAGTTTATGTTTGATACCTAAAATCTCATACCATATGTGGAAACATGATTGGATAATCTTTACAGAGAATATATACTTCAGAATCAATAGATTTTTTTGTTGCAGTAGCATAATCTTACCTGGAAATATACACTCTTAGACTTAAATATTTCAAAGGATCAAATTTGAACACAAGGCATCCATGACCGGAATAAATCCAAAACAAAGTTTTTACAGGACAGTTTAATGTGTTAAGAGGAAAGAAAGCTGTCCAAACAAACCTGGCACTGTGTAAAAAAGTAACCACCCCCTTCTTAAATCATGAATTAACTGTTATCACTCGCCACACTCAGACCCGACAACTAGCAACAGGCGAGTTAGCTGGGTTATGCTGAGGTTCCCTGTTGTAGCCACAGTTTTTCTTGGCTACTTCCACGATGTAAAAATCTATTGAAACAGCCCCAATTTTAGGTATTTCTTCAATTTTCCTGGTTGACTGTAGCTAAAAGTAGAGGCAAAGCAAAGAAGATGTCACAGGTTTATTTACCCTTAACTGCCACATGAGGTTAGTTTGATTGACAAATCGCCTCAACCTCTTGAAAGTCATTAAGAGGTATGCTCGCTGGACTGCAGTGTAACAGGACGTTACCAGGTCTCTGTAATATCAGTAACTTACACAGAGTGCCAGCTCAACAAAAAGAGATGCCAACTCCCATTGAGCACATGCAAATTAGCTATTTAAAACTCATTCAGCGCACAGCTCATATTATAGTATAATGCCGCTGTGGGCAACTGCCTACATTTAAAAAAATCATTATTGCAAAATGTGGTTTATGAATAGGTAAAAATCCCACATTCCAAGGTGTTTTTTTTTTGTTTGTTTTTTTTGTTTGTTTTGTTTGTTTTTTTTACATAATCACGGTTGTCACACTTATTGCCCTTTTGCCAAGAGAACAGCAGTGAGGGTGCATTCACACCAGCCCCATTTAGTCCACTTTAATCCAATTCAATTCAGTTGATTTATATAGCACCAGTTCACAACAAATGTCTCGAGGCACTTTACAAAAAAAATCATTTCAGTTCGATCATACATATATTCCAATTGACCCTAGTTATCAAACAGTACAGTAAGATCAATTAATTATTCAAAGTAGTTCAAGAAGTTTCTAAGGAAACCCAGCAGATTGCATCGAGTCATTGACTTGCAGCATTCACTCCTGGATGTACGCGTAGCAAACGTAGACAATTACTTGCGTCGTGTCGTTGACTTTACAGCAATCCCTCATACTGACCATGCATGTAGCAACAGTGGAGAGGAAAAACTCCACTTTAACATGAACAAACCTCCAGCAGAACCAGAACCTGGCTCAGTACAAGTGGCTATCTGTCACAACCGACTGGGGGTTTGAGAAGACGGAGCAGAATGCACAAGAAGCAGATGAACTGATGTAGGATTATTTTCTATGTTCATGAAAGTAAAAGGTTAATAGCAGGAGCAGGAGAACGATTAGCTGATGGCAGGATTATCTCAGCTGAAGCCCTTCTCCAGAAAGGAATCACAGCCAAACAGAACGCCAGACCAGGTGGAGCTTCTATGGAGAGAAAATAACTGAGAGAAAACAAAACAATAACAGTTGAAATAACAGCAAATAATGCAAATTGGAGAGTAGTAGAAGAAGAAAGTGAGAAAAAGTGGTCAGTTAGTCCTCCAGTAGCCTAAGCCTATGGCAGCATAGCTATAGAAATAGTTCAGGATAACCTAAGCCAGTCTAACTATAAGCTTAATCAAAAAGGAAAGTTTTAAGCCTAGTCTTAAAAGTAAACAGGGTGTCTGTCTCACAGACTAAAACTGGGAGCTGATTCCACAGGAGAGGATCCTGATAACTAAAGGATCTGCCTCCCATTCTATTTTTAGAAATTCAAGGAACCACAATTACACCTGCAGCCTGAGAATGAAGAGTAATCAAACTCCAATTCGTTTACCTTGAAAGTCCGGTTCATTTGGGGAGATGTGAATGCACAATCGAACTCTGATGCTGACCAAGTGAACTCTGGTCTGCCTGTAAATCTAGTTAAGGCCCTGTTTACACGGAGCTGCTCTTCATTTAAATTGTAACATTTTTGTTGCGATCCAGCCACTCATCTGCACGACACCAGTGACCGGAATATCTCACACCAGCACTTTCTGAACCAGGTCTCAGAGTAAAACTTTTCTGTAACACCCCCTGTTGAGATGTGAAGTACTCCACCGATATGAAAGCGCACATGTGCAGAACGAATGGCTGCAGGGTTTATTCTATGCATGCAATGGCGGATAACAAAATTAAAATGTTATTAATTTTGTTATTAAATTAAATTATTATTTAATATTTTTATTAAATTAAATGTTATTATGCTGTGTTGTGCTACTTTACCTGTTCAGTTTAACGCAATTTATGATCAGGAATATATGTGTCACATGAGCACTTCCTTCATGGGAGACAGAGACGGGTTGCTGTTTACTATTTATGGTGCAAGCTAGTGAGGTGGAAACTAAGGGTCAAAGGTGCATAATGGCCTGGCATGACAACTACAGCTGACTCAAGGTGTCTCGGTGGTGTCATCTAAATGTGGAACTTTTCCCCAATCAACATCTGAAAATACCGGCAGTTTCCTGGCAGTGGTCTCGTGTAAATGTAGCCTAAGTCAAAGTGAACTCTGGTGCCATTTGAAGGCATATGTGAATGCCAAGCGGACTGGAGATGGCTCTAAAAGCAGGAAGCTGAATAAAGCGCAGGGCATTCTGGGTAAATACAACCCAAACCAGCACATGTCTCTAGCACAAGCGGGAGAAATAGCTCATGGTCTTTTGCCAAAGACAAACCAGAAATCCTACAACTGCTAAAATGACACCACTCCATTTTTGTTTACATTTCCTGTTCAGAGATTTTCGTGTCATTTCCGTCAGTGGTTCTTAATGCAGCGCCACCACTGACTAGGGGATGAACAGATTGTCCAAAGGGTTTGGTTCATTTGACACAGTGCAGTGTGAAAGCAAACCACAGCAGCTGAAAATGTAACAATGTTGCAGTTTTGCTCCCCAGTTGAACCGAGTCTACCAGACTATCAGGTGTGATAACACCCTTAGCCTCTTCCGGTAACATTTCTAAATGTTGGCACTAAGGCTACCATTGACAGTTTTAAATCAGTTAGTCTAAATATTCAATTCGATATTATTATTATCCATCCAGTTAAATGTCTGTCAACAGCCCAAAGTAAATACAATATAGTCAGTTGCATAAAGTCTGCACATTAGCAATTGGAGGCACAGCGTTTCCCAATTCAGTGTCAGATTCTTGTTTAAGATTCTCCTCAAATATTTATTTAACTGCAAATATAACAAAAACCTGAACTTTATCAAATAATAGCAGCTTTGTTTTCTATTGGCTTTTAATGTCTACCTCTGTTTCAGATGTGTTGTGCCTGAGCTACTGTGGTAAACGAAGAAAGGAACAAACTACCTATTTATTGCTATCTAATTTGAAGTAGGCCCATACTTTAAACACCTTCAGTATTTGAATGGAATGAAAAACCTGAAACCTGTCTCACTTGACACTGAACAAACCTAAGCTTTGACAGAATTGTCCAATAGTTGAATAGCCGACAGTGAGTCAAGAATTTTTGTGATAAAGTTTTGGAATTAAAACTAAAAACACTACAAAATTAAAGCTAAAAAAATGAGGCATTGACCCAGAATGTTAATGTTAGATAATTATGGTCGACAAACTGAACTGATTATTATGACTAGTCGTTGCTTACTTAGTCTTTTTAAATACTCTTTTCTCTTTAATTTACTTGACATTATATTAAAAAAAATGTCCTGGTTATTCAGATATCTCATGATGCTGTGCACTCTAACAAGATTCCTAGGGCCTTTGGAAGGGCCAGCAGCATCACAGAATCTTCACCATATCTAACCGTGGACATGAAGGACTTTTCCACAAATCCATTATTTGTTTTATACCAGACCCACCCTTTAGTAATTCATGTCAGAAAGTTTTATCATTGGCTCAATCTCATCATCTCAAACAGTATTAATAAAGACACTTGAGTTCCTCACAGTGAGTGTCCTCTGGGATAGGAGCTATTCTGGTTTCACAACTTCAAACAGTGATCTCCTGCTGTTGCTTGTCACCACTGGTGCATACGTTAACATTTCCTACCTAGTCTGGTCTGTTTTTCCCTTTACTGCTTGGTCCACTGCCTCTTACCTGCCTTGCATTTTGCTTCCCCAGGAGCCATGTCACTCTGAGGACATGTTTCTATCTTTATGGACTAAAGCAATAGGAAATAGTAGTTATCTTCTGTTATTTAGGATGTGATCCAGCTTCTCCCCTGCCACATGTCAGTGTCCTTAGGCAAAACAATGATTTCACTGTGTGAAGGTGTATGTGTTTTGGAGACTGAATAGGACTCATAGGCTAGAAAAAATTTTATATAAATGCAGTCCATTTATCATTTACCTAAGAATATACCTTACAGATTTGATGAAAGACAAGTAAATTGGGTGTTTCTGTGTTTACTTAAATTCTAAGAAAGAAGGACAGTGGATCCCGTCTATTCATGGATCAGTATTTGTAGATATTTGCATTTTTTTTTCTAAGGAATGTCACTCCTAATTATTCACGAAAAACCCGCCTTGTCGCATCTCTTTTCATATAGCGTATCTAAAATATTCAAAAGAAACAGAAGCTTGGGAAGATGAAATACCTATATGCAATGCTACTTGACATGGTATTGGCTGGCAACTGTGAAGCAGCCAATCCAGGAGCGCCATTTATTTTCCTTGGTGCTAATTGTCTGTATCCCCAAGAATGGAAATGAGGAAGAATGTACACATTAGCTTCTGTGGTAGTGCTAATGCTGCATTCCATTTACACTGGAACTCATAACTGGGAAGTCGGAGTGAAGTGAGTTCCCACTTTGCAGTGTTCCAGTTGTCCCGCTTGGTAACAGTCATAAAGAAGGCACTCGCAGCAAAGCCTTTGTTTTTCCTCCCAGGCTCACCACGCTACAGTTCACATACCTTGTGACACAGTTGCAGGAGAAAAACATTAGCAAAGAACACAGTCAAAGTCTAGCACCAGAAGCCTACCCAACCTATAAACTGATGTTCTTGTGGTACATGGCCAGTCATAATAGCTTCAAGGAGATTTCTGACAAGTTTGATTTAACCCAGTCATTAGCACATAGGATCATTCTGGATGTGCTCAGTACCAGTTGCTGGGAGATAGTGTCTACATTGGACAAGCGTTTGCGTTCATCTTGACATCCAAATATGACAATGGTGCTGTAACAGGAAGATAGTGCTGTTACAGCACCTTGTCTGTTCCTTGTCTGTAACAGAAGCAGACGAGGAGCAGAACACCCAGATCAGCTGCCAAAGGGTGGTTGTTGAACAAGCGTTTGGTTGTTTGACATGCAGCTGGACATCCCTTCATGATGTTCAGAACACAAGAACTGATGTAGTGGTGATGATCATCACGGCAGCCTGTATTTCTCCATAACTTGTGCATTGTGGTATTGCAAACATATCAGGAACATCAAGGCAGGAAGATGAAAATGAGTGACTTACTGTTCTGTACTTTGTGGTATTACGTAGAATTCATGATGACTAATGGAAAAACACCTGTATGATAACTGCACTAATATGTTGTTATTATCACATTGAACATAGTCATACATTACCAAACATGGAAATGTCAGAATAAACAGCAACATATGAGCAACTATTTTGAGAAAAGCTTTGATAATATAACTAATGATTAGTAATAACTAGAAAAATTCCTGCAAAACTGCAATGTGAATGCTGTAATATGAATGTTTTTGCTGAAATTTTGACAACTGCAGAACACTTGAACAAATGTAAAATATAGGCAGAAGCAGCAGAAAAGGCAAAAGTCTGAAAAATGAGTCTAGAGAAACTGTTGAGGAGGACTGAAAACTTTCAATCAATGCAAAAATTCCAGCTGAGGAGTATTAGCACTTGGTGAAGAACACTGGTTACAAAGCTAAACTGTAATATCACAGCGGTTTATAAGCTAAAATGAGCTAAAAAGTTAAAGCAAGCTGAAATACTAATGATAGCATGTAGGCTATCACTAGCATGTTGACCTAAGGTAACATATTCCATTCAGTATGTAAAACCCCATGTCAAAGCTAGACTTAGCTAAAAAGCTGAAGCTAGCTTAAATACTAATGATAGCATGTAGGCTAGCTCTAGCATGTTGACCTACAGTAATATATTCCATAAAGTGTAAAAAAAAAAAAAAAAAAAATCTATGTACAAGCTAATATTAGCTAAAAAGCTAAAGCTTGCTAAAATACTAATGATAGCATGTAGGGTACCTCTAGTATGTTAACCTAAAGTAACATACACCATGCAGTGTAAAAAAACCCATGTAAAAGCTAAAATGAGCAGAAAAGCTAAAGTTAGGTAAAATGCTCTCAATAGTATGCGGGCTATAACCAGCATGTTGCCTAACCTTAACTCTCCATTTAGTCAATTAGGTGTAGATTTTAAATCAAAATTAGCTCAAATTAGTTAATTTTAGCTAAGATGCTAACATTAGCATGTGGGCCATACTTGGCATGTTGACCTACTCTAACCCTAACCCTAACCTAACATACACCATTCAGTATGAAAAAATACATGTTAAAGCTAAAATTAGCTAAAATGTTTATATTAGCAAAAATGCTATCAATCACATATGAGCTATTACCAGCATGTTGACTAACATTAACTCATTCCATTCCATTCAGTCTATTAGGTTTAGCGTTTAAATCAAAAATAGGTAAAATGCTAATTCTAGCTAAGGTGCTAACATTAGCATGAGGGCTATCTTTAGTATGTTGATCTACAATAACATACTCTATGAAGTATGCAAAATCCATGTTATAGCTAAAATGCTAATATTAACTAAAATGCTATCAACTGCACGTGAGCTATCTCCAGCATGTTGACTAACATTAACTCATTCCATTCAGTCTGTTAGGTTTAGTGTTTAAATCAAAATTAGCTAAAATGCTACTTTTAGCTAAGATGCTAATGTTAGCATGAGGGGTATCAGTACCACGTTGACCTACAATAACATACTCTATTTAGTATGCAAAAACCATGTTAAAGCTAACATGCTATCAATTGCATGTGAACTATTTCCAGCATGTTGACTAACATTAACACATACCATTTAGTCTGTTAGGTTTAGTGTTTAAATCAGAATTAGCTAAAATGCTACTTTTAGCTAAGATGCTAAGGTTAACATGAGGTGTATCAGTACCACGTTGACCTACAATAACATACTCCATTCAGTATGAAAAAAAAACAGGTCAAAGCGAAAATTAGCTAAAATGCCAATATTAGCTAAAATGCTATCAATTCCACGTGGGCTATCACCAGAGTAGCTCTGTGGGATTCTGCAACACCTCTTCAACCTTAGCTTGACCCAAGAAAAGGTACCACTACTGTGGAAGACATCCTGTCTGGTTCCGGTACCAAAGAAAACTCACCCATCAGTCATCAACGACTACAGACCCGTTGCCCTGACATCCCACATCATGAAAGTCCTGGAGAGACTCCTGTTGACCCACCTGAGATGCACACCAGCACATATCAGGACCCCTTGCAGTAGTTTGCTTATCGCCATGGAGTTGGAGACGCCATCATACACCTGCTTCAACAAACCCATTGTCACCTGAACAAAGCAGGCAGCACTGTGAGGATCATGTTCTTTGATTTCTCCAGTGCATTTAACACAATTCAGCCTGATCTGCTTCATCCGAAACTCCAGAAGACACAGGTGGTGGCCTCAACAATTGCCTGAATCCATGACTACCTGACAAACAGACCACAGTTTGTGAGACTGAAGGACTGTGTGTAACTAAGTGGTCAGCAGCACAAGAGTACCACGGGGGACTGTACTCTCACCATTCTTTTTCAATCTGTACAATTCAGACTTCCAGCACAAGTCAGACTCCTGTCATCTACAGAAATACTCAGATGACTCCGCAGTTCTCGGGTGTATCAGAGGTGGACAAGAAGCTGAGTACAGAGAGCTGGTGAACCGCTTTGTGTCATGGTGTGGAAACAGTCATCTCAACTTGAATGTAAACAGAACAAAGAGCAAACTGTACTTCTTGAGGAAGCTGAGATCCTTCAAGGTTTGCAGCAAGATGTTGCATGTCTTCGATAAGTCTGATGTTGAGAGTGTCATCTCCTCTGCCATCATCTGTTGCAGCAGCAGCATCAGAGCCAGAGACCTAAAAAGGCTCAATAACCTGATAAAGAAGGCTGGTTCTGTTCTGGGACAACTGTGGAACCTCTGGAGATGATGATGCAAAGAAGGATTTTGAATAAAATCAAGAAAATTATGGACAACCCTGAACATCCTCTTCAAGAGACTGTCATTGGAAAACAGAGTCTCTTCACTCAAAGGCTTCTTCAGTTTGGTTGTAAAATAGACCACTACAGGAGATCTTTCCTGTTCACAGCCATCACCATCTATAATAACTCTCTGACTAAATGAATTACATCAACTTCAATACATCAATTTCCCTTTGGGATAAAGTAATTTTGAATTGAATTGAATGTTTACAAACATTAACTCATTCCATTTAATCTATTAGGTTTAGGGTTTAAATCAAAAATAGGTAAAATGCTAATTCTAGCTAAGATGCTAACGTTAGCATGAAGGCTATCTCTAGTATGTTGATCTACAATAACATACTCCATTCAGTATGCAAAAATCCATTTAAAGCTAAAGTTTATTAAAATGCTAAGGTTATCTTAAATGCTATCATTATTATGTTAGTTTACACTAGCATGATGGCTAACTTTAAATCAGCCCATTCAATTAGTTAAATTTAGCTGCTAAGTCAAAATTAGCTATAACGCTAATGTTAGCTTAAACGCTAATATTAGTACAGTTTTTAACAATAGAAAAGTAGATACCAATAATCTATGTAAAATGACTAAAACAGCCTATATCCAAAACTCTATGAAACTCCCTTTTAAAACTAATTACTGTAGTCCAGCTGTGGAAACAGCAGAAAAAACTCTTTCACAAAATGGCCACGGTCTTCTTTCCTCCCTCTGACACTGACACTGAATGATTCACTGTAATGAGTTAGACAGGAACTGAAACAAAAGATCGATTTACAGACATAATGTATTGTAATTCTCAATTCTGCTACAGGAGGGAACTCCAACACAAGGAATGGAAGGGCCTTTACTACTGACCTATTGCTGCAGGACGGTGGTCTTCTCTGCAGACTCCATAAATAATGCTTACAACCACCTATATGAAGAAGCATATAAAACTGGCCTTTGAAAATAATCACTGTTAGGAATGCCACTGGGCTGTTACTATAGCAACAAGAGCTATTAGTGGACTGGCATTTGTCACTGTCACAGTCTAACAAAAGCGTCTCACTTTTGACTGTTAAAATGACAGACTTTTAAACAGGCTCCAAACAAATCTCAATATCTCGAGAACCGTAAGGGCTATCGATGTCATTCATGGTCTGTTTTTATCAGAAAGGATAAAGAAATGTTCCTGACCAACTAAAATTTTGAAAATATAATATTAAAGGCATAAAATCGATGTAAAAAATGTTGATAAAATGGATGAAAATCTCTTTTACTAGATACTAAACTATGTCCTCAAACTCGGAAAATATCAGGGCTAGCATTGTGATTCTTTTAGCATAGTTATCAGGAAGGAGCTTTTTCTGTCTCTGAGCTGTGACAATGTAAAAATTTTCCTGATTTTGCAAGTTTTCAATCTGAGCCATTTTAGCGAAAAACAGATTTGGAGGTTTGGAACAGACAAAATGTATGGCAAAATGGTTACATGTATGGAAGAAAAGAATGAATCATGATTGTCAGAAGGGTCTGAACTCAAATTATGTCAAAGTTCTTGTCTTTATGTCACATTGTTTAGGAGAAATCATACGAAAACATGTCAGAATACAGCTGCACTTTTTTTCTCTCTCACAATATATTTTCCTATTCACAATTTGTTGCGCCTCATTTTGTTGGGCAATTTGCCACAAAACTACAAGTCCCACATCAATGAGGGTTACATTTTCTGAATCCAAACATTCATAGATTTCTAGATTTATAGATTTCTACGTTTTGATATATAATATGCTAGCTTAAATGCTCTCTTTATCATTTCATACACTAGCATGATGACTAACATTGATTCAGTTCATTCAGTAGGTTAACATTAGCTTTTGAGTCAAAATTAGTAAATAAGCTAAGATTATCTTATATGCTATCATTATCATGTTGGCTTACACTAACATGTTGGGTAACATTAACTTAATCAATTCAGCAAGTCAACTTTAACTTTTGTGTCAAAATTGGCTAAATGCTAATGTTAGCTTAAATCCTATCATTATCATGGTCACAGCAGTTTATAAGTTAAAATGAGCTAAAAAGCCAAAGCTAGCTGAAATACTAATGACAGAATGTAGGCTATCACTCGCATGTTGATCCAACATAACATACTCCATTCAATATGCCCACGTGAAAGCTAGGTTTAGCAATAAAGCTTAAGCTAGTTAAAATACAAATGATAGCATTTAGCCTATCACTAGCATGTTGACCTACAGTAACATACTCTATGCAGTGTGAAAAAAACATATAAAAGCTAAAGCTAGTTAAAATGCTATTGTTGTCATAAATTCTGTCAATAGTATGTGGGTTATCACTACCATGTTGACTAACATCATCTCTCTCCACGTTGAGCTTCTTTATGTTGCACTGATTTCCTTATTTGTGTTATATAAGGTGTAATGGTGTGGTGCAATGCATATGTAACATAATAGGGTACCTTGAACTTATTTTCTGTATTTTGTTTATTTATAGGAAAACCACATACACATGCTCATACCTACCTGCTTATCGCTCCTCACCTGAGTCAGAGTCTTCATTAAGTTTGGAATCCAGAGCTGTTATCCGGAGTCTGTGTTGTGTCTTCAATAGATGCTCCCACTGCATCCCATTCCTAACATCCCGTCCTGAACTGAATCTTGGCCTAAGTGGTATTCTGGCCGACACTCTGGGTTGAGAGCAGTGATAAATACGAGCAGTGCCTCACAGTCCTTCAACCTTAGAGCTTCCTCACTTACAAATATAGAAGCCCATTTGAGCCATGAAAATATCTCATAATCATGAGATACTGGAGCAAGCCTAGTTAGGGAAACAGTGTGACTTTCTATCATAATTATGACTTTGAAAGTTGAAATAATGACTTTGTATCTCATAATAATGACTTTGTATGTCAAAATTATGATTTTGAATCTCATAATTATGACTTTGAAAGTTGAAATTATGACTTTATATCTCTTAATTATCACTGAACGTTGAAATAACTTTAAAACTCGAAATTATCACTTCCTCTTGGTCTTTTATCTTTTTCTTTGATGGTGAAAATGCATATTCTATGCATATTCTCCCAGGCACAGAGAACAGAGCTGCATGGTTTCATTTTATTTTTGATGGCATTGTCCCAGCACCATTGCCAAACAAAGTTTTAGATTGCGTGAATCATTTCAGGAAGGAGTCGTTTAAAAATTAGCAACAGTAAATGGCAGGATTTGTTACAGGCTTCTACTGAAGGCAGGTTCTGCCCCTACTGTCCCTCACAAATCTGCAGATGATGACGATGTAAGTACATAATGATGTCTTGTGTGTTTTGTATTGCTGTTTGGCATGAACATGATCGCCATTTATAACAAGCTAACGCTGAACAATAGCCTCTGCTAGTCCTGTGTCTCTGCATCACTACCTGCAATATCTGTGCATTTACGGCTGGAATTGTTGTAAACTAAAAGCGATAGCCTCCACTGAAAAGGTGCAATGTTTGTGAAAACATGTCAGACAGTGTCTAAAAAATAAAAATTTGGACATGTTGAGAGAGGTGCTTCTCTCCTAACCCTGCAAATATGTTTCAAAAATATTTTTAAAAAGTGCATGGCTGTACAGTGTGACAAATATGTCGTATTTGCAGTAAAAATAAAATAAAGTTGCCAATAGGTGAATGCAAAGCAGAATCCTCAGAGTTTTAATAATAACTCATAAATGTACATAATTTCCGCAGCGTTTAACCTGCAACAATTTTTTGTATTAAATGTAATGAACGTTTTGTTTAGCCCACAGACCTATCCTAGCTTGTTCAAGGAAGCACAAAGGTCACTTTAAAACTGAACCCATAACTGGGTAGACAATGTCATGTTGTGCTCCTATCAGTTCATCCATGTGTTTATAAAACTGAAATCTAATGTTCTCTCTTCCTGTAGTTTTTTTGATTGTCTTAGACACATTTGTATTCATCAACAAGAATTATTCACTTCCTAACGAGCTTATCGGCACTGAACGTCTGCTTGAACTGTTCTCAGTTTCTCAGCAGCCTCCAGCCACAACAGTCTTTTGTTGGTGTGACATACACAAAAAAATACAATTATTGTGTTATACAATTCATTTTCTTTCATTTATTTTGTTATTGAATTAATTGAGGTGTTTTTATGTATATTTCAAATATCAGAATTCAGCATGTAATGCAATTATTTTCATTGTAGTAGCAGAAAGCTACCAGAAGGAGGCAGTGTAAGACGGTGTAATCGCTTCAGTGCGTCTGCGTACGGGACATCCATCTTCAGAACAGACTCGATAGAGGATCTGTGAAACACAACTTTATTTCCTGCCTCATCATTTCAACCTGTTGTATCCTGTTTTCAGGAAACTCAGCATCTGTTGCTTTAGTGTCAGCCCTGATACCTGTAACATTGGCTTTAGCCATCCAAAGCTGAGCTTTGAGTTCTGCCAGGTTTTTAGGAAGGTCTCCATGGTCCATCACATGGTCAAGCATGTGCTCTAATAAAAATGTCTGCTCCTTACTAAAGCTTTCATTTGGGATTGAGCTTGTTGAAGGGCTGCTCACTGTGTTATTGTAATATTGCCCTTTTCCCAAACACAAAAAAGCTAAAAGTTTAACAACGCAGAATTTCCTTACCTTTATTGCTATTGTTTATGTTACTCCTAGAGGTGGATAGAGTATCCAAAAATTGTACCAATGTAAGAAAAGCACCACTTCAACATATTTCTACTCAAGTAAAAGTAATAAGTATCCATCCAAGAAATGACTCGAGTATGTGTAAAAAAGTAGCTGTTTGGTAAAAAGGCTACAGAAGTACAGAGCAACTGATCAAATCATCTCATTTATTATTTTTTAAAAAAGTTATCAGATAGACAAAAAGCAAAGTTTGGGATTTGAAAGAGTAAAATAAAAAAACAAAACAAATGAAAGAAATACAGCAGGTAATGCGTATGTATGTCAGAACAGGGTAAAGTACTTCCAGTGACAGTATATAGTGTTCATTTTTATCAGATCAACAAAACTTGTGGTTAAACTCAGGTAAATTGTATTGAGTAAAAGTAATAAGTTACTACCTACCCATGGCTCGTATTCGTATTGTTACTACTACTAATATCTTGTCAACTGTGGTGTGAAACTCCAGAGGTTGCATAAAGTGAACTTTCACATTGAGGTCCTCATCCATGTAACGTGGATGGGTGCTCTGCGCTCTGATACAGGGGGCTGGGAAAAGGAGTCATTCTCTCCTCGTCCACAAACATCTTGAGGTCCATGTTGAGGAAGACTAACAAAAGAACACACGCACGGTTATGATACAATCAGTCAGGCTACAGCGTCACACAGTGGCCAGTAACACTGTGCAGTTCTCATACAAACATACAACACTGGAGACATAAGCTACTTTTTTTGGCCAGAATTTAACATAGCTTCATAGTGAATTCAACTTAAATGCCACTATAGTTCTGGCAGAGCTTTAAGAAGTTCAATGAGCAAGAGTTAACTAAACGCACAGATTTTTGTTTAAAATCACATTTATTACTACATTTTCAGGAGTTTTACTCCTGGGCAGTATAGCTGATACTTCATCCCAGATTGTAAGGTATCCATGCTAATCACCATGCCAGCCAAACATATTTTTTTCCTTTCTTGAAGATTTTATTTTTGTTCAGATCCCAGAATAAAAACAAAATACCTTGAGAAAGTGCTGGCTGATATGATCTGGTAAGAGTGTTATTCACAGTGAAACAACTTTTGTTCCAACATTGGTTGAAAGGCTCCTTGGAGGGGAAAGAAGTCATATTGCTCAGGGACAAAACCCTTAACATTTGAAGACATTGTCTGTTTGATGAAACAAAAGCTGAAGTGTTTTTCAATAATGACCATCATTAAACTTGGAGTGAAATGGAGAAAGACTCCATGCCCAGTTCCACTAGTCCAACTACTAGTTATGGGTATGGCAGCAGGGAGGACTGGTGCTCTTCACAAAATAGATGGAATCAGGGTGACGCGTGGTGTGGAGGTGGAGCGGCCGCCCTATATACGGAGACTTTCAGTCCTCATCGCAGCCGTCCAGGGTTCAATTCCTTTTCCTGAAACCTTTGCTGCTTGTCCCCCTTCTCTCTCTGCCCATTAAATTGCATATATGGTTCCCTGTCTTGTGTGTCTCTGTTGCACTGTGATGGACTGGTGATCGGTCCAGGGTGGACCCCACCTGTTGCCCAGTGACCAGTCGAGATAGGCACCAGCCCCCCGCTATGCTTTCAGAGCTGCAGGGTGTTTTCTATAAACATTAAGTTGATTATGTCAAATAGTATGAAAGCTAGTGCAACCCAAACAGCCGCGCCGTTGAACAACACACTGAAAATGACTGTGTTCTTGTTCTTGTTAGAAAATGTGCTTTTATGCTAAACTGTGTGAAGGTCACTCATTAATTATCTAGTGCGTCTTCATTATGGAGAGAAGACTGGAATAAATATCAGCATTAGTAAGTAGCAGTGACTTTAATCAGTTGAGTTAGTGTGAGGATCAGTAGGAAAATATTTACACTCAAATCCTCCTCTCAGTTGAAAAATAGGCCTTTTTTCATAAATACAAAATGTGTTTTTAGTGTGATGCATAATTAATATGTCAACCAACCTGACATATAGACCACAATCCTGTGTGTTTATCTGTTTTCCAATACATCATCATGTTCTCTGGATGGTTTCTGCTGAAAATGTCATCTTCAATGAATGCCTCCTAGACAGAATTTATTGTTTGATTTTTATTCTGTCTTTTCATTTTAAACATTGAAATAGTTCCAGAAAGGCATGTCTGTATATTTTTTTGTTTGTTTTTAACTTATTTGTCACACTATAATGTTTTAGATCAGCAAACACATTTTCACATCAAAGACAACATGAATAAATATAAAATGCAGTTTACAAATGATGATTTCATTTAGAAAGTGAAGGTGGGATTCAAAGCAACCTGCCCTTTAAAGTAATTGCCCCCTAAACCTTTATAATTATTTGTGCAACAGTAACTGCAAACAGTCAATGTAAGGGCCAGCAAGTCTTTTATATCTTTGCCACTTCAGCATGAGCAGTCTGGTTAAAGTCATGCCATAGATAGATAGATCGATAGACAGAACGATAGATAGATCGATAGATAGATACTTTATTTATCCCAAGGTCAATTCAAGTATCCAGTAGCCCATAAAAATATCAACAAAAACATAAAACATGCATACATGCGTAGATTAAAAATACATTGAAACCAATTCCCTACCACAGCATTTCAATCAGAATTTAGTCTGGACTTTGACTAGGCCTCTCTACAACCTTTACTTTGGTTTATTGCCGTGTTGTGAATCATTGTTTTGCTGTGTAGCCCAAGTGCCCTTGAGCTTAAGATCACAAACTAATGGTCAACCATTCTCCTTCAGGGTTTTGTGGTATAGAGCAGAATTTATGGTTCCATCAGTTCAAGCAAGTTGCCAGGTGCTGAAGAAGCAAAGCAGCCCCAGTCTGTCACCACTGTGGCAAGTGAGGCCTGGAGTGCTTTAGATGTTGTTCACAAAGGGTTTTCCTTATGACCTCCTGGATCAGTCGTCATTGCGCTCTTCGACTAAAGCTGGTGGGCCTGCCAGTCTTGGGAAGGTTCCATGTTTGTTCTCATTTGAAGAGAATGACTTTCGCTATGCTCGAGTCCCTAAACATTAAAAAAAAAAAAAATTGCTTCGTAACCTTTTCCAAACCAAGAACATTGTTTCTCATCTGTTGTTGAATTTTAGAATTAGTCACATGTTGCTTTTTGAGCTCTTTTTGCCTACTTCATGTCGTCAAACAAGTTCAACTAAAGTTGTCTTGATTCTACAGGTCTAGCAATAATCAAGCCTGGCTGTGGCGAGTGAAACTAAATCAGTAAACGTGACAAATCACAGTTTAGGATTTGACGGGGGGGAGGGGGATATATAGAGGTTAGTTTGGATAGATTTTGTCGCTAAATGGCAAAAATGTGAAAACTGCATTTTGTATTTGCTCACGTTATCTTTTTCTCTGATATTAAAATTCATTTTCACAAAGGAAAAACTGAGGAGCTCTGTAAAAGGCAACCCCTTTTCCACAGCAGAGTATTTGTTGGGCAGTTTTTGCAGCTAATGACTCATATAGTATTAACATGTACACTATGACATGCAGCACAATGCAGGTCATGGTGTTTGTTTATAAATTTCAGGATCTAGGTGTGAATGGCGTACTTACAGTAGGGTTAGGTGTATGAATCAACTTTGTTAATATCTAAATCATCCCTGATGATTTTATTGGTCTGTTCATGAAAGCTGTATGTTTTGAATATTTTTGCAAATGCATGGCAGGTGTGCCCCTTTAATAGTTCTCTGTATGTTTATTTGTGGAATGATTGCAAATATATTCATATCCCTTCGATGTTTTCATTGAATTCCAGGAATTCTAGGAATTCCATCCAGCTGGATTAGCATTAAAGTTCCAGAATGATTAAGCAAATGTGGATACCAGCTAATTTTGTTACACATTACTTCTGCAGAGCAATGGTATGTAGTCTGCTTCCTTTGCTTGCTGCTCTTTTTTATAATTATGTCATAAACAACTGTGTGGACACAAACAAATCCAGGCTGGAGTGGTTACCAACCTTTTCTTCTGGGAGTCCCCTTGTACTGAACAAGCACAGTGATGTGAAAAAAATAACTCAACAAATTATTCTTTTTTTCAGTATAGGAATCTAGAAGTTTCTGAGGTAACTTGGTTACTTCCAAGGTAAATAAAGAGGGACAAACGTCTCGGCAACTGAGAAATGCAGCAAGAATTTCGGCTGGTTTTCCAACAGTACTCCCATTGCTGGAGTCCTCAGTGGTTCAGATCATTAATAAACATATACCAGATCATTTTTTATTTTATTTTTTCAGAAAAACCATCTGCAGCCACATCACCAGTTCATGTCTCTGCCTACATAGCAAAGAGTTTGCTGTAACTTCTGCTCAATGACTGTCAATCATTTTTAACATGATACATCGAAGTAGGTATGTGTATGAGCCTGTCGTTCTTAACGTTGAGAGATTTTATCCAAGTCTTCTTCACCACAGTTAAGATCATGTCACAGCATTTCAATTGAGTTAAGACCTGGACTTTGACTGGGCCATTGCTATCCCTTTATTGTCTTTTTCCAGGCCATTCTGTTGTAGATTTGATGCTGTATTTAGAATCACTATCCTCTTGATGACCTCATTCTAAGCATCAGCAGTCATACAAGTGGTGCCACACTTCACTCTTGAATATGCTATCCTGTTATATATCCTACCTAAAGAACAGTTGCCTATTCTTGTCAATAGGCAACTTCCTATTGGAGTGGACAGAAGCTGGCATAATGCGGAGCTTTAACCAGACAGAAATGCTGAAAACCAAAACTCAGACAGAAAATCAAAACAAAGTTTACTAGGGATCTGGTGAGTCTTTTCAGGGGATGAGTGGGGTCTTGCTCCCGAGGAAAAGCGAGCAGGTAAGTAAGATTCAACCAAGGAGATGTTTGGTGGTATACTTGATAGAAATGGAAAAGGCTTACTTTAAATGCTGATGCAGGGACTCGGAGGGGGAAAAAGGTTAACTGGAGACCAGGTGCCGAGGAGCCAAACCAAGGAGACAGAAGACAGACGAGATCCACAATAGAGGGGAAAGAAGCAGATGAGTCTAGGTATTCCACCAGATAGAGTGAGCAGGGCTTTCCAGGTGGATGACTGAAGAGGGAATGAACATCAGAGTGAGGTTTCTCAAAAATCATGCAAAAAGCAACCTGCACAGAGAAAAAACACAGACGAAGTCACAAAAAAAAAAACTCAAGGAAGTTAGCTCAAGAAAATCTCTCTTTTCACAGGTAAACAACAGCCAAGAATCACCAAGTTAGGTCAACGGGCTGGCGCTGAGTACTGGTCTAACCTGGCTTAAAAAGCTTGCAGGTCATCAGGGGAGAATCGGCTGTAGGTCTGTAGAGCAGCACTGGAGAGAAAACTGCACCCCAGGGCATCGGCTAAGCAGATCAGGGGTAGATCTCACCTGCAGGGAGCTTCAGCTGAACAGAAACAAAACTGAAGTTATCTTTAGACCTAAAGAAGAGCAATCTAGAGTCAGTGCGCAGGTTTAGCTATTACAGCTAGAAACTAGTGATCAGGCCCAAAATCTGGGTGGAGTGACGGACTCAGACTGGAACCTTCAGAGACACATAAAAACAGTTACAAAGTCGGCCTTCTATCACCTGAAGAACATTTCCAGGATTAAAAGACTAATGTCTCAACAAGATCTAGAGAAACTCATCCATGTGTTTATCTTTAGTTGCACTGATTACTGCAACAGTGTCTTCACCGGTCTGCCTAAAAAGTCAATCAGACAGCTTCAGCTGATCCAGAATGCTGCTGCATGTGTCCTCATTAAGAGCAGGAAGATAGAGCACATCACCCCAGTTCTAAAGTCCTTTCTTTTACTCCCTGTAGCTCAGAGAATAGACTTTAAAATACTTCAGTGATTTATAAACTAACAGAACGGTTTAAGACCTGTTGTTATTGTATCAGCCTTCCAGATCACTCGGGTCTTCTGGTTCTGGTCTACTCTGCATCCCGAGAACCAAACATGGAGAAGCAGCTTTCAGTTTTTATGCACCACAAATCTGGAACAGACTCCCAGAAAACTGCAAAACAGATGACACACCAAGTTCCTTTAAATCAAGACTAAAAACCCACCTATTTAGAGTTGTCTTTGATTAGTAGTAAGTGGAACATTAATCAATATTTTAGAATTATATTTGCTCGGTGATTTTGATGTGCATTTGTTTGATGATTTTGATGTACTTGATGTTTTTATGAAGTGAAACACTTTGAACTGCCTTGCTGCTGAAATGTGCTATACAAATAAGCTTGACTTGACTATACTTGTAGTTTCCACTTGTGATAGATCTTACTCTGCATTGACAATGGACTTCAGATTGTTTGGGTATGGCCTTATAACCCTCCCCAGATCGATGGGCAATGATTGCTCATTGGAGACCATTGTTGGTGTCTTCAAATCTGCCAGAAGCTCTCAAGGTGTGACCCGAGGTGATCAAATAAAAGTACACTTTATTAGTAGAATTCAGTGTCTCATTCGTTTCATCCTGTTGAAGCTGTGAAGGTAGTTTTTCATCTTCACTTTATGCTTTTTTGTACCTTAGAAACTCTTTGTTCATTGTTAGGATAAGTTCTATTGGAAGTCAGGGGTCAGACCTAAGTAGATTTGATCTAAATAGTACATTTCAGAGATAAAAATCACAAACTGCTTCACAAAAATCTTAAAAGTTCAAACTTATAATGACAACCCAATTAACAAGACATAAAAACTAATTAAATTATATAGACAAAAAGTGCATTGGAATGAGAATATTTTCAGCTGCCTTTTAAATTGAATCAGAATCTTACAAGAGCATGAAACAATTGAAGCTCATGGTGCTTGAGTTTTATATCTGGTCCTTGGAACTACTAGTAGATGTGGTTTAAGGACCTTTTGGCTGAGGTTGGAGAATGTGGTTTAACATGTGAGTAATATAAAAAGGAGCTTGACCATGTTGGGCCCTGGGAGGTAAAGTCAGGATTTTAAAACTAATTCTAAAATGAAGATGTCACCAGAGCAAAGGGATCAAAGTCAGAGTGAACAACTGTTGCCTGGGTTCTTCACCGGTCAAAGCTTTATGGGAGAGTATTAATAAGAAGTCACTGCTGAAGTAAACTCAGATCAAGGCTCGACTAGAGTTTGCCAAAATTCATGTGGGAGACTCCCTGGTCAAGTGGAAGAAAGTTCTTTGGTCAAAGTTCTTTGGTCAAATGATACCAAAATGGAGCTCTCTGGCCATTCAGTGTTTGAGTCCTCACTGTGAAGCATGGTGGTGGCAGTGACCCGAAGCATCCCGCTAAAGCTACACAGAAATGGTTTAAAGACAACAAGGTGGCTGTTCTAGAGTGGCCCAGTCAAAGCCCAGAACTCAATTCGATAGAGAACTTGTGGTTGGATATGAAAAGGCCTGTTCACAGCCGATCCCCCCACAACCGGACAGAGCTGGAACAGTTTAGCAGGAAGAGTGGAGGAAAACTGAACATGGAAAACACAGGTGGTGCATGGGCACCTCTCTTCTGTCAGATCACCCCAAATTTTGTTTATCATAATTGATTTGTAAAAGCAAAAAACAAGTAATACATCCAAGAGGGTGAATACTTTGTAGACATTGTATAAACTCTATGTGTGAACTCGGTGTGAGCTAAAGCATCAAAGGCTACTGAAAAGTTTAACAAGACTGAAACATTATATTCCCCAGTGGCCTCACAGCTGGCCAGCGCTAACGCTATTAACGGTTTTCAACAGTGGCATGAAAATAGAAAAAGAGCTCATCTTTGTTATGCAGAAGTTTAAGGAAGACAGCACTGGAATTGTTCTGTGGACTGGAGAAAAACAGAACAAAAAGTAGTTAAGAAGTGAAGGTGGAATCAGCTTAAACTTAAAGGAAAGATAGAACTGTCAAGCCGAGATTTACTTGCATAAATTCAGTCAAATTAACGCAGCACCAGCATCAATGTTTAAGTATGTAATTATGAGTTGGAAGTGTTTCCAAAAAGTATGATTAATCATCACAATTAGCTTAAAACTTTAAATAAATTAGATGAGACTATATAAATAGAATTTTTTACAGTGCAAATATTTGATCAAATTAAAAAAGAAAAAAAAGTGATGACATTAATTTAAAAACTGACAGATTAATTGTTCTCTATGGATCCTTTCTTCCTTGTGATAAACTTTTCTTTCTCTCCACCTCCCTTCACTTCTGGCGTGAAAGAAATGAACTGAGTGCTTTAATCCTGAACAACATAACGTCAGGGAAAACTGTCACCTTTCAGCAACATCAACCTTTCCCTTTTATAAAACCTTGTTTTTTTGTCGTCATCATTCACCACCATCCCCTCTGCTCTCCTTCCCATGAGGACAAAATCTCACTTTAAAAAAAGGACAGGACGAAGAAAGATAAAACATGAAAGAAAACACACAAAGACAACGCTGAAATTTATGAAACAATTAGGTACCTCTATAATGTAGAAGGCTCCAAATAAAGAGGAAAAAGGACAGGGCCTCACAGAAGTTAAAAGCACATGAACAAACACTGTTTATATGGACATCACGTTCACTTTGACTAAATTACATCAGTGTTCTTATGTGTACTCTCATTCTAACAGCTGCTGCTGTCACAGAGCATCAAAGATGCTGCTCTCCTCAAGTAAATGCTTGTTTTTATTACATCATATCTTTCAAGCTGAAGACCTGGAGGAAGAGCAGACCAGGAGTTCTTTCAAAATCCATCTTTTTTGATTAGATAAGCTGAAAATCAATGCAAATAGCAGTTTAAAAAGTAGATTTATGTTACTTGTAGTGAGTTTACATTGAATACTTACATTTAGATTTCTGTGTTCAGCATATCCTGTACAGTTGACCCCATTCGTGGGGGTTAAGAACCGTTACATTTGAAATAAACCCAAAGCAATTTTTAATAAAGTTTCATATACATACCAAGGTCATGGCGGAAGCTGTAATGCTCCGCTTGTGAAAGCAAATCTGTTGGGCCTTACCTTGACATTCAGACGACAATTCTGAGTGCCACACTGCCGGACAGGACACGTTATAAAAAAACAAACAAAAAAAAGAACCACAATTACCATTGAAAACTTGAGACCCTCTATAAAAACGCTAAGAACTTCCCATTTAATAGCTCATATACCAAATATACTTTAAAATGCATTAAAGGAAAATAAATGATGTTCCTGGAATGACTGCATGGCAGATACCTGCCAATAGCATGTCAAGAACCATTTACCGAGGTATTCAGCTTCCCAAGATGCATTTCTTTTAAATATTTTAATAACCATAAGAAAAAAAATCACAGTCACCTTCCACAAAAAAAATCCACAAATCTGATCCGCAAATAAGCCGGGATTCACTGTACCAGCGTATATGATGCAAATAAAGAGCATATCCAAATCCACCTGGCCCTAAGTGAAAATATAATAGCCTCCCTTGTTGAATCAAAATTAACTGTGATTAATCCCATTTTTTGGTTCACTTTTACGACTGATCAGTTCGATAGAACCAGTCTGACAACATGAAGTAGGTTGAAATATCTCAAAAATCAACACATCATGCATAGATAAGAACTAACGTCATTGATCTCTATCTGTATGGAAAGGGTTACAAACCCATTACTAAGGCTTGAAATGCAATGAAACCACTGTGAGAGCCATTATCCACATGGAACACTCATAAAATTTTTCAGGAATGGGAAAATTATTCAAAGAGTGCATCCATATCTATAGCACTGCAGGCCTCACTTGGCTCAGTTAGATCAGAGTTCATGGTTCAACAATAAAAAAGAGAGACTGGGCAAAAATGGCCTCCATCATTACTGTCTAAAAAGAACACAAAGCTGTCGTTTGGAAAATATTCTGTGGCTTGATGACAGAAACATGGAACTATATTCCAGTCACATCAGTGTTTTTTGAGCATCTGTAGTGCCACAGCATCTCAGCTGGAATTAAGTCCCACGCTTTGACTAGGTCAGTCTAACAGCTTTAGTTTGTTCTTTTTCAGCCATGCAGAGTTGGATTGCTGGTGTACTTTGAATCATTGTCCTGGTGTATATTAAGGTAGCACTGATCTGAGTGCCAAACATTTTTTCAGGATTTTTGCTAGAGAACAGAAATAATGGTAACAACCTGTCTCAGTTTTCTTACAGTGCTTACAAATGGTTCATATACCGTGTGTAACTCTGTCAGATTTCCATTACTTTACAGAAAATGCTACTACACAAGCAATTTGGAAGTGGTGGAATCTTCTTCAACCCTGATGAAACAGTGTTGAAACAGCCTGAGTTACAGACTTTAGTAAGTCAGTTCTGTGGAAACAGCATGGTGACTCAATAATTACTTCTTTTATACCTTAAAAGAAGTATGTTGAACAAAACAGGGAGTCTAGCTTAAAGCAATTGCTTCTGCATCCAGGGCTCAGGTTGTAAAGGTCCCTAACCCTCTGTTGCTAATTCCTCAGTAAGTAAAGAAGCTATTGGCTGATTAAAAGTGGCAAGAAGTCAGTTCATAATGTCAGCACATAATGCCTAGACAGTCCTCAGATGATCATGCAAGCCAAAGCTATCAACAAGTTGGTTTTAACCTGCAGTAACCCAGCTGCCTGCCTGGGTGTGTCATATAGGTTGATTTTAGTGGGATCAATGAAAGTTCCACAACTAATTCACTTGTTTATGAACTACAGCCTCGTCTTCTTGTTCTTCAGTGTTCCTGAAATCTACAGGTCCAATCACTGGTCTTTTCTTCATGGCTGAGAAAAAGGACTGGGCTTTTATGTCCTTTGTAGCATTCATTAGTTGCTCTGCTGTCATAAAAGTCTTCATCAAATGGAAACCGAGATGCACACAAGCTGCCCAATCTCTTCAGGGACCAATGAATGCCATAAGATACTTTTAATTTGTCATCAGAGATATTTATACTTTATGGAACAATAGCTTGTCCTTAGAGAGAAGTATGCTCTTTTTCAAGAATTAGCAGGCCATTGTACAGAATAAGACTGAGATACTGCACAAAGCTGAGACAGAGAACTGTGGTAAGTACATACAGAATAGTAGGTACTTATTCAAAGAAGTACAGAACTTGTACAATACACTTCTTTTTTAAAACTGAAATATGAAATGATTTAATGGTGCAGTGTAATCATGATGGATTACACTGTAAACCATTTCAGCCACATTTAGTTGTGTCTACAAACTTCTGCTCTTTAAATCAAAGAAATCTTGCAAGTTTTATATTGTTAAATGTGAGTTTGGGAAAGATAAATTTACAGTAGTAAGTTGTGTTAACTATTTGATCATTTTGTCATATCTCCAAGTGGTGAGTAAACGAGAGTTTTTAAGTTAGCAATTAAAAAACTAAAAAGAAAAAGGCAAGAGTGGGAACATGTAAGCAAAGTCAGTCAGCTTGATTGACAACCCTACACTATGCACAGCACATTCAAGCATATATAAATGATGCAACTTTCTTGGACCCGTTAAGCTTCACATCCATCTACCTTTGTTCTGGTAAGATATGCACATAGTCCATTCCAAATCAATTTATTTAAAATGCCCTGTCTCTCTGTCCCTCCTACTACTGCACCGCCCTGCTTTAGGTTCCATTTTTTCTCAACAGTTCCTCTGCTAATGAGTTACCTCCTGATTGGCAGCTGGAGCAGCCGCCCAGCCGGAGTCCATGCAGCACGGAGACACTCTGCCAGGTTCCCACCACATGGTTGGTTAACAACAAACTTCAGGGTCTGCTCAAGCTAGAAAACAAATTTGAATAAAATAAACAGAGGCTGTTTCATTTATAACAGGCAGTGACTGATTCCTACTTGTTATTTCCACCAGGGTTTACCAGGGTTTCAGTTCATGGTAAAGTTTTACAAGTTTAGTATTTTATTATAATGTAAATATTTTGTTCACTGAATAGTGATTGCTTATTCTGAATCATTAATTTGAATCAACATTTTAAAAAGACGGTACACTGAGGCCTGGAAGGTGTGCGATACCTTGGTGTTCTGCTGTTGTTTTAAAGTGTTGTGTATGTAATCTACGTTTTTAACTGATTATATGTATTTTACGTGTATTTATTGTCTGTATGGGCAGCTGCTACTGTGCACTACACACCCTTGAGTCCATGACAAATTTCCCCCACGGGACAATAAAGTATATTCTGTATATTCTGTTCTATTCTATTCTATTCAGGCTGATGAAAAATGTCTGATAACATCAGTGGCAGGAGAAATTGTAAACATGGCTGGAAAGAAGTTACAGTTTTTTATAAAGACAAAAGGCCATGTAGCAAAGTTTTACATCAAAAAAGTTGATTTGGGGGTTTAGTTTTTCATGTTCTCAAATAGCAGAGTTTAGTGATAACTGGGGAGTGCTCTCTGCTTTGTTGTGGTGTCACGTTTTGAATTTTCACTGTAGAACGTTGCATTGCACACTTAGTTCCACAAGTAAACATTTTACATGTGTTCAGATATAAAACAGCACTGTCTCTGTTCAGTACGTGTGTGCTCTGTACCAACAGTTTTACCAGATATTTTTGTTATGAATATGTGTACCATTACACCCCTATAACCTTCTTGTATTAATGCTTAAAGTTGCAGTATGTAACTTTTACAAAAACATGTTTTTTATACATTTGTTCAAACTGTCACCATGTTGTGACAGTATGTTATGAGACAGATAATTTGTAAAATGATCGATCTCCTCCATCTCCTCCCTGAGCCTCTCTTGCCATCTGAAGAAATGCACCACTTCTGACCAAAACCAACCAATCAGAGCCAGGAGGAGGGGCTTAGCGCTGTCACTCAACCTCATTTACTCGCTGCTAAATCTGCCAATGGTGGAGAACAACTTACCGTTACAGGAAAACTGTTTATCTGTCTATCTGCTAACTAGCCTAGCCTCCTCGATAGCACTGAGAGAAGGCAGAGGAGCTCAATTTTTTCACAGATTATCTGTCTCATACCATTCTGTCACGACACGGTAAGTTTCAACAACTATGTAGAAAAATATTTTTTTTTAATAAAAGTTACATACTGCAGCTTTTACACTCACTTTCTCCCATATTCCTATATACATTGCCATGGTTATGCTTCTTTTTCTTCCGAGATCAAAGGTTGGTACTTTTTGTGACATAATGGGAACAGTGAAGCTAAGCATTACTAAACCAGCAGTCTTATAGTGTATTGACTTGAGAATGTACATCCTCACAAGCTGGGCCAAGCCATGTATGGAGAATGGAGAAGCAATTAGCAAGTAATTTGATTGACAGCAGACTGCATTCATTGATTGGCCCATGATTTACATCACTGCACCAGTGAAGGCTGGACCTTGCAAACTCCTCAAACAACATCTCAACCACTGCAGTGGACTGGCAGACATGGTGCCTGCAATCAGAGAACTGCTCAGTGTGGAGGAGCTTAATCTTCAACAGCACCAGGAGCAAGTGTGTCAACTTTTGGAGCGAAATAATTTTACAGTCCTGCAAGCAACACGTCTGACAGAAGAACAGGCAGCACTGAAGAAGTGAGAAACTGTGCCGCTCTGGTTAACATTCTGTCTGAGCTGAAGTTTTGCACTGGCCGGTATGAAACAGTGGAACTAGACAGCTTTGGTATGATGTGCATACTAGTCTTTGTTTGGATTTTTCTTTTCAATAACATTCATCTGCGAATATTGGAGTACGTCTATTGACTGCATTACCGCATTACCTAAATCCAAAAAGTTGCATGTTTGAAAAAATATAAAGTGCCACAATATATATAGATTTGTACATTTAAGAAACTAACCAGCTAATCTGAACTGTTTTATTATGTTTGGACCATCAATGAATTTCTATAAGACAAAATGAAATGTTTGGGTTTATTTGAATCCATCAGAACTACAGCCTTGTGGTTCTCCACATGCTGCGTGTTGATGCAAATAACATCATCTGAGCTTCGATCACAGATCTTTCCACATTCCTGCCCATATTCATACCCACAACAGTGAGGAACACACTACCAATTGAGACACACCCAACTTGGCTAGACCCGAACCAGACATTAACCAGCAAGAGTGAGACCTGACAAAGGAGAAAGGGCTTTAGACATGCCATAACATGCCTCATAGAAAACTGTTCCCTTTTTATATTTCTAAACACCTTGCTGTTACAGAAAATAGCTAACTGAGTCTTCCTCCAGCAGTGACAACTTCCAAACTGAAGCATGGTGCTGTTAGGAGTAGTGTTTATGTATGGTACCTTCAATGATCAGAAAAAAGATCAGATTTTAGAGTTTCTGATCGACTGATCATGGGTGAAGGCTAATCATGCTGGAACTCAACTGGTTTTGGTCACCAGACAATACTTTGTGTCTCTCTACGAGAACAATACCTAATGCAGCAGATTGGTAGATTTGCACCAGAACTCCTAGAAGCATTCATGTGCTTCATTCAACTCAGAACAAACCTTCCCTCTCCAACAACTTATGACTTGAGGGGAAAACAAATGAGTAATGCCTGAGATTTAAAGGTAAAAGGCTTCAAGAGATTCTAAACAAACATGACTTAGCGTGTTGATCCATAAATACTGAAGCATGCTCTGATGCATTTATTTCTGCCTTTCGGGGCCTTTCAGAACTGTCGTGAATATTTAATAACATCCACACACCAAGCATGTACCACTGAAGTTCAATAGTGTTTTAACACAAAGTGTCACTTATAGTTCTGTAATGTATAAAGATGTTTGACAGGGTGCATGTCGACTGGATGATCAATTACAAATAAAAGCATTGCATGAAGTTTTCCTTTTATGAAACTTACTGTAATGGAGAGGATGCATTATCACAGTTAGTAAAAAGAGGTGATTTTCTTCAGTTTTCCTGTTGTCAATACTAAAAGCATCACAAGAATTTAAAATGACAAAATGATTGAAAATCACCATTGAGGCCGATTGGAATGTCATTAGATCAGACAGGTATGTCATACACTAAAGAAGTTTTGTTTTTTAATCAAAAGGTACTTGTGATAAAATATTGAAGAGAAGGAAAGATGTTGACCAAGAGATGTTTTGAAAGAAAATATCTGTAAATGATAACATCTCTCGTACAAGAAATGGAACACAATGGCAGCTCAAAAATTTCAATTCACCCAACAATTTTGGTGATACATAAAACATATTTATCGAATGCTCAGACACAACTGCCTGGACAAAACTTGTCCAGTACTTGTAATAATTTCCTGTACCTTTCACTTCTATAACATAAGCATGAGAGTTAAATTTCATGATTGTAAGTATGCCATTCCCCCATATAACATCATCTACATCTTAACACTAATGCTGAATGAAAACTCAAAAAAAGTCAAAAGAATTACTTTGATTGAAACTCAACCGTCACTGTTTTTTGCATTTACATTGAAATGTTGAATTCATGTCTGATTTATGGGTTGTAATAGTTCAAAAAGCCTTCCCCTTCTTTGAAACACAGGAGGAATACATTTTACGTAGTACACGTCACGTCTTGCTTTTGCAACCTGATCTGCGACACCTTGATGCATGTATGTCATCCACCATGTCTGGGAGATGGGTGGCCCCATACTTGCCTCAGAGCTATATTCGGCAGACATTTCCACTTTTGACATGGAGGAGTGAGGTCATCCTTATGCCATTCCTATTTTGGCCTGAATAATCAATTGCTCTGCAAGGAGCAATTTGAATTCAAGGAGCTTCTGTGGTTTCTTTCCCAGGGGCTGACAGTCAGTCTTATACTGAAAACATGCATTGGTGATTCCCGGATCAAAAAAAAAATGGAAAACTTGACGTATTGTCCATTTTTGAGTCCGAGTGGCCATCTGGTAGAAACTCAGCATCTGGTCCACCAAGTCCAAACCACCAATGCAGCTGCCAGTAGCCTTGAAAACTGAACAAATCTTTTGCCTTTCTTTGACCACCTGCTGTGTGTGTCCTGAGGCTCAATCCCATAGGTAGAGGATGCCATGGCCACTGGCTTGTTGTCCAGCCACTTAGGGACAGCAATTTCAGGTGGACTCTGTCTGACCACCAATTCTGATCCCCCCCTTCCTTTCCTTTTTAAGGGCTGATCCCTGTTATGCTGTTCTTCATGAGCGTTCCAGTCATTGTTAGCCCTTTTGCCATCAGAGTGTCCAGGAGTTTGATAGCACTAAAGAACCTGTCAAAGAACAGATGGGTATCTCGCGGGACAGACTCAGCACAACTGAAGAACAGCTTGTACTCCAATGCCATGTCCAACTCTGAGGTTCTAAGACCAGACCATTTGGTGAAGCCAAGATGAACATCTTCAATTAGTTGGGTATGGTTTACCCGGCACATATCGCAGCACTGAACAGTAACCAGTAAATGGAACCATTTGCTCATTGATGCACAATTTCCCTTTTCTCTTCTTTTTGCATTGTCTGAAATATATTGGTCATTGATGAGCTTGATGGATGTTTTTAGCTTGTAGAACCAATTTCTGGTCATGTATTCTGCCACAATTGCAACTCTGGTATTTGCAGCCCAGTACATCTGAATGTTTGGACAACCTAGACAGCCCATGTCAATGAATTTCCTAAAGAATGTCTTCAACTCTTCAGAATTGGTGTTTAGTGATACTCCAGACACAAGCACTTCATGAAGATTTGTGCAAATAACCATTTCTTCAAACACAGAATCATCGATGTACTGCTCAAAATACACTGAACAAAAATCTAAATTTAACACTTTTGTTTTTGCTCCCATTTTTCATGAGCTGAACTCAAAGATCTAAAACATTTTCTATATACACAAAATAACCATTTCTCTCAAATATTGTTCACAAATCTGTCCAAATCTGTGATAGTGAGCACTCCTCCTTTGCTCTTAAGATGTTCTTAAGAGTCTCGTAAAATACAGCAACAAAATTTCAAGTCTAAACTATCTCAATAAAAATTAGATGGCACTTATATTTCCTCTTGCCATAAAATGTGCTTGCAGTGATGGACATCATTTTCCATCCCCTCTGAGCTGTTACCCACACCCTCTGCTGCTTACTCTGATGACATACTGACATATTGTCCGTACTGATGATACTCTGATTTCATGCCTTTAGTTTTGTAATTTTGATGATTTTGGCTGGAAGATAATAAAAACCCAAAGTTCTCTGTCTCAGATTTGAATATTTCATTACATAAAAATAAATAAATAAATAAAAAAAATTATATATATATATATATATATATATATATATATATATATATATATATATATATATATATATATATATATATAAACAGAAATGTCAGGCTTCTGAAAAGTTTACTTATTTCTGTGCACTCTATACTTGGCCTCCTCTGAATTACTGCATCAATGCAGTGTGGCATTGAAGAGATCAGACTGTGGTTCTGCTGAGGTGTTGGGGAAGTGCAGGTTGCTTTGATAGCTGCCTTCATGTAATCTGCATTGATGAATCTTATGTCTCTCTTGACAATACTCCATAGGTCCTCTATGGAGTTCAGGTCAGGTCAGAGCCTCCTGATCCTAAAGTCCTGTGTTGTGGCATGTTATGTTTTTATTGTTCCGACTTTCATCCTCTGATTCATGTGTTCCTCATTAGAAGGAGTTAGGTTAAGCTGAACAAAGCGAGAACTTAAAGGGGCAGTATTATGTGTTTTCCAGGCACATAGTGCCATTTTATAGGACAATAAAGTAACTATGTTACCTTCAGTTGTTACAAAAATGTTGCATATATCAAATATGACTTAAAAGGAGTTTGACTTTGTAATTTAATGCCTTGAAAGTCCTGCTCTTTCTGAAACTCCACCTTCAGGAAGTCATCACAACAGCTAACCCTTTAACAAGGTTTTTACCAGCGTTGCACTGAGAAGTAGCTCGTATAATGAGCTCAATAGGTGCACCGTTCCACCAGGTGTTTGCTAATTGCTGCTGGCTAGTCTGAAGGAGCTGAGAGATGAAATTGCAGGGAAGGGGTGCCCTGTGTGGCGGAAGCTCAGAAACTTAGAAACTGCAGCTCTAAGGAGGAGCTGGGTCTCAAAGGTGGCAATAGGTCCATCCAGGTGTTTTGCACAGCTGAATGGTTACCATGGGTGACTAAAGGATTTCTCAAACATGCATGAAAAAATTAAGGCAACACTCCAGGTATGTTTTTGATGAGGGAATAACATTATAACATAACAATAGGTTCAAAAAAGTCGGTTTTACATAATACTGGCCCTTTAAGGTTGGGTCTAGGTTGGCAACAGACCTTTTTACTGAACTCAGCGTGCACATGGCAAGCAGAATTAGGCTCATATGCTAATGCTTTCATATATATCCATGATATTTAAATTGATGGAGTTGGTTTTACAAATTTTGCTTGCAGCAAACACAATGTCATCTGGAGAAGTTCATATTGTCCAACAACTTCACAACATCAGTATTTAAGCCAATTTACAATGTTGTCCAAAAAATATTTCAAAGGTCAGAAAAAGAGACTTTGTGGTGGTTATCAGATACATCCTTAAAGTTTATGATGCGAAGAAATGAACAATAAATAGAAAACAACTGCTTGTCTCACTACAGACTCCTTGTGTTTTGGATTTTTTCCAACACAAACCCTTCTGAATGCACGAATTTACTCAAAATTCTGCTTTTAATAATCCCCAAACTTGCTGGTGATCAATGACTGAAGATATTATTGGCAGCACAAGGCTCCTAATTATCCTGATCTTTTTTTCAGAAACAATCAGATGTGGAGTTACTTTTCAATAATTTGCCTTAGTGATGTGAAATAACTAGCTTGTAAAACTATTGATACACTGCACTTTTATCAGAGATCAGAGATCCTGTGTGCTTTCAGATGCTCCAGGTTGGATACAGAAACAAAGGGGTGTGACTTACATATCGTAGAATTCATCTGAGCAATATGCATATGATTTCCTCTATATCAGGATGACTCTTGTGTTGCTGTCTTAATTAAAGCTTCCAGAAGCATTTTATGATTTAAAGGCATTCAGGATTAGTTGTGACAATAGACTTTATTTGAGAAACATTAGAGCACTTGCTCTATCCACAGAGAACAGTAATTTTTGCTCAATATCCAGTTATATTGATAGGATGATTCTTCTGGACCACAATTATTTTTATTGCCATTTTAATGGACTTTAAAACTACAGCATCAGCAAATAAATGAAGAAAATGTACTTTTAGTTGTTAAGAGTTATTGAACAAATAAGCACAACTAAAGTTTAGAAGCAAATGTTGCCAACTGATTGACGCATATTTTTTGGGGGGGGTGGGGGAAGTGAGCTCCTGC
The DNA here is from genome assembly GCA_014839685.1 of Anableps anableps. NCBI lineage: Eukaryota > Metazoa > Chordata > Actinopteri > Cyprinodontiformes > Anablepidae > Anableps > Anableps anableps. The sequence goes on along the minus strand of CM026082.1, from coordinate 29,299,123 downwards.
TCCTCTTCCTCCTTGACCAAGAACAGACAGGTATGGCTGCAGCCTGGAGATCGGTTGTGTCATAGCGCTCATCTCATGTCACTGGTCTGCTGAACCTAAGCCACTCCCCCGTGCGAGTGGCTATAAACTCAGATTATATATCATTCACAGGGGTCATGTCTTAAGTTCACCAGGCAACCGCCATGAGACAATGAGTCTTGCCTCAGCCAGCTCTACTGCCACAGTTTCAACATTTGAAATTTCCCTCCATTTTCTCAACCTCACCATCTTGTTGTTACACACTGGATGGGGTGGAGTGACGTGACTACAGACTGTACACAGAGCACAGCATCTTAAAGGGCCAGGAGCATAGCCTACCTATACACAGCCAAAAAAAAAAAACCCAAAAACAACATGGACAAAATGACGTCGGTCATTGTCATAAATTTCAGTACCAGTTCATTTTCGGTTTATCGCCCAGGCTTAGTGTCAGCTCCCGCAACTGTTGCTAGCTCTTACTAATATAGTGAACAGTAGATTACAAGCCAATCACGCTCGTTTGTTTCAACATATCTCATGTATCACGGCACGTGAAAACTTTGAGACAGTTTCCCCTCATTTTGTGGGCTGCCCACATCAGCCTCCATCACTCTGAATTCTTGTGTTTTGGTTACAGACTTGAGTCCACCATAACCTACCTGTATAATTGGCCCAGCATGCATTGCACAAGTGAAAAAAATGGTGGCTTCCGAAGGTGAAAAACAGAAAGATATACAATTTTTGAAGTAATAATCAGTTTTTACATATCACAAGCACCTTTTGTCATGATGCATGGTAGTTGAGGACCCAAATGCAGAGGCAGCAAGTGGATTTGAAGATTTAATAATGAAAATCAAAAAACACTGGTGGTCACATGAAGCCAGAGCAAAACAAAGCATAAATCCTGGGAGGAAAGAGCACAAGGCGGAGGAAATCAGGAAGCGAACCAGGAGGCCTAACAGGGTGAAACCGGGAAGATAACAGGAAGAACCAGCAAGAAGTGGCTGAAGGAGAGGAGCTTAAATACTGAGGGAGTGAATGCTGGAACAATGGCTGGGGCTGATAAACTAACTGTTTGCAGGTGTGGGCAATTAATTTGAGGGGACCTGAGGAGAGAGAGAATGACAACAGGGGATGAGGCAGTGTAACAGGGAAGCAAGGAAACCAATCTAAATGTAAATGAGAAATAGCTAGACACAGGGAAATAACTAGAACGACTAAGAACAGACTGAAATAATCAAACTAAGAACTGGACAAACGAAAGGGATAAAACAAGACTGGGGAAACTTGGGAATCTATACAAAGAAGCAAAATCTAACAGAAACAGAGGATGACTAAGACTGTACTTGTTGAACCAAAACATGACTGATCTAATAAATATAAGAAACACAGGATGACAAGAAACAAGGAGAAAACTGGACGTAAGGAAATAACTGGGATAGCTAAGAAAGACTGAAATGAGCAAATGTAATCTAAAGGTAACTGGATACTCAAACTAAGAACTGAACAGAGAAACAAAACCCAAAATGTGCAGATCCTGACACCTTTTATGTGCATAGGAAAATTAAAACCTATTTAGGCCAGCATGTTCAATGAGTTGTGGATCCCTTTTTTTCCACATCATCCTCAACATATTAGCTCCATCAGATTCTACTGTTTAACCGATTTCTCAGACCAGATGGACTGTCCTGCTACTGCAACTGTATTTGCTTCTAAACATATGGATGTGTCACACTTACTCCACAATCCCCCTTACAGTTCATTGTGGTTATGTGTTTCTCACTACCTTCTAGGGTTGATCAGGTGCATAATATTGTTTGGTCAATTTAAGCCAGTGGTGTCCAAAGTCTGTCCTCGAGGGCCACCATCTTACATGTTTTAGTTCTCTCCCTGGTGGTAGTAACCACCTCCTCAGCAGGTCAATGTTCTGTAGAGGCCTGCTAACGAGCCATCATTTGATCCAGGTGTGTTAAACATGCAGGATCCTGGCCCTTGAGGACCGACTTTGGACACCACTGACTTAAGCCCCACATTCATGTCGGGACCTTTCAGATGATCACGGTTTGTAAAGGGGACATGTAAATCAGGTAACAAAAGAATAATATGAAAGGGGCTATAGATTCACAGACAAGAAGCATACTGGAGTACTTCAGGGTTCAGAGGATCACTCTTCAGGTACAATCTGAGTTATAGTTTACAGCCATTTAAGAGGTTAATAACTTCCTGCCCTGACAAAGGTTTCAACCACATGGCAATATTAATTCAAGTTTTGCCCCATAGTTTCAAAGTTGGGGACCAATCCCATTATCATTGAAATCTTACCTCTTCCAGCCTTTGTTGTCCCAGGGCTGAGCTCACTAAGTGGTCTGTGGGTGCCAGCATACAATGAAAAACTCATTACTTGCATTCAGTGTGTAGCTTGCCATTGTAGAAAATGAATATGTCATTAGCCTGGTTAACCCCAGAAGTAAATCGTTTTAAATCCATCCTGGACTATATGCATTATGTAAAGCAGTCCTGGATCAGCGTTGGACTCTTTCTTCAAAGTCTGTTGCACTGTTAATTAGAAATCATTGTTCATAGAGCACAAAGGAAAATCCAATTCATTTTTGATTACATGTCATATTGATTTCAAGCATGCATGACTAACCTAACTTGATCTGAAATGAAGATCTTCGTTCATCAAAATTAATTATCCTCTCAGTTGAGATTTCAAATGTTCTACCCTGTCCTTTTCCTTTTCATGTGAATGAAAACTGGTTTAAATGTTCTTTTGTGAGCAAATCAAATGGAACTAATGTGTGCTGATATCTGAGAAACTCACAAAATGAGCTAGTTAAACATTTTAATCTATTTGCAGTGAGGAAGACCTCATAAAAAGAAACTAAACCAGTACAAATTTAATGGGTTAAATCTAAACTTGACATTGGCCATAAATGATTAATTTTAATTTTCAGAGCCAGGAGGAGGGACTTAGTGCTGTCAATCACCCTCATGTTCGTGTTGCTAAATGTACTAGTGGTGAAGAAACAACTCACCATTCCAGGAAAACTGTTTATCTGCCATCATCGATGGCCATGATAACTAGCCTTAGCATTAGCTGCAGGCTATGTTGTGGTGAACATGAGGGTGATTGACAGCGCTAAGACCCTGCTCCTGGCTCTGATTGGTCATTTCTGACTGAGTGGTGTATTTCTGTAGTTAGTACTGGGAGCACTGGGAGAAGGCAGAGGAGCTTGATTTTTTTCACAGATTATCTGTCTTATATTATACTGTCACGACATGATGATAATTTTAACAAATATGTAACAAACATATTTTTCACAAACGTTACATACAACAGCTTTGAGCTACCAAGGATTATAAAAGAAAAATAATCTCTTTGGCCAAGTCTGACTCATTATTCAAGTATTCATATTGATTAACGTGCATTTGATCTTTTCAATAAACATGGATCAAAATAAAAAAGATAGAATCAGTTTTATGGCAATGATAGACATCCTCCCCATGTATGCAAATGCATTCTTAATGTTGGGTTCTGAATAACATGATAGGTATGTTCTTCTTCCAGTGTTAAAAAGGATCAACATCAAAAGGCCAGAAAGAGTTGTCTTATTATTACTGAATTACTACATAAACAAAAAAAAAAAACAATACAAGAAAACATAATATTAAGATGTTCAGAAAAGTAATATAATAAAAGTTTCCCAAAACTGTTCTAGAAGAAACAGAATGTTTGATTCACAATATATTGATGATTATGCCTTGTGGTCAGATTTATTACTCTTAATTGACAGGCTGACAAACCCTCCTCTGACTGTAACATCAGGGCCTGCAAAGAATATGACAACTTTTTTTACAGCGAAAATGTAAAAAATTAGAGGGTTAATCTGCACATCCACATGTAATCCGGTACCACTGCTTTGCCCAAACATAACAAATGCAGAGAAAATGGCTGAATTTCACCAACTCAACCATGAAAACTTAGAAGACATTATAAATCAATTAAGCTCCTCCTCCTTCAGGCTGATATCCTACCTACAACTTTCCTTAAGAAAGTTCTCCTTGTCATTGCATCTGACTTGATTCAAACAGTAAACTAATCCTCTCATCGGGTATTTTCCCCCAGGCTCTAAAAACAGCAGATATCAAACCACTGTTAAAAAAGAACAATCTGGACAAATCCCATTTGCAGAATTACAGGCTAATCTCTATTCTTCCACTCATCAGCAAAATTATTGAAAAAAGCTGTTTCAACAGTTAAACAGCTTCTTAACAATGACAAACCGCTTTGACGTCTTTTAGTCCTGTTTCCATGCTCACCACAGCACTGAGACTGCCCTCGTCAACGTGTTTAATGACATCCACACAAATACAGACAGTGGAAGAACCACAGTGTTGGTTCTTCTGGACCTCAGTGCAGCATTTGACACTGTTGATCATGATATATTACTAAAGTGACTGGAGAGCTGGGTCAGACTCTCTGGTACAGTACTTAAATTGGTTTGAATCTTACCTAAAGAACAGGGATTTCTTTTTGTCAGTAGACAATCTCTCATCAGAGTCGATGCAAGAACATCACCCCAGTTCTAAAGTCCTTCCACTGGCTCCCTGTAGCTCAGAGAATAGACTGTAAATTCACTGAACAGCTTAGCACCGAAATACATTAAAGACCTGTTGTCATTGTATCAACCTTCCAGACCACTCAGGTCTTATGGTTCTGGTCTGCTCTGCATCCCCAGAACCAAACATGGAGAAGCAGCTTTCAGCTTCTATGCTCCACAAATCTGGAACAACCTTCCAGAAACCTGTAAAACAGCCGAAACACTGAGTTCCTTTAGATCAAGGCTAAAAAACCCACCTGTTTAGAGCTGCCTTTGATTAAAATGATAGCATTTGACAAAATGTAACGTCTGTTGCTTGTTTCATTTTTGGTTATTGTGTTATGTTTTTATAATGTAATGCACTTGGAACTACCTTGTTCTGAAATGTGCTATACACATGAACTTGACTTAATTCTTAAAGGGGGTTATGATGCCAAATCAACTTTTTCTAACCTTTATATCATGTTTTAATGTCATTCTGTCATCAAAAACATACCTGGAATGTTGCCTTGATTCTTTCATGCATCTTTGGGAAATCCTTGAATCTCTGGCATCCATTTTGGGATGCCTTAATGCATGCTAATACAAAGCGCCACCTATTTCCCCAAAGCTCCACCTTGGAGCTTCAGTCCCCAGCTGAGCTGCCGAAGCGTTATTGTGTTGACGTGCTGAAGGGGTAGTGTCGGAGTGCAGGAGCTTCTTAAAAAGACAGAGAGCAATTTCAAGGCATCAGCTACAGCTATGATGTGAAGTTGAAGTTCTTTAAAGTTGTTTTTGATATATACAGCATTTTCATAACAATTGAAGGTAACATAGTTAATAACAGAAATGGCACTATCTGCCTGGAAAACACATAATAGCCCCACTTTAAATATAAGAGAGGTTCTGTGCAGGTGTCAGTAATAGTTCCCCAGTCCAGTCAGGGTTGGCAGATGGATTTCTTCATAGTTTTGAGATGAATATCAACATTTTATGTGCAGTCTGGGATGGCTAATATCAGCTAAAGACAGGGAGCGGTCTGACTGCCTGCTAGCCTCCTCCTGCTGCAAGGATTTGTCACCTATCACCTAACATCTGTCTACTACAGGCACGGGAGTTATTACTGATTACTACCTGGAAGAACATCTTTTTGAAAAAATCCCAACTATCCCTTTAGGGCACTTGATATAAATAACTCTAAAAATATGACATAATGTGCAATAAAAATCAGGCGAAGAAACTGATAGCCGGTTATATATCTAACATTTTGAATATATAGTTTTATTTGACTGAGAATCTAATATTTATGGTGGTACAAAAAACAACACTGCATTGTAAACAATTTATTATAGAGACTGATGAATAAATAAACTTTCAAAGTAAAGTGGCCAAGCCTGAAGGAGACACCTGGTAGTCCTGAGCAGTAATTCTGTCAAACTGACACCTCATTCACAAATTTAGAAACATCACTGAATATAGAGAAGGGAGACAGAGGAGGTCAGAAATTGGATTAGCCAGTTGGATGTGAAGATAAGCTGGTGAGGACAGCCGGTGCTGCACCTCCGTGGCCTCTCTGATAACAAAGCTAATCCATCCATCTTAACCCCCTAGCCTCTGCTTTGATTCCCCTCATCAAACATCCCGCTGCCCTATTGTTAGCCATGTTTGCTGCCTTTCCTGCCACAGCTATCTGGCCATAACTCTTCACTCTGCCGTGCAGTGAGTGGGTCAGCCATTAATTTAGGTGAAGTGCCACTGTGTCTGTGCCTGCTGTTCAGCGCAGCCAGTCAAGCAGAACTGCTCTCCTGAATGAAAGAGACATGCTGCCTGTCATCTTTCACTTGCCAGGCACGCAAGCTCCTCTGGGCCTTCTTTACATACCCCTCACTTCCTCAAGTCCTCGCGTTGACGGGCAAGACAAATTGCAATATTAAGGCTAAACTATCAGCAGGACATTTACTGTGGCCAAAACTTAACTGGACTCATGAGTCAATTTCAGCAGATAGGCAGTCGCAGGAATGCAGCGAAGACAGCAGGACACTGAGTCAGACATGTTTAGTTTGCTCTGATAACCTTTACTATCATAGCCCCCTAACATAGTTGACCACTAAATCAAATATGCATTGTTTTTATAAATGCAACTCAGTAAAATTTTCAGTCCAATCTCATTTCACTCCATATCCCCTCATGCTTCGCCCTAGTCCTGCATTTTGCACAGATGGGGGTAGAAAATTGTGATTATTTCTCTTGTTGTGTGGGAGAAAGGTGAAGGTGTTCTGCTTTCTAGCCCTTATAGTGAGAGATTTGACAGAAAAAAATAACAAAAAGTGTATTGTATTTCTCTGTTACAGCAGCTATTATGGTCTCTGGTGTAAAGTTTATCAGAGTGTTTTGCTTGGTATCATTATCAGATCTTCACAACAAGCATAAACATTGGGATAAACATCATCTTCGTTGTCCATTCAAGGTACATTATTTTCACAAAACCAAGAAGCTCTCAAATATCTAGTTTGATGAATTCAAGTGTGTTGAATTTTGTAATAAATGGGTTTTCTTCAAGCAGAAACATAAAAATAATGTCAACATTGACATATTTGGTCATTGTAATGCTTTGTCTGTTTAAGTGGCTTCTTAAAGTTATCATTTCATACCGAGGAATATTTCAGCCACTGCTTGAATTAACTTCTGGAAGACAAGGGTAGGCACTGACATAGGGCCCCTGGTTAGAGATGCAACGATGTGAAAATTTAGGCCGATATTGATATCTGATAATAATATTGCTGTCATGGGGGTGTAGCAGGAGAGTGGGCACTCCACATACAGAGGCTATGCTCCTCAACACGCCCATCCGGGGTTTGATTCCCAACCTCGAGACCTTTGCTACATATTTTCCCCCTTCTCTCGCTCCCTTTTTCCTGTCTGGTAACTGTCAATAAAGGCCACTAATGGCAAAAAAATCTTTAAAAACTTATGTATTGCTGTTATGGCCAATAACTGATAATTACTGGTATTTTATATAGTTCCCTACCCTTTCCCTTTCCACACTGTTGAATACAAAAGCTTAAGCTTTAACTGAAGCTTCTCTGCTTAAGATAAACACCCTTCAATCCTGCATTGTATCACTTTTAGTCACGTGCCCAAACAAATTCTACATATCCAATCCTCTCCTCCTCCGGTAACAAATACATAAATGGCAACAAGATAATATCAACGGTTTTACTTATCACTTTACTGATGTGTTACTGATATGTTAAAAATCGTCAAACATCAGTGGATACCAATGTTATTGCAGATATATTGTGCATCCGTTATGGGCACAATAGACTTATGGGCAATTCTAGGAAAAGAGCTTGAGGTTTAAAGAGAAGTAATTACACCATTACACCTTTGTCATATTGAAGGTTGCAGACTCCAGCCTCAATTATCTTTGCGCCTGCATGCTGACTGCCTTCGTACAAGGAGTGTAGTGGTACTCACAATCACAGTTCAGTATGTGCCTTCGTTTTGGTTGGGTATGGGTTAAGCATTGTTGAGGTAGAAAAATGATCGTTTAGAATGGGTGTCTGGATGACTCAGTGGTTTAGGCAAATACAACCAGCTGGATCAAACTGGCCAGGACTTTAGCAGATAACTGACCGCCTTATCTGACTCCGCCCTCACACACCAGCAGACGCTGGAAGAAGATGGTATTCTCAACGCATATTTTTCTGAACAGTGCTCAGACAATTGGTTATGATTATGATTAATTATGTAATGTGTCAATGGAGTATCTATTTAGAATACCTTCCAATTATGTCATACTATGGATTATGCTATGTACTGGTGATGTATCTATTTACGGCAGGAAATAACTACGGACCTAACAGATTTTTATCTCATTTGACATCATTCTAAAGGTATATACCTAAGATCTGAAGGTAAGAATGTTGCAATTTCTGCATATGAAGATGTTGCAATCCATATATCCACCACTCACTCTCCTGTTCTGCTGTTGATTACCAAAAGTTGAAAACTTTCTTTCACACTGATTAAAAACAAGCAGGCAGGACATTAAAGCTGCAGTATGTAATTTTAATAAAAAATATTGTTCTACATATTTGTTGAAACTGTCACTATGTCGTGACAAAATGGTGTGAAACAGATAATCTGTGAAAAAACCAAGCTCCTCTGCCTCCCAGTGCGATCAAGAAACAACCAATCACAGCCAGGAGGCAGGTCAATCACCATCTGAGTGGCGCTGCTCACCCCCCTTAATCAACCCCCCCCTGTCTTTTATTCATAAAAACTCCGACCAAAGTGGAGATGTGGGAAAACTCTGTTTGTGTGTATATATGGGAAAACTGAGGTTTAGAGTCCTGCACATCACAGCCTGTGACAAATAATGTGCCAAGTGACATGATTCCCAATCAACATTATCTTGTGTTTTAATAACTTTATATTCTAATACGCTATTTAAAAGTAGTTCCATCTATATATCTGTCCACATGAATAAACATCCTGGCATCATGTTTAATTCCTAACAGGAAACTGTGGTTGATTTGAAGGATTCTGATTGGCAGACATAAGTTTTACCTTTACACTACACTGCCCCCTACGTATTTGGCATGTTTAAAACAATGCTCAGGGGTGTATTTCTGCAGGTTTACGTGGATGAAAACTTTTCTGACATTGATCCCATGTGTACGATGTTATTTTTTCAAAACGATGTGGTGAAAATATTTGTTTTTATAAAGACCTGGCTATGTGTGTACAAGGCCTAAGCTTCTTATTTTGCCAGCTTTACCAGTCATTGTTGGTTTAGTGTGGAGAAATGTATGTAATATTTTCTTCTCCCTTGAAAGTGGTGATCACCTGTGACTAATGTATTGTTCATCTGAAAGAATCCATGAATTGTTACCCCTCTGCCTTGTACTGTCCTCAGTCCAGCTGTCCCTTGTAGGAATATTTTTACCCACCCACCTTTTCATTCTGTTACTGGCAGAGACTGGGATTAGGATTAGAGTTTGATACATTCACTTCAGGTGTTTACTTTAGGCACAGTTACAGTAACTAGCAAAAACAGACTTGTAACTCGATTTAGACTTGTTCCCCAAAGACTCAATAGACTTGTGGTGTTGGATGTGAGTCTTATTAACAGTGTGTAAGTTACAGACCACTGATGAGGTACAAAGGAAATGAGCATAGTTCCTTGTAAAAGATGTTTTATTAGCTGGTGACATGAGTGGACAATGGGCTGTTACATGCTCATGTAAATTTCTTCATGTCAGCTTGATTGTCGTCATGGGTTCCTTGTTGGAGGCCTTTGATGTCATGTTGCCAGCAACTTCCAAAAGGAGGCACCATGGTTTCAGGTTTCTGTGGCATTTGGGAAGGATAGGTAATGATTTGAACTAGGAGCACAAGTTGCAGATGCCAGCGAGGTTTGAAGATCTGGGCAGCAGATGCAAGATGTCAGCTTTAGGAAATGGATCTTATCAGAAGGGAATCCTTTGTTGCTGTTGTAACCTGTGTACGAGGTCCAGCAGGGTTTGAGCAGAGGGCATTGGCAGAGGGAGGCAGTAACTGAGCAGCCACCGCAACCGTGAACTGAGAAACCAGCGGAGGAGGACTGTCTTGAAAGGCTGAATCTTTGACTAGATGAGGTTATCAGTAAACAGCTTCAACCTGGATGGCACAGGAAAAGCCAGGAGAGAGACAAGCAGGGTAAGCTTGAGAATCTAAACTACTTTTACTGCTCTTTTTATCACCAGCAGCCAGATGAGATGATTTCAGCCTGGTGTGTGGTTTGGTTTGGTTTGGTTCTTGAGATTTTTTCTGTAGAGCAAAACTAGCCTGGCACATGTAGGCAGCCAGCTTGTTCATATGGTGTGCCTGATATGCTGAGACAAGACGTGAAAAGAAAGCTGCAGCTTCAATGGTCACATGAATGTCTCTCCAACTGGACATTAAACCAGTTTGCCAAAATAAGTAGCAATTATTTTCTTTCATTCAGCTATTAATCTCTTTGTTGTAATATTTACCTACTTTTCAGACAAAAAAGAAAATGGTATCGACCAAAATTGGAATCTGTAGGACAGGCTATTCAAAGATTGGTGATTGGCCAGAAATCTGCAATCGGTGCACCCCTACAAACAGTTTTTTTCCCCAATGTATGATTGAAATTCTTCAATCTAACAGGGATGCTTTGAATACAGTCCGCTACTGCCAAATTATTTTGTCAAACTGATTAAAAATACATTAGGCTCTTCCCCAGAATTTCAACGTGAGCTCTTAAAAGTATGTTCTCAGATGTGTTTGTGCATGTGCATGCTAAACAGAGCTGCTGATGAATTACATTAATGACTTGTTTTCGGATATAAAGAATCTTTCCGTGATTAAATATGCATTAAAAACTGAAGCCTCAATTTACTCCACAGATAGCCCACTTCCCTTTGCTGTTGTTACACATCTCAGGAGCAATGCTTGAGTAATGTAGCGTAAATAAAGTTGTCAAATGAGGAGTGTCTTTTTTATTAAAGTAAATTTAGTCTGATTAGACAAATTGATGTGATCAACATTGCACTGCCAGACTACATCCCTTGACTTTCCTAATCAGCCTGTAGAGGTGTAGCCTTTTTATGGTCATTAGGTGCCAGTAATCATCAGACTGCAAGTGTCTCTGAAGGATGCAGTATGCTGCTTTGAAGTGACTCAGTGTGCACACTGCAAAGCATCCACCAACCCCATTGTGAATTCATTTAATCTTAACTAGAATGTACACACAAGTTGGTTTAGTGGAGCTGAACTATGTCAGGGAACCAAATCAAGCTTAATGAAATGAGACTGCCTTCGATAGAAGTCCTTCTATCTTTAAGCCTCGACAGAGAAATACCCCTCAGGTAGCTGTAGCTGACAGGTGTTCCCTTGTTTGAACATCACTTTTATTTTCAGCGCTCCTTTGCCCCAGCATCACCAAATCCCACAACAATTATACCACTGATAAAGTGTTCTGAGTAGGGGAGCAGCTAATGAAAAGCAGGCCTGTAGGGCCACTCGTGGCCAGTAGAGTTGCTCCTGGCTAATAGCGACTTGGAGTTTAAAGTACAGTCGACTGCGAGGAAAGATGGAACATTAACCTTCATGGGAAACCGTTTGAGTCGCCTTTGTTTACTGCAGTCTTTGCTTCCATGTGAAAAACATTCCTGCATATCTCAAAGGAAAACCCTCCAGTCTCCATGGAAGCTGTTAGGGCTCCTGTATTCCTCAAGGACACATTATGTGAGCAGGGCTGCTAACTCATTCATGGTAAATTCATGTTCAGATCTCTTTGAGATGTGGAATCAAGGTGTAATGATAATGTGAGATGCTAAACACTTTGAAATAAATACTAACCTAATGCATACATATATTTGAAACCAGATTTTTACATACACTGCATACAAGACAAACCATTATTCATTTTCACTGCCTGATATTAAATTAAGCTAAACTTTTCCTGATTTAGGGTATTATTACCAAAATTATTTACAAATATTGGGCAATTAAAGTTGGAGCAAGAGGAATGTACTGCTGGCAAAGATGTCGTGGCCCTACTCCCCACGGCGTTCAGCAAAAGTCTTATTTTCTTATTTTCCAGTTGGCTCCGCTAATTTCCAGTAAGCTTCATAGCGTAGCATCCTTCATAATCAAACTGGCACATTACATATGTCACTGCCAAGCATAAGTGATTGGGTAAAATCAGTTTCAATTGTTTTAAACTTCAACAGAGTCCACGCCTCCAGCAAGCAATTGTTTCTCAATAGCCGAGGGTCCAGACCCTCTGCATGAAGCAAAGCGTAGAACAAGGGGCTGGTTTTTACTAGGCTAAGGAAATGCTTGTAAACAGAATTTGATATTTAGCTAAAAACATTTTGGTATCCCTAACTGACCTAAAACAGTAAAAGTTAAGTCTGATTTAATGTAAGATACTGAGGGGGAAAAAAAGTTGAGTCTTCTTTTTACTGAATATATCGATATGTGTTTTCAACTTTAAACAGTACAGGAACCATGTTAAAATAAAGGAGCTGAATTTAATGTCAGCAACTAAAAAAATAAAACTCAGTGGAACTTGGTTTCTAGAATCCCATCTCCATACATACCTGGCTCCACACAGAGGCTGTTTTCTGGGGACATGTGCTCAAAGTATTTTCATGGTTGAACTGGTCATAGTTCAAACCTCACAGAATAAAGCTCATTGGTTGCTCACTTGAGATTGTGTTGGACCTGAAGCTTTTAGCACTGGTACATTACCTGGTTGTGGTTCATTGACTGAGATCCACTGAGCTGTATAGCTTACCTGTACACTGTCTGAAAGCCACATAGAACCAAAGCAGTAGGCTGTTTTTTTAAGCTCCCTTTTTAAAAAAATAACAGCCTTAGATTTAGAGAGCTGTAGCACTACAAACTACAAGGCCAGAACACGACCCTGGGGTATTTATTTCTGATCTTATCATAAGGCCAAAGTGAGTCAAAAAACATACCAAAAAATTTCACAAAACCAGAGACAGAGGTTTCCCATATGACAGCCATCTGTTCACATAGGAGCCGTAAAATGTTATTATGTAGCCTTTACCAGTAGTTTGAGGACATCAGTCATGAGACAAGTAATAAATGTTTCAGTGAAATAAAATCTTTTGCTTTCTTTTTTTCCCCCCTTTTTTTCAACAGGCACTTTACCAGCTGCCCTTAGTGGATAAACACGACTTAAAACATGCCACTCATAGACTCTCTCCATCCAGTCTGACTGAGCTTGCTAAGAGGACTGGGCAAAAATGTAGGTCTCTAGATGTACAAAGCTGGTAAAGACATACTCTGAAAAGACTGGAGACTATAATGGCAGCAAAAGGTGATTCTAAAAAAGATTGACTCAGGGGACGCTAAATGAAAATGCACTTTTATTTCCAGACTTTTATTTAAAAAAAGAAAAAATACACATTGTTTTCCTTTTGCTTTATTATATGCACTACTTTGCATTTGTCCATCACATAAAATCCGTCTAAGACAGATGTCTGAGGTTGCAATGTGACAGAATGAGCATCATTAGCAAGTTTATTAGTATAGCATGTTTCAGCAACAAGGTAGTTCAAACAAAAAAAAGAAACATTACACTGTAGTGATGAAATAAAGAAAATAAAAAGTTGCAATTCAGACTAAAACTAATGATGTTGTAGTTATTATTAATCAAAAGCAACTCCGGGTTTTTAGCCTTGATTTAAAAGAACACAGTGTTTCAGCAGTTTTCTGGAAGTTTGTTCCAGATTAGAGGAGCATAAACACTAAATGCTGCTTCTCCATGATGGTTGAATATTTTCATGTTTTGTGACATCCCACTCATTTTTCATTAGATCATTAAATGTCTTCTAGACTCTTAAAAAAAGTGCAAATCAAGCTCTCTGAAGCAGATGCCAACTTTAGCTTTGTTTAAGTGACCTCAGCTTAAACTTTTGTATTAGTTGGTAACATATTTACATTTAGGTGGCTGAACAGATTTCCTACATTGTTGAGTGATGCACTCACCTATGAGTGCAGTTAAGCTCTAAATTATTTATGCCCCTCTGAGATTTACACTTCAAATTATTTTCATTTAACCAATAAATTTGTTCCTGGTGGGAACTGAGACAGGAATCTCTCAACTGATAAAAAATGTTAAAGTTGTATCTACATGATTAGCCTATTTACATGTTATTAAAAGATGGGACTTAGTGTTAAAGTATTTATTGGCATCACACCAATCAAACCCTTCTTATATTTGCTTACTAGCTTTTTCCATGCTGTATTTTGGTAATTTATCTTTCGCCAGGTCTTTAATGGAGAGAGGCATCCTGAGCATCAGCCTGATCTTCAACAGATTCCAGTCAGGACTCTGGTTGAGAATATTACTTTCTTACTAAAAAGGCATGTTTATTTTACTTTTAGCCTAAATCTGCCATGGGTATGAATAGTTTTGGTCTTAATATTTTACAAAAATACAAGTGTGTAGTTCAAATCACATAAAAGATGAAAAATAGGGATTGTCTTTACTTTTTATTATGCATTTTAAAAGGGACTATGGAGTCCAAATCAGAAAGAATATTGTAAACTTAGACTTGTGTCAGATTTCCATTAATATTATTGGGATCCCAAATGATATGAATCTTGATTTTACATTAGCTCTGATCTGTTTTTGTTGTTGTTTGTGAAGACTTTTGTTCATATGTTTTTTGGTTGATGTTTGAGTAATTATTAATTTTTATTTTGGATGCTGTGTTGCTGGAAGGATTTTTGCTTTTGCTTTTTTACAGCTGATATAATGTGTAACTGTGACAACAAGAAGAGTTGAGAAGGAGGCTTCATGGATGCAGAGCAGAACCGAAGAGCAGAGAGGTTCAAACCATCTCTTCCATCAATCACAAGGATCATATCCCCAACTCCAATGTCTCTCTGCCCAGCTTTCTAACCATACGCCAGACAGAGATTTAAAAAGAAGCAGCAAAAGCAAATGAGGTGGATTAGCAGAGCTGCCAACAACCAGGACAGATCCTTCCTGATCACACCATCACAATCCATAACTATTTGAAGATACTTAGATCGTATGAGTTATGACACATTTAATTTCCCTTTGGGATAAATAAGGTTTTCTTTCAAATGAATTGAATTTTACACGGAGAGTTCATGTAGCTTTAATAAAAGAACTGAGCCCAAAAAGTTTGCTCAACCAGTATCCTCTTGATAATTTGTGTATATTGTCTTCCTAATCTGATGAGGAAACAACAGAAAAGATCTGGGTAAGTTAAAGAGAAGTGAACCTGCTAGGGACAAGATTTCCCTCAGAGCAATTACTCAACCCTTCCATATGGATTCTCAGTGACAACGTTTTTGTGATGTGACTTTGAAAAGTAGCGATCATCAGTGGGTTCAGTGTTTCTGGAAATGGTTTTATTTGAGTGAGAAATTGCGACAGGGTGGCAGGTTTAATAAGCAATTCGGTTAAAGATTGATTAAAGACAACATGAACATCTAAACATGCACACAACTTTGATGTATCCTAAAGACAGTTCATAGTATTTTGCTTTCCTATTTCCATAAAACATAAGACATGCTTACTAAGAATTTAACTCAATTTCTAAAATGTGGCAATGAAAGTAAAGGTGTACACATTTTCATGGCGAAAATACTAGCAAAAAAGAGAGCAAGATAAATCATTTCAAAATTTGTTTCCAAAGATGTACTAATTAACTGAAAATTATCATATCTAGGGAAAAAAAGGTGCAATAGCCTGGTTGCAGAAGAATTCACACACTTAAACTAACACCTTGGACATTTGCAGCTTTAAATCTTTTTTGGACGAAGTAATCAGCATTTTCCAGCTTTACTTTGTACTTTAATACTCAAGAGATCCACAGATCAGTCAGATCATGCAGAAATCTCTTGTCAGCACTACTTAAGGCCTGTCACATTTACCCGATCTTTCAAAAACCTTAATTTGCGCCTCAATTCGTCATTCGATCTCTTTTCATCTTCAGCTTTCTGAAGGTTTTGGGTCAAATCTGACTGGTATTAGGAACTGTTCGTAGCTTCATTGTAAGTATGATTATCTTTTCATGAAGTGCTGTATTGTTTTTGTGAAACCATTTGGAATTAGTTTTTATCAGAGCATTGTTTTGAACAAAATTCTTTAAAAGTTTTATTTTTTTGGAAAAAAAGTTCTGTCTTACAACCCTATTGGTTAACCCAGGCATGAAAAAATAGGAGATTGCTGTCACAAGTAGAAAACAAGCAGTACAGATATTACAGAAAACAGATATTACAGAAATCACTGCTTCATCTATGCTGTCTCATTTTTTTTATTTATTTATTTATTTTTTGGTTTTGTAGAACGTTGTCCTAGACTTTGTCCTGTGAATTGTGACTATTTCTTTGCTATGCTATCGAGATTTTTTTTGCAACCTTTCTTTAAATGTTTGCAGAAAGATGAAATAAGTGAATGTCAAGAAAATCCTACTTGTATTGCTGAAACGTATTTGTGGGTAAGCAGATTCCATATAATTGATCGTCAGTGTGAATGCAATAAGAAGAAGTACAAGTCAAGTCACAAGTCAGTGGTCTGAAAGTCCAATTCAAGTTCTATGTTTCTGTGAGGTTAATGTAGTCATTTCTAAAGTCATTAAATTTCTTTCATAGTTTTTGTTGTTTGTGACAGTCATATACCTTCACCCACTGATCTATAAAGCTTTAGCTTCACATAGCTAACACTTCATAAGCTATTTCTAAGAGGGGGAAGAATTACTATTTCAGACACCAGAAAAACACTGAAAACTAACAGGTCAAATTAAAGACGTATGTATGCAAGCACATTTTCAAGTCCTGTAATTCATTAATTTATTTATTTATAAAGCTATGCCTTGGTAGCCCAGCACCATCTACCAGCTCCAGGCGCTGTGATCCGGGGGACTGCTTCACTGAGCAGCTGAGGTGGATAGACAGCAGATGGCTACACGCTCTGGTACATATGGATGTTACTTAATGGGCGTTACTGACATTGTGCAAAGCTTACGTGTGAAGTTAAGCATAAAATTAAACACATATAAAAAAAATAAATAAATGAAAATATCCCTATAGTAAATAGCAGACAAAACAACCAGGATTGGCTCACACAGTTTGACTAGTTACTGATGTCTCTGTGCCAACTAGCTCTCAATTTTTTCTTTTCTTTTTTTTTTTTCTTGATGGAAAATTGATTTTTATAATTTCTCAATAAACCTTAATACACAATGCAGTGTGTCAGCAGCGAGGTTCTTTTGACCGAGTGGTGGAGCTGGCAATCGCGATGTTGTGGGGTCTTTTCTGCTAGTACCTACTCAGGATGGCACAACTTGTTTCTACGCGGTTGTAAGGGTTTTCCACTAGCAACAGTTATGTGTTAACTGTCTTGGAAAACGACCCGAACCATGAAGAGTCGAGTAGAGCTGGTCTGAGTCGGTACTATTGGAAAACTGAGTACTACTATTGGCCATCATTGTCACCATGCTCCGCTTGCTTCTCCACTTTTCTTCTAGTATTTATTTCATGCTGGTAAAAAAAAAACAGAAATAAAAGATTTAGTCAAAGAAATGGTGCAAAATTCCCATGGATGGTCTTCTTTTGTACATGTTGGGTTTTTCTTTTACTCTACAAGAAAGATGAAGATGGAAGATAATGAAGATTTTTTTCTCATTGCTGTTTGGTTCAGCAGTGCTGTGCAATCAGTGGAATAGTGGGCTTGGAGATACAGTGTAAGATTCTGTCAAGAGGCTTAAATATCAGGAGTTGACTTTAGAGATTATGTGAGGGGATCATTTGCATACAGACACTCCTGACAGAATCGATGAAGCGCAAAGTACTAACTCCCTGCTTCGCTGCATAAAATAAGGAGGACATTTTCATACACAAGGGGAGACTTCTCTTTATCAGGAGAACAAAGGGCTGCTTGCTACAAAGATAAAACATCTGCAGGTGTCTCTATTAAACTGCTAGAACACTGCCTTCCCAATTTGTCTCATTTCAACCTCAACTCTGAATTCTTTTGGATGGTGATGGACCTTCACTATGTAGCTAAAAAGTGTGAATTTGGAAGGAAAATCATACATTGTGTGGATTTGTGTTCAACTCTCTTCACTCTGATACCCCTAAATAAAACTCAGGACAACTTTTGGTCATGCCTGCTAAAATCTGGCCTTTTAATGTCATTGTTGAAAGAAAGCTCCACCTCCAAGGTTAAATAATGCTTGTTCTCAGCAGGGGCAGAGAAAGTGGCCAGGGGGAGCTAATTATTGGTAAATCCTGTAAGAAAACCTGTTGACTTGGATGGAGATTCACCTTACAGCAGGTCAGTGACCCTACAACACACAGTGGATAGGTTTAGATCAAGGGATATTCATTGCTTAGAACTGCCCAGTCAAAGTCCAGACCCAGATCTGGTTGAGAATCTGTAGTGGGAATTTGTGTTCAAGTACAGCCAGATTGGATGGAAAACATTTTTGAAGTGTTTAGCAAAGAAGTTTGGATGAAAATGTCTCTAAAATATACAAAGTTAACCGAGACATACCCTGAAAACTGTGATGACAACCAAAGGTGGTTCTACAAAGCCACGATCCAGAGGGGCTGAGGAGCCCAAAAGTTACACATTTCAATTTCTAAAAGAGTTCAAAAGCCATGAGTTTTCCTTCTACTTCACAATTATGCACCACTTTCAGTTCTATCATATAGTAGGTGTTTTTGTTTCTGAATTCAAAAGATATGTGTTCTTAACGAGTGAATCTAAGGGTGCATTCACACTAGCCCTGTTTAGTCTGCTTTGATGGAACTATAGTTCTTTTGCTTAGAAAGTCCAGTTCGTTTAGGAAGATGTGAGTGCTCAATCAAACTCTGATGCAGACCAAGAAAGTCAACTCTGGTCCACCTACAAACCATGGTCTTGGTTCAGTTGAAGTGAACTATGATACAGTTCCAAGGCATATGTAAATGCCAAGTGGATCGAAGGCCGCTCCAAAGCAGGAAGCACACTATAGCGCAAGGCATTCTGGTTAAATACAACCAAAACAAACACGCGGGTCTAGTGCTAGCAGGAGAAATGGCTCATGGTCCTTTACCAAAGACAAAAGAGAAATCCTACAACTGCTAAAATCTGACACCACTCTATTATTGTTTACATTTCTTGAAGAAGGAAATTGTGCTCAGTGTCTTCTTAAGGGCTTTTCGTGTAATTTCCTTCAGTGGTTCCTGATGCAGCACCACCACAGTGAGGGGGTAAACAGGTTTCTCAAAGGGTTTAGTTTATTTGAAACAGTGCAGTGTGAAAATGTAACAAATGTTGCAATTTTGGTCACCAATCGAACCAAGTCTACCAAACTGTCAGATGTGAAAACATTCTAAATTAACTGAGTATGAGTGTGTATTGTTTTCTATCTATACACAAGTCCTATTATGATCACCCCTGCAATCCTTAGTCAGACAGCCTGGGTAAAAAGAGTGAAAGGAAGGTGTTGTTTTGTGGTTTTCACCTGACTAACATTCTAACAAGTCATTAAAATTACCGCCCACACAGGCTCCATTCCAACCAGGCCCAACAGGCCCACAGATGAACAGTTTATCAGACTTCTTTCTGCTTTGCTGTTTCAGTTGACCCTGATCTCGAATTACAATGCATCTTAGACTCAACAACCTTTAGAAAACACTTTGGTTCCAACATTTGCTCTCACAAAACTCTGCAATATAAAGCATATATAAAACAAAAAGCAAAGTTTAGAACACTGGCAAACTTTTTGAAAACATTACCAATTATCTAAGCTTTTTCTATATAAAGCTTAGCATATCAGCCATGATGCTTTTGAGAAAAACTGTCTATTTTTGCTATGTTTTTCATTCTGCTGTTTCATCTCTCAGAATTTTATTTCTGTCTGTTAATTATATGAAATTGATTCTTTATTATTCCTTAACTCTCTCCCCAGCTATTCCCAAGAGACTTTCTCCTGATCATCATTAAGAAATAACAAGTTCTTCAGAGTTCTCTGAGTAAATAAAGTCAGAATAACAGTTAATAAAAAGATACTCAATTACTGTCTTCCTGTCAACACTTTTTAATAATTTATTTTTTATATAGTAATATTTCAAGTCTTTTATGTCAGAGAGAAACAGCAACATTTATGTAGCTATTCGATGTGTTTTGCTGGAGGCATATATCATGCAGTCTGACGTTAATTAGAAATAAAATTAAATATATATATTTTCACATATTTCTGCCTTTTGAAATGTACTTATCATCAGAACATACACGCACTGTTTATTTCCTAAACAGAAGCCCAAAAGGCTTTGATATGTCTTGTTAGTTTATTGCCTCTTGAGTGGCTGAAATGGAAACCTTTAAAAATGTATTATTGAATTAATACAATATTTTTAAAAAGCTCCAGAAAACATGCAAACAGAATAAAAGTCAATATTGAAAGAGGCTTTATTTCCCTATAAATCTCATCATTTGGATCTGACTAGATGTCCAACAGGACGGACCCCTCACTTAGATGATACAGCGTGGTCAGCATTGAATCGAAACATCAGCTCATCAACACCAGCACCAAAGAAAAACAACAAGCAGCTGAACCTGACATGAGTTCACCTTCATTGACTCTAGTAAAAAGGACTCAGCCAGCTCAAGCCATAACACATCCCATCATGTCTCCAGTTGGAAACCTACTAAGCTACTCTGGAATTCCACTGAAAAACAGGCTTGCTGCTCTGTAGCAGAAGCCTATGACAGACACCTCTCCTCTAAACATCAACAAGAGGTATGAGACAAGACCAACACAACCACTTCCTAAAGTGACCCGGAAACCAAAATTAACGCCAAAAGTTCTTATTGTCGGGAATTCAGCAGGAAATAGAACTGATTGTCTTTGTAGCACAAACAGAATGAAGGGAATCTGCTTCCCAAAAGACAATGTGTTGGATGTTAGAGAGAAAATACTCCCATTAACCACTGATCAGCCAAGCATTGAGAATCTAATCATTCACATTTGAGCTAAAGATCTGGCCAAGCAAAAATCTGAAATGCTAAAAAATGAATTTAGTCATCTTTTAAGCACAGGTGGAAATCTGAAAATGAAGGTGTTTATCAGTGGACCAATACCGAAAGCTGGAGGTGGAGATGAGAATTACAGCAGACTGTTTATGATAAACAGGTGGCTTATTTGGGACTTGCATAGCAATGCATGGAGGCACCTATTACTCTCCACCTCGAAACTGCTTTCTCCGTTAATGCGGCCCGAACTGTAGCACGCACCCCAACAATATATATTTAAAAAATTCCGGCTCATTCTCGAGATGTGTGCTATTACTCAACTTTTCGTTTCAATGTTTTGTGGTGACGTAATTAGTGAAAAACTACCCCATACAAAGTAAATGGAGCGAGGTCCTGAAGACATCCTAAAAAAAACACTATTTTGAAGGATTTGCTGTGTCATCATGGTTTCGCCTACAAATGCCATTCAATACTCAGTTTGTAGATACGTCCGTGCTGCGTTCAGAAGTGAAGACGGTATGTTGATACCTCTAACGGTTTTTCCACAACACGCCTCACACTTTCGCCTCACACTTTTTAAATTTCTTCAGAAATTTTCTAGTTAAACAATGCTCTTCCAAATCCGTGAACTTCATTGACAATCACAAGATTTTCTGGGAGTGCTATCATCTCTTCAGACAAGATGGAATCACCCTAAATAAAGATGGGAAAAAAAACTTCTCACTACCAATATTTTCAATGCTGTTAACAACAGAGGGTCATCTCTCCAAACACAGGACAATGTAAACAATGACATCAGTGTCCTAGCAACAACTGTAGAAGGACAAGCACACACCCAGCAGGTGCATAATTTTTTCAAAACAAACTGATAAGCAGCCATCTACTCCAGCTGGAAATGGAGCTGAGAGAGGAGGGGACCCTTACATTTTTTAAGTGAGAACAAAAAGAATAAGAGGGGCAGAGGGGTTGCTGCAATATTTCATGGTCCACCAGACTGTAATTAGTTTTCCCTGGGCAATTTTGACTTTTTAGAATATTTGGGAATTGCGGTAAAAGGCCACAGACAAACTCTGACACTAACTCTATACAAAACTCCAAAATATGTGGAAATTTTTTTCAGTGACTTTAGTGAACTGTTATCTATGATATGCATTGATTAAGACTGTTTAATAATTATAGGAGACTTTAACATCCATGTTGACAACCTAACAGACAGAGAGGCAAAAAAGCTTAATGATGTACTTCAAAACTTTGGTCTGACTCCACATGTTAAACAGCCGACACAGAATCAAGGACACACTCTGGATTTGATTATCAGCAAGGGTATAAATATCTCAAAGGTCTGTGTAATTGATGCCGCTTTGTCTAATCACTTTTCTGTTGTTTTTGAAAGTACAATCTCTGTTGACTCACTTAGTAAAACAGATATTATTACAAAACGTTCTTTTACAGACAACATAGCTGAAACTTTGAATCAGATTTACTCCTTGACCAATTGTATCATGTAACCCAGTAGATGAGTGAGTGGGTCATTTCCTTTCTAAAATTTCAGACATCATCAATTTAATTGCTCCTGTTAAAATGAAGGTCATGTCTGGTAGGAAGAAATCTCCGTGGATAAATGCTCCACTTGGAAAAAAAACGAAAGAAGCCTTTATCAAAGGGCTGAACGTAAATGACGTAAAACTCGATTTCATGTTTACAATGAAATCTACAAAAAAAAAACTGCAAAGCTATCACTCATCACTAAGATGTGCAAGGGAAATGTTCTTTGTGGAAATCATAAACAAAAACATCAACAATGCTCGCGCCTTTTTTGCCACAGTTGACAGATTGACAAACTCGCCTGTGACTGTAACACCTGAACTCCACTCTACCAGGTCCTGCAATAAATTTGCCAAGTTTTTTACAGAAAAAATTAAAAACATTAGATGATTAATCTGCACATCCACACGTAATCCAGTACAACTGCTTTGCCCAAACATAACAAATGCAGAGAAAATGGGTGAATTTCACCAACTTAACCATGAAGACTTAGAAGAAATTTTGAAGCAATTAAGCTCCTCCTACTGCTGTCTTGATATCCTACCAACAACCTTCCATATGAAAGTTCTGTCTGTCATTGCATCTGATCTGATTCAAATAGTAAACTCATTCCTCTCATCTGGTGTTTTCCCCCAAGATTTAAAAACAGCAGTTATCAAACCACTGTTAAAAAAGAACAATTTCGACAAATCACTATTGTAGAATTACAGGCCAATCTCTAATCTTCCATTCATCAACAAAATTATTGAAGCTGTGTTTTAACAGTTAAATAGCTTCTTAACAATGACAAACCACTTTGATATATTTCAGTCTAGTTTCCGTTCTCACAACAGCACTGCGACTGCCGTCGTCAAAGTGTTTAATGATATCCACACAAATACAGACTTTGGAAGAACCACGTTGTTGGTTCTGTTGGACCTCAGCACAGCATTTAACACTGGTGATGTCATCCATTTTGCTGTGTTTTGAACCAAAGCAAATCACTTCCTGTCTCCCACCTCAAATTTATACTTATAATATAATTTATACTATATAATATAATTTATACTTATCACCCAGTGATAAGTGATAACCAAAGACCAGTGAATTAATTGAGTGACATGAGTTTACAGTTGGAGATCTGTTTATCTCCAGAGAACTCTCCAGAAAGTAGTTTTCCATCATTAACCTCATGTTTTAAAGTTAGTATGCACGATGTATCGGCAACAACCGTGGTATCAGTCAACATTAGTTATTTCTTAGGCCAATAAATAAAACTGGGTCAGTATTAGCAACATAAACATCTTTATTTCCATCCTGTGGCCATTTTTTTCTGGAGGGGGAAAGGAGGAAATTGATCATGTGGTATTTGTTTGGTCATGTGACAGTGATAGTCATGCAGTGCAGGATTGTGAGACAATTAACTTAAGCAGAAAAGCAATGGTGAAGTCAGTGGTATGGTTGTTTTTCAAGGTTTCAAAAGAACAATATACATAACATATAATATTGGTAATCGGACATAACACCAATATTAATATTGAATATCAAATTATATCGGTTAATCCCTATTTTGAAGACTTCTTGGATCAATGAAGTAATAATACCATATTCCCACCCACCCGCAACATTTCTGCATGTCAGCCTTTTTCACAGAGAAAAAAAAGAAAAAAAAAAGTTAAAAAGTCGGGTAGATCAGAATTTGTTCTTTCCTACTTGAAACCCCCTCTCCTTTAACCTCTGGGATCTCTGCAGACGAACTAACATATTGGACAAGTTGCTGCCAGCAGGAACTCCTTGTGTTTGTATTTGCCCAATGTTAATATCTGATAATACGTTAACTGCTTTGACTGTTGCTTACTACAAAAGTAGAATGCAAAATGTGCAGTATGTCACCATGACAACCAGGTATATTTACATTTTGTAGGGCAGGTAAAATTGGAGCAAAGAGATATTTACTCAACTGATCTACGTGCACAACCTTCTTTCCAAACACACCACCCTGTAGGTATTATTAATCTCACAGACCAAAACAATGCTGTTGCTGGCATACCCTCTATCTCTTGGTCTTCTTTGTCTTAACCGCTGGACCCTGTCCTTTCCTGGCACAAGGTGTTTTGCTCATGTGCTCAGCTGAACAGTGCACTGATCAGCAAACCAAGCAAAATAAAGTTTGTTTTGGGGTTGAGCAACTTGTTTACGAACACCTTGCAAGTACTGCAACCCTCTTTTTGCCTTTAGATAGGCTTTAAATTTTTATGTGAGATTCAACATTCCTCTGTGATTTTGGATACCATCACATAGTTGCTACAGATGTGTCAACTGAACAGCCATGACATTAGGTTCCTGTTCCACCACATCCCAAAGGTGCTCTCCAGGACCAAGATCTGGTGACTGCAGAGTCCACTGTAGTAAAGTCATTGTCATGTTCAAGAAACAAGTTTGATATGGTTCAAGCTTTGTGACATGGTACATTATCCCACTGGATGTGACTATCAGAAGATGGGTCCATTGTAGTCATTAATGAATGGACATGCTCAGCAGCAATATTACGATGCTACTAAAGGGCCAAAAGTGTACCAAGAATATATCCCCCACACCATCACAAAATGAGATTTATTGGACCAGGTAATGGCTCTTTTATTCTGGTATTGTCCAGTTTTATTGAGTCTCAACCTTAGTCTCCTTAGCTGACAAAAACGGCACCTGGCCAGATCTTCTGCTACTTTAGCCCATGTCATGTATTGAGGTTTTTTTCCTGACACACATACAAAATCATAAGCAAAAATGCAAAGGGGTATATTTATATTATTTAGAAGGCATATTAGTTAGATTAAGAAGGGCTTTCTGAGTTTGTGGGTTTGCGGTGTCTGGAAGAGGAGAGGAATAGTTAGAATAGGTTAGGTACAAAAATGATGGAAGATAAATACACAGTTGAGGTAAAATGATGATGGTTTACTGGCTTAGGGTAAAAGGATCGAATTGAAGGAGGAATGCTGATCTTGGTAGTGAATTTGTGTTCCAGTGGTGTTTTGTTCATCCACACAACAGATGCTCACTTTATATTATCTCTTTTTAGGCCATTCTCTGTAAACCTGAGAGATAATTATGAATAAGAATCAACAGTTTCTGAAATACTTAGACCAGTCTGGTCTTCCATTTGAATCCCCTTTCTTCCTTATGCTTACGCTCAATGTTTGACTTCAACAGGTGGGTCTCACTATTTAGCTTACCAAGAGACTAAATGCAATGAACTGCCACCATGTGATTTTCTTATATGCTATTTGTGGTCACAGTCAATTGAGCAGGTGTGTCCAGTAATATGTATAAGCTGGTACTGGCATGTGTAAGCCATTTTTATGTACCTCTTTCTTTTAGAAGTTCCTTGAACCCACTTTCAGATTATATTTTTCTTTCTAGTGTTCTGAGATTGCTTCTGTTGTGAGTTATTAGAGTCCAGCAAATTTAGATCAGTCTCTGTTCCATCAGGCACAGAAATAATAATGTGCATTTCCCACTGATGGTGTCAAGGTATTAAATATTTTATCTTATCTGTTCCAGTTTTACAAGGAAAATCAACAGTTGTATATTATTTTTAAGCCAAGATTGGGATTTGTATTCTGATACTTTGTAAGAAGTATTCTTACTTTTACTTCTCCTCACGTTGGAAGTAAAAGTAAGAATCAGAAGAAAATTGGACTCTACAGAATGTTGTTGGATCCTGTTTGATGTGCCAGTGCTCACTCATCTCTGTCTCTCAGTTGGGACTCTGTTGATACATGCTGTAGGAAGTGAAGGATCAATGAACCTTCAAACTCTCACTTACAGTCCAATCTGACGGTCAGAATGCAACATATCATTTCACAAGGTGTTTTGTCCCCTAAGACAGAAGAATAAAGCTTCACATACCAAACTATGCTCTGTTTTTCAAATTTATGCTAAGGAAACACTTCATTGTGTTTTCTTAAACTTTTGTGAGAAAAATAATTGTGTCATGAATGACAAGAATCATCATCACATTTATTACACACACTGAACTTATTTAACCAAAATGTTGGGTTCATGCTTGTGGGACACAGGTTTTAATAAAACATTCCACAGAAAACGGAGACCGACTGTTCTGAGTTAATCCAGTTCTGGGTTAATTTATCACCACAGATTTGGGTTAAAGGTTTGATCCAGATTACTGGGCTATGTTTTCAACCTGAAATGGGTTAAAGTGACAAATGTCTAATATTATATCTATGGAAATCTGGATTTAAAAGCATCACTTCTTAAGTCTGATTCACACAGTAAGATAATGATGTTGATTTTCAACCCAATCTTCCCCTTTCATTAATTTTAAGGACACCCCGATTATCGGGATGGCACTAAAGATAAGCTTATGAGATTTTTCCTGCTGTGTGTGGTGTGTTAAGGGTGATCCAGTCTGCTTGGAAGGACGTTGGGACTGCTCCCATCTCAAATCGGGGATACTCAACATGTTGGATTATCTTGAAGAAACAAGTATGCAGCCTCTTAAATGGGACGTGTAGCCAATCAGAAAGTGAGGTGACGGAAACACGGAGGGGAGTCCAAAATACACAGAAGACAAAACAACTGCCATGGCACACCAGAAAGTCTGGTGGACGTCAGAGGCGTTGTTTTTTTCTCTGTTGAAAATAGTCAATAATCTATCTCTATTGCTTCTTCCTTGTCAGCCATTTTTATTTACTCTGAACTCAGGTTTGATCTTGGGGAATCTTGCAAGATTTCCCATCTGATATCTGAATGTTTGTGTGTGAAATCTGTCCGTGAATGGTGTTGTATTTGCCGTGTGGCTGTACACCACAGATTTTGTATTGTCATGTGTCTCAGGATTTACAAATCAACCAACAATTTTAAAATCTTGATATGTGAACCATGCATTACTCGATTCACTAAAAGAACATGGAAACCATAATTCATAATTAACATATAACTCTGAGGGTTGTGTTACAACACCACAATATTTATTGTGTAGGTGAAACCTCCATCACAAAGAACTGTTGTACTATATGTAAAAAATAACTTGATGGAGCTAAACTTGATGTTTTATTGTGAATTTTCCCTTCCTTCTTTTATGAATCCTACTTCTATTAAATATCGGGAGAAACTGTGACTGATATGAGCAATTCTTATTTGAGAAAAAATTAACTCCAGATTATCATCTTACCCTTGTGAACAAGATGTGGTCACAAAGGTAACAGCTCAGGTTAAAAAAAACAAAAAAAACAAAACAGCCAACACTCTTCTGCTAATTGTGGGGAATTCCAAAGCATTCCAACTGTTGAAAGGGATATTTAGTTCCTGAAAAAAGTTCTGGTTCTGCCCCTGGATCTCCTTCTAGTGGGAATTACCTGGAAACCTCCAAAGTAAGGTCCCCAGGGGACATTTATATGAGATGCCCAAACTACCTCAGCAAATACCTTTTGATGAGGAGGAGCACCAGCTCTACTCTCAGTTCCCCCAGGATGTCAGCACTCCTGACACTATCTCAATGACAGAGCTGAGCAACCCTTATGCTGAAGTGCATTTCAGCCATCTCAGCGTTTCTGCAGGTTTCACCAACTCAAATTTAAGACTTTTTAAGACCCCTTTAAAGACTATTATGAATGAAATTTAAGATCTGTATCACAAGAAATGTGCAAAAGAAAATTACATTTTTTAATTTGGATTTTTTAAAACGTGATGGAAAAATCTTACGGCATTTTAACAGATTACACACATCTGACCGCTTGGTGTAGATGCAGAGACATTTTCAACTTTATGCACAGAGTACATTGCGGAGGTAACTAAAATCAATTAATTAAAAAAAAATCCCATCTGTGTCTCATCACTGACCTGGACACTGAACTCAATGCATCTCACTATCTGGGAGCTGAGCACATTGAAGAGTTATGGAGGCTTTGGAGCACCTTTGCTGCAGCTGAACCACTGCGGGAGTCTCCTCCTGCTGAGTGTTTGCGGGATCAGGTAGCCCCTCATCCAGAGAGTCTTGGCGACTTCTGATCACTTCACTTTGAGAAATGTTCCCTGATTTAAAAACTTGTCACTGCAGAAAGAAAGTAAAATATGTTAATCTGCTTAATGTGTTATGACAAGATGTGGATCCTCAGTTCAGCTTGTTGAATATTAATTAAACTGAATAAAAATTAAATGCAATAGAATATTTCATTATTATCATTTTAAAAATTGATGAGTTTTTACCCCGTCAGTCAAAATAATAAATAAAAAAGTCTAGCGCAACCTGTGTACCCGACAGATACATGAAATCCTTCTGTAAATTAAGATTTAAATGTGCGATTTTCGTAGTCCACTTACGTATTTTTAACAAAGCCATCTTCTTTTACTTACTCTTCTGTGCACCATCAAATCATTGTCTCACCAGGCTACTGTGTTTCAGTTTAACTTAGCAACCTGCTTTAAAGGACCCCTAGGATGTCACTGATCCACATACCTGCCCATTGCGCCTGTTCAAAAGTCAGATGCAGCTACTGGCAGGAATAAAATGTCTAAATACAACTTTATAATAAATTAGAAGATGCTTTGCGGTCCAATTTAGACTGGAGTCCAGGGCTTGGGGACCCCTCCACTAAGGAATCAAAACTGTAACATTTCTGGGGTCTGTTTGTGGCTCTTGGCAGCAGCTTTGTGCTTCTCACACCAAATATGGCTCTCTACAGCCTTAACCCCTGTAGTGCCAATCTTTTTTGAACAGAATTCACATAACCTCGTATGGGCTGGCAACAGAAGGGAGCCAATGGCAAAGACAAATGTCATCCAGCCAATAGTCGATAAATTTGCACCTATCCATGACAGTCGCAAAAATCTTGGCTAACCAGCTAACGAGGGTATATTAGCAGCTAGTTACCGGTATCCTCAACCGCCTTGTAAATTAGTCACAGTACGCAATGAAGATGTCTGCGTGCGACTCAAACTTTTGCCTGACAGAAAAGTCAACAAATTCTATTTTTCTGTAGTTTTGATAACTAGTTTTGATAATATGATCTATTGTGCACTGATAAGGACATGTGAATGTCAAGAGTTGGTATCAAAAGCCCTGCTCATAGGCAGTAAGCTTTGTTTCTTTGCTCAAAAATGGACGAATCTGTAAGGACTCACTAGGAGGACCCGGAAATTCAACCACACACAGAAGTACGTAAAGGAAAAACAAGTTTATTTAAAATCAGGAACTGGTAGCAGCTCAGGAAGAATCGATGAAGGTCTCCACAAGGGAATCCAACGCAGTACCAGGGGCTAGACGATAATCAGGCAGAGGTTATACACGGAGAGGCAGAGAGAGCAAACTTAACTAGAGGGTCAGGCAATACTCGGTGGTCGTGAAGCGGAGCTTGAGTCAGGGTCCAGAAATCCAGAACCAAAGGAATCCGTAACGGGCTTGGCAGGAGGGGAAGATCCGTGGACGGAAATGGGTCGAAGAAACACAAGAAGGCAAGGCATGAAACGCTGGATTTCTACTGGCTCGTGGCTGTCGATAATCTGGCAGGGAGGCAGGGGCTGAGAGGAGTTAAGTAGAGCAGGGCCCAGGTGGCACAGATCAGCAATCAGGTGACACAGGTGAGTAGAATGAAAACTAATTACAGCATGGGCAGGACCAAACATGAATCATAACAGTACCCCCTCCTCAAGGTCCGGCTCCAGAAGGACCACCTGGCTGGTCAGGATTGGACCGATGAAACTCCCTGATAAGGGATTTGTCCAAAATGTGTCGGGCCGGCACCCAGGAGCGCTCTTCAGGCCCATATCCCTCCCAATCCACCAAGTAATGGATGGACCGGCCCCAACGTCTGGAGCGAAGGAGGCGGCGCACCGTGTGAGCGGGACCCCCATCAATGATCCGGGCGGGAGGAGGGGGCCTGGAGGAGGGAACCAACCGTGAAGAGAAGACAGGTTTAACACGTGACACATGAAAGGTGGGACAAACTCTGAGAGTCCTGGGGAGGCGGAGCCGGACAGCCACTGGGTTGATAACCTTGGAAATCGGGAAGGGTCCAATGAAACGAGGGGCTAACTTCCGGTTTTCAACCCGCAAGGGAAGGTCCTTGGTGGACAGCCAGACCTTTTGACCTTCGGTGTAAGTGGGTGCCGGAACTCTGCGACGATTTGCAAATCTAGAACATAAAGCAGAGGACTTTAGAAGGGCCCTGCGGGCCTGGCGCCATACCCGCTGGCACTTTAAAGCAGAGGCATGAGCAGAGGGAACTCTAGTGGGCTTCTCTTGAAGGGACAAGACTGGAGGCTGGTAGCCATAAACTGTGTAAAAGGGAGACAGACCTGTGGAGCTAGAAGGGAGTGAGTTGAGGGCATACTCCACCCATGGAAGGTTCTGTGACCAGGAAGAGGGATCATGTTCACAGAGCATGCGCAGCTTGGTCTCCACCTCCTGGTTGACCCTCTCCGTTTGCCCGTCAGACTGAGGGTGGAATCCTGACGAGAGACTTACAGTGATGCCCAGGAGACCACAAAATTCTTTCCAGAATTTAGAAATGAACTGGGGTCCTCGATCAGAAACAATGTCAGTAGGTAGACCATGCAAACGGAACACCTCACGGGCCAGAACCACTCCCAGCTCCTTAGACGAAGGCAGTTTGCGAAGTGGTATCAGGTGGGACATCTTAGAAAATCGATCCACAACTGTGAGGAGGACAGAATGGTTATCGGAAGAGGGTAAACCAGTAACAAAATCCATGGATATGTGGGACCATGGGCGGTGAGGAACCGGGAGGGGCCGCAGAAGCCCAGAGGGTGGTCGACGGGATGGTTTAGCCTGACAGCACACTCTGCAAGCCTTGATAAACTCCTTTACATCTTGCAGCATAGTCTCCCACCAGAAACACCTCCTGATCACAGCTAGGGTCTTAGTGACTCCTGGATGACAGAAAAATTTAGAGGCATGACAAAAGGATAGTACCTCAGGTATTAGCTGCTCAGGGACAAATAGTCGATTCTTAGGACAGCTCTCAGGGATGGGGCTTTGCAGATGGGCCTCTCTGATTCTCTGCTCTAGCTCTAGCCTGGAAACTGCTAGCCGCGCAGATGAGGGGAGCACATAGTCCACCTGCTTAGCCTCTTGACTCTCCTCCATAGTCTCATGCAGCCTGGAGAGTGCGTCTGGCTTAGTGTTCTTACTCCCAGGTCTGTAAGATAGTGAAAAATTAAAGCGACTGAAGAATAGAGCCCACCTGGCTTGCCTGGGGTTAAGTCTCCTAGCAGACTTGAGGTACTGCAGATTCTTATGATCAGTCCAGACCACGAAGGGTTCCTTAGCTCCCTCGAGCCAGTGCCTCCACTCCTCGAGGGCCAGTTTGACTGCCAGCAGTTCCCGGTCACCGACATCATAGTTGGTCTCTGCAGAAGACAGTTTTCTAGAAAAGAAGGCACATGGGTGAATCTTCTCATCAGTGTTTCTCTGGCTGAGTACGGCTCCCACCCCAGAGTTAGAAGCATCCACTTCTACAATGAATTGGCGAGAAGGGTCCGGTGCGCAGAGGACAGGAGCGGAGGTGAAGGCCTTTTTAAGGTGGTCAAAGGACTCTGCAGCACTCTTACTCCAAACGAACTTGCACTTGGATGAAGTAAGAGAATGAAGTGGAGAAGCAACAGAACTGAAATTGCGGATGAACCGTCGATAGAAATTAGCAAACCCCAGAAACCTCTGAAGTTGTCTACGGTCTTGTGGGCAGGGCCAATTCTTGATGGCGTCCGTCTTGCTGGGGTCCATGGAAATCCTGTTAGGAGAGATGACGAAACCCAAGAATGAAGTGGACGATTTGTGAAACTCGCACTTTTCTGCCTTGACAAACAGGTTATTCTTCAGCAAGCGGAGAATAACAGAACGGACATGAGTCTGATGGGTAGTGAGATCCTTAGAAAAAATTAAGATGTCATCCAGATAAACATAAACAAAACGACCGACCATGTCCCTGAGGACATCATTGACTAGAGCTTGGAACACTGCAGGAGCGTTGGATAGGCCAAAGGGCATTACCAGGTATTCATAATGGCCGGTTGGAGTGTTAAAAGCCGTCTTCCACTCATCCCCCTCCTTGATACGGACTAGATGGTAGGCATTTCTGAGATCGAGCTTGGTAAAAACTGTGGATCCCTGAATCAGGTCGAAAGCAGTGTTCATTAGGGGAAGTGGGTAACGATTCTTGACTGTGATGTCATTCAATCCCCTGTAGTCAATACAGGGTCTCAAAGAACCATCCTTCTTGCCCACAAAGAAAAAACCTGCACCAGCTGGAGAGGATGAAGGGCGGATAATGCCTGCCTTGAGTGCGTCACAGATATAATCCCTCATGGCCTTATCCTCCGGGCCGGAGAGGGAGTATAGACGGCCTTTGGGAGGAAAGGTTCCAGGAAGCAAATCAATTGCACAATCATAGGGCCGATGGGGTGGAAGGGAAGTGGCGCGATGCTTATTAAAGACTTCCCGAAGGTCATGGTAAACAGCCGGTACCTTGGATAGGTCGGGATAGGTTTCTTGTCCCGAGATAGGGACAGAAAAAGGGACCGAAGCTGCTAAGAGGCAAGTGGAATGGCAAGATGGTGACCAACCCAACACCTCGCCCTTCACCCAGTCAATGTGGGGGTTGTGTTTTCTTAGCCAAGAAGCCCCCAAAATGACAGGGAGACCTGGGGACTCTATTATCAGGAAGGAGATAAGTTCATGGTGATTCCCAGAAATACTGAACTTAATGGGACCCGTTTCATGGGAGACCTGGTGAAGTACATGGCCATCAATAGCCAAAACTTCAAGACACTTAGAGGTAGGTAAAAGTTGGATGCCCAGAGATTCGGCAAGACCGTGGTCTTGAACTCAGTATCTGCTCCTGAATCTATAAAGACTGGGAGACGCTTGGTTTGACAATCAGCTTGGAGAGTGGCCTGAACAGAGAATGAAGAGGATTGCCATCGCTTTTGACTCAGCAGGAGCCTCTTACCTCCTGCTGAGCCTGGCCTTTTACAGGACACCGACTAAGTAGGTGACCCTCTCCACCACAATAGAAACAAAGGCCTCTCTTAAATCTCCGCTCTCTCTCTTGTGGGGACAGGCGAGTTCGACCAATCTGCATAGGCTCCTCTCCCGGAGAGGTGGGTGAAGAACTCAAAGGTGGAGCCATGACTGGTGGCTGTGATCTGGGAACAGATTCAACATGGTAAGTATGACTGAGGGAACTCCTCTCCAACCTTCTCTCATGGAGCCTAGCATCAATTCTGGCGGCCAGGGTCTCCAGTTCCTCCAGGTCCTTGGGAGCGTCTCGGGTAGACAGCTCATCCTTTATCTCCTCACTGAGACCCTGATAGAACGCATCACATAGTGCCTCATCGTTCCAGTCACTTCCTGAGGATAGAGCATGAAAATCGATAATGTACTCAGTTACTCGCTTCCTGCCTTGTTTGAGTCTGAGCAACCCACGTGCAGCCTCCCTCTGAGGCAGAACAGGATCGAAGACCCTGATTAGCTCCTTGGAAAAGTCCTGGAACCGATAACAAATGAGGGAGTCCCTCCGCCATTCTGCAGTCCCCCATAATTTGGCTTTTCCCGAAAGGAGGGAAATAGCATAGGCTACTTTAGCGCGTTCAGAGGGAAAAGATGACGGCTGAAGTTCAAAGATTATTTCACACTGAGTAATGAAGGGACGACACTGACTCTGCTCACCTTTAAACACCTCCGGAGGAGACAGGCGGGGCTCAAAAATGGGTGAGACCTGGAAACCAGATGTAGCGGCTTTGAGGCTGGGAGAAGGGGCTCCTTTAGGGGAGGGAAGGGAGGACATCCTATCAAGCATGCTCATCATTTGTTGCATGTTTGACTCCAGGCGGGTAATAGCGTCTTCAACACTTGAACGCCACTCCTGTGTGGGTGACGGGTCCATAGTGGCCAGATTATTCTGTAAGGACTCACTAGGAGGACCCGGAAATTCAACCACACACAGAAGTACGTAAAGGAAAAACAAGTTTATTTAAAATCAGGAACTGGTAGCAGCTCAGGAAGAATCGATGAAGGTCTCCACAAGGGAATCCAACGCAGTACCAGGGGCTAGACGATAATCAGGCAGAGGTTATACACGGAGAGGCAGAGAGAGCAAACTTAACTAGAGGGTCAGGCAATACTCGGTGGTCGTGAAGCGGAGCTTGAGTCAGGGTCCAGAAATCCAGAACCAAAGGAATCCGTAACGGGCTTGGCAGGAGGGGAAGATCCGTGGACGGAAATGGGTCGAAGAAACACAAGAAGGCAAGGCATGAAACGCTGGATTTCTACTGGCTCGTGGCTGTCGATAATCTGGCAGGGAGGCAGGGGCTGAGAGGAGTTAAGTAGAGCAGGGCCCAGGTGGCACAGATCAGCAATCAGGTGACACAGGTGAGTAGAATGAAAACTAATTACAGCATGGGCAGGACCAAACATGAATCATAACAGAATCAGAGAACAGTTTATCTTTCTATGTAATTCATATTCTCCAATTAGAGCACACCATCAAGCAAACAGCCCTCCCATTCCCCTTTCCTCCTCCCCCCAGCTGATACACTGGCTAATTTAAGGGTTAAGTCGTGCTAGCATTTCTGGGTACTCCACTTGAGAAGAGGATGGCGACTAAAAAGCAGAGCTGTTATGTCCGAGGGAGCTCAAAAATGGCTGGAAGTTTCCACTTTACTCCCAAAGGATGAGAGAATCAGAGAAGAGTGGCTGAAGTTCATTTATGGGGAAGTACCACGCAATTATAGCCTCAATTTGAGACGATGTTCAGCGTATTTTACTGAAGAGTTTCCCAAATGTGGTTGTAGCCAGTCAGAGTGAAGTCAACCAGGCAGAGACACATATCATTACCGTCCCCAACCCTTTTACCAAGGAGGGAAATCTGCCCTGCAAAAAACAACCCCCTACAAAGGGTGATGTTATTTTTTAAATGAAATTCTTTGAAGAATTGACATATGCAGCAATATCAACTAAATGTTTATACAGTGATGTCACCACTCCTTTAAGGATGCACGGACACCCTGCATCCCATAGGTGAGCTACAGCAAAATGAAGCAGGTCTTGCAGAACTTCAGACAAGTCCAAGTTCATTTATCCATCCATCACTCCATCCTACCATCACTGTTTGACAAGACACCAAGAGACTTGATTTCTGCTTGAGGCACAGAATGACCCCCGACCTTGATGAAACAGTTTACTTTTTTTCCGGCTGATAACGGTGACTTCAGACGTAGAGAAGCTGACTCTCATTCCTGCCTCAATGCAGCTATAGGGACAGAATAGGGTAGACCGTATAGAAAGGAAAGGGTTAAATTTGCCTTGAGGTTAAAGTGCTTGAAATACATGTACCTTCTATGTTTTTCTTGACAAGAAAAATAAATATACATTATAGATTGCCTTAAGATACTATGTCCCCCCTTACAGATTTATTCTGTTTCTGCTTTTGTTGTATTTATATGTCTTAGATCAAATAAATGTTACTATCAGACTAAAACAACCTGAGTAAATGCACAAAACTATTAAAAACAACCTGACCAAATGTGGAAAAAGTAACTGGCCACTGAACTTATTAGCAGGTTGTGCCATTCTTGATGTCAACAACTAGAATCGGGCATTTGAGATATGTGGCAGTAAGTCTGTTACATCACCCTGGAGGAATTTAGGGCCACTCTTCTTTGTAGAATTGTTTTAATTCAGCCTAAATGGAGGTTGTGCTTCCACACCTCAGCATCTCTTTTAGATTTAAATCCATACTTTAATTAGGCTACTTTAAAACCTTTGTTTTAATTTTTGTTGATGTTTTAATTTCAGCCATTTAGTCTGGCGAAATGTTGACTGTTTCATGTTTTCTTCTGCAGAAACAAGGTTTCTGCAGGTTTCAGCAACTCAAAACTTAAGTCTTTTTTAAGACAATTATGAGTGAAATTTAAGACCTCTGTCATGCTAGTATATATATATATATATATATATATATATATATATATATATATATATATATATATATATATATATATAATCAGCACCTCCAAAATGGATACAAGTCAGCTCACTGGGAGGCAATGGAGGAATGACATATTGATTGTGACATCACCGCACGATATTTCTTACTTCTCCAGCATATGAACAATATATGAATTGAGTTACCTCCACCTAGACAAGATTTAATATTGTTCATATTATCTCCATATAACATGATGGATTTAGTTTTTAGTTAGTTTTTTTCCTTACAACTAATGCAACACCAACCTGTATTTTTACTCAAAAGCTGACTTATTTATAAAAAAAATTTTATTTAAACAGCTGAGATAAATCATTCTCGCCACCATGTCCAATTGAAAACTCCCGAAGGCATAAACTGCAAAAAGCTTTAAGTAACGTTGCCACTGACAGGTTTACCCCATGAATTCTGTTGTTCAGATTCCTTTTTGTAGTTGCAGAGTCACCTTTTCTTGTAGATTTCGCCATATGTTTGTAAAAGAAATTGTTGTTCAAGTTAGCTCTGACTTCAGACTGCACAGCATCCTTTGGAGACTCAGGCACAGCTGAACTGCGCCTTCTCTTTATCTAGATCTAGGTAAGTGAGGAGAGAAGTACCATCTAGTGTTTGTAAATACAAACTGCAGGCTGGAGCGACTACAGGAGAAAGAGCGCTTTGTACGGGACACTTCAAGTTGGCTAAAAATACGGGACATCGTGGCTAATACAAGACACTTGGCAACCCTAGCTGTTGTCTGCTTGATGTCTGGACTGTAGCAGTGAATCAGTGGCAGACATGAACGTCATCCAGGCAACTGGCGATAAATTTGCATTTAACCCATGAAGGACGCAACAAAGCTGGCTAACTAGCTAGTAAGGGTATATTAGCAGCTAGTAGCTTCAACTGCCTCAAGTCATAGAATGCAAGATGTCTGCACGCTACGGAAGCGATGGCGTGCAGCTCAAACATTTGCCTGACAGACATGTCCCACAGGAAAAAAACCTACATAGAATATAGGAGATTAAATAGTTCTGCTTTGGTCTATATTTGCTTGAT
Source organism: Anableps anableps (assembly GCA_014839685.1). NCBI lineage: Eukaryota > Metazoa > Chordata > Actinopteri > Cyprinodontiformes > Anablepidae > Anableps > Anableps anableps. Next base: position 29,261,399 of record CM026082.1, on the reverse strand, counting down.
GATTTCCATGCATACTTGATTGATGTTTTTATGATGTAAAGCACTTTGAATTGTCTTGCTGCTGAAATGTGATATACAAATAAACTTGACATGAAAAGATTTAGGACCTGTGATTAATGCATTTATATAAAGGTTCTCAATGTGGTTCTACTGGAGTCATAAATCCATAGAATGGCTTTCTCTTTTATAGAGAGACAAATTTCAGTGACTGGGTTTCTCACCTGGTAAAGTGTCTATTTAAGGGATTTCTTTAATCTATATATCTGATTGTTATCAGACCTGGGTGTGCCTGTTGAAATTAAACTTAGTAGTTCAAAACATGGGATAATTACATTTAATTCATGCCTGAATTTAAGGTTTAGATACAGTGGCTTGCAAAAGTATTCATACCCCTTGAACTTTTCCATATTTTGTCACATTACAACCACAAACATACATACATTTCATTGGAATTTTATGTGAAAGAACAACACAAAGTACTTCTTTCTACTTCCCAATTGTATACCACTTTATGTTGGTTTATCATATAATATTCCAATGAAATATATTTATGTTTGTGGTTGTAATGTGACAAAATATGGAAAAAATTCAAGGAATACTTTTGCAAGCCACTCTGGAGTTTTGCCCTTTTTTAAATGAAGCCATCATATGACAACTGCATTTTATGTTTACTCAAGATGCACATCTTTTTTTTTTTACATTAGTAAACCCACCATACAGTACTTCTGGCATTTATCAGACTTTTTTATGAGTATATTATTTATAGGACCAGAGTTTCTTATACATTCTGATGTTTGTTGCCATCCTCGACATAAACTGCCGTTTAGAAGCATGCCGTTTAGATTCCTGTTCCTTTTAAATAGTGAAAGGATTTTTTTTCCCCCAGATTTTTTTAAAAGAAAGATGAAAAGCTCTCTTCCCAGCTTATCCCATCACAAAAAAAAAAAAAAAAAAAAAAAAAAAAAAAAAAAAAAAAAAAAACACGACTTATCTTTTCAGTGAGATTCTAATTTATAAAAGCCAGAACCACACTGGCAGATGTGCTTTGCTTTCATCAAGCCGACTCTTATTTGCTCGGGTTTATCTTCTAGAAGAGATCCACAATGTGACAGAAATACATTTTACAACTGTAGAGACAGGCGGACCAAATCCAGCAATAGAGTCCCATTCAGCAGTCCTTTGTAGATGGTGTGCAGACTGCAAAGTTGTGCATTAGTCAGGGCAAGATAATGCTGAGCCCCTCTTTATTATAAACCAAAAACAAACACCCTGCTTTGCCTAATACTCACTGAAGGCACCAGGGATTTGGTAAGGGAGCTGCCTTTGAGCAGCTGACCTGTCAAGCTTTCAGTTGATCTTTTTATACCTTTGTTGTGATGAGTATTCAAGAAAACACAGTGTTCTTTGTGTTGTAGATTAGGTGACACCTAAACTGTAACTAATGCCTCAAAGCTTACTGTGGTGGAAACTCATTCTCATTACCAAGCCATAGAAAATCAATGTCAGTGCACTCATAAAAACTATGCATACATAAGTATCCCAAACATTGTTTGACTACTACATGTCAATGCAAATGAAAACCCCTGTCATGACCTACACAAAGTCCAACCAATAAACAGAATTCATTTTTCAACATGTTCGGATGTTCTACACTGTAAAAATGTACTGTGGTATTAGAACTTTCTTTAGGGGTTGACTTGATTGATAAATGTTGGATTGGCACTGAACTGTCTGCACATGTGCATTTGGATCTAAAATTATTTACCCCCCATGCAAATATATAATCTAGCATCTGTTCTCAATTTAAAAAAACACATAAGAACATTTTAACTCAACACCAGTAATTAGGGGTGGGAATCTTTTACTATCTAAAGATTCAATTATGATTTTTGGGCCTACAATTCGATTCAAAATCAATTTTCGATTCAAAATGATTATTCTTCATAATTTCTGCTTTAATCTATAGGTGTTAAAGGATCCTCATGATCTCCAGTCTCCAGACTCCAGTCTGCTTTGTAAAGCAGAATGACAAATTGAGACATTAAAGTTTATTTTTCATATTTATTAAGTTTTAAATATTAAACCATGCTTAGATGGAATTACTCCCTCCCTTCATCCTCCATTTTGTGTTTACAGAATGGTCAGAGAGAGGACGTTGCAATTTCTACCCAGAAGTTTTTAGCCATTTGACAGTCTTTTGTAGTTATTTAATGAGGAATCGTTAAAAAAAAAAAAAAAAAAAAAAAAAAAAAAGGACATAATTCCTATGCAGCTGTAGCTTTGTATTTGCGATATTCCCGAAGTGTTTTGCAAACCTTGCACATGCTCATGTCAAGCTTGGTCTTCCCGGGAATTTGGTAAAAAACAAATGAGTCTAATTGTTTACCTTAAACAAAGACGGGGCCGGTTGAACTCTCTGTCTTTCATTTTTGTAGTTTACTCTTCTTTGTGGTGCTTTCTGCGCATTCCTGTACTGGTTGCATGGTGATGTTATTTTTACAGGGAGTTAATGTGCAATAATGTTTGGCTGGGTCTCGGGCCAGGGTCCCAGATGAGGCACTAGGAGGAGTGGTGTGTAGTTAGAACACAGATGATTCAATGTGAATTCTGGAGATGTTTTAGACAAAGGACCACCTCACTGTTGCTGGGGAGGTCAGTGATCCTGGAGGAGGTGAGTCTCACCACTGACCTGTGGTCGGCAGCTCTTTGGACTCTGATGGTGGTTGTCTTCTGTTTCCAGGTTGGTAATGGTGGAAAGTGGATCCATCGGAGGGTGGCCAGGCAGGTGAGTGGTAGGCCTGTCATGATAACAAATTTTCCTGGGTGATATATTGTCCCAGAAATTATTGTGATAAACAATAATATTTTTGTTAACTAATAGAATAAAAATGGCATAATAATGCAAGCACATACTCTCAAAGATCAATAAACTAATTTCTAAAAGAACATTTAACACTGGAACTGGAAGACATTTAAATATCTAAAATACATAATCAAACCATAAATAAATAAAATGAATTATGAAGTCTCAAAATGTATTAATCATTAGGCTCATACTAGGAAAACAGGCAATACTGTCAGTTAGGACTTTTGTGAAAAAGTGTTAATTTACTGCGTACTGGTGTCAAATGTTTGCAGCATTTTTTGAAATGCTGTTTTTTTTTAATGAGATTAAAGGGCAGCATCTCTTTAGTGATTAAGCAAACTGTTTTAGTGCACTGACCTTTTTGTATTTTGTTTGTCTATTAAAGACCTCGGTGATCGTGGACTGTCAGTAAGACGGAAACGGCCCATTGGTTGTAGGTTGGTTTATTTTGTTTTTTATTTTTCCCCTTAGCTGGGAAAACTGCATTGGATGATTACATTTTAGGTGCAGATACATGTTTGTTGTATTGCCGTGTTTAGTAGCTACTGTTTCACAGCATAGCGGCTCCCACAGGTTCAGTGTTTAACCTCGGTCATTCGGTTCGGATTCAAAGTCCCAGACGGTAGCTGTCACGCTCGGCTTTTAAACCAGCGTTTCTCTAGCTTGCTCCTTCTCATGGGGATCTCACGCTACACTGTGGTACGAGACCATGAGCCTGGCAGGTAACTGATGCGAGAGTTCACTCCTACTTATGGGCTCGACACACAGGAGGCGACGTCGCTCCCTCTCCAGTTATTTCCTATGGAACCTGGGCGGTGAGGCGACCGGCGTATTCATAGATATAAAACTTCGAGCTCCTACACGTAGATGTCCACACACGGGCTAGCAACGCGACACAAGAAAGTTGAAAATTGTTAAACTTTTGTCGATGTCGTTGCGTCCCATGTGTTAGGATCACCCTAAATGAAGGAAAACTGACGCTTTTCACCACCGTATGTCGGTTGTTTGCAGAGCCCATTACTAAGGAAACGAGAGGGGAAGAGTAACTCGATGCATCGGAGTGAAGCTTTTTGTCATCCAGTCTCTTTGGTAGAAAGACCGAGAGAAACAACAGAAACAAACAAGCATGCACCTGGAAATTATTGGCCTCAATTTATTATCGAGCGTATTTTAATTTTTCATGTAATTAACTGATTTATTGCTTATCGCGACAGGCGTAGTGAACTGGTGGAACAGCTAAATGTGCAATTGCTAAATGTGCTAAATGTGCAATTGCTAGGTGTTCTTCCGGAGGAGAGGCGTTAAGCAGGAGAGGAAACCAGAGTGAGCTCCAAACAGACAATATGACTTGAGGATGACCAGTGCTTGAGTCCATGATGGCAGTTGTTGGCAAGTTCCAGGGTAGAGGACAGGAAGTTAACGGCAGGACTAAATGACCAGAAAAACACAGGGATAGGATCTTCCACACTTTGCGCTAAGCCGAACGATCGATGTGTGTCATTGCAGGACATTCATATTTATGAAGAATCCTTAAAAAAATGTATATATTCCTCACCACTTGGGATAAACACGTCTGATAAACGTTACGTATTCATGTCGTCTGTGGATACAAAAAATGGATAGTGGAAGTGGACGAGTTGAAGCTAAATATCAACACTGCTGTGCAAGCCCATTTCCGCAAAAATCATGGCAACAAACTACTGATTAATCACACAACACATTGCAAAGAGCTTTGCGCGAAATAGTTTGACCTGGGCCTGGTGTCGAGAACGCCTCCCTGCGTCAACAAGATGAGGCAAGTTTCATCAGGCAACTACGACAATGAAAGCCGATAGGGGAGGAAAACATACAGCCAAACAACCCGTACACAGCCCAGTGGACATGACACTAAAACAAAGAACACTTTTGCTACACACTTGGCGCACTCTCCTCTTCTCTCTTTAAGGTACGTGTACCTTCTGCTGTTCCTGTACTCTTGCCAGCATTCAACGCTTTTAAGTGTAAGATAATCCAGACATAGACTGCTTGTTAAAACATATATACGATTTTACACCAGCTGAAGGTGAGTCCTTCCCACACAGATGTGGCGCTGATGCCGTTGCTAAGGTCCCAAATCATCTGGATCCTCAGTAAGGCAGTGCCTCAGTAAGGTAACGTTACCAAGCAGCATGAAAATAAGGTCCAGGTCAACTGGCTCAGAATATATCGAAGGCTTGAACATAATAATCATAAAACGAGCTGCTCCTATTAAAAAATGTAAGGTGCTGTGCCTTTTACAAGCTGATGCTACAAAGTATCAACTTTTCACTGCCACTCTAATGGTGTTTCTTACACAGCAGTGGTGAAAAGAAAACTTGAGGTACATTTAGCTAAAGCTACTGAAGACAAGAAGTTGTTTGAAGAGGAAACAAAGGAACTTCTAAAGGAGACAAAAGAGAAGAAAGAGGCACCAAAAGGATTAATGACCCAAAAGAGTTGGAGAAAGAGGCAACAAGTTACAGCAATTTAAGTTTAGATCATCTCTCCTGCCTGCTCAGTAAAGACAGAGGTCATGTGAGCAATTGAACTATATGGGAATTGTGTTTCAACAACTTTGTTACTATGAAGAGAGATGCAGTGGAGGAGGTCAAGAACAGGGAAGGAGTCAAGCATGGAGACAAAATGAGAAGAGACAGCCACGGATGCCTCTCAGATGAACAGTAGAGAAGATCAAAAGGGACAGTAATGAATGTATCGATCTGAGGTAAGAACACTACAATATCTATAGTTGATCTCACAAGTAGTCCAATTTCTTCCAGAGCTTTCTATGCCTACAAATATTTTGTTTGTGTTATTAGGTGGAAAGAAATAAGGCAGAGGAGACCAACCAGGAAAAGAGATAATAAAAAGCCAGTTGTAGTCAGTTAGAATGACCAAAATGATTGGTATTTGCTAAATGCCAGAAAACGCAATGAGAACATTTTTTAGAGATTTTTTTTTTTTTTTTTGGAACAAGTTATCAAATCATTCCCAATATTATTTTTGACCTTCATAACCACCATCTTTACTATCTAGAATAGCCACTGTTTTGTTGTTGTGACCTGCTGCAGATGTAGTTCATATTTAGACAACTGCTTCTGATGGCGCTCCAGAGAAATCTTTTCCCAGTCTGTCATGTTGTGCAGTTCTGGCGAACCCAAATGAAGGCAGGAGATGAGGAGAGACATTGTGGTGAGGATATTATTTAGTAAAGAAAAACAGGAAACAGAACGGGGATGAGACAAACAGGACAGAAAACTGAGGAGCTTAAATACCGAGGAGTTGTGATGAATGGAAGGAAAACCAAGTGAGCCTAATCAGAGGGATGCAGAACAGCTGGGGGAGGTTCTTAGCAGTGAACTGAGGGAAGGTGACTAGTAAACACAGAAGGAGCTGAACTAAAACACTAAGTTCTACAAACCAAAGGGGGGGGAAAAAAAAACCAAAGAATCTGAACCAAAATTTACCCAGAACCAACCACAAGAAATAACTAAACATCTCAACACAAAGGAAAGAACAGACACAGAAAGACCTTCGTGACAACCAGGCATATGCAGAAGGGGGGCGGTGGGGGGTTGAGCACGTGCCCCTTTCATCCTTGATGTCCGAAGTTCCCTTTTTTTAATTTTTTTTTTTTTTTTTTTTTTTTTTTGGTAGATAATTTTTAGATTTTTTTTGTGTGTTTGTCTGGAGGCCTGTCTTTGCCACTTAATAATAATATTTACCTAACTATAACAATTTAGCTAAATAAATTGATCAGGTTGTCCTCAGTCAAATGATGACTATTAACCAATCCTCATTCTTGAGTTGTTCCAGACGCATGGCTGGGGGATGGGCAGAAAACGTAGGTCTGATACCGAAGTTACATATTTATTTATTTTTCTAATAAATTAAATTCTTTGGAGAATTGACATATGCAGCAATATCACCCCCAAGAAAACTGCAGTTATCCCCTCTGAGAAATTTTGATCTTTAAAGCAGTCTGCAGATGAGTTGCTGTGGAGGTTAAGCAGTCAGATATTAGGTTTATTTAGTAAGACACAGCACCAATTGAAATTATTTCATAATATACATCATAATCAGCAACCATCTCTCCTATGGTCTTTTTAACAACTACAGTCTCAGCAGCCCTCCATCACTATCAGCAGCAGCAGCACCAACCTCTCAACAGCAACATTGTACCCATCAGGGAAAAACATAGAATACGTTTGCTTTTCAGTGTCCCCACATGATGACAGTGATGTAGTATGATGCGATTCCACATTAGATTCTTGATGAATATCAGTTTTGTTGTAAGGTGTTTTAAAATCTTGTTTTATGTGCCCCTTTTTAATGTTGAGCACCTGCCCCTCCAAAGGTCTATGCAAAGCTCTGATGACAATAATAACAAAATAATCAGAACATACAACAGCATATTAATTTTGTGGTACTGTGTGCTGGGTTTTTGACCCCTGGACATTGCAGGTTTGTAGTGCCAAAGGAATGAGAAAAGCCTCTGTAGACTTCACGTCGTGTAGAAAATTTGTCGATTTGCTACAAAAACATGACGTTTTCTGAGAAGAAAAATGCATAAGCCCAGAAAAAAATCCAGATGTATAAAGTGTTCTCATGGAGCCTAGCATTATTTTCTTTTACACATGTGATGACCAGACTCCTCTCTTTACATGCCCCCCATTTATAAACACAGATAGATGTAAATAAGCCCTCCATGTATGATCCTCCTGGATATACAGTCAAAAAATCTTGCAGGAAGAAAAGGAATTCCATCAGGTGAGTAGTAGACACTCCTAAATGAGGTGAGTAAAAACACAGACTTGCCAGCTACTTATATTTTATGTCCAGAATCAGACATCCATTAATGATGTCCATGACTTACATGGGAGGCAAACACTGCTATTGTTAATGAATGCAGAGGCCTTTTAAACTTTACCCATGTGTTATACTTGCTTTGTACAGAGGGTCTGGACCCTCAGCTGTTGAGAACTGATTGTTCCTGGAGGCCCGGACTCTGCTGAAGTTTTAAATTTAACCAATCACTAATGTTTGCCTGTGATGTACGTGATGCACCAGTTCAGACTATGAAGCTTACCGGATATTGCCTGCGCTGTAAACAACCATCCTCCACTGCAAAGAGAGAAGTGCCGGGCCGAGCGAGATGGCTGCTGATGTTAATTCAACATTTGAAAGCGTGGCCACCATGGACTGAACAGCTTCGTTCACAACTTTTCCTTATGTTCGCTGATTGGCCCAATTGAAATTCTACCGTAGGAATCCAAGTCAGTGGGAGAAAGGCCAGACTGAGCTGTGAAGTGAGATTTGAACCAGGCGGAATAGCGCAGGAAGGCAATGGCCAAGCTACTGTAAACACAAAGAGATTCTGAAATTCTAGAACTAAAAACAGGAAGTGACTTAGTATTATCGTTTACGAAAAAAAGATACCGTAAAAAGAAGACGATGTCTTCACAGCATCTGATTCAGACTGAGTCTCTGCGCCTCCATAATGGCATTTATATTGGGGCAATGAAATAATGGCATTGTCATGATCAGTCTGCTAAGTCCATCTCCTGTACTTTAGAGCCCCAAAGGGGCCGGACACTCTCCTACCTCTTCTGACTATAGGGTGTGACCAGCAGGCGTGTTTCCTTGCATCTTGAGCTCATCAAGCCCAATCAGGAGGAGCTTCAAGAGGAGCCAATTCCATGAGGGAGATGCAAGATTATTTTCTCTCCACAAGTAGTAATCAGGCACTTCTCTTGTTTTTTCTTATCCTTGTGATGATGTGCGTTCACTTTTCCTTCTCAGTGTTCCAGTTCCTGAGTCCATCCTGGATCCATTCTCTCTGTCTCCTTGATCTTGGAGTTTGCTGGTGAAATCACCACAAAATTCCCTGCATGAATCTCCTAACCGCTCCTTTCGCTGATCATCCGGTTCATGCTGTCTGGACTCTTCAATATCTCACCACAGTATTCACCTGCCTGTCCACCCTCCAACACACCACCATTCTCCCTGTCACTTCCTGGAAGAAAGAGGAACGCTCTCTGTGGGAATAGTCACCTCCTCCCTGGAGGAGGCTTCATGGAATCATTCTCCTCCTCATTGACAGTTCGTTTCTGAACCCGAAAAACCTTTCTCTTCTTCATCATTTACTATAAACTGTTCAAACTATTGTCTGTAATTGTTGCCCGCACTAGGGTCTCACACAACCCTCAACATGGCATTTTCACATTTCCCTCATTAAAAGAAAGTTCTTTTGCTTTTGATTGAGAAAAACACAAAAAAATCTTTTGTTTTTAGCAATTAGAATAGGATTTGGTTCATTTTTTCTCTGAAAATGCTTGCTGTATTCAGCCAAGTTTAAAAAAATTAATTAAAAGCAGATTTTATTCATCAAAGTCTGCTTTTGGGTAAAAGTCACTTGATAGATATGGTCCTATTTACTATGGAATTAAAGAGATTGCAAAAAGTGTGGTTTTTAAAAGATGACTACTTTGTGCTATACCTAACATTTTTTATTGTAGGTAGGTTTTAATGTAAAAGTAATATTTTGCCCAATTTAAAAATAAGTCTCGATGTGCATTAATTATGCAGGTGGGCTAAATTTGTGTCATTCTTCAGAAATTAAAGCAACAGAAAATAATCAAGGTTACATCTACACGATAAGCTCTTTTCGCATGGACCATATCTGTGTTTACAGTAAAACAGAACAAAATACAGTAATCCTTTATCAGCCACTCTGTGGGGAAATGTATGTGTATCAGCAGCAAAATGACTAATAGAAGTACACAGCTACCCAATAAGGACGGGATTTCAGATACATACTTCCATAAAGGATGTATACGCTTATTTTAAGGGTTATCTTTTCTAGTGGTTTCCAATCCAGAAAGGCAACACTTGTTTTTTTTTCCCCAAATGGGTGCTGTATTTCTACTTATTGGTTTAGCTCTACTTAATGCAATGAAAATGCTGTAATTTTGTAATATTTTCTGCTCTTCATTACAGAGAATCTTGTTCCTTTATAAACAACTGCCACAGAAACCTTTTTGGTGACTGTCCCTGACTTAGCAATACTTCACACATTCAATGAAACATCACCAACAGTCCAGGTATTCCTAAAAACACTAAAATTCTATTCAGGAGGTTGATAAATTTTTGAGGAAATCTTGGTCATTAAAAATATTTAATGTTGAATAGGAATAAAATGCTCTTACATTAGTTTTGTTAAACTATTTAAAATGGTTTTGTGTTATCTGAATTTGTGCCCTTAAAATTAAAATAATTTTAGGTGCTACTGTATGTGTGGCTGTGTTCAGAGTCATTTAGTACCACCCCAGTTAAAGATAGGTACCACACTTAAAGATAGGCTAAAATCCAGTGAGTGACATTATGGTGGAAGGTCCATTCATTGGAGAAATCAAAGGCTAAAAACACACACTTAAAGGTAGTGATGAGAATTGATCAGATTTTATCAATATCGATTCTCGTTATCGATCTCACTTATCGATTTGATCCCTTACTGATTCTCATGGAGTTAGGAAACAAACTCTTTAATTTGAAATATGCACCATGTTCTATTCGATTCAAACAAAATTAAACCTGGCTTAAAAAATAAGAATCCCTGTATCAAATTAACATTTTAACATGAAATGCAACTTTTTGCACATCAACAGTTTTTGTGCAGACAAATCTGCATGTTTACATTTTCAGGAAGGATCTTTCAAGATTTAAAGGTTGTTTTCAAAAGGTACTTTTAATCTGACAAACGAGCCTCATCGGAACCCATATTCTAATTTATTGAACATGACTGTAAAAGTTATTATGAGATGGATATTATTTATACAGCATGGCGCTAACGTTAATACAGTAACCAGAACGTGGAGGAGTTTCATGTTACCTGGGACATTAACGGGACATTCGTTGCCACCGGGCCTCGTATCATCTGTTTGTGAAATGTTATCATACTTTGGAGTGCTTCCACTGCGACGCCATCTTGGATATTTTCTAAATCAAAATACGGAGCGTGTACAATATGTCATCACGCAAATACGTCACACGCTACTGGAACCGACAAGCAGAATGGTTAAGCAGGCAGGTTAATGATTCCAAGGAATTGAACTACTGGGAAACGGTTCTCGATTCCCATCCCTACTTAGAGGCGTATTGACTCTCTTAATTTGGTTATGTGGCTCACTTCCCAGGGTGCTTTTTTTTTTACCCATTTCTATGGAGTATCACATACAGTGGCTCTCAAAAGGGTACACCCCCCTTCCAGGTTATTGTGGCTAGTATGATGGCCTCCCCTTTTATGGAGGCTATTTTTCTTTGATGCAAACAACTGGTGTTTGATTCGGAAAACTTGCTGCATGTCTTTCCCCTTCTCTGCTCATTTCCACTCTGCTAACTGCTGATGAAGGGTTATAGTGTCACGAAATCTTGCAAAGAAAAAATTAAAAACCAATTTGAATGTGACAAATATACTGTACTCTTCAAGAGAAAAAAACCCACACAAATCTGTTCTAAAAAACATATTAAAAAAATTTAACCGGGTGGCAAAAGTGTGCTCAAGCTTCATCTGATACTTGTTGAAGCACATTTTTAATTTATTCAGTCTTATTAGACTATCTGCCATCAGTTACAGTAAATCTGAATAACTTAACAGACATCAGATATCCTAGCAGGATTTTCTTTACATCTGCATCCTTTGGCTAAACTCATTGATTTGCAGAGGGGTTATAAAGCATCAAAAATAATATATAAACATACCAGTCAGAGTGCAGACAAAATACAATCTGGTTCAGGAGATACAAATTCAGGGGGTGCATCCTTCAAAAGACCCAGTCGGGTTCTTCTTTGACCGTGAAGACAGGAAGGAAGCGTCTAGCCCTCCGATTTTATTCCCACCCTTACCTGGGCGCATGTCCTGTCACCTTTGCAACCATGATAGCGCTATACACAAGCTGGTTAAAATGGATGTATTGATAATTATTTTTAAAATAATTTAGTTAATTTTTTTTTTTTTTTTTTAGAAAATTACATTAAAATTAGTCTATGTAGATCACAAGAGCCTATCAACACAGCTGTTTTAAATTTTTAACTTTTTTCATATACTTACATTTAAAACTGTATTCCAGCTTCGTCCGCCACTGTTGCAATAACAAAAATCTCGTCAGAATCTTCGGATAGGGTGGGCTGAGAAGGATACAAGAAAAGAAAAGAAGGATGTGTTTGTGGGCCGCATTTGGACGAGCCTTTGAATTTGGATAACCTTTATTGCATTGCAGTGATGTAATTGGCCACCGAGAAAGTTCCATTGTTGTGGAAGACATCCCGTCTGGTTCTGGTACCAAAGAAAACTCACCCATCAGTTATCAATGACTATAGACTTGTTGCCCTGAAATCCCACATCATGAAGGTCTTTGAGAGACTCCTGTTGGCCGACCTGAGTAAGCAAACCAGCACATATCAGGACCACCTGCAGTCGGTTTATTGTCGTGGAGTTGGAGTTGAAGATGCCATCATACACCTGCTTCACCAAACCCACTGTCTTCTGGACAAAGCAGGCAGCACTGTGAGGATCATGTTCTTTGATTTCCCCAGTGCATTTAATACAATTCAGCCTGATCTGCTTCAGTTAAAACTCCAGAAGACTCAGGTGGAGGCCTCAACAATCACCTGAATCCATGACTACCTGACAGAAAAGACCACAGTTTGTGAGACTGAAGGACTGTGTGTCTAACCAGGTGGTTAGCCACACAGGAGTACCACAGGAGACTATACTCTCAACTTTCCTTTTCACTCTGTACAATTCAGACTTCCAGTACAAGTCAGACTCCTGTCATCTACAGAAATACTCAGATGACTGCAGTTGTCGGGTGGATCAGAGATGGACAAGAAGCTGAGTACAGAGAGCTGGTGGACCGCTTTGTGTCATGGTGTGGAAACAATCATCTTATCTTGAATGTGAACAAAACTAAGGAGATGATTGTAGATTTCAGGAGAAACAGGGTTCGATCAAACCCTATTTCCATCATGGGAGAAGAAGTGGAGGTGGTTGAGGAATATAAATACCTTGGTATTCATCTGAACAATAGACTTGACTGGAGACTCAACAGTGAAGTCGTCTACAAGAAGGAACAGAGCAGACTGTACTTCTTGAGAAAGCTAAGATCCTTCAAGGTTTGCAGCAAGATGTTGCATGTCTTCTATAAGTCTGTTGTTGAGAGAGTCATCTCCTCTGCCATCATCTGTTGGGGCAGCAGTATGAGACCCAGAGACCTAAAAAGGTTCAATAACCTGATAAAGAAGGCTGGTTCTGTTCTGGGGACGACTGTGGAACCTCTGGAGTTGATGATTCAAAGAAGGATTTTGCATAAAATCAGGAAAATTATGGACAACAACCCTGGACATCCTCTTCCTGAGACTGTCATTGAAAAACAGTGTTTTCAGTCAGAGGCTTCTTCAAATTCGCTGAATGACAAACGGCTACAGGAGATCCTTCCTGCCCACAGCCATCACCATCTACAATAACTCTTTGAAGAATCATGAATAATTTGAGTTACAACAACATTTAATTTCCCTTTGGGATCATTAAGTATTTTTGAATTCAAAGGATGGAGTCCATGAATTCAGACACACCAAATTGCTACAAAGATAAAATGGAAACAAGTCAAGTATCAAGTACAGCAACACTGAAGAATCTGCATATATTTCTGTTCCTTTAAGTGCTGGTTGTGTTCGACAATTATGGTTATGGTCTTTTGAAATTGAACTTGAAGTTTTGAGCCAAAGTTCCAAAAGATATACTTGGTACACACAACACTGCTGTCATCAAAGGAACACAAAACCCATCACAAAACATGGTAGGATAATCATGATCTAGGGTTTGGTTATTTTTTCAGAAATTATATATCACATTCAAGCAACATGAAGCTTACTGGAAATTTCTTGCACTGTAAACAACCATCCTCCACTGTGAAGAAAGAAGTGCGGAGCCAAACGAGATGGCTGCTGATGTTAATTCAATATTTGAAATTGTGGTCAACACGGACTGAATGGCTATGTTCACTTCCTCTGCTACCATTGGTAAACTACAGGCTGACTACAATTCTAAAACAGTGCAGAAAATCAACATCATCGTTTACAACTTTTCCTTTTGTTCGCTGATTGTTCCTGTTGAAATTCAGCTGGAAAAATCCAATTCAATGGGAGAAAGCCCAGAGAGAGCACTAAAGGGAGATGAGAATCAAGCGAAACAGTATAGAAGGTCGATGGCCAGGGAAGGTGCATACCCATACAACCAGGTTATTGAAGCTTTTCATTTTTATTCTCTCATAATAGAATCTTAGTCAAATTGTGCAGGTTTCTGAATAAAAATTAATTGTCAAGGTCATTTTTTTACATTGCAATCGCCTGGAAGTTGAACAAAAGTGTGTATACTTTTGAGCTCCATCTCTAAAGCTTTATGAAATACACTTTGATTTTTATGTGTAAACTTTAATTTGGAAACTAAATATTTCCTTTAAAGCACATTGTTCCTCATTATATTACAATATTAACAATAAGAAGAGATCTGTATGAAATCAGGGATTCAGGACTCATCCTTTACTCTTGTAATGTTGATATCCCATAACGCTTTTCTGCCTCATTAATGGGCAGAAGAAAGTACACAAGTCAATTGAAATGCATACAGTGAAACATACACAATATTACCATGTCTCTGGACCCTTTAAGTGTTAAGAGAATATGAAAGCCTCAGAACTGAGTGCTTTGCTTCTTTTTCTGTTCTCTTGATGGTTCACAAGTTCTCTCGTGCCTGTCTGCTCTTCTTGTGACCTTTTCAAAGTTATACATACAAAATGAGTTTTTTTTCCTCCTTCAGGAATGAACCATTTGGGAGCGATTCCATATTTTAGAAGACACTTTCTAGCGCTCCAAGGATTTTCAAATGCCCATCGAGACTCACTCTGCATGACTTTTTTTTTTTTCATTACTTCTCAGCCTTGCCGTTTTTTTTCCTAAATCATTCCACACTTCAGCTCTCACTTTACATCTAATATTGGGCCAGGATTTCAATTTGTTGTCTGACCTTTTCTCAGCTACATTCTTCTGGAAAGTGCAAACAGCATTGTGCTCGCAGGACTTTAATTCCAGGCACTGAGCATCTGCTAACAGAAAAAGTCCATCTCAATTCATGAAACTAATACTTGCTATCAAAGTGTCAGAGTTTTTGATGCCTTGGAAATGGAAATTATTTACAGGTATTAGATACTGGTCTTCTCAACGGCAGGCTTTGAGAGCTGCCATGCATCTCTGCTGCCGACTCACCTTCTTCCGTAGCAGCAATCTGACTGTCAACGGGCATTTTCTTTGTGCAAACTCGTCTCATAAATAAGCTTGTTAATTTTTGCCTCCTGTTTGTGATGACGAATCACCTGCCGTGTAAACATTATCAACAGATGGCAAAATTATTCAAGCGAGGGCGTGCCGGGGAGGTCTGGGAGGTGTACCGGCAGAGCGGCGTCTTGCCAATGGTTTGCTGAGTGAAACAGGGCCCCATTCTTCCTGGCTCAGTCCCGGCAAACAGCTCCATACGTCATATCAACCCACCTCTGTAGACAGATGTGTGCAGAGTGAAACACACGCAACTGTTACCTCAGATGGAGCTTGTCAACACAAGTCTTTATCTGGATACGCTGCACTTCACTCGGCCATAAACCGGACCCCCCGACGATGTGTGCACACATTTATCCCGTTCCATTTCTTTTTTGCAAGCACCCACTTGATGAAGTCATCTACTGCAATTACCCCCTTATTTTAAGAAATAGCAGCAGCCATGTTGTCGACAGGGTTGTAATTGTTTGCATCATTTCCAACCTCATCCAGTGTGCCTTTGCTGCTCCACCCTGTTGAGAAGGAGAGATAAAAAGAGACAAATGACCTGAAACTCCGACCACGAGAGTATGGCTCTCCATATGAATGGGTGCTTTGTGTTGGCTGAGATGCAGCTACGCTATCTTTTATTTTTTGTTCCTGTTCACACGTCACCTTGTTCCCTCACCAGCTGAACAGTGATGTTGTGATAGTGGAAACTGGGGGGGTAATCAGCTGTTTTAGGCTTGGAAGTCTGAGCTGCAAAGGTGAATCAATAACACTGTTGCATCCTCTCATGTGGGGATGTTACATAAGCTCCGTGGTTTAGAATTTTACAATTTTACAATATCATATGAGCATGCACAGAGAATTTATTTTAGACATGAGAAGTTATTAAACCTTTTCTACCTTAACTTATTTAGAATCATATGAAAAAAAGTTTTTGTTGTCAAGCAAATTTTTAAATAGGTATTCAGTGTGTCCCTGGTATACCTCCTCAGTATTCCGTCAAGTTCTCCAGAGTCCTGCTAACGACCTGATTTTTTGGCTCAGGTGTGCTGAAGCAGAGACACATCTAAAAGTTGCAGGACACCGGACCTCGAGACCTGGATTTGAAGACCCATTTAATATCATCTGTTTTTACTTTTGGACAAAGACAACCTGAGTTAATAAGAAAAAGTTTTCAAATGATTTCATTTATGTTATCACTGAAAAAGTAACATCCCTCTCAGTCTAAATGCCTCCTGCTTGGCAGGAACAACTGCCATCAAAACTGCTAAAAAGAATCGTAATAAATATTTCACATAGGAGAATTTTTAAGCATAAACGGCTTGTTTAGGCTAATTAAATCGAATTTCAGTTCCGACTTTAACTATGCCACTCCCAGACTTTTATATTGTCTGTTGGACATGATAGTGATCATGGCGATGGCCGGCCATTCTCCTGTGACTGCTAGAAAGCAGAATTCGTTGTTACATCAATTGCAGCTAGTCGTCAAGGTCCTAAAGGACCAAAGCAGCCTCTGCTCATCATACTAGCCACCCCCATGTTTGACTGTAAATATGATCCTATATTTTTATGAAACTTCCAATGGCATCTACCCCTTTCACTAGGTTCTACTTTTGTCTTGTCACTGAATTTTTCCTGGAAGTGCTGGGGATCATTAAGATGTATTTGGCAAGCATGAGAGTGAACTTTATGTCAGTGGTTTTGCCTCGGAACTATCCCCTGGGTACCATTTTTGCCCAGACACTTTCTGATTGTTAAATCACAAACATAGAGATTAACCAAGGCAAGGAAAGTCTGCTGTGCTTTAGATGTTGTTCTGGGTTCTTTGGTGACCTCCCAGATGAGTCATTACTATGCTCTTGGTAGGGTGGCTTTTACTGGAAAGCTACACCTGTATTCAGTCTTCTTTCTTTTTGTCGGTAGTCCAAATTCCTTACAAATGGCTTTGTGGGGTTTTTCCAGACTAATGTCAATAACTTTATTTCTTATCTGTTCTTAGATTACTTTTGAGTGGTGCAAAATGTGTGGACTTTTGAGATATTTTAACCTATTGTTTTTACAGAGTCAGACCTGGGTGTCACTCGGAAAACTGAACCAGAGATTATGGTTAATTACAGTTAATTTATTCATTCATTAATTATTTTTGCTAAATGTCAGAAAAGTTAGCCAGTAAATTTTTCAGATTGTTTTGTAATTTTTTTTCAAATTCAGATGTTTAAAAACATTTGATCAATCAATCCATCCATTGTCTTCCGCTTATCCGGGCTGGGTCATGGGAGCAGCAGCCTAAGCAACCCAGACTTCCTTCTCCCCAGCCACTTGGGCCAGCTTCTCCAGGGGAATCCCAAGGTGTTCCCAAGCCAGCCAAGAAACACAGTCCCATGAGTGTTTCCTGAGTCTTTCTCTGGGTCTCCTCCTGGTGGAACGTGCCTGGAACACCTCACCAGGGAGGCATCCAGGTAACCAGATCCCTAAGCTACCTCAACTAGCTCCTCTTGATGTGGAACACCATGGCTCTACTCTGAGTCCCTCCCGGATGACTGAGCTTTTCAACCTATCTGTAAGGGAGAGCCCAGGCACCCTGTGTCTGGGAAATTGCTTTTGGCCGCTTGTATCTGTGATCCCGTCCTTTCAGTCAATACCCAAAGCTTGTGACCATAGATGAGCTAGGAACATAGAGCGACTGGTAAATCAAGAGCTTTGCCTTTTGACTCAGCTCTCTCTTTACTACAACAGACCAGTACAGCCAACACCTTGGCTGCATCTACAAATTCTTTCCATAAAGGTTATGAACAGAATTGGTGACAAAGGGCAACCTTGGTGGAGTCCAATTCTTACCGGAAACAAGCCCGACTTACTCCCGGCAATACAGACCAACCTCTGACACCGGTCATACAGGGACCTAACAGCCCATACCAAAGGGCCTGGTACTCCATACTCCTGAAGTACTCCCCACAGGATTCCCCAAGGGACACGGTCAAACACCTTCTCCAAGTCCACAAAGCACATATAGACTGGTTGAGCGAACTCCCATGCACCCTCCAGGACCCTGCTGAGGGTGTAGTGGGGAAGTCCCCAAGGCGGGAAGAGGTACACTGGGTTGCAGATGATGTGAAGTGGCCTCCTGGCAAAGATACAAGGTAAACATGAGAAGAGGGCATACAAGTATTCCAGCCCTGACAGGTCTGACAGCAATGCAGCAGCCAAGCCCCAATCCTCAACTACTGAGAGCGAGGGATATCATCAGGGATAATTGTCTTTTAAACTGTATGACTTGGGTCAAACCTTTTGGGTTTCCTTTCTGATTTTCATTCACCCAAGAGGTTTGCTTCTGATAGAAAATCAGACAGGCATATTTGAAAAGATGGAATATTGTAAAAAGAGGATAAAAAAGGTCACGTCAAAAGTTATTTATACCTCTCTCAATAACTACTGGAAATAAAATAGCTACTGTCATTATAGCAAACACTTATGTTACTCCTGTCCAGCTTTTTGCATGTTTTCTTTGATATTTGACAATTTACAGTGGTTTGAAACAGTGTTTGCCCCTTGGATGTCAAACTCGAATCTATGATTTTTTTTTTTAAATTATTATTTAACTGAAACAAACAGATGAGCTCATATTGATCCTGTTTTAATGTCTTTGCTCTGGTTATCTGTTCATTTTAAAATTAATTTAATGCCCCTCCCTCGAAACAGATAAAACAAAAGTATAAGCTTCGTTTGTTTCTGCTTTTCCACAAATAACAATTGTCCTTGTAAATAAGCTATGTTACTCTAATTTGGTAGGCTGTAGCAAAGCAGGAAACATAAATGAAAGAGGTTTGATTTTCTATCTTTGAGGTGCAGTGCAGGGAGATTTTAGTGAATATAAAAATAAAGGCTGAGTGATTCAACTCTCAGCTGTCATAAATGTCTACAATTTGAATATTTTCAAACCAAAGCAGACTTGGAGTCAGACATGCATTTTTAGTCTTTGAATTCGTAACAACTTTGCATGTATGGTAAAAAAAAATTGAACTTATTTTGTTATCATTTCAATTCAGCTGAATTTTGGCTACCATGATTAGTGGCCTTTCATGATCACAGCAAACCCGAGTTAAGTCGAAAAACAGCATGAAACACAGTTGAAGCAGAGTGTAACAGATAAGACACGACATTATCGGAGAAGAAAATACATAACGAGGTTCCTGTCACCCCAGCCAGTATTAAGTTATTCTATAATATGTTAACTAGAGACTTATCCTTACGGTCTACTTCCACCACCAAGTCTTGCTGGTTAATAGATTGAACAGTGTCATAGGCACGGTGATTGACAGCGCTAAGACCTGCCTCCTGGCTCTATTTGGTTGTTTCTAGATCGCACTGGGAAAAGGCAGAGGAGCTCGTTTTTTTCTCAGATTATCTGTCTCATACCATTCTGTCACGACATCATGATAGTTTCAATAAATATGTAGAACTGTATTTTTTTAAATAAAAGTTACATACTGCAGGTTTAATGAGAGCTGATTTCGATTCTTCGGCTGAAGTATGGGACAGTCTTTACTTAGGTTTAAGACTAGTTGTTGTCTATGTACAGGCTACTAAAAGAGGTAATGCAGTTGAAGCTCCATGTATTTATACTGTGTAATTCAATTAAAATTCAAATATATTTTATTTATCCCAAAGGGAAATTAAATGTTGATGTAACTCATTTAATTAAGGAGTTATTATAGATTACGATGGCTGTGGGCAGGAAAGATCTCCTGCAGAGGTCTGTTTTACAACCAGTCTGAAGAAGCCTCAGACTGAAGACTGTTTTTCAATAACAGTCTCAGGAAGAGGATGTCCAGGGTTGTTCATAATTTTCTTGATTTTATGCAAAATCCTTCTTTGCATCATCAATTCCAGAGGTTCCACAGTCGTCCCCAGAACAGAACCAGCCTTCTTTATCAGGTTGTTGAGCCTTTTTTGGTCTCTGGCTCTGATGCTGCTGCCCCAACAGATGATAGCAGAAAAGATGACACTCTCAACAACAGACTTATAGAAGATCTGCAACATCTTGCTGCAAACCTTGAAGGATCTTAGCTTTCTCAAGAAATACAGTCTGCTCTGTTCCTTCTTGTAGATGCTTCACTGTTGAGTCTCCAGTCCAGTCTGTTGTTTAGATGAACGCCGAGATATTTATATTCCTCAACCACCTCCACTTCTTCTCCCATGATGGAAATAGGGTTTGATCGAACCCTGTTTCTCCTGAAATCTACAATCATCTCCTTAGTTTTGTTCACATTCAAGATGAGATGATTGTTTCCACACCATGACACAAAGCGGTCCACCAGCTCTCTGTACTCGGCTTCTTGTCCATCTCTGATCCATCCGACAACTGCAGAGTCATCTGAGTATTTCTGTAGATGACAGGAGTCTGACTTGTACTGGAAGTCTGAATTGTACAGAGTGAAAAGGAATGGTGAGAGTACAATCCCCTGTGGTACTCCTGTGCTGCTGACCACCTGGCTAGACACACATTCATTCTCACAAACTGTGGTCTTTTCTGTCAAGTAGTCATGGATCCAGGCGATTGTTGAGGCCTCCACCTGAGTCTTCTGGAGTTTCAGACAAGGCAGATCAGACTGAATTGTGTTACATACTGGAGAAATCAAAGAACATGATCCTCACAGTGCTGCCTGCTTTGTCCAGATGACAGTGGGTTTGTCACAATAGTTTGATTAATTGCAGTTGCTGTTGTCCATCTGTCCATCCATCCATACTGGGTTAATCCATGCAGGGTCATGGGGGGTTGGTGCATAGCTCCAGTGGTAATTTGATGAGAGGTGAGGTACACCCTGGACCAGTCTATGACAGGGCAACCAGGAGATAAACAAGACAAAAAACCATAGGCTTTTCAAGTCTTGAAACACACTAGATTATATATTTATGTCAAGACTTTGGAAGGAAGCACTCTAACTTGTTTTGATCCAAACCATTCCAGTGTAGCTCTGGCATTGCAGTCTTGCTCCACCCCAGTCTCAAGTCTTTTGCAGCTTCTAACAGATTTTCTTTCTGGGTTGCCCTGTATTTAGAGGCACCCATTGTCCTATCAACCTGACCAGTTCCATTGGTTTTAGTTTCCTTCTTACAAAGCATTTTGCATGTAGGTCAGAATGTAAGACTTTGTTCTTTGTTTGCAGTGTCCCCTACATGACTTTTTCTTCATTGGGATATCTAATAGATGTAATATTGACTGAATAGCTGAATACTAGTGCCACATATTCCATATTTGTAATTGTAAAAAGTGTGAGAACCAGACTTTATTTTCCCCTACCTTTCAGAATAATGCACAACTTCATGTTGGCCTATCACATAAAATCCCAGTGAAATATGTTAAAGTTTGTTGCTATAACATGAAAATAATGTGAAAAAGTATAGGGGGTTTGAATACTTTTGCAAGCCACTGTAACTGCTGTACAAAGGCTATATTTAAAACAAGGCAGAAAGGAAGAAGTGGTGTTCTAAAACAGGCAATTATTTACAAAGCGCTATCTTGTAGGCCCGATGATAACACTTTGAGCTCTGCAGCTGGAGTGAAAGTTAAAAAGAGAGATACAGCTTAGCTCACGAGTTCAGGATATTTTAAGACATAAGAGACCTCTTTTTCAAAGGAGTTAATAAATGAGAGGGAAGGGGCTGGGTCCTGAGGAGAAGGATAATTAGGTATTCATTAATTATCCTTTTTGTATTTTTTGACAGCATACGAAGTAAGGCCTCGGCTTGCTTCACTTCTACCTACTTGCAGATGTGGATCTCTTTTTGTCTGGTTCATATGAACATTCGATCATTCAGTGCTTCTGAAGGAGCTGTGCCACATTTCATTACTTCGCCTTCCTGTGAAAAGCAGAGTAAACACCATAGCACGAATGATAATTAGATTTTACCAGAAAAGTTCAGTCAGATCATAACTTCCCAAAGAACACAGCTGAGAACCGAAAGGGTTAACAAATCTCTTCAAATATTTCCGGACAGAATATATAGTGAAGACGTATCCATCATAAAATTCATTCTGTCATCCAGCTCATCCGTTTCTGTGATTCGTCTTCAAAGATGATGATGAAAGGTCTTGATAAAAGCAGCCATAAATAGAAAGCACTTTTGAATCCCTCTCTCCTGGGACCATCAAATTTCTGCCAGAGACACCTATCAGGTCCACGAGGAAGACTGGGAAGTATGGTCCTGGGCCCAACATCCAACAGCCCTGGTTTAAATCATAGAAAAGAAAAGAAAAGAAAAGAGCACTGGGAGAAGTGTGATTTCATGTTATCCTCACTGGATAACATAACGCTTCTCAACAGGCTGCTCTAAAGGGTTCTGCAACGTCGGACCCAAGTGCCAAAATCAGTTCTCATTGTCGAAGTCGTGTGATGAAAATCACATCATTTGAGATCTCTACATGTGCATGTAGAGATCTCAGACTCATGCTCTCCTCCCCCCACATGCGAATATTGTGATTGGTCTGAATTTGGTGGGTGTGTTTAAGTGGAAAACAGCCCCAACCACCAGCTCCCATGTCTCTTCCTCCTCAGTTCCTGGGGAATATCGTGTCTCTTGGTGGGAGGCAGAACTGTGGAGCTACCGAGAGCCAGCAGCTGAACCCTGGTGTAAACATTGAGCTCACGTCTTCTCCGAACACAAAACACTTAAAAAAGAAAAAACAACAAAGTTGTCCACAAAACCGTCAGTTCGATTGTATGAACCAGCAACATTGAAAAAAAGGAGTTGTAACAAAAAGAAAATATACAGCATGTCTAAATAGGATTTTGAAGGAAAATACTCTTAATCGAGTCAGAGTAGCTGTAGCAGGCTGCCTGCTTGTGTGGTGCCAATAGTGAAAAAGAAAAAAATATGACATGGGCTGAAAGTCCACTCAGAAAGGAAGAAGGCATGACTCTAAAAGTAGCATAAAAAGCAAGACTATAATTAGCCAGTGCAGTCAGGAGCAAAGACCCTTGTTTTTTAAGACAAGTCTGATGAAAGTAAAGCTGCACTGTTTCCCCATAACGACTATCGTTAACCTTGGAAAAAGATGGGATGTTTGTAACCCTGAGAACCTCTGTCGCTACTTTGAAGTACAACAGTGTCAGCATCATGTGTTAGCATGTTTTGGTACAAGACTACCTGGTGTATTTCACAACATAGAGATCATCCTAAGGAAAGAACATGATGTGGAAACATGGAAGAAACATCTCAAGACAACTAGGAAGTTAAAGCTTAGCCACAAATGGATCTTAAAAATGGAAAATGACTGAAGCACACCGAAGTCAGTGTTTTAGAGTGTCCATTACAAAGCTCTGATCTCAGCTCCAGAAATAAATGTATGGTCAGAGCTAAAAAGGCATGTGGAAGGAAGTGGGACTACAAACCTGATTCAGTTCCACCAGTTCTGTCAGGAGGAATGGGCCAAGAGACCGAACATGAAAGAACCACGTCAACTATTTATAAGGCAGCTCTACCAAATACCAAAGAAATATATGCAAATTTTGAATTTGATATTAAAAAAAATATCCCTAAAAAAATTCCTCCTATTAATTTGGTGATTAGAAATGACCAAAAACAGGAGAGGTTTTGTCTAATATAATATCAGCCAATGAGAAAAAAAGTCTTTTTATACACTTTATGTAAACATCTGGTTTCAACTGTAACTGACGCTGACTGATTGGGTAGGTTGCTTGCTGAAGACAGCGGTAAGAGATCAAAGGAAAACAGAACCTTGTTCGTGCAGCATAATGGGTTTTAAAGGTGTAGTGCACCAGTTTCTATCTTACATACTAATTCACTTCACTCCCACTCAGCTACAGTAACTGTTGAGTCGCATCCTCAGTGGAATAATGTCTGAGGCAAAGATATAAGCTATAGCTGGAACATCCACCCACCCACCCACACTTGGGTCCGCTATATAGTGACTCACCCACAGCACTGTTAGAACTCTCACCTCTATATGGGAGCACTAAATAAACATCAGCCGGGCTGAGCATTTATCGACATCATGTGCCTCCGTTGCTGTTACTGAGATTAGATGCAAAAAATAGGAAGTTATACACTAATATTTGTTTTCTTATGCTTCAGATTCATATAGAATTCTGAGATTAGAGAGCTGCTTGTCTCTCTGCTGCCTGACCTTCGAGTTAAAAAAAAAAAAAGTATGATTCCTGTTAGTCAACTTATTACAGCAGTGTCTTACACTTCCGCTGTGTTTTTCCAGAGGATGTGTATAGCCAAACCTCAACAGGCTGCAGGTCCAAATTACAAGTATACACCTATTGTAGAGCAGACGGTTGTGGTCCCTAAACCCAGAGGATACCGGACTCATTTTAGCTATTGAAGCTGTTGATAATTAACCTGTAAAAGATACACTATAGTACCAAAGGTTTTCACTGGTCTGCCTTCACATCCATATGCACTAGTGTCATTCTGTTCTTAATCCTTAGCGTTTAATACACTGCTTACAAAATCAAAGGGAACACTAAAATAACACATCCTAGAGCTCAATTAATTAAATATTCTCATTCAAAAACTTTATTATTAACACAGTGGAATTGATTGAGAAGAAAATAACACAAACATGATCAATGTAAATCAAAATTATTACACCATGGAGGTCTGGATTTGGATTCATACTCAATATGAAAGAGGAAAATAACATGACATTTGTTGGGGAGTAAAAAAATGGCAAATAACAAAAATAAATTATCACACCGGACTCAGTTTTCCTCTGCTTTATTCGGGCCACTGTTGGAGGGTTCTTAGCGCACCTGCTTTGTACACAAGTTCCATATTCACACACATCTCTCAAACCCCCAACTCTCTGCTTCAAGCAGGGCATATTTATACTAGAGCCTGTCTACTTTATGTACATGTAGAGATCTCAACTAGTCCAGTCTGTTCTTTAGCTGACACAGATCCTTTGGCTTGCTTCATGCTGGAGTCCTGTGGCCATTTCCAGGAATCATCCACAGCTGCGATCTTTCAAACTTAGCTACGTGCCTATAGACATCACTTTTGCAATTATTACCATATCTCTTCAGTCTGGATTTCTACTTGACTTTTTCAGGCCAGGGTGTCCTGCTATTATCACACAAACACATTCTTTCCAGGTCAGAATGACCTGTAACATTGCACTGACTGAAACTGCACAAACAACATATTAACAAATAAAATAATAATTATTATTCATCACAGGCCAATTCAACATCAGTGAATATTCATCAAGACAAGTCTAAATGAGGCTCAGTAGTGTGTGTGGCCTCCACATGCCTGCATAACCTCCCGACAACGCCTGGGCATGCTCCTGATGAGACGGCGGATGTTCTCCTGAGGGATCTCTTCTGGACTGTGATATTACTATATATCATTGTATGAGTTATTTCAGGCTTTATTTTTTACACATTTTGGTGCTGCTGTGTGACCAATTCAAAACTAAATCTTAATTTAAGATAATTTGGCTTAATTTCAAAATACTCAAAATAAACCTGGTTTCTGAACTGTGACAAAATTGCATAATTTGTATTGGTTATTCGTTCTATTGTTATTTGTTCATTTTTGCTGTTTAACTTTTTGGTAATTGGTTTTCATTATTGTTTCATTTTAACTCGTAGTTTAGTTGAGTGTTATTAGCTTAATAAGTAACACTCAAGTAACAAGTAAAGTGTTTTAATGGAAGGTTGAATTATTTTTATCAACAAACCCATATTTTGGAGAGAAGTTGTTTGTGTTTATTCCATAATATGTGTTTAGCTTTTGCTATTCCAAAATGTCATTAGTGAACTTAAATCCTTCAGGAAAGTATTCATCAGCAATAACTGAGGCTAAAAACTACTTGGGTATCCTGATGATCAGGATAATTAAACCTGATAATTAACCCTGACTTGGTTAATTTGAAATAAATTACAAATTTTGTTAATAATTGCCATTTTCATTTATTTAATAGTTTTACAAAGCCAAACCTATTGTTGCACAACAATAAGCTTGGATAAAATTCGATCTCACTCTGTTTTACTGCCTCCTGATGGGTCTTGATCGGCTGCAGAAGGTGGGAGCTGCACTCTGCAGCAGACAGAATGACAGCACGACACACATAGACACAGAACCAGTAGATATAACACCTTTGGGTAAAAAAAGTCTTAGCTAATGATTTTTATTATTATTATTATTATTATTATTATTTTATTATGTATTTTCCAGGCACACAGTGCCACTTTAGAGCACAATCAAGTAACTATGTTACCTTCAGTTGTTACAAAAGTGTTATATATATCAAATATGACTCAAAAGAAATTTGACTTTGTAATTTAACACCTTAAAATTGGGCCTCTGTCTCTTTAAAAACTCCTGCTCTTTCCGAGACTTCCTTCAGGAAATCATCACAACAGCATTCCTCTATTAACTCTTTAATGTTTTTATTAGGGTTTCATTGAAAAGTAGCTCGTATAAGGAGCTCAGCAGATGCGCAGTTCCACCAGGTGTTTCCTAATTGCTGCTGGTTAGTCTGAAGGAGTTGAGTGGGGAAGTTCCGGGGGAGGGGTACTCTGTGAGGCAGAAGCTCAGAATCTTGGAAACCACAGCATTGAGGAGCTGCTGGGTCTCAAAGGCGGAGTTGTATCCACCCAGGCGTTTTAAACAGCTGAATGGTTGCCATGGGAGATTAAAGGAGTTCTCAAACATGCATAAAAGAGCAAAGCAACACTCCAGGTATGTTTATGATGAGGGAAAAACATTCTAACGATGTAAAGCTCAAAAAAGTCAATTTACATAAAACAAATCTACATACCTTTGCCTTCTCCCAGTGCTCCCAGTGCTATCTAGAAACAACCAATCAGAGCCAGGAAGCTGGTCTTAGCGCTGTAAATCACCATGCCTCTGGCTGCATTCATCCCCCCCGCTCTCTGCTATGCTGCAGCTAGGCTAGTTAGCATGGCCACCGATGACGACGGAATGGTAAAATGTTTCTCCACCATTAGCAGATTTAGCAGCAAGTAAAAGAGGTTGAGTGGCAGCGCTAAGACCCTCCTCCTGGCTCTGATTGGTTGTTTTAGGTGGGGAGTGGTGCATTTCTTCAGACGGCAAAAGAGGTTCAGGGAGGAGGTGGAGGAGCTCGATCTTTTCACAGATTATCTGTCTCATAGCATACTGTCACGACATGACAGTTTTAACAAATATGTAAGAAACATATTTTGTAAAGGTACATACTGCAGCTTTAAGTCTTTCAGGGGTTCAAGTCAAGTTTATTTATATAACACATTTCAGCAACAAGGCAGTTCAAAGTGCTTCACACCATAAAAATATAATACAGCAACCAATCATAAAACAAGGAATAAACATTACATTTTGTTTAATGCCATCATCAGATCTTGGAGTAACATCATTCATCACTTTGGTCTTCGTACTGCAAGGCGAGGCAAAATGCTCATAGCTCTGCCACAAAGTTTATCACCAAATTGTGCCTTGAATGTTAAAAGAAGTTGATCTTGGAGGACGTTTTCATTTTTCTTCAGACAAATAATTTTACAGATATCCCAAAGAATAAGAAGACAGATTCATCAGAGAAAGTAGCTTCGCCCTAGACTTCTGTTGTCTATCCTGGATAATTTCAGTCTGTCCTTGATGTTTTTCTTGGACAGAAATGGCTTCAGCTCATATTGTGTGCAGGTGCACCCACACAGACCTACTGCCGATGCTGAGTCAGCTCTGCACCGACAGCAACATCATTCTACAGCTCAGTCCTCTGGAGGAGACTGTGTTGCTTTCTGTTGCACACTCCTAAATGTCTTCAAGCCTTCTTCTCCTTCACTGCAGCTGATCCAGAAACGTTTTCTGCAACATTCTTACCTGCAGTTTCCTGTATCTAAGACCAAGGCATCTAAACAAATGATGCTGTAGTTTGAAAGTAACCACTGCTAACGTCGACCTCTTTTCTATGACAATAAGTCTGCTAATGATACTGACACAAGGATTCCAGCTGGTATGTTATGTTTTAATTATGTTATGACATAAATGAAGTAAGCTGATCATTGTGTGCCAGTCAAAGTTTTTATTTTGCTTATAGAATGCCAGTTTTAGACCAATAAAGCTCTGTGTAATAAACTGATATGGATATGATAACTATGCAACATCACTAATTCCTAAAAATGAGCAAAACATTTGTGTTACTACAAAACGTCTGACCGTGACTGTTAACCAATCACCATGTGGAGTAAAAAAGCTGAAATGGCAGCATTAAAATCAGCGGCTCTTTTTTAGTGACCCGTTTCTTTTCTGTCAGCACTCCGTTTTTGGCTGTTTAAGTAACTATTACATTCTCAACAAAGAACCTAAAGAGCCCCGCCAGCGCCGAATGCTTTCTTCCTAATTCATACCCAGAGGAAAGGAGAGGAGAGGAGACAGGAGACTTTCCCAGTAGCGTGGCTGCTTTTGACTCCAAGGATTTCTGCACATGGATGGAGGCTTTACGGAGACTTTTTAATGTGCTCTTGAATTTGTTCCTTAGTCTTTTTTCTATTTCTACTGAGACACCACTTTTATATTGTCAGCTGTGTGTAATGTGGCAAGAGACAATCAGACAAAAATGTTGCACGTGCTTTGTATAGGGTGTGAATATGCAGAAATTATGCTGTAAATGCAAACCTTTCTGGATGAAAGTATGCACTGTAAACTGATTACTTAGAGTTGAAAATAGTGCCAAATTGTTAAAGGGAAGATAAAGCCCATATTATGTTGAAAATTGTCACCTGAGTCCACACTGGGTAGAAGCACCTTCCACTGCAGTCACAGCTTTGGATTTTACCCATAGGCTGAAGTTTTTGACAATTTGGCTGTCCCTAATAACACACGATCAGTTAATTAGATGGAGAGGGTGTCTGAATTACAAATTTGGATAAAGGTCTAAACTTTGACTAGGCCACCCTAACATAATACTGTAACTCTTGATGAATGTTGAGGGTCAGTGTCCTGTTGGTTACCGGAGATTACCGAAGGACTCTTGGCGACAGCTCTGATTGATATTGAGATGGCTGGCTATGTCTTGGGAGATTTGCTATATGCCTTCCATTTTTGGATAATAGTTTGATGGTTTGCACTGGATTTTATTGAGGTGAATCAGATTAACGGGGTCTGAATACATGTCATTTGTAAAACAAGCTGTAAACCATGTATCGCTTTCTTTCCACTTTACAATAATTCAGCACTTTGTTTCGATGTTATTCATACATCTTCACAAAATAATTAGAAATTTGTGTTCATTCCCAAATGTGAAAAACTTCATGGGGGTATGAATACTTTTGGAGGGCACTGTAGAACAATACTGGCCTATTTACAGAACTTCCCATCACAGTTTAAGATTATAGTACGGAATTAATAAAAGGTGCGTGACAAAGAGAAAATAGTCTGTTTTCACAGTCTGCTCTTGTAAATAACAACTTCACTGGTTAGAATATATTGTTTCCCCTGCATAAGAAGGTTGTGTGATCATTGCAAACTCGAGAGCGGCGGCAGCTGGAGTTGGGCAAGCTTGCTTACAAACCCTATTATTATCATTTCTTTCACTGTGGGCTTTAAGTGAGAATCTGGAAGTGGTATCACAAAGAGAAAGGGAGAGAAAGAGAAGCAACACTCAAAAAACAACTGTCTTTGAAATAATTA
This sequence comes from Anableps anableps, assembly GCA_014839685.1. Lineage (NCBI taxonomy): Eukaryota > Metazoa > Chordata > Actinopteri > Cyprinodontiformes > Anablepidae > Anableps > Anableps anableps. The sequence continues at coordinate 29,231,476 of CM026082.1, read as the reverse complement.
CCAGACTTGAAGGGCTACGGCAAATTTAGGAATCATTTCTCCCATCTCAAAAGGAAAACAGACATCAAACTGGGCCGCCATTTGCTTTGCCTTATCAACGGCTGCCTTATAAGAGACCACTTGGTGGGCATGTAATTAATTTCATTTTCTAAGCAACGATGAACTCACTGTTGAAGAAAAACAAATCTGGAAGTCACTGTGATAAATGCAAGTTATGAGTGGAGGACTTCAAGTAAACTAAGTAGCTGCTGTGTTTTTCACATACAATTGGATTTATATTGAAACTGATTTCAGTTTAAGATTCAATCTTAGTAATTTTCAGTTGACATTTTTAAATCCAAGCTTTTGGATAGGATATATGGCAATAGGGTCTCAGAGATTTTTCTTTAAGGTACTTATCAACGGTTTGCTGCACTGTTACAGGTTCTAGTATAGACAGGTCAGAAAAACATCGGGATTTAAAGGGAAGCAGACAAAAGACTAAAAAAATATAAATGAAAACATACTAATTGTTTAGTAAGTTAAACCTTTTTTCTTCTTAAATCACCTAAAGTCATTTAATACAGCCTTCAGCTGAGCTCCTTCTCCACTGTCAAGTCTCACTGTATGTCTGGTTTGGTTCTAGCCAAGTTGGGTGTGTCCCCATTGGTGGTGTATTCCTCACTATGTGGGTGTGAATATGGACAGGAACATGGGCGGGCCATGTGCGTGAAGGAGCTGTATTCAGTGCTCTCATGAAGTCATTTTGTGTGAGTACCCTTAAGGCTCCCACATACTCAGGCGTACTGTGCGTATTCTGTTAGCCACGTCGTCTCAGCGCACACTGTCTGTGGACATCTGAGATGTCATAGTTGAGCATACTGATTGCACACATTTCCCATGGACAATTCCTTCAGTTCCCACAATCTGAATAGATGCTAGCAGGTTTGAAGAGCTAGCTGGGCACATAGCTCCGTTTCTGCTCCACCAGGGCAGTCACCTGTTAGCACAGAGAGTGGCAATATAGTCATGCATGTCCCTGGAACTGGTTGCAACTGGTGGTGACTCTCAACCTTATCAGCTCTATGTCACATACAAAACATTTCAATGTGAACACCGTTTCTCACCGAGCAGTTTACTGTGCAACACCGAGTATGCATACATGTTTGTAAAAATTTACCTTTGCACGGACGTGTCCAACTGACGTCTGCTTTGAGTTCGCTTGTGCAGACCTCCGCGGAGTAATGCTCATGAGCACGTGGGGGTCTTTAGCCAACCAGTTTCTCTGAAATCTCTTGGTAGATTTGTTCCTGTCATCGTTTAAAAAAAAGGAGACGGTTTGCATGGCCACACAGAAACATGAAACTGGCGTTCTGAAATCGATCCACTCTGAAACCCGGTTTCAAAAATGATTGTTCCTGGTCTCGCAAGACGCCAAAGCCATGTGGACGTTTGACCTAAATGACAGAAAACTTTTACGGTTACATTTAAAATTGTCTGTGTTGACGTGGCACATACACATACTATTTGCTGGGTCCAGGACCTGTCCAGAGTGTACTACTAATAATGTTGTAATGCCACCAACTTGTACGGCAAATATATAAATTCTCTCTCACAATATTAATTTATTAAAAATCATTTTATTCTTCCCTGAACGGTTTAAATAAAAAAAGACAAGACCAAAAATCTGAACAGTTTTAGTGATGTAAATCCAACCATGTCTCTCATTCTAGCTGCCTTTCACATATCGAACTACTATGCATACAAGCCAGAGGAGGTGTCTCCTATTTCATTTTGACTTATGTGCCATTTGCAGGATTGAGCTTATTTTCTCCACAGACGGGTCACGCAGGTGTCTGGCTGTTTTTTTATTGTTCGCTCTCTGCTGTCTATCAATGTACAGTTGCAGCTGTGCCGCCTGAGCAAGTATCAGCGACGCTGCTTGCAGCGATGCCAATATGGGGAATTATTCATCTTCCAGCTGCCCCCTTCGCTCTGTCCGACCGTCAGAACATTGTCTCACTGCTGCTGCCAGAAGAGTCGCCTTTTTAAGTCGAATTTCCAGACTGGCCTGAATAAACAGTGCAGCTGATGAAAGGTGATAACAGCCCAAACTGTGGTTGTGACATTTCTGATTCAATATCTACAGAAATGACATTTGTACGGTGATGATGGATCCACATGCAGCTGTTCTGTTTCCACCTCTTGATGACATCTGACCCAAGTAGTGACCCACTGTGACAGTTGTCATCTTTTTAATCCTTTGTTCCTGTGTTCGGGTTCTTGGCAGCTGGTTTTCAGTTTTTGGTCACTTTTTTCCCTCCAAGGCTGCTGCCTTTGATGGATGGGATTTGTCATTCTGATGTTCTGCCAATATCAGTCAGGAGCAAGAACCAATCTGTGTCACACAGCTACTAAAATATGCCACATACAACTCTTTATGGGGCGAAAGAAATGTACCTAGCTGATAGAAACCTATAGTAGCACAATAGAACATCCAGATTCTAAAATGTGAGGCTCGAACTAAGCTTGAAGACAGGAACCAGCTTGCTGTGAGATGACAGGACTAACCACCACACCGTCCTGCTTCCTGAGGATAATCATGAATCGTTCCATATCTCTTTCCTTCATTTTCTTATTAACATGGCTCAAGCATTTAAACTGGGATACCTATGTGATGGTGTGTAGTGTAGCTCATAGAATTTAGAGTTTGAATAAATTAACCCAACCGGGGAACCCATTTGCAATGTTAGATTAGTAAGTACACTTCTGGTTTAAAAGAAGTACACCCTTTTTCAGTTTTGATATCTCTTCTGAAGACATTACAGAAATTATCTGGTTTTACCAGGTTTAACTATTATTTTGGTGGTATACATTAGGGCTAGGCGATAAAACAATAACGATATATATTGAGATAGCTATGCGATCGTTATCAATAGAAATACTTCCAATAGAATCCAATAGAACGTTGATAATTTCACTAAACTTCAATCCAGAAGACTTCTCACAACCCAGTTAAGCAAGGTTGGTGGCATCAAGTAACTCACTCACTCTTTGGTTAGCTAGCGACAACTTGTGTAACGTGCAGAAGCAGTTTCACATTGCCTCCATACGCTGGCATATTTTATTCCTTGGAGATCCACGCTTACGCGAGGCAAACTCAAAGTACACATCCACACAAAGGTACATTTTTGCAACTGTAGACGCATACTCGGTGACGCATTGACTCGCACAGGAAACTGCTCGGCAGGAAATGATGTTCACATCGAACTGTTTTGTATGCAACACCGAGCAGATAATGTTGAAAGTCAGCTTAACTTGTCGCAATAAGGATGTGCAGCATGACTGCTGCTCTCTGTGCCGCACTGACAGGTGCGCAGTGGCTTCCCTGGTGGAGAAGAAACAGGGCTAGGTGCCAAACTAGCTCAACAAACTTGCTAGTATGGAGTCAGATTGTGGGAAATGAAGGAATTTGTCATGAGAAACGTAGGCGATAGGTACGCTTGAGTATGAAATCTCAGCCGTCTAAAGACAGTGGGCGCAGCGCTTGCACTGTCCACAGAATACACCGAGTACGCCTGAGTATGTGGGACCTGTTTCATGTTTCACCACTGTGCCCAATAACTGCTTCAAAATAAAAAAGGATTAGGGTGGAGTGAAAGGAGAAAATGAGGACAACAGCTGAAGATGAAATTGTGGATAAAGAGGAAAGCCACCATCTTGGGAGTAATTTGGATATTTGCAACAAAAACAATTCAATAATTATCAATATCAACTGATATGAAGTGCTTATGTTGTGATACGTTTTTCAGCCATATTGCCCAGTCCTAGTACACATCAGATTCTATACTTTAAGGCTTATTTTACCAACCAAGAAATAAAAGCTGTGTGTAAAAATAATAAGTAGACAGACCCCTCCTCTGTTCATCCCCACACTTGGCCATGTCTCTTGGCTCCGCCCACTATGGTGGAATGTTTCAAAATTTGCCAGGAGTTATGCTTTCACAGGAGAGGTTATTTACACTTAAAGAATAGTAGGCAGAGAGAAATATCTGTAAAGCTCATGTTGTAAGGAAGAGTGGGCTCTGAATTCCTCCACTATGATGAAAGAGACTGATAAGGTCAGACAGAAAACATATTTCTAGGTACTGCTGGTCAGAAGTGGGTGGAGTTGCCAAACTCAAGTAAGGATAGCACTACATTAATTTATTTTTATTCATATAAAAGTAAAAAGTGGTCATCCAAAAAATGATTCAAGAGTTAAAAAGGTATTCAGTAAAAAGTCTACCTAGGTGAGTACTTGAGCAGTACTTCACCCACCTTGCCTGCTGGTGGCGGTCAGAGGGCCTGGTGGCGCTGGAGCATGGCAGCCTCGCCTCTCTCAGACTTCCCCAGGGCAGCTGTGGCTACTATCCAATAGCTTGCCACCATTAGTGTGTGAACATAAAGCCTTTGAAACCAATACCTAGAGTAGGTAATGTTAGAACAGAGCAAAGCACTTCCAGTGACAATACCTACTGTTTACTGTAACTTCACTTGACCTCAGATGGCACAACAAGCTCAGCAAATAGAAAATAACATTAAAACAATGAAACCAACCACTAAAACTAGTCCGTGTCTGTGTCTGGTGCATTTTTGGTTAGGATGTGGCTGTTCTTCATTAAGTGAAGTAACTAGAGGGGAGTAGAGTAGTACCAGTAGTGATACTTTAAATAATGTTACTAAAGTACAAGTAAAAAGAATGGTGCACTTCCATTACTAGAAGTACTTTTGTTTTTTTAAAAAAACTTACTCAAATTAATATAACTAAGTTATAACTAACAAGTTACTACCCACCTTCGCTGCTGGTAGATATGCTTCTGTAAGCTTATGAATCTTTGTTTTCCCCACACTGGCTTTGTGTTTATTACGTAATGTGGAATGTTTTGTAAAATCCACATAATTTATTATATCCTGATTCCTTCAACCAAAAGAATGTTTGCATTTTTTTTCACCTGTTGGAGACGTAGCAAACCCTGGTTTGTGCTACTATTCCTGGCCCACATGGCTATGAATACTCTGAGTTGATAACTGATGAATTTGGTTTTGACTTGGTTAGGTTGGTACAGCTAAAAAGAATTTAAGGCTAGGCTTGGATTACAATAGAGCTGTCAGTAATTGCTATTTAACTCCTGGTTATCTCTGCTGCCAGGCTCTGACTGTGGACATACGTTCTCAAGTTTAATATCAAAAACTTAAGACTGATCTCAGTAGATGTAAGCTTGTAGATTTCTACAGTTGTAGTTTTTGTGCAGTGTTTCTTTGATTATTTTATTAAATTCATCCTTTGCTCAACTAAGCTTCAGACAAGTAGTAGGGGCCTCTCCCTCCACCATTTGCAGAGAGGATTTGGCAAGTTTTTCATGCAGGGTGTGCAAGCATTCTGAAAAAGTCTTAAATGCATGTTAATAAAAGCATGGCCCTAAAATATCTTAAATTCATAAAAGAAAATCTAAGATGGCCTTAAATACATTAATCACAGGTCGTAAATTTTGTCATGGCAGGACTATTTAATCTCGTATAATCTCATCAGCAATATGGAGGTTTTTTTCCTGTGGGACATGTCTGTCAGGCAAATGGTTGAGCTGCACGCCATCGCTTCCGTAGTGTGCAAACATCTTACATTCTGTGACTTGAGGCGGTTGAGGCTGTTGGCTGCTAATATACCCTTGCTAGCTAGTTACCCAGCTTTGTTGCGTCCTTCATGGGTTAAATGTAACTTTATCGCCAGTTGGCTAGACAACGTTCATTTTTGCCACTGACTCACTGCTGTTGCCAACCCATACAAGGTTAGGTGCATTCTGAAAGTCTAAATCGAACTACCACAACCAAAGATTTGGACGTACACTTATGTTTTTGGGAGAAGGCCCAAACTGCTGGACCTACACCTACATTTTTGGGAGGGGGGGCAACTACAGTCTCGACATTAGACTTGCAGTAGCCAATGACTTCATTAACTCCATTAAAGTGAGTAACTGTTGTATTTTAGCAACCATGCTTACTGCCTATATATGCATTTCTGTCATGATATAGGTCATAAATTTCATTTAATTCAATTCAGTTAATTTATATAGCGCTAATTCACAACAAATGTCTTGAGGCACCTAACAAAAAAAATGATTTCAGTTGAATTATACATACATTCCAATTGATTCTAGTTATCAAACAGTACAGTGAAGTCAATTAATTAATCAAAGTAGTTTAAGTTTCTATCTAAGGAAACCCAGCAGATTGCATCAAGTCACTGACTTGCAGCATTTGCTCCTCATAATGGTCTTAAAAAGGTCTTTAAAAGTCTTAAATTTGAGTTGGTGAAATCTGCAGAAACCACATCATGGGCCCAACCCACATACTCTGTTGCTCAACCCACAAATGCATTTCCATTATAAATGTGGCAGTATTTAGGAGAAACACACAGTCTCTCCAACAGCATAGGATTTATTACTAAGAAGTACTGTTAAACAAGAGAAGAAATTGACCAAACTCAAATGTTGTTTTCTTTTGTGCTAGGTACAGTATCTATCTTTTTTATATAAACTGAGTGGTTAACAGCTAGGTAGGCACGGGAGCTTCTCAGGGTACTTCTCAACCTACGGTTGCAAAGCCTAAAAGGTCTGAAAGATGGAAGCAAACATCACAGTTTTTGTCATAAAGCAATGCAGCCTTAAGGAGAATGTGGCTGATGATGCTTTTGCTGAGCATCATCACTTCTACCATTAATCACTGAAACAGCAAAAGTTATCCTGTAAGTTCTTTTTCTACCTTTTAAACCTCTTCCTATATTGGTGGGAAAATGCTTACTGTTCTCTAGAGTTGAATGTAATTAACCAATTTGCTGCAGCAGCTCCCATTAAAGATTTGTTCATAAACTAGCAAGCGGTCTCAGAAGTACTGTATGTTTCCACTGCTGATACAAAAATGCAAACAAAAGTGCCTCTTGTTCAAAAGCAAGCAGTTTCAAAGGGAAGTCCTGTTCCATTAACGTCACATACAAAGTATCTGCAGTCGTATAATATGAGCCATTAAATGTGCTTGGTTATTTTTTAGTATTGAGCTGACCAACTGGAATTAAATGTAGAATATTGATGTTGTGGTTCATCAGCATTCACACACGGAATTGTGGAATGAATGTCGGTAAGGACAGAGAGCAGAAGCAGCGTGTGATGTTCCGGGGTCCATCTGATCTGAGGAATACGTTGCTCAGTCAGGGGACTGTTGCAGATCATAACATGCTGAAGAAGCTGCATAGAGAACTTTACTCGTCCTTAAGGAATTTGAAAAACCTGCATTGCATGAGGATTTAGATATAAAGCTTTGCCCAAGTCTTAAGCAATGCATAGCTGAATGCTGCAGCTTGCAAGCCATGCACTCTTGCTTCCACAATCTCAGCAGCTCTGAAACCACACAGGGCCTGTGATCCAAAGAAATTACACAAGCATTCCCATCATGATGCAAGTAATCAAGTACAAAGCCCACTTTAAACAAAAGACTCAAATGAGGGTGGTGAGGGATGAACTGGTTTACATCTGATTAGAATGCTCCTAGGAGGATGGTCTTCTATGGCTACGTTCACACAACAGGCAAATACGACCCAAATCCACTATTTTTTTTTCCCATATATGACCTATATGTGACTTTTTCACGCTAGTCTGAACATCCTCCCCCCCCCAAAAAAAATCCGACCTGTGTCACTAAATTGGATATCCGATTGTTTTCAAAGCGTCTGCAGTCTGAACTATCATGTTGTATTTCATTCGACTTTTACGTCATTAACGTGAGACATGCATCATCATTTTGCGCCAGCAGAAGCCAGACTCAGTAAATCTGGACATAAATAATGATTGAAATTATAATTATGAACTTATGAAAAAAGTCTGTGTCACTTAAGCGCATCACTTCACAATCCCACCGCTCCTAGTTCCAACTACACCTCCTAACAGACTTCTCTACAGTAGTTGCACTAAATGCTTCACTAAAGGCCGTCACTATTAGTTGGGCTTCTTTTTATTAGCTTCCTTCATGTTGTTCTGATCTTGTCATGATGCTGTCGGCTCCCATTGCTGAATAACTTTAAAATCTATCCATAGATGGAGGCGTCCATTATTACTTCTGTAAAAAAGGTGCTGTTGTGTGACGTCTACGTTCTTCTTCTCCGCATGTGGGTCGCCTTGAGGTCGTAAACTGTTCACACAGAAGTCTGATTGCAGTCACATTTAATGGGTTTTATGACCGACCATGCAAAAAAGAAAAAAAAAAAAAGGTTTTCAGGAAAAGATTGGAATTGACCAGGTCTGCTGTGTGAAAGTATTCTAAATGCTTAAAAATGAGCAACTCCCAATTCCAAGTTGCTCAACTGTGTGCCTCCAGAATTGACAAAGTCTCCAGAATATGTGTTGAAACATTATCAGGAAAAACTGAGAGAAAGTCCTTTTCCCTTTGGTTTAATGCTGATGTAGTAGACATAACTCGGATGACTGAGAATATACACAGGCATTTTCAGTGTGGAATTACTCTGCTGCAGTGAAGGATCAAATCATTTTAAGCCATCTTCCACAGCTTGGCCATTGGTGCAGACAAATTTGTCCATGTGTGTAAAACTGCATTGAAATGTTTGATTGAGGGATGTGATTTATTGCTTTGTTCTGTGGTTAACAGCTTGTCTTTCACTCAGTGAGCACCACTGCTTACTGTGCAGCACAGGAAAAGACAGGTTTAATGGTTAAGTGTAACTCAATGTATTACTTCCTCACAATCGGAACAGAAGTTCAGCAGATGTCTGAGTCAAGTCTTCAGGCTTGCCTTAGATTGGATGAAAGTGGGGGTTGGGTGGCGGGGGGTAAAGGATCATTAGAATGTGAGGTGAAGAAGTTCACATTCATACAACCTCCACTTTAATGTTCTGTGTCCTTTCTGTGAACATGATAACAGTAGAACCCTGGCACTTTGACATGTGGAAAAAAAAAAGCATTAGTACATTTACAACCACGATGTACTCAACTAGAATGTTAGATTTGAATCGAGTATATTTAGGATTCAGGAGATGCAACCGTGTGGAAGATGGTCCAGTCAGAGTAGAGCAAAATAATATATGTGGAGGAAATCCAGCATGGCACATCACCCTGAAACCGATTTCCATAGTGAAGCATAGTGGTGGTAACACCATGGTGTGGAGATTTTCTACAGGCATAGAGAAGCTGGTCAGAGTTAACTGGAAGGTGGAGGAAGCCAAACACAGGGTATCCTTGAGAGTGGCTTGAAAGTTCACCTTCCAGCAATGTAACAACCCTAAACATACTGCCAAAGTTACAATGGCATGGGTTAGATCAAAGCATATTCATGTGTTTGAATGGCTTAGTCAAAGTCCAATCCTTAATCAGCAAAGAACCCAAGATGTCTTTTGACATGTTAAAATTGATTTACAATCTAAGTTTGAGCTGTTTTACTGAGAGAAACTGTGAAAAAAAAATGAAGGGCTTTGAATACCTTTGCTTGGTGCTTTATGTTTTAGTTGGCATTATTTTTGCACAAAGTGCTGTCCTGTACTTACAGATACACACAGCTGCCTTTTCTTCTGTAATTGAATTTCCTGTGGCTCCATTTGTTTGAATCTTTCCCAACTCTTCCATTTTTCAGCTAAAGAGTGTCTATTAGAATCAGGACTAGGCATCTACATTAGGGACCATAGGGAGTTAGAGCCTCTGTGCAGTTCCACAGAGGCTCTCTTTGTACCATTTTACATCATGTTGCAGTCCAAAGGTTATTACTCATGCAATTCTTGCAGAACAGCAGTGTGTAACAAAGCAACCCACCAGCCAAAGGTCTACACTCCATAAAATCTGGGGGGGAGGCAACATGCAAAATGATACATATGAAGGAAAACTACCATGACACAGCCAATTACCATATTCACCAGACAGCCACATCTGATTTCTGTGAAGAAGAACATTCAAACCAGTTGTAAGTCAGGAACCATCATTTTGGCGTTTCTGGGTATTCTTTTCTGCAAAGGTTTCCTGAGTCTTTAAAACAGTCTCTCCCTCTGGGTCAGTAGGACACAATCATGGGGATGACTGCTGACTGGACAGATGTCCAGAACACAGTCATTTTCTACATTTTTCACAAGGAGGAAAAGCTGCAAAAGATCATTGTTAAAGAAGCTGGTTGTTGACAGAGGGCAGTTTTCAAGCTTAGTAAGTTGAGAGGAAGGAAAAACGTACTAGCAAAAGATCCACCAACAACAGGAATAACCACAGCTCTAAGAGTATTGTCAAGCAAAATCCATTCAAGTATTTGGGGAGCTTCACAACTGAAGTGGACTGAGGCTGCAATGATGTCAAGAGCCATTACGCTCAGACCAATCCCACACATGGACAACAAATGTTGCTTTCTGCATGTTAAGCCCCTCCTGAACAAGAGGCTGGACTATTGTCCAGTGGTCCAAAGTGCATTTTTCAGATAAAACTACAGTTTGAACTTCATCTGGAAATCAAGGTCCCAGAATCTGGAGAAAGAGTGGAGAGGCTCAGAATCCACGTTGCTCTAAGTCCAGAGTGAAGTTTCCACAGTGTCATCTGCTTGTTCTGGTCCACTGTGGTTGCTATGCTTATAAACAGTTCTAGATAAGTTTAGTCCTTTTAGCACTAGAACTGGTGGAACTTGAGGGAAGCAAAAAAACCCAGGATGAGATATAAAACTCTCCAGCTCCCCCAAAGAAAGAGGTGGCAGAGTCCTGAACATGAAGGTATCTTTTTACGCTGCACAGCTGAGACATTGTTGGTGTAAATCAGAAATTCGAGCAAAATGGAAAGACATCAAAAAAGTAAATCAAATCCCAATTCAGAATAGAATTGGTGATAAACAGTTATACAAAAAACTTAAAACTAAAATGGATGCTATTATAATACACACAAAGTACTGAAAAACTACATGATTCAGAATGATGTAAAAATATCAAAATGGGTAACTTATGACAGCAATTTCAATCCAGCAAAATATGATCTAAAATACACACAATGGGCAGAGAAAGGTATGACTGCTTGGTGTACATTAGAAAACAAAGGGGAGCTGGTGAGTTTTGAAACCCTTAGAATATGATATGATTTAGATGCAAATGAAATCTTTAGGTATTTTCAAATAAGAGACTATTATAAAAAGGAAATCAAGTTGGACTCCTCTGGGGTGAATGAAGTCATTCGAATTATAGCTAAAGCATATCAGGGAAGCAACATCAGAATTATCTCATCATTATATCAAGGATCGAGTACAAACAATAAACATTCAACTAAATATGTTAAGGTGAAATGGGAGGAAGAACTTAATGTAGTACTTTCAGATGAGCAGTGGCATCAAATGTGGAAGGTGCATCACTCATTGACTAATTCATGAATCTGGAGGGAGTTTGCATGGAAAAATCTGAACCACTTTTTTATCACACTGAAAACGAAAAGTAAACAGTTGCAAAGTCATCAGAAATGTTGGTGATGATGTGGATCTTTTAATGTAGACCATTCTCACATCTTCTGGAAATGTCAAAAAAGAAGGATATTTTGGGAAATGATGTTCAAGGAGCTCCAGCAAATACTAGGATATGGAGTGCCAAGGACTTGCTTGGATCTGTGTCTAGGTAGATTTTCAGAAAGAACTCGTGATGAATACCTGATTAAAATACTGCTGGTGGCAGCCAAGAGAGCCATCACTAAGAACTGGGGAAAGGAAATGACGCCAACAAAAGCTCAATGGATTACTATTGTGGAATAAATATTTTTGATGGAAAAATTGACACACATACTTGAGGCTACAAGAAGCACAACTTTGGAGAAAATGGATCTTTTATAAGACTTTAAATGAAGAATAAGGGCTGTAATAATAATTGATGAATGTGCTAATCTGCTAAATTGTCAGAGAAATAATGATTTCCGTGGGCAGCTCTTTGTTCAGTTTCTTTGTTTTGTTCATTTTGTTGAAAAAAAAAACAGAAATAAAGATCTAAATGACAAAAAAATAACTGGTGGAACTGATTTAGATTTGAGGCTGCCTTGCTCACACACCTTTTATCTCTGCTTACAAATTCGCCATGAGATTGAGATGTGTAGTGTGAAGCTAATGTGGTGGCTTGCTTTGGGTCATTGTCCATTTAGAAGTCCTACTTGTTCCCATGCTTTAACTTCCAGCTTGATATTTTCAGACATAACTTCAGTATTTCCACATAACATTCCTTCTTTATGATCCCATCTATTTTGTAAAGTGCACCAGTTACTCTTGCACCAAAACACCCACATACATGGTGGTGCCTCCCTTGCGCTTCAAAGGGGTGACAGAGGTCTCATTATAGCCCAACACTTCAACTTTACCTTCATCCAACATCAGGACATGTCTTACAAACCTTGAGATCTTTGTCCCTGAGCACAGTTGATAATCATAATGTGGCTTTATATGCTGCTTTTAGAGTAATGCTTTCATCCTCTCTAAGTGGTCTGTCAGCCCATGTCAGTACATGACTGGTTGGTGGTGGGTGGTGTTGGATGATGTCTATCTCCAGTAGTCATTGGGCGAGGGGTTGTTTGTCACTTTGATTCACTGACTGAGATGACACACCACTCCATTTCTAAGTCCCAGCTGCTTCCATTGTTGTGATATCTCCATTGTAGCTCTTTGGTACAACAGAAAATCATAGGTCATGCCGCTTTTCCCATACAGGAAGTATATTTTTTGCAATTTTGGGGTGTGGCTTTCCTTTAATGTATTGCTTATCAGACAAATTTCCATGAAATGGCACCATTTGTTCATCAATACACAGGTTTTCCTCAAGTGGAAACGCTAAGTGTCTTCTGTGTATGGCATCTTAAAGAGGATGTTCCTTGAAAAAACACATCATAGTTCTCTGCAGGGTTCTCCAAATTGTTGACTAAATGCAAATGTGATTGGAGCAGGAAGAATCCGTAATGGGGCGTGGTGTTTCTAAATACCACTGTCTTTCCCAGATTCCCAGTACACAGCGACTCTTGGCATTTTCATCACTCCCATTGGAAGTTGGACACCAATTTGGGTTTTAATTTCTCATGAACTAGTCATTTTCAAACTTAGTGTTGCATCTTGCATGGCATAAATATTGATGTTGTTGGCCATGAGAAACTGAAAGTAAGAAAGATCTCACCTGATACATAGTGTTTAAAGTATTCATAGGGACTAATGGGATATCTGTCACAAATTGGAGGATTTTCAAAGTAAGCATAGTTGATTGTTGTGAATGGCATATAATGCCACCTAATCTTCTTGTTTCCTAGTGACTGTCATTTCCTCCTCATCCTCTGTCACTAACTGTCTTCTGTCTCTTCTATCGCGGATCTCAGATGCCACATCAGGTTCTTCTGGTAAGTATGGAATCTCTACTCTGTCCCTCTCCCTATTTAATAACATAACAAAGTCATGTTTTAACCAACATAAATATAGTCTTTATTATATCAACTCTTATCAAGTCTTTACTATGAACTTTCTATTTATCTCATTCCTGTTCTCTCCAGCCTCGTTTGCTGAATCCAAGGAGCCAAGATCAGATCACTCTCCATTTAAACGTAGTTCAAGGAACTCTGAGACTTTGTACTCTCAAAAAAACATTATGGAAAAAAAAAAGTTAATAGTGAAATCACATTTTAGCTACAAAATTCTTATATACTTTTTTTGACATTCAGCTTTGAAAAAAAAATCCTACAAATTAATGACAAAACATTTTATAAATAACTTAAAATACTATCACTATCACTGGAAATACTTAAGATTATACTGAGAGCAATTGTATTAGGCTACCTTGAACATAGATGTATATTTTTGATGGAAAACAGATACTTACTCCTCACCATCTCTGTTTTCAGAGCCATGCTTGTCTAATGGCCAAAGCTGTCTCACATCAAGTTATAAGTGAATACTTCAGTGTCATTGAATAATAAGAAACCAGTCAGTAACAAGCATCATTCAAATGACAAAATCCCAATTTTTTTCTTTTTTTTTTTGCTTAGACCCAGAAATATGTCCTGTTCATTCCACTGGACATGTTTTTCGACTGTGGGAGATGCCAGAATACCTGCAGAGAACCAGTGGATGTCATGGTTCTGGTGTGTTTGGGTATTTCTATGAGAGCGTGAGTCCTACCTTTGCTGAGGATCTCTGCATTCCCATCCCTGAGTAACTGGCACACCTGGCATCTATTGCCTCATCAGGTTCCAGGAGATTTAAGGAGCTGCAGGACAACATCTCTTCAGCGGATGTCTAACCTTATTGGGTAGGTTCCAGCCATTAGTTTCCTGTGTTCAACTCTCCAGGGAATTGAATTTATGCTTGCTTACCTGTCCCCTCGTCTCATGTCCTCACAAACCTCCAGTGACAAAAACCACTCCAGAATCATACCTTCCACAGCTGTTCTCTGCATCTTCAGTGTCTCTGATGGAGAAACCGAGCACTCCGATCCAAGACCCTAACCAAATCACTCACTAGGATCAGACTCTCTTCCTCCATTCAACCTCACCACCTATGAGCCATAAGACTGCCATCATACTGCTGCTGCTCAGATTTACAAATCCTCTTGCAAGACTTCCGCCTGAAAAGTTCTACATGGTCAAGCCAAAGTGCTGAACTTGGCTCTCATTGTCATAGTTGCATGACGAAAATCGCTTCATTTTGTTCTCAGACTCATGTCGTCCACCCCTTCTTGTCACAACACCCAGGCAAACCTCCCCCCCCCTTCACATGCAAAACTACAGTCTGATTGCTCAGAATTTCATGGCCATGTTTCCATCCTCAAGTACTCAACTTTCAGAAGCCGGTTTTTCAGCTATAGAGGAGGATGGATAGTTTTGATGAGAAATTCTCCGAGGCCATGAGGAAGTACATACTGTTGGATGACAACACTCATTGGTTCTGGTCCGATGCAGTGGGCGAACATTGCACCCACGACAAAACACCATGACGCACACTGTAGCAGGAGAGGTTTCACAGAACTGGGTGTCTACGCATTGTTGAACAGTCTTAAATTCATGTAAACAAAATTAAGGCCCTAAAATGTGTTGTTCATTTAAAAAAAAATCTAAGGTGGAGTTAAATATGTTAATCCTAGGTCTTAAGTTTTGACATGAGGGGTTTTTTTCTTGCGGGACTTTTCTGTTAGGCTAGTTGCATTCTGAAAGTCTAAATTGAACGACCAGAACCAAACAGCTGGACATACACTTGTGTTTTGGGGTGGTGGTGGGGAAGATTACAGTTCAAACATAGGGCAAGCAACAGCCAATGACTTAATTAAATGTTTACTGACATTAAAGTAAGTAAATGTTGTAGCTTAGCAAACATGCTTACTACCTATATATTTCTGTCATAATACAGCTCTTAAATTTCGTTCCTAATGGGTTCAGAAAGGTCTTTAAAAGTCTTAAATTTAAGTTGGTGAAACCTGCAGAAACCCTTCAGGAACTTGTCTGGATGTGTCTTGTGGATCTTGATGGGTGTGTGTGCAACCACGTGATGGCACGTCAACTGTTCAACTTTGGTCCAACCATGCTGGGCCCTCAACATTGCTCTCTGCTTCTAGATGCGTCATCAAACTCCTCCAGCCATCAAAACAACCTCTGTTCCATATTTAATTTATTGTAAATAAATCTACCTACTTTTATCTCCTGTGTCCCTTGGTCGATTTTGCAAGTCTGAAAAATACCCTGGAACATGACAATGCATGCGTAATATTGCCACTAACCGAAAAAGTACCTAAATATATAAATAAGTAAAGTGTAATTATCAGAACAAAGTGAAACTGATCTCCAGTGAGTAATTATACGTCTCCTGCGTGTGTGTTGTTTTTTCACTCCCAAGACCTGCAGGTTGTCTCCATTTGAAACCGGCCGTAGGCGTATATGTTAGTGTGACTGTTTGTCTAGATGTGTTAACCCACATCTCGTGGCAGACTAACAACCTGTCTGGGGTCATACATATAAGCAGGTGTCTGCGGATGGATTATCCTTCTGTAAGGCTGTGCCGAATGATTCATTAAATATTAATAGTTTAATCATTGGATAGGCTGTAGTTTGTAGACAAAACAAATGTTCATGGGGTGCTTGCTTCAGAAGCTTATTTCTCAAAGCCACAATAATCCACAGCATTACAGAGTGGAGAGATGCCTGGAGAGAAAATGAGTTTTATATTTATGGGTGCACTCTGCACCAAGTTATTATGACTACAACAAGTGTTAGGCATTTATTGATTAAAAATATCAATTTATGGATTAATCACTATTGCTGCAAAGGGCTGAGTATATGCCATTTAAAAATGGATGAAAATGCAACTTAGCGCTCACTTTCAAACACTGGTAACAGAGTTTTCGAGGTTAATGATCAAATTTCAAAGGTCACTTAAGGTTAGGATAATTACTGCCTGTCTTTCTTTTCATTTCATCACTTCTTCAGGTCTTTTCATGTTATTTTGCTGATAGTTTAAAGAAACCACGTTTTGTCAGATTTTGAAAAGGATTAGGATTTGGTTTGAATCATTTTTGCAGTGTTAATCTTTCAGAGTAGTCATCATTCATGGGGAAAAGAAAGTTTCAGGAACTATCAGTACCATGTTGGATTCAGCCATGGGAGGAACAAAAAGGACTGGACTACACACAGAGCAAAAAGTGATGGGTAAAAACTCTGAATCCCAGAATGCACAGTATCAACCCATTTTTATGCACAGCTCCCAGGAAGGAGGAGTCACAGCTGGAATCCCTGGGATGTTATATATGGCACGGCCCAAATGTAAGCCTGTTGCACACCCAGAGGTGGCTACGTCCTTGTCGCAGTAGCCTATATCCATTTCGAAAAAAATGAAGGACAAGTATTTACTTGTGTTAGCATTGGAGAGGCTAATGACTAGCATGCCTAAACCTACTCCCTCTGCTGTCCATTAGCTTGGACAGGCTAGTGTTAGCATTGGAGAAGATGGCAGGATTAGATTTGGCCGTAATCCAAGGCACCATGTTTGGTAACAACCAAACACAGCATAAAGTAAGGAAAAACACATGATGTTAACTGCAATGTGTGGTGATGGAAGGGTAAGGAGACCTTGCAGTAACTTAGTAAACCATGAACTCCTCTGTGTACAGAAGTATTCTCGAGGTAAATATGATGTAATCTGTCCGATATTTGAAGCTTGGGCTAAACTGGGTCCTCAACAGAACACTTATCCAAACAATAACAGCAAACAACAAGTGACTGGAAGAAAAGAAATTAAATCCGTTGTTGCAATTGCCCAGTCAAAGTCTGGGACTGAAATACTTGAAATACAGAAACAAATATCCACAAATGTTAATAAAATGAAGCAGTGATGAAGAGTGGGAAAAACTTCTTTTACAGTGAGGTGACAGCCTGATAAAGTCGTACTGCTGCAAGTTTTAGGTGCTCAAGAGGAGACAAGTTATTGTCTCAAGTTATTGAATCATGGATTGTTCTTCCTGTAGATTTTCAAGGAGTAAATTCACAGTCATGGTACCTTCTTGTTCCCATGACTGCTGTCTCTCATACTGGTGCCTTTCTGAACTGACTTGTGTTGCAAAAGTTCCCAAGCAAAAAAAAGCAAAGGAATATAAAACTTAAAACAAGCATGTTTTTCATTTTTACATATGTGAATCCTGTTATTAATGTCATAAAACTTCATATTTAAAATCTCACCATAGAATATGTGAAGGATGGAGTCAAAGGCAATAATCACAGATCCGCTCTTTGAATTATCTGAGTTCAAAAACACATTACTTCATCAAGAATGACCTAAAATCTTACAGTGGTTGTCCTTGACCCTGAAGTTTTCAGCGTACTTGAGAAATGTGACTCCAAACTTGAATCATCATAATCTTATTTCCTGGCAGTAAATGTTTGACAGGTTTAAGAAGTTATACACCAGGGAATCAGGTCCATCAAAATACCTTTATTCGTGCGGCAGATGACATTTTCCCAGGTAGGAAATCACAGGGCAGCAGCAGAGAGGCTAACACTCAGTGTAATGAGTCTGTCCCAGACATGGCTCTGAGGATGCCCCCAAGTTAACAATATTTTGTGTTAATTAAAATGTTAATTAGACTATACCATTGGCGAGACCAAGAATGATTGCTCTCTTTTTTCGGGTCACTCCATCTGACCTCGCTTCACCGTCACAAAATGTCATGAAACAGCAGGGAGGAGGCTTTGAAGTCATCTCAAATTTAGAGATTTCAGATTAAGCAGTCGCTGAGGAACATTTCAGATATTCACAAGGAACCTCTTCCAGAGGAATGGAAATAAAACTGCATATATAGCAATCCAATTTGTCACAAAAACACTGGACTAGTGCCAATGTAATTTGCTGCATGTCATAATTAATGTACGCTACCAAGCAATATGTTATTCATGACATCTCGTCAAGTGTTTGTTCAAAATGCAGATGATAAGGTTAAGCCAGGAAGCACTGGTATGGGCAAGTGTGCAAAAAACTCCTAAAGGAAATCTTGGCTACTAATTTAGTTATGAATAAAGTCAAAAGAAGCACACCTTCTTCTAGTTCTAAGGATAATGTCTGACAACCTAATTTTATAAGGCTGATCAGTAGCATTTTTTAAAAAAATATAATAAAACTTAAATATCAGGAATAACTAGGCTCTCTGTTCTTGCTGAAGAAAAACATCCCCACAGCATACTGCTGCCACCACCACAAGCCTTCCTCCTGTTTGCTATGTCCACTAAATGGCCTGTGGTAAACATTTCAAGGACTTGTGGCTTTCTTGCAACAATGCCTTTCTCCTTAGCATTCTGATTTATGGAGTGCATGACATGGCTGTGCTTCCAGTGCAGGTGCTGCTGCTCATTTCTAATTTCTTGCTGAAATCTGACTTTTATTGCGTGTTTTTTCCCGGTGCAATTTTCATGGGACCCCAGTGTGAACAATCTATGGCCCTGAAGTGACTGTGTTCATGGAAATGAATCTAAATGCTACATGTCAGCATGTGTCAATTTAGAAGTTGCTGAGAAATCCGAGCCAACTAAGTTATGACTAGCGCCATCATTGTTGCTGTAATGTTTGTAAATACTGTTTGTGGCAAGAGTGTTATTTTGAAGAACATCGAATATGGTAAGCATGTTGATATGATTAGCACCACGGGAGGTTACCATCATCTCAGAAATGAGGTGGACACATTTTTCACAGGTCTATTAAGTGATTTATCATCCTCTCATATTCAGTCACACCTCTCCGTAGTGCCCAAAAACACACATAGTCACTAACAGCCACAGTTCAGCACCAGGGGAATGACTTTAGTTCGTTAAACTATATAGCAAGAAAATCTAAAGTTTTAGCTGCCAAACTCTGGTTGAGTTGACACAATTACTCTCGAGCATCTATAGGGTAAGTCGCCAGGCTAATAAGAGCCAAATGGCAACAATGAACATGAAATGTTCAGTAAATGCAAATTATAACATGCAAATTTTAACCTGAGCATGCAAAATGGAATGGAAATGACAGGTAACGGGGTAATAAGCCTCATATTTTAATGTAATGGTATGAACATAGGATATGACAGCACATGAAACACATTGATGTTTTAGTCAAATGTGACAGCACAGATATGAAAAATTAGTCATGATAAATAAAAATGGAATTATATATATATCTACTGCCTTTTCAAACACAAATAATGCAGAAGTCAAATAATATCTATAAAAGGGTGTCTAAATACAGTGGCTTGCACAAAGTATTCATACCCCTTGAACATTTCCATATTTTGTCACATTACAGCCACAAACATAAATATATTTCATTGGAATTTTATGTGAAAGATCAACAAAAAGTGGTATACGATTGTGAATTAGAAAAAAAAAAATGTACATGATTCAAAACATCTTTTTACAACTAAAAAACTGAAAAGGGTGGTGTCCAAAAGTATTCAGCCCCCCTGAGTCAATACTTTGTGGAAGCACCTTTTGCTGCAGTTCCAGCTGCAAGTCTTTCAGGGTCTGTCTCCACCAGCTTTGCTCGTCTAGTGTCTGGAATTTTTTCCCATTCTTTGCAAAACAGCTCAAGCTCATCAGATTACTTGGAGAGCGTTTATGAACAGCAGTTTTCAGATCTTGCCACAAATTCTTGATTGGGTTTAGGTCTGGACTTTGACTAGGCCATTGTAACACATGAATGTGTTTTGTTTTAAGCCGTTCCACTGCAGCCCTGGCTTTATGTTTAGCTCCGCCCCAGTCTCAAGTCTTCTGCAGACTCCAGCAGGTTTTCTTCCCAGATTGCCCTGAATTTGGCTCCATGCATCTTCCCATCAACTCTGACCATCTTCCCTGTCCCTGCTGAAGAGAAGCACCCCCAGAGCATGATGCTGCCACCACCATATTTGACAGTGGGGCTGGTGTGTTCAGAATGATGTGCAGTGTTAGTTCTCCACCACACATAGCGTTTTGCATTTTTGCCAAAAAAATTCAGTTTTGGTCTCGTCTGACCAAAGCACCTTCTTCCACATGTTTGCTGCGTCCCCAGCATGGCTTCCGGCAAACTGCAAACGGGACTTGTTCTGGTAAGGTTTACAGTTGGGCCATACTCTTTCCATTTCTGGATGGATGTGAGATGTTCAAAGCTTGGGAAATCCTTTTCTAGCCTTTTCTTGCCTCAGCCTGCTTTAAACTTCTCCACAACCTTCTCCCTGACCTGTCTGCTGTGTTCCTTGGACTTCATGATGCCGTTTGCTCCCCATTATTCTCTTAACCAGCCTCTGAGGCGTCACAGAGCAGCTGGATTTGGACTGAGATCAGATTTCACACAGGTGGACTCTATTTAGCTATTAGCAATCATCAGGCATCTTCTGAAGGCAACTGATTGCACTCAGAGAAAAGGGAGCTGAATACTTTTGCAAGTCACAGTATGATTTATCCATTGCTTATATTTGAGCCACTTCCTGCTTCCTCTGTGCAAAAATCGTGAATCTGTCACATGGAATGACGCAAAAATTGTATGAAAATGGATATATGCTGTATTTTCCAAACTATAGGTCACTCCAGAGTCCAAGCAGCATCATTCAAAAACGTGTCAAGAAGAGGGAAAGAAAACATTTATAGTTGCATTATTTCAGAAATTGTCAAACTTGAGGGGGACCTCATCCATGTTGATGATATGATCTGGTGTTCAGTTTACGGTTTATGGTAATGTTTACTCCTTGGTTTATGTCAGTCAGTGTGAATTACAATTTAACACAGTCAAAAATGAAGAGGGAAAAAAAAAGTTGCATCTGACTATAGGTCACACAACCAGCTAAACTATGAAAAAAAGTGTGACTTATAATCTGGAAAATATGGTATCGGAACGATTAGAATATATGACTTAGAATCACAGATGAAAGTGGTGTGGATCTCCAGAAAGTCTCATTTGTGCCATTCAGAAACAGTTGACATATGAGTAAAAAAGTTTGGTTTAGGCCAGTTTTGGTCACTGAGCTCCTGTAATGTTGCAACCTGAAACCTACCCATTTCCGAGTCTGCTCTCTGCTCTGCCACTAATTACATTCATTCTGTTCACCTGTGCCTGATTATTGCTTGCTGCCTCTCACTCAGGTCTCCGGCTGTAAAAGCTCCTTCCAGCCAGAAGCTCCCTGACAGATTATCTTAAGCCTAAGAGGCTGCAAAGAGCTAGCTTCTCTTCCTTGCTTTGATCTGCCTTCCCCTCTTGTTCTTGACCATTGCCTGTTGCCTGACCTCAACTAGGAACTACAAATTGGAAACCTTTGCCACTTTAATCTCTGGTGAATTGAACTTGGACTTAACTGGAAAGTGCCTTTTGGATTACCCATGACTGATTTTATTGCCCAGTGCTCTTGCTTCAAGGAGCTGGTCCTAGATCAGAGTGGATTTGTTTATCATAAGGAGAAGATTCCTGATTTGGCAGCTGCCAGAAGAACAGCACTTACTGGACTGCGCTGTGTCAAGTGTAACATTTCTTGGGAGATGGGATTATGGTGTGGGCTCTGTCCCTTAGTTAGAGTAAAATTAACTCTTAATGCTTCAGCATACCAAGACATTCATGCTTCCAACTTTCTGGTAAAAATTCTGGGATGGTTTATTCCATTTCTAATATGATCGCCCACCAGTGCACAGCATAAGGACCATAAAGACATGGATGAAGAGGTTTGGTAGGGAAGCACTTGACTAGCCTGCAGAGATTCCTGACATCAAACAAAGCAAATGCCTTTGGGATGAAAGACAGGCTCTCTTGTCCAGCACAAGTGTCTGAACTCAAAAATACTCTTCTTGAAGGGTCAAAAATTCCTATAAACATACTCCTAAACCTTC